>CM062818.1:1566479688-1567196068 GCA_031772625.1 Pinus tabuliformis | reverse complement strand
CATTAAAGTCAAGAGCTCGTGACATCACCATAGGAATCATGAAGGATAGATGGAACAAAATTCTTGACAATCAAATATGAAGGATATAGCTCTTGGGAATCTCATTGCAAACTTAAGAAAAGGAAGAAGTCATCCAGGACAAGGCTCATCATACATCAAGTCAAAAATGAAACATCTGTCGGATAGGGATATACAAGATCCTCAAATCCTCATCGGAGGGTTCACCGATCTAGAGAGGAAGCAAGTGTTTCATCAAAGACTCCAACTTGTGGAGTTCATGGGATGATGGTATGATGACATAAGAGAAGCAGATCAAGGGGTTGAAGATCTTTTCAATCAAGGAAGTCGTTGAAAGAAGCCTAGATGACCTAAAGATAACTGAGGTATGTATGCTTGTATTTAATATTATAATGTCATGGCGTATGGTTGCAAGTAACATGGATCACTACTTCTATTTTGAGAAGCATGATCAAAGGAAAGGAATTTCCTCCTATGAAAGAATGTCAGAAGGCACGAGTCACACTAGATGAAATCAACATAATATGTTCTCATATGAATCATGAGGAAGTTGACTACTATTGACAAACTCTTCTTGGAAGCTCTTGGCAATGAAGTGTGAAAAGAGAGGAAGAGATAGTGATAATATGCAACAAAGGTAGAAGGCATTCAACATCCGAAGTACAAGAATATTTGACTAAAATATCTCCCAGAAAGATATGTAGACTCTAATTGGAGTCGGAAAAAGATGGAGACCCTTGAAAATGGATATCTTGAGGAAATGTGTCAATATGCACGCAAGATGCTAATACCTACAGGAAGATGTCATGATGAAAGACCATCACAAAGGTAATGTTTGATTTAAGTGTTCATTTATTATTTTTGAACTAATATCTAGATGGGCTTATGTAGGACTGCTAAAGGGAAGAACTGTGGTTGACTTCCAAGAAGACCATATTGAGGGATGTAAGATCCTTCTGGAAAAAAGGCATGAAAGCAGAATGACATGAAGCAAAACCAGATGGAAATTTGATGGATCACTTTCTGATGAAGTGAAGACATGACTAATTCATGGTGAAAGTGATGGATGATCTGTGCCCTATGAAGGAGACCCAAAAGACGAAGACTTCATGACAAAAGAAATTAATGACATCGAAGAAGAGAGGAGTTCTTCAGGCAGCTGGTTGTTCCACATGAGGAGTTGTTGTAGGTCCCTAGTTAAGAGGGAGCCTGGAAAAAGAAGTTTCTTACTTGGAAGAAACTTGGAAATTCCTAAGCCAAGAGGGAGCTTAGGTACATTCCTTTTTGGTAGGAATGAGTACATTCCTTTATTGGAATATGTCCTCCCTATTTGAGAGGGAGAGATAAACATGTCATTTTGGTCTTCACCTGGGAAGATAGAATGGAGGATTGGGTAATGATTTGGCATCCAATGCTCTTTGAGGATGAGATAGGGCATCCAACAAAAAGAGTAGTCGTGGAGAACCGATATTCTTTTAGGGTTGGGGAGTCTAAGATAAGAATAGTCCTCATGGAACATACCCTGAGAGCCTAGGTGGGGTATGTTCCGAGAGAGACAATGATGAGGGTGTCTACAAATCATTGGTCTCGCCAGCATTGAGCTCAGATCTTGTGGAGATAAGGAGTAGTCAGTCAAGGCCTTGCCATGTAACAACGATGGTTGATATGATGTTATACAAATGAGTTACCAATCTGAATTCTTCTTATAACAAATTCTTCAGATTGAGAATCACCAAGTACCATTATGAATACCTCCCTAGTTAAGAGGGAGTGTTGAAAAGTGTAACTAGGTTTGGTCTTCATAATGACATATAATTGACTTTTGTATGTAATGAAGAAAAAAAAAATTGTAAGAGTTGCTTCATGGGTTTCATGAGCAAGTGATTTTATTTTAGATGACTCCCATTGAGAGCCTTAGGATTTGTCATTAAAATTTGAAGAGTCAATGTCATGTGTGAAGAGCCCTTCTTGGGCATGTGTCAAATGTATATGAGTCAATAGCATTGTCAAATAGCCCTCCAACGATAAGCACAAGTCCTCTTCATGTTGGCTTCAAAAAGAAGTAACAAACTCATGTCAACTCACAGTTTGAAGACACAACTATTCATAAGTTCATGTCAGCTTAATATGACAAACAAACCACTATAAATAGGCACCTCAGCCTATTCCACAGGTACAAAATTTTGGTCACATGTCTCTGAGTTTTTCGGATGGGTAGCACAGAAGACAAGTTCGGATGAAAGGGACAGCGAAGAGGTGAAGAAGGCTAATCTCAGTCAACAGAAGTTCGGATCCTTTTTTGAATTCGGATTGATACATCACAGTGACAAAGAAGAACAGCAAGTTCGGATTATAGTGACAAAGGTGAAACTCTGTCTCGGTACAGCACAGAGTAAATTCGGTGAAGACTACAATAATCACAGTTCGGTACAAGTACAAGAAGGGTCTCTCTCTGTTTCGATGTAATTGCAGAGATCGTATTTCAGATTGAAGCAGAGAAGCTTGGCAAGATTTTGTGATATCACAGTGACATCCTCTCACTACCTCGGTGCTATACCAAAGTGATGATCTTGGAAGTAGATCACTAGTATGTGACAAGACCTCGGTACTATCTCATGAAGAAGGTATAGATACGAAGAAGATAGAAGTGGAAGAGGAGCGAAGGAGAAGGTTGACTGTCAAGAGAACTTGTGTCTTGATCTTGGAGAGGCTACTAGGTCAAGGGTCTTGGTCTTGGTATTCGTCAATTTGAATTTCCAGAAGAAGAATTTGTGTCAGTTTTCCCTTCAAAGAGTGAGAGGTTTTGGCCCTGGCCCATAGCCTACATGTTGTGTCTTTTGTCTATTTATGTTCATGCATTGGTTACTCTTTGAAGAAGAACAACACTAATAATCTAACATCAAGAAGATCCTAATCTAAACAAGTACGAAGCAATCACAAATAGTCACTAATAGAAGAGAAATCACCTAATGCTAATGCCCTGTATTTCTCAATGGTCTTCAGTAGGTTGGGGCCTAAAAGGAATTATAAAAAAGAAATGTAGTTTTCTCCCGAAAGAGTTTCCACATGAATATTGTGTTCTATGTTCTGCAGTTGATAGATCTCATATGTGATTGTTTTCTTATGATTCATGAATGTTAAATAAGGTTATCAAATGTTGATTCACCCTAATATTATGATAATTATTAAGAGAAATAAGACATCAGCTCCTTTTTCGTTTCTTTAGCATTACATACATGCATGCACAAACAAAATGTTGAAGATCTCCACCCACTTGTGTTGTATAGCACCTTGCTTCTCTCCGTTAACCACATAATCCTTTGGGGTTACTATTGTAAATAATATGAAGATAGATGAAACAAATAGTCTTGAAGAAGATCAAAAGTCCCTCATGGAATGTGAAGTGAATAGCTACTTACTCCTATATATAAAATGCTTTGGAGTTAATGGAAGATCAATGAATTATGGAGTTATTCCTTTGTCCGACATTGGTATTAGAGTAGGGCTCTAACTTCACGATGCCTACTTAGAAACATATTTTGATCTCCCTACCCATCAGATGCCATTTTGACCCTGTCTAGCCTTCCTTCAGCCAAATCTACATCCATTTCTCTACTTAGCACTCCCCTTTTGTCTATGCAAATCATAGTTAGTAGATAAATTGGTATGCAAAATTATGTGCATGAAGGATTTGGACATATCAATTATGATAACCTTCATTCATTGAAAAATAATGGTGTGATTGATTTTCCTACTATTCCTAAGAAATTGAAGCAATGTGATATTTGTATCCTTGGAAAACAGAGCAAACAACCCTTCCATTATTCCACTTCCAGAGCATGTAGAAAACTTGGATTGATACATTCTAATTTATGTGGCCCCATGTCTATTCCATTTTCTAATGGCAATACATATATCATGTCCCTTATTGATGATACTCCAAGATGTGTTGGGTGTATTTGCTGAAAGATAAATCACAAGTTTTTGAATCTTTTAAAAACTTTCATCTATGGATTCAAAATGAAGCACAACCATATATTGGCTCTCTTTATACTAATAATGGAGGAAAAAATACATCTAAAGAACTTGAAAACTAGCTTCACCAACATGGGATTCAACATCAAACCATGATTCCATACAATCCTCAACAGAATGGTGAGGTTGAAACAAAGAACGAGATTATTTTGAACATGGTTTGTTCCACGATGTTTATCAAAAATATAAAGCTAATGTTTTGGGTTGATGCAGTTCTATGTATAGTGTATGTGAAAAATAGGTATCCATCTCATGCTCTTGGTAATAAGACTCCATATCAAAGGTAGTATGGCCACATTCCTTCGATAAGGCATCTCAAGGTCTTTGGTTCCACCTACTATGCCTTGATTCCTAAGGAGAAAAGAAAAAAGTTTGTTGCAAGGAGTTTGAAGTGCATCTTTCTGGGGTACTCAAATACCACAAGGCACACATTGTCTTACAATGAGGTAAACAAGCTTTTTCTATCTAAAGGCAAAAATTTTCTGGTATCTTCAAAGAATAACAAAACTATGGAGTGGTAGCTTGATCATATGGATGTATTTACTCACGTAAAGGCATATCATGAATTTGATGATGAGATTCCACATCTTGAAGGGGCAATCCCTATCTTGGATCAATCTTTGGAATCTCTTTTTGAAGCCTTGTCTCCCACTCGTTAAGTTATGCCTGTTTAGTCAAATAAGGAAGATTCATTGGATGATGTGACTAAAAAGATTGAAAACTTGAATCTTGATGGAAATATAGCACCCTCTTAATCAGTGGAGCAAGCTCGACCATCTTGGAAAGGTCCACCAAAGTGGCTCATCAAAACACTTGAAAGTGCTCGTCTTGATCAAGTCAAAATGATAGGAATTAGAAATTCCACCAAACAAGAAGGAGGTGACATAGATAATTTTGATTCAGGTGATGTAGATGATTAGATGTATCATATGATTGTGTATTGAATTTAATGTACTAACTGTGATGATTTTGCATAGGATCTTTTAACTAATAATTACTTCTTATGATTTCTTAGGTTAATCTTTTCTTGTATTCATAGTAATTACACAGAAGATCTCAACAGTAAGAACAAAATGCCAATAGGGTCATAAAGAGATAACCAAACAAGAGACACAAAAATTTACCCTAGGAAAACCCACATGGGGGAAAAAGCCCAGCAACCTTTTCCTTAGAGAAATCATTAAGTTCAACAGAGATACATCAAAAATTTTAAGTCAAACCAATGTTTTAAAACTCCTACTCGGATTCAGAATCGGCCGAGGGTCGACTCTGACTCGGTATCGACTCGGCCAGTTTGATTTCAATGAATCAATCGTTGTAAAAAATACATTAAATATTTTTTTTATGGAAAAACATACTTTTAAAGATTTTCATTCATGTTTCCAAACATAATGCATTAGAATATAGAGAGAAGACAACATATGATCAAAGTAGGCTCATGAATATATCCATTATATGAAAAATAGCACCCAGTGCACTGTCCAATACATACATGATATAGAGATCAAAACAAAAACACATAACCAGGGAGCCTCTAAACCAGGGAGCCTTTTAAGTCAAACCAATGTTTTAAAACTCCTACTCGGATTCAGAATCGGCCGAGGGTCGACTCTGACTCGGTATCGACTCGGCCAGTTTGATTTCAATGAATCAATCGTTGTAAAAAATACATTAAATATTTTTTTTATGGAAAAACATACTTTTAAAGATTTTCATTCATGTTTCCAAACATAATGCATTAGAATATAGAGAGAAGACAACATATGATCAAAGTAGGCTCATGAATATATCCATTATATGAAAAATAGCACCCAGTGCATTGTCCAATACATACATGATATAGAGATCAAAACAAAAACACATAACCAGGGAGCCTCTAAATGGCCTCTACAACAAAAGTAAGTTGTAAAACATCATTAGGCACCAGTACTACTAGCTACTGCTAACCTCCCTAGTGAAGCTTTTGGCTCCAGAGCTTTATAATGATACCTTGGATTCAGAAAAAACCTAGTTGCATGTGCCATGTATAGAGTGATGGAGTTGATTGTTCCATCTTTGAACAATGATTTCCCAAATGGGCCCATACTTAGCCACTCTATCCTTGTATGTTTCCTTTATTTTCTCCTTTGCTTGATCCATACCCTCATAAATGAAGCCCACAGCCAATCTTTCCCCATCCACCAACCACAACACCTTAACAAACCAGCCAGGGGTCCAGCTCAATCGACTCGGTCGGTTCGGTAACAAACCAACCACCGAGCCGGCCTGGCCAAGGGTCCAACGCGATCGGCTTTGCCAAATCCGATTTGGTCTGGCCAAATTTTAAAATACCGAGTCAAACATAAAGTCAAATTGACTAGTAACATGGCCCTAGCCACAATTGGTCAAACTGCCCTCAATAAGCCTCAGAAATTTTGGTCTGCTCTACCTCAGAAATTCGTCCTTCTATGCCTCAGAAATCCGTCCTTCTATGCCACAAAAAATCGTCTTTGATTGGCCTCAAATTCAACCTTTATTAGCCCAAAATTCTGCCTCAAAAGATGCTTGTTGTGTTCCAAAAATCTACCCAAATAGAGAGGACGAGTGGCCTATTTATAGTGAACAAAAGTGCTTGGAGGTAAAAATTCAATATTTAAAAATTCAAAATTCCTTCATTTTAAAACCGACATGGAGAACATGTCTTACATATCTTTGGAGGGCTAAAATATCAATTATGAAGACCGACCATAGTTATAAAAATTTAACACTTTGAACCAACTTCCTTTGAAGAAGTTGCTTCTCCTAATGAGTGGAAAGAAGCCATGCAAAAGAAGTATGATACTCTCATCAAGAATGGGACATCGAACTTATTGGACCATCTAGTTGGAACCGAACCAATTAGCTGCAAGTGGGTCTACAAGAAAAAAATACAAATCAGATGGCTCACTTGACAAGCACAAAGCAAAACTTGTGAAAAAAGTATTTGCACCTCATTAATTATGAGGAGGAGACTTCTACCCCCACAGCAAAATGGGCCACCATCCACACTCTTTTTGCCTTGGCAACACAAAATGGATGGAAAGTTCATCAAATGGATGTAAAGACTTCTTTCTTGGACAAAGATTTGAAAGAGAATGTCTTCATGTCTCGGCCAAAAGGTTTTGTTATGAAGGGACAGAACAACAAGTATGTAAACTCATCAAATCCTTATCTGGCTCGAAACAAGCACCACAAGCATAGTATTTACTGAGCATCTTTTGACATTGAATTTCAAGCACTTTAATCTTAATGATTCAACTATGTTTGTCAAGAAAGTTGGCAAAATTGTTATATATATTGTAGTGTAAGTGGATGATCTATTAGTGATAGGGAAGAATGATAGTTATATTACATCCATAAAGAAAAAGTTGAAGAAAGGTTTTCAGATGACAAAATTGGGACATCTTCACTACTATTTGGGCATTGAAGTGACTCAACATCCAAAGTACATATTCATTTCCCAAAAGAAGCACATTGGAGATTGTTGAATAAGTATGGCATTGTTGTATGTAACCCCCTCTCTACTCCAATGGAACAAAACTTGAAGCTCACATCAAAATAAGGTTTGAGGATGCAACCACATACAGACAGCTTGTGGAAATCCTTATCACCCTTGCCAACAGTAGACCAAATATTCCATTTCTTGTTGGGATTTTTTCCAAGTTTATGAAAAAACCTTCTAAAGGGCATCGGTCTGTTGCAAAAAGAATTCCAAAATACATGAAGGGATATCAACGTTTTGGACTTGAGTATTCTTAGGTGGATGACTTCAATCTAATTAGGTATTTAAATCAAAACTTCAATGGGGATTAAAGAAAATGGAATGTCGACTTCAGGCTATCTAAAGAGTCCTGGATCAATAGTTGTCTCCTAAAGGTCATGTAAACAGTGAATTCCAATAGATTCCACAACAAAAGTTGAATATGTGGCAATATTAGAAGCAACAAAGGCAGAAGATGTGGCAGTTGCAAAAGCAACAAAGGAGATTGTGTGACTCAAGAAGAATTGTAAGAGAAACTAGTGAATTCTACTCTTCTAGTTGACAATACTTCTGCAATCAAGTTGGCCAAGAATCCTTGATTCAGTGATCAAACTAGACACATTCACACCAAGAGCCATCTTATTTGATATCTTGTAGAGGCCAAGACCAAGGTTGCACGAAGTGGGAGCATGATTTTCCAGAAATCCTTGGAAGTGAAGCATCCTGGAAGTAAACTTGGAAGATAAGCGTCCCGAAAGCAACCTTGGAAGCATCTATTCCAGAATGCCAAATTAGTTGTACAACATATGAAAACATGCATATTTGTACATAATTCAAGATAGGGATGTCATCCATAGTACATTAATGATTAATTATTTGAGCATCAAGCATCTGAATTCTAGCAATTACAAACAAACATCAAATTTTTATGCATATAATAGAAAGTAGACCATTAAATCATTGAAGTAGATTATCTAGCAATTGTCAACATGACCAAACAGTGATGTTCACGAAATAGGCCATCAACACACTAGAGTAGGAAGAATGAAAAGTCCAAATTCAAAATACTAATCTATCATCTATGATAAATAAAGTAATGAATCTATCTACTATTCCCTCCTCTTTGCACCACCACGACAAGAAGCATGCCAAAAGCATGTTAGACCACAGGAAGCATGTCAAAACCATGTGTCGCACCATGGTCCCACATGTTGGACCATGCACAAAACTATCACGGTTCTAAGATGGCAAGAAGCATAGTGCCTAACTTTCAAAAGACGAATTACTATGCAATTCTACATCGGTCTCATCTGACGTGAGGTTCCAACGTCTGAACCAAGGGATGGTTCCAAGCCCCTGCAACCCTAGCCAACACTATTCATTTGAGAAATTGTTCCACAAATGAGCAATTTTCGGACATCTTCACCAAAGCACTTGGAAGAGAAAATTTTGAAAAGTTTTGAATGATGCATGGACTCACAAACACCCCTTCAACTTAAAGGGGGGGAGGAATGTTAAACATATAAACCTTCGAGGTTTACTATTATATTATTATTGTACATAATATGGAGGCAGATGAAACGAAGAGTCGTGGGGAAGACCAAGAGCCCTAGTGGAATGTGAAGTAAATAGCCACTTCCTCTTGTATATATGAATTTTTGAGTTAATGGAAAATCAATGAACTATGGAGCTATTCCTCTGTCCAACAGTCTCATCACAATTATAAAAATAAAGGAAGATTTGTCATTTGAAAGGCTCACCACTCCTTCAAATACAAAGGATTTTTTAAATCAGGATGCTTCCTTGATATCTGAATAGCGAGCATCCACACCTATCAAGAGGTGGGATGTTGCTTACAATGTACCACCTGACCCAACTTAATGGCCACTCTGTGGTTCAACAACCCCCTTGCAAGTAGCACGTCAGCCACTCCTTGTGAGGATCGAACCTTAGTGGGGGATGTAGCAGTGCCCCACTTTCACCAGCGCCACATACCTCTAATGACTTGAGGGACAAGGATTGAGATGTGGTGTCTATCTTTTAGGAGATTTTCTTTCATAGGACTAATGAATGATGTTTTTTGCTATATCAATTTTTAATGGCACCCACTTCTATTCATAACCAAGCAAAAATATTGGTTTGATCACATTGATACTGAGATCCATACAACATCATAGATTCTCTATTAGGGCTATCAGACAACAAATCCTGATCCATTGGCAACCTAGAAGAATGAAATCTATGAGCTTGGGATTTACATAGGAATCTCAAATTTATTTTTTTTTCTTCATTACCAAAAATACACAGATCAGGCTCAAATGATAGCACAGATACTCTACCTACCTCTACTAATTCATCAACAACTTCATGAGATGCTACCAAGCTATTGTCCAAGATTAAGCAGAGAGTCTTATGGCTTCAATAAATCCTCAACAAAATCTGTGAGACTTATCGTAGACTTATCGTGGTTGGAGATGATAAGTAAATGGTTTACTTGTCCACAACTATATTAATTTAGACAAATGGCTTCTCTCTTTCTTTACTTTTCCTTACATAACAGTATCTCGTTGCTATCTCGTGAAAGAAATGCTTTATAAACATTTGCTGACACTTCCAGTTCCTATAATTGTCTTTGGCCAATTGAGGACATCCAATATAATATATATCCTTCTTTCTGTGGCAAAGACAGAAATCAAAGACAACATTGGTCAATTTTGAAATATCTCACAATATCTAACAGATCATTTTTAGAATATCAATATTTTCATTTACCTATCCATAAAGATACATAAGACTGCCCTAGCCCTTAGTTCAAAGGCCAATGATGTTCATGTTTATAATATACTCTGCCTTTCCAATCTCATCTATAATATCCTTTTCAGCTAAGTCACATGACACAATGACACGAGACATGGAGGACACGGAAATACGAGTGTCGCACACAATATACAATGATCTCATCAATAGGACACACAAGACACATTACACACACACACACAAAAAAAATTGTTACATATATTAAAAAATATAACAAATTAATAAATTGCATGTACAAAAATGAAATATAAACAGAGATCCAATTTTTTTTAATTTAGAAGCAAAAACATGGGCAATTTTACATGATGATAATAAAAAATCAATCATACAACTTTTGCTCTTGAGCTTGTCTTGCTAAAACAGTGTTTTTTCCAGCATTTGAAGCTACTGCTGCAGCCCCACTTCTAGCAGATAAAGCGCTAACAAACCTTGAAGAAAATGGAGAAGGGACAACATCAGTGGGGGCAATCCCCCCTTTCCTTTAACCTTTTCCAGCTGCCTTCAATGACTGAGCCATGATTTCTGTGAAATGAGGAAGACAATGGATTGCTGCAGGAAAAAACTTGAATATTGGTGGACAAATCCATTTGCACAACACTTGGAATCTCTTCTAGCACTACCTATGTTGCACTAGTTTTGGGGATGGGGAACGGCAGGGACAGGGGGATGTGTCCCCGAAGAACACACCCCCAAATTTTTTGGGGGACGCCAATTATATATATATATATATATATATATATATAGATATATATATATATATATATTCAGAATTCAATATTAACATTTGTAGTTTCTTCAAGCTTATAAGCATGAAAAGCAATACTTTATATTATTATGCACAATTCTTACACTCGCCAATTAAAACCTTAAACAACTTAAAAAACGATTGAGTGACATTCCATTATTGGCCACTAGACATTGGCTTTAGTTTTAGGAAACTTAACTATAACTACTTTCAATTTGTAATAAGGTCCATGAACAATCTATCATAGAGAACTGTTTTTATAGCAGTTTTTTTCGTCATATTTCTTGTTAATGATGACTATGTTAAACATAAAAAGCATTCTCTTATCAATAGGTTTTGCAAACTTGTATAGTTGTGTTGAAAACCACTATAAAATACTTTGGTTTTTTAAAGATATTAAATTCATATTTCAGATTAGTAAGGGGATTGAATAGGGAAATTAATTAAACATTTAGTACCCAATCCAAGTTGCCACTATCTGATTGTTTTCACAATGCTTGGAGTTGGGATGGTGGAAGCACTGAACTTGAATGACACCTCGAAACCCACATACAATATGTAAAAGCTGAGATGATTCAAAAAGTGAGAAAGAACAAGACAAATAACCACAAGGATTAACCTTTTAAAACGTTGTATTTTCTGTTTTCTTGACATGGAAGCTGCTTGTAATTTTACCATTGAAAATACAACATCTAAATCACCAAAAATCCTAGTTGAAACTCATCATACAAAACCATATTTTGAGCTGCAACATGTACAGAAAATTTAGATTCAATGCATTCCAAAAAATAATGAATGGGACAAATGATCATATTGTTCAATCAGCAATGTCCATGATTGTCAAAATTGAATCTATATGCTTGGATTATCCCTGAAGCCTTCCCAAAACATCCTTGAAATCTGCCAAAAACGTCCCTGAAATCTGTCCGGAACATCCCTGAAATCTGTTCGGAATGTCTTGGGGACAGCCAGCAAGTCCCCGAGTCCCCGATGAAGTCCCAAGCAGTTTGGAAACATTTCGTAAGAGTCCAAAAGTCCCTGGAATGCAGGGATGTAGAGTACGTGAGCTTTTATTTTATTTTTTTTTTTTTTTTTTTGGGGGGGGGGGGGGGGGTTCCCCAAGTCCCCGATGAAGTCCCAAGCAGTTTGGAAACGTTTCGTAAGGGTCCAAAAGTCCCTGGAATGCAGGGATGCAGAGTACGTGAGCTTTTTTTGTTGGGGGGGGAGGTCCCCATGCAATATGGACAATAACCCTCAAGTGCACTCCAAAACATTTCACACCTCCAATCTGTTGATTGAAATGAACTCAAATAAAAGGGAAGACGTGTTTTCATGGGTAGCAGGCCTCTCTTTATGGGGGACATGGTGAGGGCATGTGTAGGACACATGTTTGACAGGTGTCTTGAGGACACGTGCCAAACATGTGTCAGACAAGTGTCCTCATGTATTGGTGTCCGACATGTAGGATATGATACACAGGGCCTGTTTGGAGGCATCCTGTTACTTAGATTTTCAGGCATGTCAATCCATAATCAATATTTTGAAGTCTGTAAGGTAGGTAATGCAGTTCTATTAGTTGTTCTAGTATCTAGATATAATGACATCAACCTGCAGTTCATAACCAAACTGCAACATCTGAATCGAATCACTTGTTAAACTGTCTTCCTGCAATTAATACATTAACTATGCATGCCCAGAAGTTGTTCAGAATCCAAATCTGTCTCATACAGCAGGAACCTAGATATCCAGCTCACCATTTGACATCCATCTGCTGAAGACACCAGCTTCCTTGTATTCATTTTTGGTAAATAAATTTTGCAAGTTTAGCATTTCTTTTTCACGGTCTATTTCCAAGTTTTCCACTGAAATTATTTCAAAGTTCTAATGGGAAATAACAACCACCATGAGAACGTAATCCTTTTGTTTGGTTGTTAAACATAAAGAAGCAGAGAGCACTTGGAACAAATTTGCTTTTCAAAACATCAATCATTTCAAAGTTCTAATGGGAACTAAATATCATTGTGAGAGCATAATTCTTTTCTTTGATTGTTAACATAATAAAGCAAAGGGCACTTGGAATAAATTTGCTTTTCAAAACTTTAAATCCTTGATCCTGAAACAATAGAAAGGGTAGATAAAATAAGGAACATGATAGTTTGGATTGAAAGTATAATGCTTACCACCTCAAAGTAATTCAATTTGTCACTTGTATTTGAGTAGAACATAACAATACCAAGGTTGGCCTTCAAGCCCCTCTCTAAATAATACAGATGCTCATTATATGTATCTTTATATTTCCTTTTCTTAATAGATTCATCTTATGATTGATAAAATACACAAAAAAAATACATCATAGAATTGTGCTTTTCCTGCCAAAGTAGTTTATATTCAATTTTCCAAGTAAACAAATCACAAAACTCAATGTTTACAAGTGGAATATTGGTAAAATGTTGGAACTGAGCTTGAGAAAAGACAACAATAAAAGAAGAAAAGGTCAAGTTAACATACCATGTATATCTTGCTACCTTTTGGCCCACATCTCTCCACAAGTTCTCTGGCTTTATTCAAGGTTGAATCTAGTGCTTCAAGTGCTCTCAAAACTGGCGCTGTCATAGTTATATTTGACTTCTCCAGCTCATCAAAAAGAGGCTTTAAGAACTTCAACTGACCAACAAGGTTATGACAGTTTGACCGATTGTGTCTTGCCTTCTCAGACAATGAGATAAGTACTTGAATTGAAAGCGACATGTTACTTGGCAGCAATTGCACAGTTTCCATTGTCATTACTGGAAGAATTAGGCAGTCAAAAATGAAAGTTGTGCCTGTCTGCTTCTCCTGAAGCCTATCTGTTGTTTACTCAGTTATTTTCTTTTGCTGTCTGGTTCTACACAAAACAGAGCAACCATTTATTTGCAAGGTTACTTGTCTTCAGCATCAACTCATTTAAAATTACATCCATGTCTAAACTTTTCAGGTAAAATAAAAACGAAATTTCAAGAATACAGTGTTACAGATAAAGCATGTGCACTAACCTTTGACAACATCAAAAACATAATATCACAACATCTTCAACGTTATTAATTTTCAATTCTCTCATAATCCAATGGAATGTTAAGGGGAAACATGTGTGCATGAAAATTATGGCTTAAAATAACAGTTCTAACTTCTCGTCCAGCATATTACTTTTCTGCTAAGTTACCAGCAAACAGTTCTGGAAACAGAAACACAACAGAAAACAGAAATGGAAAATTAAAGACAGAAAGAACAAAAAGGGGCATGAAATAAAACACAAAAAACAGCTATCGGTGCAGGAGAAAAATTTTAAAATGAAACGTTAAACATAAAATACTCCATAGTGATTTTAAATTTACAGCTTAATAACCCACATTTCTGTCAATATAAACAAGTGTAATGTTAGCATAGAATGTATTTTTCCCATTTCCCCCCTTTTTATTGGAGGGGATTCTGTCAATATAAAGATGTGAAATGTTAGCATAGAATGTTTTTCTTCTTCCTCCTTTTATTCGCCGGGAGGGGAGGAGGGGGTTAGCTCAATAACCTATATTTATATGAACGAATGTTTCCAGTTAGTAAAAGGTTAATAAGTGTTTATGTTGTATGCCTAACCTCCCTCGGTGGAAAATAAATATTTAAGCATTGATGTAATTTAATATAAAAGGCTTTACAGCAGTGTATCATAGGCAACAATCCCCGCATCTGAGGCACATGTCCCCCACATTTTCTCATCCCAGGGACATGGGGACTGCAATGGGATGTCTCTCATCTGAAAGGGAACGTCCCAAGGAGCAGGTGTTTAACCCATAAAATGAGGACATCTAAGAGACATTATTTGATAGTTTCAAAAACAACTGGCCACCCCTTGTGCAAACCACTATCCAATGGGAATCAATTCTCCAAACAAGTATGTACGTATAGGTACAACATTCACACTTGAACTTTTAACACCAGATCTGATTTAGTTTCTAACAATCTTTATACCAAGAAAATAATTTATCCTCAAATCAAATTTTAAAACTGCAGAAATAAACACACTAGTGTTCTCAACTTCTAAACAGTAAATTTCCAGCGGAAAAAAATACCCAAAAAAATCAGTCACAAACAGCCAATAAATCAGCCACCAAAACACACAAAATCTGTCCAATAAAATTCTCCTTCATTAAATTCTCAGGAAAACTTAGGCCTCCCCTGACAGGGAAAATGACCCTCAGAAAATTACAGAAAATACAGCAAATGAAAACTGGAAATTAACCTGAAATTTCACCCAGCAACAAACCTGCAGCTGCTTCTCACTGCTCACATGTGTGGCCCTTCAGATAGCTTCTCAACCTCACATGTGCAGCAAAAACCACCCAGCCATGTCACATGTGTGACTGTCCTGCTGGAGCTCTCGTACAAGTGACCTCTTCTTGGCCCAATCTCACACATGTGGCCCTTTCTTGGCCCCTGCAAACCCTCACAGCTTCCACACGTGCAGCCCACTGGCAAATTCTTACTTGCCCTGGCAAAACTACTGCTGTACACTTTTCCTTTTCTTCAGCTTCTGACAAACCTGCAATGAACTCATGCAAATCTGCTGGAATCTCTCATAACCAATTTTGTCTCCAGAGTCTATCCTCTCTCTTAGTCTCCTTTTATATTTCAAATTGAGTAAAATCCCTAGCCGTTAACCTCCAAAGTGATAGATGGCTAGGATTAATCCTAACCCACTTAAATCAATGGTTGAGATTAGATCTAAGTCACTTCAATAATTAAATTATTTATCCTTAGAAATTCGCTCAATGAGCCAACATTAATCAATTAAATTAGTTGATGTGTTTTTTTTTTAAGTTTTAAATTTAGGAAAGAAATCATATTTCTTTCTCCTCTCGAACAAGCACCTATAGAGAACTTCTTGCATGTTACACACTTAGCCTATGCTAAAGACTTTCTGATGCTATAAAATCAATAGGCTCTCTTAGCAAGGAAAGGATTCTCCAACACCCCTAGCTTGTCCCTATAGAATACATGCCTTCACTAGGGGCTTGGTGAGAATGTCTACCACCTACTCATATGTGGATATCTACTGTAATCTCACAGCACCTCTATGGACCTTGTCTCTAAAGAAGTGGTATATGATCTCTATATGTTTGGACCTGTCATGAACACTGGCTTTTCCAAAAGCTTGATGCAGCTTTCATTGTCGCAGTGAATCACTATGGCCCTTGTCGCACAGGATGTCTAGGCACCACGACAACGGCTCAGATCGGGGGTTGTCACCCTAATCCCCGATCTCTTCGTTTAACTTGTCTCCCAACAACAGGCTAAGGGGGGTAGACCCTACGGAAATGGAATGAAGGAGAACTAGTTGAGAACCAACCAGTTCGGGAGACATAGTTAAGCAACCAACTACTTGATTTAGATTTAGCAAGACCTATAGGATTCGATTATATTTAAATGATTGATACCAGTGCCTTATGGAGTCAACAATCTTGCTAGGAAATTTAGGACCAAGTAATTGATGAACAATTGTTGTTTGGATCAATAACTATCTTATATGAAATGCAGATCCTAAAACTAATGTGGGATGCAAAAATCTTGGTTAATTTTAGTTAAATGCATATTCTAAGTTTAAACCCTTCAATCCTTTCTATATCAACCCTGATTTTGTAATAGGTGGCAGAGAGAAGATAAGGTGATGCACATTAAGGCGTGATTAACGATATCTCTCCTAAAAATCTAACATACTCAATGCCTCCGGCACTGCAGAGGGTTGTGGCTCTGACGACTGCAAGGTCACCGTTTTAAGTACTATTTAAAGCAGGCTTCTCAAGCAAAGATAGATGGGTAACTATTTTTCTATCGACCAAGCTTATGCTTGGAAGTAAATTTTAATTATGCAAGGCTAACCTAATATACAATGCACGCGATGATTAGAAAATGGTGCGGGAAAGAAGTTAGATTAGAGGATTGAGAGCGTTTATGCCACGATCTGCTTCAGAGCTCTAAGCCAAAACCTTTAATTGCCCAAATAAAGATTCAAAACACTAGACTGAAAAAATAAACTTCTCAGCAATATGCTATCACAGTATAATGCCCAATTAAATCATAAGTTTAACACTTCAATTCATTTAAAATTTTTCCAATGCAATTATAATTCAAAGAGAACAAAATTTTCTTCGTAAATCTTCAATATCACCTTCAAGATAAATGCCAATTATATAGATGCTCAACTACTCAATTTAGGAAACAAAGGATATGCAATCTACCACAATTCCATGAGAGAGTACTTAATAATTACTTGAAAAAATCGCAAAAAAATTACATAAATATCCAATAATTCAAGTAATTAAAACACGCTTAGAATTAATTAAAAGACGAGCAATCTCAATAGATGTTAAGCATAAAAATGTTCAAAACCCTTAGCATGCAAAAGACTTAGGCAATTAAATTTCAAAAATTAATTACCATGAGGAACCATGAAATTCAAATGCTAAACACTTCAAACAATTTAGAATTAAAATGATTTCTTAAATGCTTCAATCCATAAAAAATTCTTTTTTTCCTATGGTCAAACTTTAGAGATGATTTAAAAAATATTTAAAAGAGCCTTGACTATAGAAAAATTTAAATTTTTACCAAAAAATTTCCCTTTTAAAAATTTAAAATCCTAAACTCCTAACACAAAAAACCCCAAGAAGGAACTTTAGATAAAAAAAAAATGATATTGATCCTTCGGCAAATTTAATGTGATAAAGTTCATGAATGAAGAAAAATTTTAATGTAGCGAATGTAAAAATCAAAAGGTTTAATTTAATTTTTAATGGGCCAAAGGCCACACAAAAAATTTTAATTCGAAATTTTGAAACCTTAAAATTTTATTTTTAGATTTTAATTCCTTTTTTTTTTAATTAAAGCCACACAAAAAAAAAAAATTATATTGATCCTTCGGAAAATTTAATGTGATAAAGTTCATGAATGGAGAAAAATTTTGATGTGGCGAATGTAAAAATCAAAAGGCTTAATTTAATTTTTAATGGGCCAAAGGCCACACAAAAAATTTTAATTCGAAATTTTGAAACCATAAGATTTTAATTCTTTTTTTTAATTAAAACCACACAAAAAATTAAAATCAAAAATTTTAAACAAACCAAAATCAAAATGAGAAACAATTAAGTTACAAAAACAAAAACAAAAACAAACAAAAAACAAGAACAAACAAAAAAAAAAAAAAACCTATTTGTTTTTTGAAACTTAACCCTAACGAAAAAAATAAAGTATGAGAGGAAGTCGAAAAAGGAAATCAAGAGAAAGTTTGTACACAGGTAGGAACAGCGGCAAGGAAGAACAACAACAACAACAAAAAATCGAAGGAGGGATGGACGCTGGCTAGGGTTCGATTGCAGGCAACGGAAAGGACAGAAAATGGTCACGAAAGAGGACCTACCTGCAAGCAGCAAGGAGGAATCCACACAGAGCAGCACAAACACAGGTCGAGGAAAGGGAATGCGAGAAGGGAAGAGAATGTGAGCAGAGAGATGAGAGTTTGGGGAGAAACCAAAAGAAAATGACAGCGCGCGGAAGAGAGGTTTGAGTAAAGGAACAAGGATGGAGAAGAACGAGAGGGACGCGGAGCAAAGAGAAAAAAAATGCAGGACGAAGGGAGCAGCAAAGACGCAGAGAAAATGAAGAGGAGAAACTCACGCAGAAGAGGGAGAAAGGAGATGAGGGAATGAGGAGGCCGCAGGGAACAAGAAAAAAATGCAATAGGAGATGACAGCGTAAGAGAAAGTTATGCAGCGAGGAAGAGAAGATTGCAAAGAAAAATGGCAGCATGGGCAGAGAGGAAAAGAGGTGAGCTAGGGCTGTGGATTGAAGGAGAAATGTTGATTAAGGAAAAGGAACACGCCGGCAAGCTGAAACGCAAATGGCAGCAACAGAATTTTGAAGGGATTCAAGGCAGTGAATGGTAGCCCAAGAACCTCAAAACAAAACCCAAAAAATAAATTTCAAACCGATATATTTCTGCTTCAAATCAGAAAAACCCCAGATCTTTATTTGAAACCCTCAGACTGAAAATAATTTTGAATAATTTATCCCTGCAAAATGGTATTGAGGCTAGATCTTGCCCTCCAGGGTCTAGATCTGGCTTCAAATTAAATTTTTCCTTCAAATTTGTACCTGCAAAACGAAAACAAAAAAAACCCAGATCCCAGATATTAAAAAAATGAATAAAAACCCCAAAACCCAAGCTAAAAAACTTCAGATCTACACAAAATATTTACAGATCTATGCACAAAGGTTGCAGACCTATCACATCTAAGGAGTACGAGTCCAACTCCGCTCCCAGATCTGATAATCTAAAGCTCTTACTAGCCAGATCTATCAATTTTTTCACAAAATATTTAAAAGATTTTGATTTTTTAGAGAGATACTAGCCCAAAAACACCCAACAGAAAAATTGTTAAATTATGGTATGTTCTATGCTTAGAGCAATTTACTTCAATTTCTTCTTATTAGCCCAATGTCAATTCTCAGTAGAGCAATCTCATTAACATACAAGTAAAATGTTGATAGAACATAAATAAAATCGATAGAAGACAAGCCAAGACAAGAGACACAAGATGTGGCGACTAGCAAGGGACAAACTCCAATGCGGGGAAACCATTTGATCCATTCTTCAATATTCTTCAATAATTCAACACAGAGAGAGAGAGATAGTACAATATCACAAATCTGTGATTTTATATCAACAACAATACAACACTAATCAACAAGGTCAAAGCTGGTCAAACAACTCCCAATCTGACCTCAAGTCAACCTTGAAGAACTTGGTCTTCAACAGCAAGCATAGGCAACCAAAACAGTCCACAATACCCAGTCAAACTGTAATCAACATCTGGTCAAACCTGCGGCAGCTCTTTGATAATCAACGCAAGTTGAAGAGTGGTCAAACCTGGTCAAAAAGGCTGAACATAAATGCGGCTAACCTAGGAGAGGCTGCCAACCCAAACCGCAGTCAAGAAAGCCTCCACGCTGGTCAAGGTTGTCCAATCTGCCCACCTGCAGCTAGATCAACCCAAGTCAACGCCGCCCTAACCATAAATCTGTGTCCTCCTTTCACACGTGTGAGAGAGAGAAGCTATTCTAATGCGTAGGAGAGAGAGAAGATGTGTGGTGAGATAAGTGGAATAATGTCACAAGGTCTCCTTTTATATGAATCGTGGAAGATAAGTTGGGGGTGTGCCACACACTTTAACTTGTCGGCCGACCGAAATACAAATAAATTCATATCTTCATGAATACATGTCGAAATCGGATGATCGTTAAATCAATCCTACACCTCTCGACGAGAGGAATCCAAGAAAAATATCAGTTGCCATAAATAAGATGACCCACATGGAGTTTGGCCCTAGTTTCCAATTTTAACAGGAATCTAATCATTAGATAAATCCTGAAGCTTATATGAGGTAGGCTCTTCAAAAAAAATGTGTTGAGAGTTGGCTAGTCCAACCGAGGACTATCCCCAAACGCTCAATTAAAACCTGAGAGATCTTTTGCAAACACTAGATCAACCATCAAACCAAGTAGAGAAATAGAATAACAGTAAAATTCTGAAGCAATAGCGATACCTACTAGTTCAATAAAAATTAAAAATGTTACCCTAGATCTAACAAACTGAATAAGATACTAGTATTCATATTATTCCAAGAGAGCTATTGATTGATAGTTTTCACATAATATTAAGCAGAAATTAAAACAATGTTACCATAGATGCATGAAGGGGAACACCACCGCAATTTGAAACCCCAAAGACTTTTGCATTAATTCCAGAAAGTATACAAGAGAGCTTGAAAGCTTAGTACATGTTTCGAAGATCGGATGAAAAAATAGATTGACACCGACTTCAATTTTATAGATAAAATCTCCAACGGCTAGTTGGCTTGATCCTTGTCAAATTAATATCGATCGTTCATAAAAATTTAATTAATCTTTAATCACGATCGTCAAAATTATTTAAATTTTGAGGAAAAAACAAATTTTTCATTTAATTGCCTTTTAATTAGTTAACTCAAAATTAATTATTTTGAATTATTTTCCTCAAAAATTTGACTTTGATTTAACCACCACGACCCAAGGGTCCAAAATTTCTTGATTTCATCAATATTCCCTTGGCTGGCAACCTCCAAAAATTAACTTCTTTAAAACCCACAAATTTCACCATTGGAGAATTTAATTTTACCTAGGACACAAAATTAATTAAATTTTTGGCTTAGGATTTTAATTTAATTTTGCCAGAAAATTTAATTAATTGACTTATGAGGGGATTAATAATTTTTCCAACCCTCTAATATTTAGCCATGGTGTCTAATTATGAGGGACCATGCACTAAATATTTTTTACATGAAGATTTTCAATTTAATACATGAAGGGGGAACACCCGTTCGTTATAGACCCTCAAATATCTACCCAATTCTGCGACTCAAAATATGATCTAGTAGACCAAGTAATTTGTAATAAAATAATCTAGCCAATTAGCTAGGATTATTCCCAAATTACTTTTACAAGGACTCGATAAAAAACACTAGGACTCACTTAATATCTTGACGACAAAATCCACCCTAGCTTTGGGGTGAGGTTGGAGGGAAAAACTTTGTCGATCATTTGTGTCTAGAGACACAGATGAATCAATGAGACAAAAAACCTCCTAGGATAGAAATCGTCACCAAAATACTATGCTTACCTAGGTTGTTACATACATGATGGTCTTACTAAGATCATTTACATTATAACCATGCAGAATGGGTTTACATCTTTAACAAACTGTCGACTGATGATGAAATCTGAATGATGTGAACACTTGAACATGATAGATCCCTTTTGTGAAAAAGGGGGGGTATTGCTATGGGGTCGTTGACACAAAGTGGTCAACAGCCACATCTCAAGGCCTCATAAACATGTGACCATTTTGCCCTGTGAGCATTTTTCTAAGCCATATAGCTTCATAGCTCAACAGACATGCAGCCATGTATTGAACCTATGCCGAGCTAAAGTGTTGCTTCTTGCTAAACCGTGAGATCATAGTGTCGACATGGGTTTGCAATCCTCCATCCTGAATCTCTTTAAGAGATCAACTGCATACTTGCCTTGTCCAAAGAATATCTCTCCCCGTTGTTGCCACACCTCCAATCGCAGACAGTAGTGCATCATCCTTCATCTCAAACTCCAAAGCAAGGTCCCCCTTGCACATCTTTATGAGTCTCTTAAATCCTGTCAAAAAGATATCCAATAGAGCATCAAGATGAGCGGAACACCGTCAGCAAGTTGTTCGCCCTCGTTTTTAGTCCAATTTTGCTTAAGAAAACATACTTAATTTCTATATTTTCCATCCATTTGTCATCACATACACCTCATTTTGATGTATTTATGCATATTCAGGTATATAAATTTAGTTTTTCAATTTTTAGATGTTTTTATGAAAATTAAATTTCAAGTGCATTTTTGGACAGAATCAGAAATTTCCGTAATGGCTACTTGGATGTCATATTTGCAGGACACTTGAGCACGAGCTAAACACATTTATGGAAAGCTTGAGAACTAGGGTTGAACTAACTCCTATTGGTTCAGTCAAACCAAGTTTAAACAGGCCCAGCCAAAGTTGGTCAAACATAACCAGTCATTCAGGAAATCCCTTGGAAATAGGGCAGTGTTATGATTTCATGGGATTTTCCATATTTTTAGTGATAAGATGGATGAGTTTGACTTGAATAGGTGGGATATGAATAGACATTTAGATCAGTTTGTTTCATATTCTTCTATTTAAGCCAAAACATTGAAGGCTTATGGTATGTAGAATTTGTATAATTTTATATTGAGACTTATGAATACTTTGAGTTAATCTAAGGAACCTGTGCTACCTTCATTTTGTTGTTCAATAGTGTCGATGATTAACTGAGTTTGCAGTAGCTGATAATCTTTTCAAGTGTGCAAAGCAAGGGTGGAGGGCCCCCACTCCAAGCTAAATACACTTCACGGTTAATCTAGCTTGATTTTCATAAACTAGTTTTCTTTCAGATTTGCTTGCTTGATTTGATGTATGATGATTTATGTTTGTTGATGAATCTTGGTTTATTTATCATATTTATATGAAGGGACAACCCAATGTTCAAGTTGAACCCTCCTTCTATTGGATTAATGAATAAAAACTAAAATTCATCTTTCTTGCTTTCAAGTAATTTTATGAATTTCTAGTTTTCTAACAATGGTATTATGATGAATGAATTTGTGATGAGGAACAGCAAGGACCTCCTAAGTTAGGAGCCTCTTTCATTATTTATTTATGCATCTTAAAGCTATTGTCAATTAGTGGGTTTTTTATTTCTATTTCATGAAGTAATATTTTAGAAGAAGGACACAACTGGTTCTCCTAAGTTAGGAGCCACTTCATCTCACATATATTGCATAAGTGAATTAGAAATTACTTAATTAGATTTATATTTATAATATGTATTTCCTCAATTCTTCATATTTTATCTTCTAACCTTGACTACATCTGATATCCATACATTTTGGACATGCCTCCAAGTTCTACAAACCTAGATTGATAATGAAATACTTGTGTTAATTTACTCCATAAATTAGCCCAACACAAGTACATAGTACAATATGAAATTTGTCTCACTCTTGGTGAAGCCCAAGCCTAGCATATACCCATCAATCCTTGAGTACCATGCTCGAGGTGCCTGAATAAGTCCATACAATGCCTTCTTCAACTTGCATACATGGAACTCCCTCCCATGCACCTCAAGTCCCTAAGGTTGCTCAATATACACGTCCTCCTAAATGACCCCATTAAGGAAGGCAATCTTCACATTCATCTAATATATCCTCCACTCCATCTCTGATGCAATGGAAATAACTACCCGAATAGATGCATATTTGGCGACAGGAGCAAAAGTCTCCCCATAGTCTACTCCCTCCTTATAAGAAAACCCTCTTGCCACGAACCTCACCTTACTTCTCGACACTGCCATATGTTGCATGTTTGATCATATAGACCCATCGAGAAGTGACCATTGATTTCCCTTTAGCCTCAATACAAACTTCCAGACACCATTCTTCATGATGGAGTTGTACACCTCCACCATGACATCCCTCCAAACCTCTTGGTCTATTGCCTCCTCAAAAGTCGAAGGCTCAAACACGTTGATGTTGCTCATCAAAGCCCTGTAACTGGAAAATCTACTCGGTAATCTATTCTCCCTGGAAGTGCTCCTAGGAGCCTCCACATGCTCGTCAACATCTCTCAATGTCTACTCAGCCCATCTCAACCTCCTACTGACAAAGCTCAAAAGAATATATAGCTCCTCCTCCTGATCAGAAGATTGTGCCCCCACTGTTGATGCTCTTGGTCCCTCCTTGGCCTTCGAAGCCTCTTGCACGCAATCCTTTGCCAATACTAGATCTGATCCATGTGACCTCTTAAAGGTCCTACACTCCTCGAATCTAACATCTCTACTGACCGCTATCTTCCTTTGCATTAGACGTAGACCCTATAGGCCTTTGAAGTCTCATTGTATCGCATAAAAATGCCCTTCTCTACTGAAGGCTCTAGCTTAGTCCTCTTTTTTGAAGGTATATAGACATAAGCTAGAGATGCAAAGGTGACTCACCTCTGATTTCACTCTTGTGAAGGTCCCCTCAGGAGTCTTGTCCTTCAAAATCTTATGAGGACACTTGTTCTACAAATAGACAATTATGTTTCATGCCCAAAAAAACATAGGCAGAACTTGATCATGGATCATAGCCTTGGCTACTCCGATGATGGCCCTATTTTTCCTCTCTGCAATTCCATTTTATTGTGGATTATATGGCATTTATCATCCCCTTTTTCCTACTTCCTTGCATAAATTCTTGAACTCATTGGAGGTATACTCACCCCCATTGTCCGATTTGATGACCTTAATCTTCTTCCCCATCTGGTTCTCCTTCTTCCCCATCTGGTTCTCCACAACGACCTTAAACTCCTAAAACCAACTAAAGACCTCATCCTTGGCCTTCAAAAAGTATATCCAAGTCGTCCTGGAGAAATTGTCTATGAATATCATATAATATCAATATCCCATGATAAACTCCACTGACATAGGACCCACACATTTGAATGTATCAAGTCCAACACACCCTTGGACTTGCTCTTGCTGCTTGGAAGTGCAACCTTGGCATACTTGCCAGGTGCACATCCTTTGCACACTCCATCCTACTCTAGACTGAACTCTGGAAGACCAATGCCTATCTCTCATAATAATGGTCGAGCTTTACTGTTAAATTATGGTATGTTCTATGCTTAAAGCAATTTATGTCTTTTCTTCTTATTAGCCACAGATTAGCAATCATATATACATTAAGTAAAGTTCAGATAGAACATTAAGCGATCGACAGAAAACAAGCCAAGACAAGAGACACAAGATGTGGCGGCTAGCTAGGGACAAACCCTAATGCGGGGAAACCCTTTGATCAAATCTTCTTTTATCTTCAATAGTTCAGCAAAGAGAAATAGTACAAAATCAAAATTCTGTAATTTTATAGCAGCAGCAGCAAATCCTAGATCAGCAAAATCAAACTTGGTCAAACAGCCTCGGATTGACTTCTAGTCAAATTGAAGAACTCGGTCTTCAACAACAATAAGTAGCAGCCCAAAACAGTCCTCAAAACATGGTCAAAACAACAATCAATATATCAACTCCTATAGTCAGCCCTAACCAGTCAACGCTACCCCAAAACAGTGGTCAAACAGAGGTCAACAAGGCTGATCTGAACTACGGCTAGCAAGAGAGAGACTCCCCACACAAATCCGCAGTCAAGGGAGCCTATACGCTGGTCAACGCAGTCCTCTAGCACCCAAAACGTGTTGTTGTACCTTCCTGCGTCCTCCTCCTTCCACGTCACAGCTTGCTGCCCTAACTGTGTCCTCTTTCTTCTTCCCACGTGAGAGAGTCTTCTTCCTCCTATGCATACCCAAGAGACTAGGAGAGAGAAGAGATGTGGAGATGAGATGATGAGAAAATGAATCAACCTCTCTTGTATTTATATGATTCACTGGGCATGTGTGCCACACATTTAACTGTTGGCCGACCTTGACAATTTGTCAAGTAAATACAAATAAATTCATATCTCCATAAATACTTGTCGGAATCAGATGATCTTTAGATCAATCCTACACCTCTCGACAAGAGGAATCTAGGAAAAATATCAGCTGCCATAAATGAGGTGACCCACATGGAGTTTGGCCCTAGTTTCCAATTTTAACACTCCCTCTCAACTAGGGAGAACTCCATCTGCAATCTGTTTGACCGTCGCTACTATCCCAGCCATCAAATGCACTGCCCTGCACAGCTTGGCCCTGCTCTGCTATGCTCGAACTATGAAGAAGAACGAGGATGTATCGTACCATCCTCCACTGACCCGAAGTCAGTCTCAGAGTGTGCCATACCACTCTCACTGATCCCAGATCAATGGAGGTCATCCTAGCATAGGGAGTATGGTAGATACAACGATGCGTCCATCGATAGTACTACTAATTGTCCCTAACCCCATTTCCCTACTCATTGATCAGATGAGAGGTACTTCCCATGAGTCCCAGACTGCATGGGTAGGATGCCTCGATAGGAGAACTAATCATCATGTCCACAGGAGAACGAATCATCCTGTCCAATAGTCGCCACAGAGAACTAATCATCCTAGCCCAGAGGAGAACTAATCATCCTGGCCCATAGGAGAACTAATCATCCTGTCCTACAGCCGCCACGAAGAACTAATCATCCTGGCCCGCGGGAGAACTAATCATCCTGTCCTATAGTTGCCACGAAGAACTAGTCATCCTGGCCCACAGGAGAACTAATCATCCTATCCTACAGTCGCCACGGGGTGTCACAGGGAAGGTTGAACCTTTCACCCTGTACGTAGTGCACCACCAGGGAATGGTGAGTCGCCCTGTGGTCGCATGTTATTCTAAGAAGTACCTCGCGCCCCCTGGAGCTCCTAGAGCTCAATACATCATACTCGACCCTCATAAGAGGATCTCTGAACGACACCAAGTCTTTCTCGGAAAGTCAAGAATTTGACCTTTCCCAGGGGCTTTGTCAAAATGTCGGCAACCTGTTCATCTGTACCGATATGTTGGAGCCTTATTGCTCCCCACTGCACCATATCCCTAATATAGTGGTACCTGATATCAATATGCTTGGAGCGATCATGAAATACGGGATTCTCTAATAAACGAATCCTGCTCTAGTTGTCACACAGGATCACGTGGTATGCAATGCAAATCCAAACAGCTCACTGAAGAGCTTTTGCAACCAGACCGCCTTACAAGAGGCCATACTAGCAGCAATGTAATCTACCTCGGCGGTGCTCAAAGCCACCGACTTCTGCTTTCTACTCATCCATAATATCGACGCAGATTCCAAAGAGAAACAGCACCCGGAAGTGCTCTTTCGGTCCACCACACTGCCTGCCCAATCAGCATCAGTATATCCAAGTAGTCTCACATCTTCGGCAGTGTATCTCGACCCATGAGTGCTTGTGCCACAAAGATATCTCAACAAATTCTTGGCACCAATCCAATGTGTGTGGTGAGGCTCAACCATATGTTAACTCAATGTGTTAACTACAAAGCATATATCCGAACGGGAGTTCACCAAGAACATCAATGCTCCAACGAGTTGACGATACTCGGTAGCATTTCGTAAAACAAGTCCGACAGCACTACCACTTAACTTCTTTAAGTCAAGCTATTACAGGCTTGCAGTCCACCATACAGAATCTCTCCAATATCTTCACCACATATTTTCTTTGAGATAGGAAAATCTCCCCTGGCTTCTGCCGGACTTGTAGTCCTAGGAAATAGTGCATCAATCCTAGGTCCTTCATCTCAAACTCAAAATCCAACTCCTTACATTTGTGAATGAGAGGGTCTGCCCTTGTTAGAAAGAGGTCGTCAACGTACAACACCAGTATGAAAGGATTGTCATCTTCAACCTTAAAGTAAAGGTTAGGGTCGGCTTCACTCCTAGTGAATCCCAGCTTTATCAAGTAGCTATCGATCCTCTCATACCATGCTCGGGGTGCTTGCTTCAGCCCATAAAGGGTCTTCTTCAACCTACACACATGAGATTCTCGATCATGAATCTCAAATCCTTCAGGTTGTTCCACATAGGCCTCCTCTTTGATCAAACCATGCAAGAACGCAGTCTTGACATCCATCTGATGTAGGTTCCATCCTTGCGAAGCAACAAGGGCTATGATTGAGCGGATGGTGGGTGCAAATATCTCGTCATAGTCTATATCTTCCTTCTGAGAGAAGCCACGAGCGACAAAACGAGCCTTATACTTTTCCGCGCTTCCATCAACTGCATGCTTTATCTTGTAAAGTCATTTCAAAGTGACAACTGCTTTGTCCTGGGGTCTGGAGACCACATCTTAGACATCGTTTTTCATGATGGACTCATATTCCTCAGTCATAGCATCCTTCCATACTTGATGCTTGACAACTTCTGCGAATGACAAAGGCTCATTTTGGATGATCGTGCTCATGATGGTCAAGTATCCTTGATACCTGGTTGGCTTCTTACTTTCCCGGAAGGTTCCCCTGGGTGCAGTGTGCCCTTCAGCATCATTAAGTGTCCCCCTAAGCCATGAAGGCCTCTTCCTAGAAGAGGAGGACTCTTGCAGAGGGGGATCAATAGGATCCATAGGTTCTTCCACATCGGGCATCGTCTCATCTTCCTTTTCCTTCAGTTCCCTGGTGTCAACTTCTTTAGATCCCCTTAGAGTAGGAAGATTGTCAACTTTGCTAAGAGCCATATCTTCGTCAAAGGTGACATCATGGCTAATCTCGACTTCCCTTTGACCAGCCACATAGATTCTATAGCCCTTAGTATTTTCGCTATAGCCCACGAAGATTCCTTTCTATCTAGATGCGCCCAATTTATTCCTTTTCTCCTTCGGCACATGAAAATATACAGGACTTCCAAAAATTCTCAAATGAGATACGTCAGGTTTCTTACCAGTGAACATCTCTTCAGGAGTCTTGGAACCCAATGCTTGATGAGGGCATCAGTTTTGTACATATATGGCGGTATTTGCAGCTTCGGCCCATAGAAACTTCGGAAGTCTTTGATCATGGAGCATAGCACGGACAACTTCCACAATCATAGGATTCTTCCTTTCCGCCACACCATTTTGCTCAGGAGTATATGGTGTAGTAGTCTCCTTCTTAATGCCTGCCTCTTTGCAAAAGTCATGAAACTCATTGGATTCATACTCAGTCCCATTATCAATCCTTAGGATCTTGATCTTCTTTTCGGTTTGATTCTCAATCAAGGCTTTGAACTGACGAAACCAGGAGAACAGTTCATCCTTCTTTTTCAAGAAGTGTATCCAAGTCTTGCGAGAATAATCATTTGTAAAAGTGAGGTAATATAAATATCCTCCCAAGGAATTCACAGGCATCATACCGGATATGTCTGAGTGAACCAACTGCAATATATCGGAGGTCTTGCTTTCGCTTGAGGGGACTGGTCCCCTTTTGAGCTTTCCTTCGGCACATCCCAGACATACACCTTCTTGCTCTAATCTGAACTCAGACATCCCAGTCACCATTTTTCTTACATCGGGTAGAGCTTTATAATGAAGGTGAGCAAACCTCCGATGCCATAGTTCGGACTAAAGAGATGTGTCACAAGACATGACACCCAGCAGACTTCCTCTGACCTGATATAATGAATCAACTCGAAACCCAAGAGTGAAAGCATCTTTAAAGTTGTTTTTCCATGCACGTACCTTGCCATCAATGAAGGCCACCTTGTAGCCTTTGTCTTCCATTGCCGAAATGGACACCAAGTTCTTTTTGGGATCAAGTACATATAATACTTCTTGTAAATGAATTGTATTTCCCTGATTCAATTGAAGAGTGACATTCCCTACGCCTTTCACCGGATATTTTGAGTTGTCCCCAAGAACAATTTCCAGGTTGGTCTCCTTCTCTATCAGATTAGAGAGAACTTCTTTGTAACCAGTGAAGTGCCTTGAGGCACCACTATCAATAAGCCAATTTCCTAGCGAGTCCGGGGGAGCAGTAGTAGAGAGGGCCGCTAGTAGATAATATTCATCTTGCTTATTGTTAACAACATTAGATTCATACCTAGAGTTTCTTGCCTTCTTGAAGGGTTGTCCTCTTCCTTGATTTCCAGCATTTCTTTTACCTCTGCCATTGGACCTGCCATTCCTTTGATTGCCTTGAGAGTGATTTTGATCATCGTCATGGTGTGAGTCCCTTTTATCAAGGCACTCCCTCGCATAGTGGCCCATTTTGTTGCAATTGTAACATCGACCTTTTCTTCCACCTTTTGGTCCAACCTTTCCTTTGGATTTAGCCCCAGAATTGTTTCTTCTTTTAGCATGAGAAGAAAAGGCAGAGGGATGGCCTTTAAGTGTAGGCATTTCTTGCTCTTCCATCCTTGTTTCTTCTTGAATGCATCTTGCCATCAATTCCTCAAATCCAGGAATTACATTATTGTTGAGAAGAGTAATCCTGAATATATACCATTCAAATGGCAGTCCTCCAAGAGTTGTGAGTGTCATTTCCCTGTCAGGAGCTACTTCCCCAATAGATAGGAGATCATTCTTGATTTCGGTGATCCTTAAGAAATATGCATACTCTCATCTTTACCCTTACTAATTTCCTTCAGTTTATTTCTAAGGAACAAAACTTGATTTGCATAATTAACTTTAAATAAACTCACCAGTGTATCGTAGATTTCCTTGGAAATGGTCAACTCAGAAACATAGGCCATCAGGCGCTTGTCGATAGAGTCCCGAATGATCTTCCTTGCTTTGACTTCTCCCTTGGTCCACTTGCTTCTAGTAGCAGCGGATGCATTTGATGGAGGTGCAACAATATTGCCTCTCACATGGTCCAACACTTCCTGCTCTTCCAATGTTAGATCCGTGATAGTCAGAATTCTCACGGAGTTTGTCTTCAGCAGGGAAGTGTGTTGAGGACCCCATGACTTCTTTAAGATTGCTTCAACAACCTTCGGTGATTGCTCTTGCTCTTGCTTGGGCTTTGTCTTCACCTCAGCTCTGATACCATGTTAAATTATGGTATGTTCTATGCTTAGAGCAATTTACTTCTTTTCTTCTTATTAGCCACAGATTAGCAATCATATATACATTAAGTAAAGTGCAGATAGAACATTAAACAATCGACAGAAAACAAGCCAAGACAAGAGACACAAGATGTGGCGGCTAGCTAGGGACAAACCCCAATGCGGGGAAACCCTTTGATCAAATCTTCTTTTATCTTCAATAGTTCAGCAGAGAGAAATAGTACAAAATCAGAATTCTGTAATTTTATATCAGCAGCAGCAAACCCTAGATCAGCAAAGTCAAACTTGGTCAAACAGCCCCAGATTGACTTCTAGTCAAATTGAAGAACTCGATCTTCAACAACAATAAGTAGCAGCCCAAAATAGTCCTCAAAACATGGTCAAAACAGTAGTCAATATATCAGCTCCTGCAGTCAGCCCTAACCAGTCAATGTTGCCCCAAAACAGTGGTCAAACAGAGGTCAACAAGGCTGATTTGAACTACGGCTAGCAAGAGAGAGACTCCCCACACAAATCCACAGTCAAGGGAGCCTATACATTGGTCAACGCAGTCTTCTAGCACCCAAAACATGTTGTTGTACCTTCCTGCGTCCTTCCACGTCACAGCTTGCTGCCCTAACTGCATCCTCTTTCTTCTTCCCACGTGAGAGAGTCTTCTTCCTCCTATGCATACCCAAGAGACTAGGAGAGAGAAGAGATGTGGAGATGAGATGATGAGAAAATGAATCAACCTCTCTTGTATTTATATGATTCACTGGGCATGTGTGCCACACATTTAACTGTTGGCCGACCTTGACAATTTGTCAAGTAAATACAAATAAATTCATATCTCCATAAATACTTGTCAGAATCAGATGATCTTTAGATCAATCCTACACCTCTCAACAATAGGAATCTAGGAAAAATATCAACTGCCATAAATGAGGTGACCCACATGGAGTTTGGCCCTAGTTGCCAATTTTAACATTTACAGTGCAAATGACCCATCCTCCTAAGCCACAACTCACACAGGTTATCATTGTCATGCACTAGAGCTCGTACTAGTTTCCCTCTCAACAAGTATTGATTTGACCCATCCTCCTAAGCCACAACTCACACAGGTTATCATTGTCATACACTAGAGCTCGTACTAGTTTCCCTCTCAACAAGTATTGATTACCCTCTTTGCCTCCAATCAATCTCCCCATGCTAGGATCATATCCCTTCAACCTAACAAGTACTTGTCCATCTATAAAGTTGAACCCATAACCCTTGTTCTCCATAGCTGATATAGAAAGTAAATTCTTCTCAATCCCTGGTACATACAACACTTCATTCACCTCCATTGGACTAACAAAATCCAATTGAAATTGTATGGTTCCCACACCCTCTACTGCACACATGGTGTTGTCACCAAGCTCCACATGTAGGTCTCTATGCTCTTTTTCCATACTAGTGACGAGATGCTCCATTGTCCACCAACCACATCTCATATGTAATGGTGCCAAAAAGACGAGACGCCAATGAGAATTCCTTCTCAAACTTAGTGGCCAACTCATCCATTAGTGCAGATGCAGCCATAAGTGCCTTTGCCTTGCCCTTCTTCTTGTTTGAACATTGACCTGCATAGTGTCCATATTTCTAACATGCAAAGCACTTGACTTTTCTCATGTCCTTTTTTTATTAGCCAGTGCATTAACTCCTCCGCTTGGGTTCTGCTTGGCCTTTGTCTTGCCCTTCTTTGCCTAGCCAGCAAGTGCAAGGTTCTCCTCATCCCCACTCCTGCATTGTCCACCAGATAATGGTTGCTCCCAAATTTCCTATTGAGTGAAGTTGTCCCACATTCTATTCCAATCTGAAAGTATGTCACGCGCTAGGATCCCTGCCACAAAGGTAGCCCATTGTTTTGAAAACCCACTCAAGGCTATCTTAACAAGCTCATCCTCTAGCACAGCTTCCCCAATAGCTACAAGCTCATCTCGAACTTATTAAACCCCAATGCGGTATGACACCATTGTGTCTGATATATTCATCTTGATGTTTCTGAACTTCTCTCTCAACACCATCTCTCGGTTCTGGTTATCACCATGATACAACTTTGTCAAAGTTGTCCACGTCTCATAGGCAGTCTTCTTTTCTTACATGTGAGGGATATCATGATCCTTCCCAGTGTCCAAGATGATGTGCCTAGCTTTCACATCCTTCAAATTATGAGTGGCCAGTGTTGTAGCATCTGAAAGAGGCTGTATCTCAGTATTAGCAAATTCCCATAAGTTGTTTTCCATAAGAATCAATGAAATTCTCTCCTTCAATGGACTGAAATTAAATGCCCCTTCCAGTCAGTGCTCAAACCTCAACCTGGTAGAAGTCATTCACTTAGATCAAAACCTTAACTGCAAAACTCTTCAACTAAAGCTCATATATATATATATATATATATATGCGCTAATGTAAACCTTTGTGATACTGATCTTCCTTCTCTCTCAGAGTTTCTAGTGCTCTGATACTATGTTGAACTTTTAACACTAGATCTGATTTATCTTTCTAACAATTTTTACACCCAGAAAATAAGTTATTCTCAAATTAAATTCTGAAACTGCTAAAATAAACACACTGGTGTTCTCAACTTTTAAACAATAAATTTACAACATAAAAAAATACTCCAAAAAAATCATTCACAAACAGCTAATAAATAAATCAGCCACTAAAACACAGAAAATCTGCCCAACAAAATTCTCCTTCATTAAATTCTTAGGAAACTTTAGGGCTCCCCTCACAGGGAAAAAAGCCCTCAAAAAATACAACAAATGAAAACCTAATTTTTTTCTGAAATTTCACCCAGCAACAAATCTGTAGCTGCCTCTCACATGTGCCACACTCCAAAGGGCCCCTTGTCCTCACATGTGCGGCTGAAACCACCTAGCTGCGTAGCATGTGTGAGTATCCAGATTCCTGATAAAGCTCTTGCATGTGCAGCCCACCTACAAATTCTTCCTTGCCCTCGCAAACTTTTTGCTGCACAGTTTCCTTTTCCTCAACTTCTAACAAACCTACAATGAACTCATGCAAATTTGTTGGAACCTATCCAAAACAATTGTGTCTCCGTCCTCTCCCTTAGGCTCCTTTTATAATTTCAAATTGAGCAAAATCTCAAGCCCTCAATCCCCAAAGTGATAGACAGCTAAGATTAAATCCTAACCCACTTAGATCATTGGTTGAGATTAGATCTAAGTCACTTAAATATTTAAATTATTTATCCTTGGAAATTTGCTCAATTAGCCAACATTAATCAAGAAAATTAATCAATATTTTTTTTTGAGTTTTAACCTAGAAAAGAAATCAAATTACTCACTCCTCTCGAACAAGCACCTAAACGACGATTTCTCTTTTGCATGCTAGACATTTAGCCTATGCAGAAGACCTTCCAATGCTATATAATCAACACACACTAGGACAATTGTTATTTATGCAGTTCATGTTGAAATACCATATAGCATGTTTTTGTAATGGCAGATAATCGCAACAATCATGTTTGACTCCCAAGTTTGTTAGGTTCTTGTACATTTTATCTACTCCTCTTGGGGAGGTTTAATATCCACATAGACAAGGTCTTTCAAACTCATTATTTATGAAATGCTACATTTATTGAGTTGTATTATAGTCCTATGGTCTACAATCTCTGCTTTTTAATTTTTTAATTTTTTATTTTTCTATTTTTTTAACATTTTCTACCATCAACATCCTATTAGTTTCTCTAAAGCCCAACCAAACAATTAATGTGCCGGTAAATTTTATACCTAAAAAAAATTTTACTGAAAACCCACAAAAAAAGATCTAAAATCTACGCACAATTAACACAGCTAAGCTTCTAAAAAATTATGCACAGCAGAAACGAGAAATCCAAACACAAACTTTTACTCGCTTTTACCCTAAAAAACCCCATAGTGGGGAAAAACTAGCAAAAAGGGATTTTATTAGGCTTCAAAGAATGAATCAAGAAAATATTACAGCAGCAATTCCAGAGAATTTACAGCCAAAAACAGCCATACAAAACAGTCACTCCTCTGTACAGTACGGCCTAGCAAACGGTCTTTCACTCTGCAGTGTATGGCCCCTTTCTCTTCAGCGAACTCGGCCTAAGACACGGCCTCTCCTCCAGCAGAGAACTCGGCCATAAAGAATCGGCCTCTCTCTCCTGCAAACTCAGCTTGGGCATGGCCCCTCTCTTCAGTAGATGACGGCCTGGATAGGACCCCTCTCTCTCTACAAACTCGGTCCCTTCTCCTCAACTACTCAACCTTCATTCTTCTCACCCAAATCGGCCCTCTTCTCTCTCACTCGATGTGATCTCCAAGTTGTGTCCTTCACCCACTCATTCCAGCAATTTATAATTTCTCTCATAACCCTATTTCATCCTTGAGATCTTCAAAGAAAAAATCAAAGGCCAAAATTTGATCTTATCACTTTCTTTTGATCCAGTCAAAAGAGAAATATTAATTTCCAAAGTTATAAACTTTAGAAATCTGAGTAAATAATTAAATTAATTATCATGGTTTTCGTAAGTTAAACTTAGAAAAAAAACTGTTGAAACAAGTAATTATTAAAGTATCTTCTGCATGCCTGGACACAAAGCCTGTGCAGAGACACTTGTCCCAGCTACAATTTTAAAACATCCAGCCATCTCCTAAAAATTTTGGGGTACCTCTCAATGGTACCTGAAATGCATCCCCCAATCCACAAAACACAGTGCAACATAGGATATTGATAATATTATATGCAGAGGATTGAATTAAGTGTCAAAGACATAATTATTCAAAAAATAAGGGTTGCAACTTACAAACCTAAATCAACTTCGGAACATCAAAAGAGGACCATCAAAAAAAGAGAAAGCTTTGGAATGGAAAACAAAATAGGACCATCAAGAAAGCTTTGCTTAAAGAGTTGCTAGATGCAAGGCCAAGACATGTAGAAATGCAGGATTTCCAGCAGAAGTATTAAAAAGTTTGGCTAGGCTAAAAGTACAGTGTGAATGTCATGGCTGTACCTTTGGGTCCAAAAGTACAGCTTTGGCAACTGAATCACAGCTTAATCATTATATTTGTTTTGTTATTCCTGCTATTCCTGGGATGCGTATATGAACAAAAGCCTTGTTCACTCTAGCAAATGTGACTACTTGTACCAATGTTACAGGTAAGTTTCTCTTTTCCATAACTTTTTATGTGATTAATTGTCTATGTCACATTTACATTTATTATTTATGTCTTGAAATAAATTAAAGGAAATTTTCTTTTGAATGATTTCTCATACCGTGCCAGAGGTCTAGCACAATCACAATTTGGGCTAAAATTAGGTGAGTGGATAGACATCTTTTAGTGCAGGGAGGTGCTGGGATGTCATTTTCCTTCAAACAGCGTTTTCCCATCGATTCCCCACATTTCCTAAGCAGTACAGTGAACAGGTGATCTCTAACAAGACATATTTTCTGTATTCTAGTCAGGGCATGTGACTCACAAAAGATGTGTTCATCCTTTCTAAGTTTCTTGAGTTGGTCATCATGACAGGAAGCTGAAATTTAAAATACCTTGAATCCCTTTAGTTACGCATACAGATTATGGAATAAGATTCACAGAATTAGTAGCTAAATAAACATGGCAACAACATAACAGCAGAATGGACTACCAACTGATTTTAGACCCTCATCTTATAGATCGTTAAAAAGCACAAATTGAGCAGCAACAAGGCATGATGAAAAAGTTAATTGTGAACTAGTTTTCCGTCCCAAGATTGTGAACTAGTTTTCTTCCAGATCTGTCAAACAAGTTATGCCCAAATGGAGAAACAGAAAATCCTCTCATCTATTGATTGCTCAAATTTAGTAATAACAAACTGAATACATATAACAGAGATGGTGTTTAGTGGCTAGCCAACAAAATGGGCACATGAAATGATAATAGAAAACGTGAGACGTGCTAACGATAAGTAGCTCAAGTTTGTCACACTTTCCTTTCCTGGAACAGAACCAATCCTAAATAATTAAGTTCTGTGAGTATCTCAATGCCATATATGTTAATGTATTTTTCCATTGGCAAGTCATAAAATGCCAGTAACTACCTAAATAAATCACAACTAATATGGCATCAGTTCAAGGATTTCCACACATCTTCACCTGTGAAAAACCAATATATTGTAAGGACAATATTGGTTGGGTCTAGTACTTCTCGGAATGTAAATGATTCCTGTGGGATAAGTGCCCTAAATCATAAAACAAATGGCTAAAGGGGATGCAGAAAACATAGGGCTCTGTCACCTCACGGAGTCTAACCTTCCTGCAGTTCCATAGCCTATGGGAGAAAGAACTGTGCTAAAGAAGCAACATTTACGTTTCATATATCTGCTGAAGAGCGGTTTAATTGTACAGATTTATTACTTATACAAATAAAGTATCACAAATTTCTCTTCTGATCAACCGCACAGGGCAATGATTTACTGAAGAACCCCTTCCTTTTTAATTATTTTTTATTTTTATATTTTTGGATTTTTTGGTGGGAATAGCATTTCCCCCTAATTCCCCAAGTTTACTGGCTGTTTCCTGTTTAGGAATGGTTTTTGATAGAAACAATCGGGGGAACACGTTGTCTCTAGAGTCTAGACTCTGATAACTCAACTTTATAGTATTCTACTTAGGGCTTGTGACTAAGGAAAGATGCATTTGTTCATTTTAAATTTCACACACAACATGGGACCCAAGATCAAATCTTATGTCAGTGATCACGCCAAGAAGATGCAATTCAAAATAGTTTAATTTGGTTATTTATGAAGGCATAGTATGAATTAAGAATCACAAAAGTACCAGTTAACCAATGGCAACAATAAACAGCTGAATTGACTCCCAACCAATTTCACATCATCTTGTAGATCATTGAAAAACACACATCGAAGCATTAATGCAAATAACGTTTCAGGGAATATATTGCCAAGAGTCCAAATAGAAACTCATTGGAAATATCAGGGAAAATATTGAAAATTATCGGAAAATATCAGCAAGAATAAACTTGGAACTGAGGAATTCTTAATATATCATTCACAACCTGAAAATCTTGGGAGAAACTCAAAAGATCAGGAGAAATATAAAGTGAGTCCTGAGCAACAGCAAGGTCTCTACTCTGTTTTTTCTCTTTACCAATCAGAGATATTTGCACCACTGCATTGAAGAAGCCACAATAAAATTATATATATTGCCAAATCAATTAATAACCTGTTTTCCTTCCAGATTTGAAAACCAAGTTATGTCCAGATGGAGAGATATGATAAGATAATTTTATTGATGTCCAACAAATAACAACAAATAGGTCAATGGGACTGCAAAATACATCCGTGAGAATAGAAAGTAAAAGCACTAAAGGAGCTCCTGGAAAATCATGATAAAAGCATATCTATAATATGCTGAGAATCCAAAACCTAAATCCTGACTCCTAACAGCATGGAGAAGTGAAACAAAGCAATGATGCACATATATGCAAGTGCAGCAGAGAAACTTTTCACATCTATTCATCTACCATAATCAACAAGGAGAACTTGATAGTGTATAAGAATGATAGTATTCAGCATCTAGCCAACAAAATAAGAGCACAAAACAATAAGCCGAAACATCACAAGTTGATGTATTCAGAAATGGATAACCAAGACACTGTAACCACAAGAAGCTCAAGTTCATCGAACTTTCCCTAGAAAAGAACCATTCTTACACGCATCTCGATAATACATAGGTTAATCTCTTATCCATATGGAATTCATAGTACATCAGTGATCACCTAAATAAACCAGATTTGATGCAGCATCCGTGCAAGGACTCCCACGTTTGTATTGGTGTGTTCTCATGCTTCCTGTCACCTGAATTGTAACTGATGAGTGCTAAGGAGGATGTGCACTAGATCACACAAATGCCTAGATGGGACCAAACACTGCAGTTACCAGGCTCAGCTCACAAAAAACTTGGCAGAGGCAAAAAAGTGAGTTCAAATCAGGTAAGCTAAAACTTGAGGAGAGATGAGCAGAAATCAGGGAAAAACAGAGAAGAAAATGAAGCAAAGAAACTCACTCTCTCAGATATATAAAAGAAGGTGGCGAGTTTTCTGACAGGTCCACAGGTCAAAAATTGTTGACCCATGAACAACCCACTAAGTACTCATAGGTCGAGTTATTCATAGCAAGTTAAACTTGTTGACATCAAGTTTGACTCACCATCAATTTGAATCCATGTGTTTCAGCAGGCAACCCGACTTTCACCCCCATGGGTGGGTCAAACCCAGCAGGTCTGGAAACACTAACACCCACAATCTGGGACCCTATCACCTAATAGGAGCCAAAACTTCCTATGGTTCCACGCCTTAGGGAAAAGGAACACTGCTAAGGAAGAAGCATTTATGTATGTTTCAGATATCTGTTATAGTGTTGCACTACTTGGACTCAGCAAAAAAACAGCAAGGGTTTGAAATCATTAACTGGGTAAAAGCTCAGCAAAAAGTCACTGTGCAATGAAAATGAGAAAATCCGCCTTTTAAGTTACTTTTCTGCAGCAGCTGCTGAATTTTTGAAAAAATGGGAAAAAAATGCCTGAATCACAATCTGTGCTACTAAATCATTTCAGACAGAACCCATCAACTAATCTGTGACTTCGGCAACACTGAACTGTAGAATAGCATCTTATTTGCATCAGATTCAAGTTTCTTCAGCAGCAATCAGAATTGATCAGAATTGTATGAACAATTATCACAACATTAGAAACAGGACTCTTTATAACTGTGCGAATACTAGCGAGTTGATTCCACTCTCCAAGCTAATGAGCAGAGTCAAACCTTTGCCGTCAAACCTTTGCCAAAACTCCTGGTCAGAGTCGGTCAGGCTCAGTTTTGGTAAATAAGTTTAAGTTCTGCTGGGCTTATATTCCTCATATTTTTTAGTGTGTGTTTCCTGACATTTTTAATAAGACAATTTTTGCCATGTCAGCAAGTTGACTCTCCACATTGGATTTGCCAAGTTTTTGCCAAGTCTGGTTCATGTGACTTTGATCACGATTTTCTCTTCCGTTGAATAGTATAAGGTAATCATCTAGTGAAGGTCCTAGGATACCACAAATTGCATCCATTGCTGGATGCATGCCTAGTGCTAACACCGGTAAGGATTTTGAAGCCTCTATGACAGTTTTAATACCCACAACAACACAAGCAAATACAAGACATGGATAGATAGATAGATAGATAGATAGCTCTTATCAAACATGGATGTAACCTGAAAAATACAGTACATCTATATCTTCCCTAGAGACACCTTGGCATGTCTCCTCTTTCCTGCAGAAAAACAACTCCACGGAGGCAGTTTCAAGATATAAAATATAACATATCTAAAGTGACCAGTGCAGACCAAGCCTCCGTGAGAACATGGATAACTAATAAACACGGAGTTTTGATTGAGCCTTGAGCTTGACCAAGCCAAAATCAAATTGTTTTTTGCCATATACATTTCATCCAGATGCATCGTCAATGAAAATTTACCCAAATTGAATAACAAATATCAGATATTTCTGTATATTAACCTTAAAAAGAGAAACTAATTATTCCTATGGAGTCGGGCTCGGACATGAGACAAAGTGGATTTAGCCAACAGACACGGAGTCTCTTTGGAGACAAAAAAGGGATTCAATCATTAAACAAAGTGAGTTCAGTCCTAAGCTATGACAATCAAGAAACCCGAAAAGGAACGGAACACGAATTGGGGCTAGAGGATTTGGGAGAATAAAAAATGTAACCCGGCCGATAAAATTGATTAGTAATGTTCTATGTACTGTCAAGATGCAAACTGGAACATGAACGGGAACGGGAACGGGAATGGAACAAGAAACAGGTCTCCTGACTAAGTTTTTTGGTAACAGAGGCTCAGCCTATTAATCAGCATGTGGCAGCTGCCAAGCAAACGTCACAAGTTCAAATCCTACAGAGTCGCCCTATGCCCTAACCCAATAGGCAGATGCAACCTACACCCGAAAACCCAATCCTATTTGAGGGCTCTACCGTATCTAAGTTTCCACTGGATTCATGACATTCAACTTTTCGAACAATCAAGGGATTCTACCCACCTGTGATCGCATGATGGTCAAGGTATTTCATAGGCTTCAACATGATCTATGTAAGGGAGATTTCATTTAGGTGGAACACAAGCAGTTCCAACATAATTCTCTGCAAAAATAAGAAACTATCGGGCATTGCAGTTTCATTACCTGGATAATGCCCATGAAATGATGATAATTCCCAAAGCAAGCCTTGATGAGCCCCCGATGATGAACTGGTCAGGCATACTCACCCACCCAAATGTTTTCCAAGCCCGTTGAGAACTGAATTCTGTTCAAACACACTCCGATTCATCGTCCCAGACATTATAAACCGTATTCAAATCAGAGCAGCGCCCATATTCCTGACAAATTCACGGTTCCCCATGCTCTCTCTCTCTGCATACAAAATCACAATACCCTAGTGCACTAGATTAGGCGAAAACCCAAATACATCACGTGAGGAATAGTCAGAGACTACAGCTATGGAGTATAAATCGTGAGAGTCAATGAGAAAGATCAAATGCACTTATTGTGATCGCGAGGTAAATGGCAGGAAGGAGTTCAGAAATGATCCATTGACAAAATAACCTTCAGATCGTGAAAGGAGTAAACGAGGTAAAAGTCACAGTATGAAAAGGGGTAATATTGGAATGATTGAAAATGGTGAGGTTTTCATTTTTGGAATTTGATGGTATAATGTTTGTGATAACTTAAGGTGGGGTGCAGAAGTATTAGAAAAAATAGAGAGATGTAAAAGAATTATTTATAATTTAAAAAATATATATATATATAGTTTAGAATTTAATTTATTTGGATAATTGATTTATTTTCCATGAAATTTTTGGTTTCAGCGTATTTACACATTTTAGTTTCAAAGATTTATATAGAATATAAAATATGTTATTTAAGTCATTTAAAATATATAAATAAATTAAAATAAAAATTTTATATATCATAAAAATATAAAATATTTACTCTATTTAATTATAAATATAAATTTTAAAGAAAATAAATTATAATTTAAATAAAAATATATTTAACTTTTAAATTATTAAATATATAAATTATTTATTGTAATTAAATTTAATTCTATATTTTAAATATCTTATATTAATTTATTTTATTAAATATATTTTAAATTTTTAAGTTGCGAAGTGACCAAATGCATATGAAAGGTCTATAAGTGACTTTTGATAATTCTATATTTTAAATATCTTATATTAATTTATTTTATTAAATATATTTTAAATTTTTAAGTTGCGAAGTGACCAAATGCATATGAAAGGTCTATAAGTGACTTTTGAAACTAACATGCTAATGTGAATAAAAAATAGATTAGAAATAAATCAATTTTATATTTAAAATTAAAGTTTAAATCATGTATAGAAATTGTCATGATTACATTTTTTTTTAAGCATTGAAATATTTTATTAAAAAGACATTAACACACATTTTTGTATTATTATTATTATTCAATTTAAAAATTATAGTGATGTTTGTGGGACAAGGGATCCATCTCCTTTCACTGCTAAGTTTAACGAGGCATACATACTCTATCCTCTCTGCTTTTGAATTTGTAACTTTTTAGGAGGAAACACATACCCTTAACCATTAGGCCTACTCAAACATATATATATATATATATATATAGATATTCATCTCAGTTTGGTTGCTAAGTCTAGAAAGGCATACATACTCTACCCCTCTGCTTTTGAATTTGTGACCTCTTAAAAAAAACGCATACTCTTAACTATTAAACCCACTCGATATATATATCTATACAAACAATTTATTTAAATTCTATATTAAAATATTTATAAAAAAATACAAATTGTTTTTTTTAATTATATAAAATTATATTATTTAATATAAATTTGTAAATATTTTATTAATTAAAAATAAAATATCAACCATCAAAAGCACAGTGAAAATATGATTATTAATATTAAAACAAAAGCACAGTGAAAATATGATTATTAATATTAAAACTAACCAAATATGGTTGAATGAGAGGTCTTCAAATTTTAAAATAAATATTTTAAAATAACACGTGTCTAATTATACATCTCCCTCGTACATCGTAAAATATACCTCACAGCTCAATAGAAATAAAAATTAGAATAGTAAATATGTATAAAAAAATATATAGTGGTAAAAAATAGAATAAGCGGTTATGATTACATGGTTTAAAATAATTCACACGGAATGTAATTTTCCTCAATTATAGGGAATTTGTATTTTACCATAATCTTGTCCTTTTAAAATAAATCAATTATTATGTCTATTTGCACTCCGTATGGAACATAAATATGAATGATAACCTTGTCCCATTTAAAATAAATCAATTACTATATTTATTTGCATTCCGTATGGAACATGAGAATCATGAGTTTGGCTGTCTTTGCGCTGTTGGACAAGTAGAGGTAATCATTTTTGTTCCCCAAAAACTTTTGTTAAGATTTTATTCATTAGTTGGAGCTTCGCTGGCAGTGGTTAGCAATTAATCATTGAACCAAACCCATTTTCATGAATAAAAGGGAATGGCTTTTTTATAAATTATTGGTTTATTCAAAATTTGTGAAATAAAAGAAAAACATAATTGTGAAATTTAATTTTAATTATTTTTAGTTTTATTTTTATTTTTATTTTAGCTATTTAAATTGTTTAAAAGTAGATTAAGGTAGATTAGAATGGGAATGACTTTTTTTATAAATTATTGGTTTATTTTGGTTATTCAAAAGGCCTAAAATAAAAGAAAAACATAAAATTTATTTTTTATTTTTTAAATTATTTTTATTTTTATTTTAGTTATTTAAATCATTTAAAAGTAGATTAAGGTAGATTAGAATGTTTAGATGAGGAATTGTTTGTAATTTTAAAGAAAAAAATGTGAAATGTGGATGAATTCAATAATATGATTAAGAGTCATTGATGATGATGATGGTTAACGTGACCAAATTGGTCTATCAGACCTATAATTTTCTTAGTTTTTAATTATCTGGCTCCTCGTCTTTCTTGGCAAGATTAGCGTTGTAGCTTTCTTTTTTTTCTCTATGGTCTTCCAACTTCCTTTATCTTGCATCTCCTCCATCTCTTCTGGTTCTTGGGACATTGGTGTCTTAGCTTCGCAATCTATTGTGTTCGTCCTTTTGAAGATAGTCGGAGAAGAAGTTTGGTCGAGGAGATCTGCTTTGTTGTTAAATGAAGATCAAGATTTATTTTTTGCGGTATTCGAATCCTCATAACTGTTGATTTGTTGGGCAGGGCTTTCTCCTTGCTTGTCTTGAGAGTTGTTTCTTTCTTGCCCATTTTCTTGTGATTCAGAGTTTTCTCTAGAGTATTCTTCTTTGATGACAGTGTAGTGTTCTTTTTGTGCTTCTTCCCACCATGTAGATATGTGGTGGTTTTTTCAAGCAAAAATTTTCTTGGAGGCTTTTGGGCAATTTTTGGCTGGATGGCCTGTCTCAAAGCAGGATCGACATCTGAAGAGGACACTTTCATAATTGAGTTTCTGGTTTCATACATAGTCTTTACTTGTTAGGTTTATTTCAACTGGAAATCTAGCGCTGAAGTCCATTTCCACACAGCTGCGTGCATAGGTGGTTCTGGCATATTCCTCTGTTTCTGGGCACCTGCAGTAAAATTTCCCGATTGCATTTCCGATGGCTTTTAGCGATGAGAGATTCCAGAGATGCAAGGGTAGGCTTGGCAATCTCACCCAAACTGGTGCTAAGGTTATGACTGCTGTAGAGGGATCGAATGATGGGTTCCATGGCTTCATGAATAGGCCTGATTTTTCCCAAAACCAAGGGCCGGAATCTAGAATACATTGTCTGCTTTCAAGATTTTCAAAATCTACTATAAAAAAACCCCTAGCACAGGATTAAGGGGAGTTTGATTGGTAAGTGTTAATTGTACTTATTTCTGTGGAGTAGGGTCTTTGTAGGCATCTAGGAGTTATAGTGGTAGTGGTTGGAATCGACCTCATGTCATATGAGTATGAAACTAACCCAATTGGTGATTCCTCTAGTCACAAAATAATAATAATAATAATGGTTGAGTAAGAGTTTTGGCATTATATTAAGGTTTGGAAATCTTTCACTCCATCGTAATGCGAAAGTTCATGAATATTGCAATTCTATAACATGTTTTTCAAACTTAAGCTCTTCTATATTTGATCTTTTGAATCCAAAAAAATGTGGACCTTTGACCCTAATGAATTCTTTCATGTGCTTAGATCCTGAAACACTAGCAAATAATATGGGAAACAAAGATGTGTCATTATAGGGAGGAATGATGAGCTTGAATGGTGGAGCTCCTTCCTTAGTCTACCTCCCATGAAATTTATCAACTCATACTTTAGAATTAGAAAGCAAATGGATCAAAAGGTCAAGTGGTACAATTCATCAATTCAAATGGGACAAGGCTCCATTTAATCCCTCCCCTCCACACCTTCCCTCTTGTTTAGTTAGCAAAGCGAAATAAAAATTGGGATGGAATTGTTTAACGAAGGTGGGATTTTATTGGTATTCCTTAGCATTCGTTTCTTAATCAAATTGGTTGCATTTTCTTTTCCCATATGGTTTGTCAATATTTGATGTTGTGAACTCTCTTCTATGATGAATATCAACTTAGTCTGTATTGGGTGCAAGAGGTGTGTAGTTGGTTTTTGTTTTGGCTCTAGTCCTATTTCCAACATGGACTGGCATCGCCATAGCAAGTTGTTGTGTGCTTTATGAAAAAACTAATCTTCAACAAGTTCAGTAAAGGATTTTGCATCAATCAGAGGATCTTCAGGTAGCAATTACAAACCTCAATAACAAAATGTCTTCTTAGATTGAAGCTAAGCTAGTTGAGAATTCATAACTAGAGGCAAGGAAGGAAATTCAAAGCAGGCAAACTGAGAAGCTCATTGTTGAACACTACATGCAATATTAGTGAATTTTGAATTTATAAAAGATTTTTCATTGAATGATCTCTCTTCCAAAAGTCTTTACTGAGTCTATCAAAGTAATTACTAATGAGGAAGGTATAGTTCAACAAAAGTAAGGGGAGATGGAACATGAGAATTCAACTTTGAAACCTAATGCAGATGCCAAACAAGTAACCCCTAGTGCAAATGCTTCTCATAGAAATCTAAGTTTTTTTTTTTGCTTTGCAAAATAACACTCTTACTAGGCCAATGTATTAGGTTATGTACTTGCAATTTTTCTAATTTTATGGAAGAATATGTTAGAATAATTTAGTTGGTTGGTACCCTTCACGATTTTGGCAAATTTTGAATCCCTAATTTTAGACTTGACTCATATGAACTATATTATCATGTTATATGAGGTAACCACATTTTTCTTTTAATACAATTTATATCAATTTTAGTCATAAAAAAGGGACCAAAATCTCTAGAGACAAGTTTTATGGTCAAAGTTTACACCAATCACGTAAATTGTGAATTTTGACAAAACTCCTAACATAGTCCAAATATTTTACATTTTGGTCGTTCTTCGGGCATATCTTTCTATCAATTTTGCCCAAAATTCGATCAAAATTTGTTGGAATTGAAAATTTGAGTTGTTAAGTTCATATAATCTAAGTGCCCTATATGTTTTTCAGGGAATTAAATCCATTCATGCATTAAAAAATGCAATTTAAACAATAGAAAACTACAACCTTACCAATAATTATATTATTAGAATCCAAAGAATAAAACCAAAATGTATAATGCTTAGTCTCTGCCCAAAACTCCCACAATAAGATTTGGAGGAAATTTTTTATTGAAAAGGACATGAATTGTCTACTTATTAACTTACATTTAGATTAAATTTATTAACACTTTTTTTTTGTGAATCTAAGAGTTTTTATTATGTCAAAAGATTGCATCTTTGAGTACAACTTTTCAAAATCCTACTAGTCTCCCTCTTTCCATATTTATTGTGATCCAAGTGGATATTTGTGGCCACCCACCTATTCCACTTGGACCCCCACCATTGTTTCTTTTAATTTCCTTAATTGTAGCACAAATTACTATTTTTGGTAGTTTTTCGGGCCTGAACTTTCAGAGTTATTTTGGGGCCCTAAACAATGTTTTTTTTTGTAAACATGCAAACCCAAAATTTCAAAAGGGGTTTGTAGTTGAAAGTTTTAATCCTCGTATAGATCTTTCTAATGAGGCATTGTACCCGTCAAACAAAGATTGTATACCAAAGTTACAACCCCGGAAAGTTGATGTACCAATTTACCCTAACAGGGTCCACAGACTTTTGGTGCTTCATCTCCTAGGGTTAGCTTTTTGGATGTTTAGTGTTTTCCATCGTTTCTCAATAATAAATAGGCCTTTGAGCCTCATTATAACACAGTTCAGAAGGCATGTATCCTCCATATCTCTTCTTAGAGATAAACTACCATTGCTTAAGCTAGTTTATTTCCATTCTACATGTAAACAATTTTCAATACTTTGTTATTAATTAATTGAAGTTTTGTTTTTGTTATATCTCTATGTTTCTGTTTATATTTGTATTTCATTTTGTTCCTTCATAAATCTGGATCAGTGGGATCATAGCGGTATGCTCTTTCTCTATTTTTTTGTCCATGTCCCCCACGAGGTCGGGGTATAAGGAGTTGGGACTTGAATTGGTTGACCCGACACCGACAACCTCCCATGGCAGAAGAAAAGAAGGACGAGGGAGCAAGAGATCCTATCAAATTGACAAAACTCCTAGCATAGTCCAAATATTTTACATTTTGGTCATTCTTCGGGCATATCCTTCAACCAACTTTACCTGAAATTCAACCAAAATTTGTTGGAATTGCAAATTTGAGTTGTTAAGTTCATATAATCTAAGTGCCCTAGATGTTTTTTCAGGGAATTAAATCCATTCATGCATTAAAAATGCAATTGAAACAATAGAAAACTACAATTTCACCAATAATTATATTATCGAATTCCAAAGAATAAAACCAAAACGTATAATGCTTAGTCTCTACCCAAAACTCCCACAATAAGATTTATAGGAAATTTTTTAATTGAAAACTACATGAATTATCCACTTATTAACTTCTTTTTTAAATTTATTAACATTTTTTTCTGTGAATTTAAGAGTTTCTATTATGTCAAAAGATTTCATCTCTTAGGGTTAGGTTTTTGGATGTTTAGGGCTTTCCATTGTTTCTCAATAATAAATAGGCCTTTGAGCCTCGTCGTAACACAATTCAGAAGGCATGTAGTTGGCACATCTCTTCTCGAAGATAAACTACCATTGTCTAAGTTAGTTTATTTCCATTCTACATGTAAACAATTTTCAATACTTTGTTATTAATGAATTGAAGTTTTGTTTTCGCTATATCTCTATGTTTCTGTTTATATTTGTATTTCATTTTGTTCCTTCGTAAATCTGGATCATGGGGATTAGAGCAGTATGCTCTTTCTTTGTTTTTTTTTCCATGTCCCAAACGAGGTCAAGGTATAAGGAGTTGTGACTTGAATTGGTTGAGCCTTTGCAAGACCATCCCCTTCCCCCGACACCGACGACCTCCCATGGCGAAAGAAAAGAAGGACGAGGGAGGAGGAGATCCTATCAAATTGTTGCTCAAAGAAGCCTCGAGCAGCAAAGGAATGAGATAATGGAAAACTTTGCCCATATCCTTCGGCGAATGCCCACTGGCAACACATCTTCATCCAACATTCACTTCGAAAGCATCGCCCCCTTCAAGGTACAAGTGAACTTCGATATCCCTATATTCGAAGGTCAAATAGATGCAGATGTTGTAGATAAATGGTTGAATCTGTTGGAAGGTTATTTTTCGGTCCATAGTTTCTCCAATAGGGAGAAGATTACTTTTGCATTGCTTAAGGTTGCCAGGTTGCCCCCCATGTCAAGGACTGGTGAGAAACTTACTGTGAAAAAAGGGATGAGGAACCCTCTTTGTTTATAATTGCCTCCTCTTGGAACTCTTTCTAAGACATTATTAAGGAACAGTATTACCCCATGGGGAGCTATGAGGACAAGTACATATAGTGGACCACACTACGACAGTAATGGCACCAAGATGTGCATGAGCTCACAAATATTTTTCATACTTTATGCACAAAGTTGGGTATCAAAGACTCTGAGCGACATCTGGTGCTTAAATACCACGGTTGTCTGCATAAACACATTCATGAATAAATGGAGTTCTTGAACATCTCCTCGCTTGGTGTAGCATACTGATATGCTGCCAAAATTGAACAAAAATTTAAACAAAAGAAACGTGACTTTGGCTTTGTGAATCAAAACTAGGACAAGAGTGCCCCCAAACTGCAGAAGAAAAGACAAAGTCGAGGTGGAGCGACCCAAGACAACCCATTGATGTCGCAAGCAAAGAATGGCACCATGAAGACGAAGAAGGACACAAGAAAGTGATGTGAGTTACATAAGAGCCCCACTCACAACACAAATGAGTGTCATGCCAAGCAGTCATTGGTAGTCAAGCTAAAAGCTTCAGTACCCAATGCATGTTCTAATTCTAAGCCAAAACCCGATAAGGGAAAGAAAATTATTGACGCAAAACCAAATTCCACCATTGCCACCACCATGGTCCAAATGATTGAGCCCGAAGATCCAGAGGAGGGGGAACGTCTCTTCCACTCACAAATGTGGGTGAAGGGTTCTTTGTTGTAGTTCATTATTGACAATGGGAGCCAAAAGAACCTCATTTCAACAAAGTTCATGAAGCGGATGGGCCTATCGACCACACCACACTTGCAGTGGTACACCATCGGGTGGCTTCACCAAGGATAAGAACTCCACGTCAACCAGTAGTCTCGCCTTCCCTACAGCATCAAGCCCTTCACGGATGAGGTATTGTGTGATGTTTATCCTCTTGAAGTGTATGATGTATTATTAGGCCAACCACACTTAACATAGTTACCGATCAAATGGGAACTATTACCTCAAAACGGGTACTTTGGCCCAAAAACCCAAAAAAAAACATGAAAAACAGGCTGAAAATGAAAAGTGTTGATGTTGGAATATCATTATTTTTTTTCAGGGTACATTTTCAATTTTTCTTTTAAATGATAGGAAGAACCATAATTTTTTGTGCCAAAAACACCCTGAAAACAAAAAGTGTTGATGTTGGAATAACATCTTTTTTTTCGGGGTACATTTTCAACATTTTTTAATAATGACGTTAAAAATAAAATATCATGACTATGAAAAACTTTAAATTTCCAACGATTTTCAAGCATGACATTAAAAATAAAATATCACGTATTTGAAAAACTTAAAATTCCAACAATTTTTAGGCATGACATTAAATTTAAAATGTCACGTATTTGAAAAACCTTAAAATTCAAACAATTTTCAAACATGGTGCTAAGAAAATATACTTATAACTGTTTTCAACCATAACATTAAAGATAAAATATCATGACTTAGAAAAACATTAAAATCTTGACTATTATTCAACCATGGAATTAAAACCAAATATTATGATTACAAAACAATCGTAAGTTTTCAAAATATTTCAAGCATGACATTAAGGGGAAAAAAAAAATATGACTAAATTTCTTTTAAAAATGAACCCCTGAATGAAAGAGTTATTATACCAAGAGTAATTTTTTTTTTAAATGCTAAATGTATAGTGATTTTAAAATCTTAGCCTAAGACAACTTGATACATTGCAAAAATATTAAAAATCAACCATCAAATTAACACGCAGTGTAGGTGAACTCGACTCAATGTAATGAAAACTTAAAGACCAACCATGAAATTGACACATTGTGGGGGCAAACTCAAATCATTATAACAAAAAAATTAAAATCAATTATCAAATTGCATATAATGGGATCGGGTTACTAGACGAGCATCGACACGGACCCTATAAGGACTTTGCAGAAAATAAAAAATAAAAATGAAAAAATACAAAAGAAAACAAAAAATCAAATATTGAAAAAAATAAAAACACAAAAAAGAAAACAAAAATTCAAATATTGAAGAAAAAAATTTAAACAATAAAAAATATCAAAAGAGAAAACAAAAATTCAAATATTGAAAAAAAAACGATTTTTTTAGATAATAACAAATAATAAAACATGACAAAAAATCAAATAGATATAATTTAAAAAAAAAAAGTTAAAGATTAACGAAAAAAATGAAAAACATTTTTCTAAGTTAAAAAAATAAAAACCAAATAAAAAATAAAACAAAATAAAAAAAATAAATTAAATAATTTAAAAATAATAATAATAATAATAAACAAAAAAAATTCCCCGCCCACCCCGAGGTCCAACGAGCCAGGGGTGGCAAGGGGCCGATTCATAACAAAAAATAAATCAAATATAAGAAAATATATAATAAAAAACACAAAATAAAACCATAATATATATATATATATATCAAAAAATAAATAAAAAGGGAAAATATTTAAAAATATATATAATTTAAGGGGGAAAAGATAAATAATAATAATAATAATAATTAAAAATAAATAAATACAAATTACAAATAAACAAATAAATAAAATTGTTTACCTCAGCCAGTCCTCCGTCCCACCGACCCAGTCGGTCCTCCCTGTCTCTCCACCTACCCCACCCCTCTATCCATACCCCCCTCCTCACCTTACTTCCCCAACCACTCCACCCTTCCCTCCCCCACACCCACACCACTGCACCCGTCGCCCTCCCCAACCATCCGTCCCCTTCCTCCCTCCCTGCCACCCCGCCCTCCCTCCCTACCACCCCACCTCGCCCTCCCTCCCACCCACCCCGCGACCCAACCAACCCTGGGTGGCGAGGGGTCAATTCCGCATGCAGTTTCCTCCCCGCTCACCCCACGACGCAACCGGCCATGGGTGGTGAGGGGGCGATTCACGCAACTCCCTCCCCCTTGTCATGTTTTTTTATTTTTATTTTTATGTTTATGTTTTATTACCAACATTTAAAAAAAATTATCCACACTTAATACATTAGAAAATTTAAAGTGTAAAAAATAAGCCCCCTAAAAAAATGTGTTGATGCTCCATCAACACTTTTCAAAATTAGCATGAAAATCATAACATTTAAACAAAAATGTTCATAAAAAAACTAAAGTGCCAAAAATATGCTCCAAGAAAAATGTGTATTTTGAATCACCATTTTTCAAAATCGAGTAACTTTTTTGCTACCTCAAAAAAACGGGTACTAGGTAATTTTCTCGTTTGATCGGTAACTATGTTACTTGTGGAAGTGTCATGTTGTGTATGAGTCTAGGCCTTGCATTTTTATTATTACTTTGGGCAATAAGTTATACATGATATCGAAGGTAGCCCCGCCTACCGCCATCTCTTTCATCCTTGCTTAGCAATGCAATAAGATCATCTCCCAGACCGGGAAATTTGTTTTCTTTCTAATTCGCTCTCAAAGTAAGGGGAATATCGTGGCCACATCCAAGGCTCCTAGGAAGGGTTCCTCCACGCAGCAGATGCAGGTGGATAAGGTCATGGAAGAATACAATGACATCTTCTCCTCACCCACATGGGTACCCTTACATTATCAGGTCAAGCATTCAATCGATTTGACTCCTAGAGCACTTCTACCCAATGGGTCGATATACCATTGGTCCATTCTGGAAAATGAAGAGATGAAGCAGCATATCCATTAGTTGTTACAAAATGGTACACCAAATAAGCTCCTCACCTTGTGGGAGCCTGATTTTACTTGTATAGAAGAAGGATGGGACCTGGAGGATCTATATTGATTATTGGGCACTAAACAAAATAACTCTCAGGAACAAGTATCCAATCCCATAGATTGATGACCTTCTGGACCAACTCAATGGGGCCAAGTATTTTAGCAAGATCGATCTGAAGTCTGGCTATCACCAGGTTTCAATAAAGCCCATAGATGTGTGGAAGACCACCTTCAAATCCAAGGAATACCTTTTTGAATGGTTGGTCATGCCCTTCAGATTAACAAATGCCTCTGCTAATTTTATGAGGCTAATGGATGACATCTTGTATCCCTTCACCAAATCATTCGTGGTTTTTTATCTGGATGGCATCCTCATCTTCAACAAGAGTTGGGAAGAACACTTGCAACGCATTCAGCAGGTCCTTCAAACCTTGTGGCAACACAAACTATGTGCTCACTTGGAGAAATGCACCTTTGGCATGAGCTAGGTCCAAAATTTGGGTTACATCATAGATGAGAAAGGCGTGAATGTATATCCAACTAAGATCCAAATCATTCTTGATTGTCCAACCTCGACCACTCTAGCAGAGCTTCACAACTTTTTGGGCCTTGCAATTTTTATCGGAGGTTCGTGTTGGGATTTTCCCATATCACTTGGCCTTTGAGTCATATTACCAAGGGAAGAGCGAAAGCAAAGTTTTCTTCGTCTCAGTCCCAACAGAAGTTGTTCATTGAGCTAAAGCACCACCTCTACTCTACACCCGTACTCACATTTTCATACCTTCAGGAGCCATTTGAAATTGAGACAAATGCCTCCCACTATGCTATTGGTGTCGTCCTCACCCAACACGAACATCCAATGGCCTATCTCAGTGAGACACTTTCTAATATAATTCAAAAGTACCCCACCTATGGTAGAGAGATGTATTCTATCGTGCAAGCTTGCTGCTGTAACACCCTCCTCCCACATCTACCCAAGTAACCAACCAACCAGGGTAAACATGTGACGAGAGGCTACTATGATCTGATTCAACCTCCTAGGTCACCTTAAGGAAGTGGAACTGACAAAACACAACCAAACTGACCATCCACACATCCTACAGAACCTCCAAGAGCTACCCCACCTTTCCAAGTGACCAACCCTTGAGGAAACTCAACAGTTCAAGGACCTAGAGCCCTAGTCACTCCCTTGCCAAGCCCTCCAAGCGACTAAGGGTCCTAGTCGCTCCCATGAGCCTACCTGAGTGTGACTGTAGCCTTTTTCTGCCAGTGTTATGCCAACGACTGTGAGATTTAAGGCTAAATTCCAGGGCTAGGACCTAGTCACTACCCAAAACTTCATGGAATTTACAGAAATGAAAATAAACATAGAGACAATTATGCCAATGCAAATTCTTGAACAAAGACTTGACTAGACCCTTACTATCCATGACAACATTTCGTCAAACACATCACAAATATGCATTCCACTGGTCATAATAACTTATTTGAGAATAGGGGTTTTATACTTATCTAAGAATCGTTAAGAAGCATTGATGTCTTATCACATTAGTTGCGTTATCATTTATTAGGTCATAGATTCATTTCTCAATCATTTACAAATCAAAACATGATGAGAACCATACATTTTCACGGTCATAAAACATATTCATAACCAACATATAAACAACATAAATAATAAGGATACAATAACCATAAATGTCACATATAATCCAATACTTTTACACATAAAATACCAAGGAAAGAAACTCTTATTAATGAATGCAAAAGCCAACCCGATATGGGACTACCACGTTTCACCCAACCATAGATTGGTTGAGCCAAATCTCTCTTCAGCCAATCACTCTTGTGCCATATTCCAAGCATGGATGTGGGACTCAAGCCAAAAGAACCAACCAACACCTCCCAAGGCTAAACTACCTCACCCTCATTAATAGAATCAAGCTTGATCACAATCCTCACCAAATCACTAGGCCACAAACGAGTATGGATGCCATCTGATTTATCCACCTACCCTGTGAGGAATTTTCATGTCTCCTAGACTCTAGGCTTTACCACAATCACCGTATGATCCAGGGATCACTAGGCCATAATCGAGACACCACTCTCTAGGCTTTACCATATATCTTGCCATTCACCAACAAGGATTCCTAGGCCTGATCAAGGGCAACCACCTCTAGGCTTTACTATATATCCTGACATTCACCGGTCAAGGATTCCTAGGCTCACCGAGGTACACATTACCTGGCTTTACCACAAACCGTAGTCTGGTTCAGGGGTCACTAGGCCAATGGTTTTACCGTAATCCATAGTCTGGTTCAGGAATCACTAAGCCATGTGTTTTTTAATTCAAAAGTTCACCTCACTCAGCTTCGAATCCATCCGGTAATCCATCTCAACCAAAACATGAGAACCCCATCACACCATAGCTATCTAGAAATGGCAAGGCAAGGTTGAAGGACACTATCACACCTGAAAAAACATATGCCCATTACAACAAGAGAACCAAGAACACACATGCATAACCATGCATGCCAAATCTAGCAAGGAAATCACACATGCAAATCGATACCTACAAGTAAACCTATTGTAGTTGCTTGATCCTGCTTTGTTTTGCTTGATCTTTTGCTTCCTCTTTGCCTTCTTTTCCTTTCTTAGTCCAATGTTGAAGTGCCCAAAAGTGTGTGAGAGAGAATAGAAAAAGAACTCCAAAATCGAACTAACCAAAAAACCACGAATTGATCGTTAGAAGCATTTTTATTAATGTGGCCCCTTTTTTTTTTTTCATTTTCCATTATTTTCCTTCATTTTCCTCCTCACATGTAACCTATGACCTTTCACCTTCCTTTTCTCCTAATTTCCATTATTTTCATAAATAAATTGCCAAAAATATCACTTTTCCTTTCCAAAGCCTTTGTCAACTTCCTTAGCCATAATAACCAAAATGAATACCCACACTAGGATGTTTTTCCCAACATTCAACTTGGAATAAGCTTCCCATAACCGTGGTTATTATTTTTCCTTTATTAATTTTTATTACATGGAATTTTCACTAGGGATGTTATAGAACCCTCCCCCTTGGGGGAACACTGTCCTCGGTGTTCAATGACACCTATAACCAACAAGACCATTGAAAGCAAAACATACTGCCCATGGAGCTTTATAACTTAGCTCGTTGCAGTATTTACAATGATCAACCTGTTGAGAAGCAAACCAACATGACAACATAATAACATAACAATCATACTAACATGACCCCCATACCGCTTATTGGAGCTTTATATCACAATTCATGGCAGTATTTACATCCATATACATATGTACATATACCAAAACATCACATCAAACATATACCCAAAACATATATCAAGGACATTCGCTCAAGCAACAAATAAAGAAGGATACATAGCTCGCATATGAGCTGCCATCTCCCATGTAGCTTCATCGGGCCCAAAGTGCTTCCACTACACTTTAACCTACTCGATTGCTCAGTTCTGAAGCATGAGCATTTTTCTTTACAATATACACTAAGGTTCTGGCTTAAATTCTCCATCTGGCTCCACCTGCAATACAGACCATTCAATCACATGATCAACATATTTAACATACTTCTTAAGCAACAACACATGAAAAACATCATGGACTTTCACAGTCATACGCAATGCAAGTAGATAGGCTATTGGTCCAATCCTTTGAAGAATCTTAAAAGGTCCACAAAACTGAGGTTCCAGCTTGGCACATGATCCAATCCATAAGGAACTCTTCTTTGCCTTGATGCCCAAGTACACATGTTCCCTAACTTGAAACTCCTTAAACAACATGTTATGATTTGCATAATTTTTATGCTTTTCATGTGTTTTCTTTAGATTCTTCTTGATTACCTACATTTCCTGTTCCATTTCTGTTAACATGTATGGTCCAATCAATACCCTCTTTACCGGATCACTCCAAATGATGGGAGTATACAACTTCATCCATACAATGCCTCAAAAAGACTCATCCTCAGTGATTCTTGGTAACTATTATTGTAAGCAAACTCAACCAACGGAAGATACTCCTACCATATCCTTTGTTGATGCATCACATACATCCTCAACATGTCCTCCAATATCTTGTTGACCTCTCTATTTGCCCATCTGTCTGTGGATGATAAGTTTTACTGAAGGCCAACTCTATACCTAAACCTGCAAACAACTCCTTCCAAAACTTGGAAGTGAACTTTGCATCCCTGTCTGACACAATCTTCTTTGGAATACCATGAAATCTAACCACATCTCTGATGAACACCTGTCCCACATCACTAATTGAATACGTAGTTTTCACTGGAATGAAGTGTGCTACCTTAGTCAACCTTTCCACAACAACGATGATGGAATCATGTTGTCTATATGTCCTCAGAAAACCTATAATGAAATCCATGTAAATGACCTCCCATTTTCATTCTGGAATCAGAATCAGTTGTAGTAGTCCACCTGGATGCCTACACTCTGCCTTTACTTGCTGACAGTCCAAACATCTAGCCACAAACTCTGCCACATCCTTCTTCATATTTGGCCAATAATAAAACTTCTTTACTACTTTCAATGTCTTTTGGTAGCCTGGGTGACCTAAATATGGTTTCACATGAAACTCCCTCAAGATAATCTTCTTGAGCTCACTGTTGTTTGAAACATATATCATGTTCCTAAATCTGATCAAGCCATCTGTTGAGAGATGATAGTCCACATCATTTGCACTTGTACATGTACCTGTACTATGTTATAACCTATGCATAAGCTCTCTATACCTGTCATCCTACTGACCTGCTTGTGAAATATGATCCTGTAAGTCTGTCCCATAAGAACTCATAGTTGCAATGTGATTTCCCTGTATCGCCTGCTAAGAGAATATGCAACCTTGTTCTATTTACCCTTTATGTACCTAATCTCAAAGTCAAACTCATTTATCGTGGCCAACCATCTAATTTGTCTATCATTCAGATTTGACTAGTCAAACAAGTATCTCAACCCACTATGATCACTCATCAATACAAACCTCATGTCAAGAAGATAATGCCTCCACATCTTCAATGCATGAATGATTGTTGCCAACTTAATATCATGTGTCAGATAGTTTTTCTCATACTCATTTAGTTTTCACAACTCATAACATACCACCTGTCCCTCTTGCATAAGGAATCCACCAAGTCCTCTCTTCCAAGCATCTATACACACTATAGACTCTTTGTCTGGGTCTGTAATATTTAACACTGGAGCGTTTGTCAACAACTGCTTTAACTGCTCAAAACTTGTTGTACATTCCTTTTATCATTCAAATTTCTTACCTTTCCTTTGCAATGATGTAATAGGATATGCAATCCAAGAGAATTTCTTGATGAACTTCCTATAATAACTTGCTAGCCCCATGAATGATTTTACCTCATCCACATTTCTAGGAGTTGTCCACTCCATGATAGACCTTATCTTCTTTGGATCTACTATTATGCCTTCCTTGGAGACCACATGCCCCAAGTAATGTACCTCTGTCTAAAAGAAACTGCATTTACTGAGCTTAGCATACAACTAATGCTCTCTCAACAATCTCAACATTACTGTTAAATGCTCGGCATGCTCTTCCTCATTCTTAGAATATATCAAGATGTCATCAAGGAATACAATAACAAACTTGTCCAGATAAGGACACAATACAATATTCATCAAGCACATAGAGGTAGTTGGAGCATTAGTCAAACCAAATGGAACTATAACAAACTCATAATACCTATACCTGGTCTAGAAAGTTGTCTTGTAAATGTCCTCTTCTTGATGCATACCTGATGATATCCGAAACTCAAATCAATCTTTGAGAAAACTAATGCTCCCTTTAATTGATGAAATAACTTAGTCATCAATCCTTGGCAACATGTACTTGTTCTTGATGGTCATCTTGTTCAATTACTTGCAATCAATACATAACCTGAGAGTACCATCTTTCTTCTTCACAAATAAGACTAGTGCACCCCACGGTGATACACTTGGCCTAATGTATCCCTTATCAAGCATTTCCTTCAACTGCAACTTCAACTCTACCAACTCTAGAGTGCTCATCTGTATGGTGCTTTTAATGTTGTTGCTACCCCTGGTACCAACTCAATGGAGAAGTCACTTCTCTATGAGGCAACAACCCTGAGATCTCTACTAGAAACACACCCTGAAACTATTGTAAGACCGTGTACCTGCTCAATATCTTTGCATCCTCATCCTCCTTACCTTTATCACTAGAAATGTGTACTGCAAATAAAACACACCCTTTTTTGCGACTGCATTTTTCCTGCATAGTTGTCACCAAACCAACCGATGTTTCTTTCTTCTTACCTTGCAAGATTCTTTGCTCCCTATTGTCATCCAAGCACTCAATGGCTTTGTCATAACAATCCACTTTGGTCCTATGAGGATATAACCAGTCCATACCCAAAATCATACTATATGACCCCAATGGTAATATGTTCAAATGTGTTGAAGTAGGCATACCATTCAACTCAAATGCACAAGATCTTACCCAATGATGAACTCTCTTCTTGGTACCTATAGCCAATTGAACTAACCAAAATTTTGCATGCACTTCTTTATTGAAACCACACTTATCCACCAAGTCAGGGTTAACATAACTATAATTAGATCCAGGGTCAATCAAAATAGAAACAACATGATCAGAAAGCTTACCGTCCATGTTAATGATAGATGTCTAATGGTCTGCCCACTTATTATCTAGTGTTGCATATATACGAGGAATGCTTTGCCCAACATCCCCAATAATATAAGCCTCATGTGCGCTATAGGTACGAGGCCTACCACCCTGATTCTACAGACAATCCATTTAAGATGCTCCTTACCACATGTCCAACACTCCAACTTTCCTGTACCATCACCTCTATTCTGTTGTTTTGTCCCATGTCCCTGTCTAGCTGCATTGAAATTCTTATGCAGTGCAACATTCTCTTTTTCTTCTGCATTCTGAGGCCTTGTTCTTTTCAGCTACCATTTACCTTTACTTTTATCTTTCCCTTTCCATCCTTGCTAAGATTTTGTCTTATGCTTTGTTTGTTCATAACAATGCTTTAGTTTCCCAATAACTTCCTCAAGTGACCGAGGCTCATCATACTCAATCCGATCTCTAAATTCTAATGGAAATCCATTGACAAATCTTTGAAATTTATCCTTTTCATCTTTAAGATACAGTACATACCTCAATAGCTCCAAGAACTTGGTTGCATGCTCCTCATCTGTCATCGATCCCATTTTGAGCTCATAGAATTCCTTGGCTTTGTTGTCATTGTACCTTTTCGACAAGTACTTCTTTATGAAGAGTCCCTTGAATTCATGCAAATTCAACTCCTCTATCTTGATGTCTCTGACCCGTTTTACATCTTCCCACCAGATATCCACTTTCCCTTCGAGGCTAAAGATAGCTATTCTGGACTTCATATCCTTTGTATACTCATGCAGTTCAAATAACTTATTCATGCCAAGTAACTAAGCATATGCATCCTCAAGCTTCTTCAACTCTCCATCAAAATTAGGTGGCTTCACTTTCTTAAACTCATTTGATAAGTATCCCCTATCACTCTTGTTGTAAGGGCAATAACGATGACGATCATAGTGCATGTTAGACCCAGAACTAGAATAATACATGTGTTCATCACCTCTACTATCTGGAGTATCGAAGAATCTACCATCTTTGATCGTGTCAACTCTATCTTCCCTGTGACCACCATCAGACCTACTTCCATATGCCCCATTAGTCCTATCCTCCTACCCATAGTTGATCCATAGTGGTCCCTGTCTTTGCAATTCTCACAAACTCTGAAGAATTATTGCATTAACTTCTACTTGTTTCTCTTGTGCCTGCATGATTATATCATTATCTACTTTACAACTCCTTATTTCTTCCTTCAAACTCCTCAATGTGTCCACTAAGTCAGAAGAGTGCCCAAGACCACATTGCTCATTTGATTCATAGGGAGAGTCTTTGTAGTCTACCATCTTGCTAGTCATATTGATCTCTTCCTGCAAGGCATACTATGCCAGCTAAACCAAATCATAAACAAACCAACATACCTTAGTATAACTCGGGGAGGATATCTCATTTGCAAGACAATCTAGATTAGCACATCTCATCTGCAAGACTGTCCAAGTTAGCACAATACATATATAAACTTAATCATATCAACATTTAATCACCATCTCAACCATTATCATGACCTCATGCAGGGCAACTATAACCATATCATTGTATGCATAACAAAATATGTATGACATGCATGCATACACATTACATACAAACACTAACATGCATATCCAGTGCATAACCGAATTAAACTCATGATAAACACATCCAACAACAATGCCATTAACTTTTTACATGGCAACACCACTGCAACCATAACCAACACCATGCATACTTAGCCAATACTTAGCCAATTCATGACCAACACACCGCCCATCCAGTCCAGGGGGTGAACGATGCTCTCATACCATTGTGTAATACCCTCCTCCCACATCTACCCAAGTAAGTGACCAACCGGGTTAAACATGTGAGGAGAGGCTGCTATGATTGTATTCAACCTCCTAGGTCACCTTAAGGAAGTGGAACTGACAAAACACAATCAAACTGACCATCCACACATCCTACAGAACCTCCGGGAGCTACCCCACCTTTCTAGGTGACCAATCCTTGATAAAACTCAACAGTTCAAGGACCTAGAGCCCCAATTGCTCCCTTGCCAAGCCCTCCAAGTGACTGAGGGTCCCAGTCGCTCCCATGAGCCTGCCTAAGTGCGACTTTAGCCTTTTTCTTCCAGTGTTATGCCAACGACTACGAGATTTAAGGCTAAATTCCAGGGTAGGACCTAGTCACTACCCAAAACTTCATTGAATTTATAGAAATGAAAAGAAACGTAGAGACAATGGTGCCAATGCAAATTCTTGAACAAAGACTTGATTGGAACCCTACTAGCCATGATAGGAATTTCGTCAAACATGTCATAAATATGCATTCTCTAGGTCATAATAACATATATGAGCATAGGGGTCTTATACTCTTAAGTTATGGTATGTTCTATTCTTATAACAGTTTACTTCTTTTCTTATTATATTCCACAAATTTGCAATCACATATACATAAAGCAAAGTTCAGATAGAACATTAAACGATCGATAGAAAACAAGCTAAGACAAGAGACACAAGATGTGGCGGCTAGCCAGGGACAAACCCCACAATGTGCGAGGAAACCCTTTGATCAAATCTTCTTTTATCTTCAATAATTCAACAGAGAGAAATAATACAATAAATCTAATTTATATCAGCAGTAGCAAACCCTAGATCAGCAGCATCAGCATTAGCGCTTCATCATCAAAACTAGGGTAGACGATATCTCGCAAATCGACCGTCGGATCAGGTTGATTCCACCACCAAAAGTTGCAGCCTTCAGAGGGGGTTCAGATGAACCTACAACACAGTTCAGATGAGGAGATCTTCTAGTCCACGCAGGTCAAACTTCACTTCTGCAGCTTCCTTCAAACTAGGGCAGTTGATATCTCACAAACCATCCGTCAGATCGACTTGATTCCACCACCAAAAGTTGCAACCTTCAGAGGAGGTTCAGATGAAACTTCAACGCAATTCAAATGAGGAGATATTTTGGTCTACACAGGTCAAACTTCACTTCTGCAGTTGCTACTTCAGTTTCAGCGACTTCCTTCAAACTAGGGTAGTGGATATCTTGCAAATCGTCCGTCGGATCGACTTGATTCCACCACCAAAAGTTGTAGCCTTTAGAGGAGGTTCAGGTGAACCTATAGCACAGATCAGAAGAGGAGGTTTGATGGTCCACACTGGTGAAAGTTTGGATCTACAGTTGCAGCTTCAGTTTCAGCAGCTTCTGGCTTCACATGTGTGAGAGAGAGACCCTTTTCTGCGCAGTAGAGAAGAGGCTCTTTTCTGCGCAGTAGAGAGAGAGATGTGATGAGATGAGTGAGTGCAAATGAGGAAAATTCCTCCTATATTTATACACAACTGTTGATGTTTGAACAGATACGGCTGTTGGGCTTCTGAGCCTACATGAGTTGTAGGTCGGCTTGATAATAATTCTGTAATCAAAATAAATTCATATCTCATGAATACTTATTGGTATCGGATGATCTTTAGATCAATCCTACACCTCTCAACGAGAGGAATCTAATGAACATATTATCAGCCATAAATAAGATGACCCACATGAAGTTTGGTCCTAGTTGCCAATTTTAACACTCCCTCTCAACTAGGGAGAACTTCATTTGCAATCTGTCTGTCGGACACTACTATTCATCCATCAAATGCACTGCCCTGTACAGCCTGACCCTTGCCCTGCTCTGCTCTATTTTGCCTGTTCTTCTTTGTCTTGTTCTGCCCTATACTGATCTGTACGGATCTGCTTTGTTCTGTTCTGCTCTACTTTCGTCCGAATTATGAAGAAGAAGAAATGACTGAGGATGTATCATACTGACTCAAAGTCAGTCTCAGAGTATGTACCACTGGTCCCAAACTAGTCTCAACCAACCCGAAGTCAGCGTCATAGTGAGTACAACTCCTACCGTTTGTTCCAGACTAGTAACATCCTCCACTGTCTCAAAGTCAGTCTCAGAGTGCGTACCACTGGTCCCAAACCAGTAACAACTGACCCGAATTCAGTGTCATAGAATGTACCACTCCTACCACTAGTCCCAGACTAGTATCATTGATCCCAGATCAATGGAGGTCATCCTAGTGTAGGGAGTACGATAGATACAACAATGCGTCCATCGGTACTACTATGGTCCCTAACTTCATTTCCCTGCTCATTGATCAGATGAGAGGTACTTCCCATGAGTCCCAAACTGCATGGGTAGGATGTCTCGACATGAGAACTTAATCAATCTCGTCCTCACAAGAGAACATATCTATCCTGCTACAATCGCCATGGAGAACACATCAATCCAGGTTGCCATGGAGAACACATCAATCAGGCCTCATAGGAGAACACAACAATCCTACTACAATCGCCATGGAGAACATATCAATCCAGACCACCATGAAGAACACATCAATCCAGGCCTCACAGGAGAACACATCAATCCTGCTACAATCGCCAAGGAGAACACATCAATCTAGGCCTCACAGGAGAACACATCAATCCTGCTACAATCGCCATGGAGAACACATCAATCCAGGCCTCACAGGAGAACTAATCATCCTGCTACACAGGAGAGCGAATCATCCTGTTCCACAAGAGAGCGAATCATCTTGTCCCACAAGAGAGAGAATCATCTTGTTCCAGTGCGCACCACCAGGGGAGGGTGAGTCACCCTGTGGTCGTATGTTGCTCCAGTAAGAACCACAAGCCCTCAAAGCTCCCAAAGCTTAATGTATGCAACATGCATGACCCTTGTACAAGGGTATCTTGACGACTCCAAGTCGTTTGGGAAAATCATAGATTAGATCTTTCCTCGGGGATTTGACAAGGTGTATCGACCTGTACATCATCTTAATGCAATGGAGCCTCCTTGCTCATCAACTTACCATATCCTAGATGATGTCTATTTGTTGGAGCAATTGACGAATACGGGATTCCTCAATAATCGAATCCCACCTCTGGTTGTTACAGAGAATCATAGTGGTATCCAATGTAAATCCAAACAGCTCACTGAAGAGCTTTCGCAACCAGACTGCCTCACAGGAGGCCATGCTAGCAGCAATATACTCTACTTCGGCGGTGCTCAGAGCCACCAACTTTTGCTTCCTACTCATCCAGGATATTGAAGCAAATCCCAAGGTGAAACAACACCCGAAAGTGCTCTTACGGTCCACCACACTACTTGCCCAATCAGCATCAGTATATCCAAGTAGTCTCACATCTCCGGTAGTGTATCTTAACCCATTAGTAATTGTGCCACGAAGATATCTCAGAAGATTCTTGGCATCAATCCAGTGAGGCTCAACCAAATATGAGCTCACAATGCTAACTACAAAACATATGTTCGGATGGAGGTTCACCAAGAACATCAATGCGAATGAGTTTATGAAACTCAGAGGCATTTCCCAAATCTGGTCCGACATCACTACCATATAACTTCTAAAAGTTAAGATCCTCGAGGTAGTCACAGGCTTGCAGTCCATCATACCAAATCTTTTCAGAATCTTCACCACATATTTTCCTTGAGATAGGAAAATTTCCCTTGGCTTCTGCCACACTTCAAGTCCTTGGTTCTTCATTTCAAATTCAGAAGCCAACTCCCTCTTACATTTGTGAATGAGAGGGTATGAACCTGTTTAGAAAGAGGTCGTCCACATACAACACCAGTATGAGAGGTTTGTCATTTTCAACCTTAAATTAAAGGTTAGGATCAACTTCACTCCTAGTGAATCCCAGCTTCATCAAGTAGTTATCGATCCTCTCATACCATGCTCGAGGTGCTTGCTTCAGCCCATAGTGAGCCTTCTTCAACCTGCAAACATGAGATTTTCAATCATAAATCTCAAATCCTTCGGGTTGTTCCACATGGACTTCTTCTTTGATCAAACCGTGCAAGAACACGGTCTTGACATCCATCTGATGTAGGTTCCATCCTTGTGAAGCCACAAGGGCTATGATCAAGCGGATGGTCATATATCTGGCAACAGGTGCAAATATCACATCATAGTCTATACCTTCCTTCTGGGAGAAGCCACGAGCAACAAAATGAGCCTTATACTTTTCCGTACTTCCATCTGCTGCATGCTTTATCTTGTAAAGCCATTTAGAAGTGACAACTTTCTCGTCCGGGGGTCTGGGAACTACTTCCCAGACATCATTCTTCATAATAAACTCATGTTCTTTGGTCATAGCATACTTCCATATTTGATGCTTGGCGACATTTGAGAATGATGAAGGCTCATTTTGTATGATCATGCTCATGATGGTCAGGTATCCTTGATACCTATTAGGTTTCTTACTTTCATGGAAGGTTCCTTGAGGTGCAGCATGTCCTTCAGCATCATCAAGTATCCCCCTAAGCCATGAAGGCCTCTTCTTAGAAGAGGAAAGCTCAGGTGGATAAATAAGATCCATGGGTTCCTCCACATCAGGCATTGTTACATCATCTACCCATAGATACAGCTTCCACAATCGTACGGTTCTTCCTTTCCGCCACACCATTCTGCTCAGGAGTAAGTGGTGTAGTAGTCTCCCTCTTAATGCCAGCCTCAGATATGCCTGAGTGAAACAACTGTAATATATCAGAGGTTTTGCATTGGCTTGAGGGGAATGGTCCCCTTTTGAGCTTTCCTTCGACACATCCTGGACATACACCTTCTTTTTCTACTCGGAATTTGGTCATCCTTGTCACCATTTGTCTTACATCGGGTAGAGCTTTATAATGAATGTGGGCAAATCTCCGATGCCAAAGTTCGGACTGAAGAGATGTGTCATAAGACATGACACCTAGCGGACTTCCATCGACCTGATATAATGAATCAACACGAAACCCAAGAGTAAAGGCATCTTTAACATTATTTTTCCATATACGTACCTTGCCATCGCTGAAGGTTACCTTGTAGCCTTTGTCTTCCATTGTCGAGATGGACACCAAGTTCTTTTTTAGGTCAAGTGCATTTAATACATCCTGGAATTTCTAGCCTTCTTGAATGGTTGTCCTCTTCCTTGATTCCCAGCACTCCTCTTACCTCTGCTATTATATTTTCCATTCCTTTGATTACCATGAGAGGGATTTTGATCATCGTCTCGGTGTGAGTCCTTTCTATCAAGGCACTCCCTTGCATAGTGACATGCTTTATCGCAGATGTAACAACGTCCTTTTCTTCCACTCTTAGGTCTAGCCTTTCTTTTCGATTTAGACTCGGAATTATTTCTTTTCTTAGCATGAGAAGAAAAGGCAGCAGGAGGATCTTTAGGCATGGGCATTTCTTGCTCTTCTACCCTTGTTTCTTCTTGAATGCATCTAGCCATTAGTTCCTCGAAACCAGGAATTACATTATTGTTCAGAAGAATAGTCCTGAACACGTATCATTCGGATGGTAATCCTCCATGAGTCGTGAGTGCCATTTCCCTATCGGTAGTAGTCTCCCCAATAGATAGGAGATCGTTCGTGATCACGGTGATTCTTAAGAAATATGCTTGCATACTCTCATCTTTACCCTTCTTAATTTTCTTCAGCATATTCTAAGAAACAAAACTTGATTTGCATCATTAACTTTAAATAAACTCACTGGTCTATCGTAGATTTCCTTGGAGGTGTTCAGGTCGGAGATGTAGGCCACCAAGTGCTTGTCGATAAAGTCCCAGATGATCTTCTTGTTTTGACTTCTCCATTTTTCCATTTGTTCTAGGTAGCAGCGGATGCATTGGATGGAGGCTCAACAATATTGCCTCCTACATGGTCCAACACTCCTTGATCTTCTATGGTTAGATCGATAGAAATATTCCATCCGTGATAGTCAGCTTTCTCACAGAGCTTGTCTTCGGCAGGAAAGAGTGTTGAGGACCCCATGGTTCTTTTAGGATAGCCTTGCCAATCTTCTCTTCGGTGATTGCTCTTGCTCTTGCTCGGGCTTTGTCTTCACCTCAGCTCTGATTCCATGTTAAGTTATGGTATGTTCTATGCTTATAATAGTTTACTTATTTTCTTATTATATTCCATAGGTTTGCAATCACATATACATAAAGTAAAGTGCAGATAGAACATTAAATGATCGACAGAAAACAAGCCAGGACAAGAGACGCAAGATGTGGCAGCTAGCCAGGGACAATCACGACAATGTGTGGGGAAACCCTTTGATAAAATCTTCTTTTATCTTCAATAATTTAGTAGAGAGAAATAGTACAATAAATCTGATTTATATCAGTAGTAGCAAACCCTAGATCAGCAGCATCAGCATTAGCGGCTTCATCATCAAAACTACGACAGACGATATCTCACAAACTGACTGTTGGATCGGCTTGATTCCACCACCAAAAGTTGCAGCCTTCAGAGGGGGTTCAGAGGAACCTACAATGTAGTTCAGAAGAGGAGATCTTTTGGTCCACACAGGTAAAACTTCACTTCTGCAGTTGCAGCTTTAGTTTCAACAGCTTCCTTCAAACTAGGGCAGTAGATATCTCGCAAACCATTCGTTGGATCGACTTGATTCCACCACCAAAAGTTGCAGCCTTCAGAGGAGGTTCAGATGAACCTACAACACAGTTCAAACGAGGAGATATTCTAGTCCACGCAGGTCAAACTTCACTTCTGCAGTTGTAGCTTCAGTTTCAGCAGCTTCCTTCAAACTAGGGCAGTGGATATCTCACAAATCGTCCGTCGGATCGACTTGATTCCACCACCAAAATTTGTAGCTTTCAAAGGAGGTTCAGATGAACCTACAACGCAAATCAGAAGAGGAGGTTTGATGGTCCACACTGGTCAAAGTTTGGATCTGTAGTTGCAGCTTCAGTTTCAGTAGCTTCCGGCTTCACATGTGTGAGAGAGAGACCCTTTTTTGCACAGTAGAGAAGAGACTCTTTTCTGCGTAGTAGAGAGAGAGAGAGATGTGATGAGATGAGTGAGTGTAAATGAGGAAAAGTCCTCCTACATTTATACACAACTGTTGATGTTTGAATAGATGCGACTGTTGGGCTTCTGAGCCTACATGAGTTGTAGGTCGGCTTGATAATAATTCCATAATCAAAATAAATTCATATCTTCATGAATACTTATCGGAATTGGATGATCTTTAGATCAATCCTACACCTCTCAATGAGAGGAATCTAATGAACATATTATCAGCCATGAATAAGATGACCCACATGAAGTTTGGCCCTATTTGCCAATTTTAACATATACTTATCTTATAATCGCTAAGAAGCATTAATGCCTTATCACATTAGTTGCATTATCATCTATTAGGTCATAGATTCATTGCTCAATCATTTACAAATCAAAACATGATGATAACCATACATTTTTCATTGTCATAAAACATATTCATAACCAACATATGAACAACGGAAATAATGAGGATACAACAACCATAAATGCCACATATAATCCAATACTTTTACACAAAAAATACCAAGGAAAGGAACTCTTATTAATGAATGCAAAAGCCAACCCAGGATGGGACTACCACGTTCCACCTGTTCATAGATTGGCTGAGCCAAATCTCTCTTCATCCAATCACCCCTGTGCCATATTTCAAGCATGAATGTGGGACTGAAATGAAAAGAATGAATCAGGGCTTCCTAAGGCTAAACCACCTCACCCTCATCAATAAAATCAAACTTTACCGCAATCCTCACCAGATCAATAGGCCATAAACAATCATGGATGCCACCGGATTTCTCCACCTACCCCTTGAGGAATTTTCATGTCTCATAATCTCTAGGCTTTACCACAATCCACAATTTGATCCAAGGATCACTAGGTCATAATTGAGACACCACCCTCCAGACTTTACTGTATATCCCGCCATTCATCGACAAGGATTCCTAGCCCTGATCAAGGGAAACCACCTCTAGGATTTACCGTATATCCTGCCATTCATGGGCCAAGGATTCCTAAGCCCACTGAGGCACACAATACTTGGATTTACCATAATCCATAATCCGGTTCAGGGGTCACTAGGCCGGTGGCTTTACCGCAATCCAAAGTCTAGTTCAGGGATCACTAGGCCATGTGTTCTTTCATTCAGAGATTCAACTCACTCAGCTTTGAATCCATCTGACAATGCATCTAAACCAAAACATGAGAACCCCATCACACCATGGCTATTCGAAAAAATGGAAAGGCAAGGCTAAAGAACACTGTCACACCTGGAAAAACCCATGTCCATGACAACAAGAGAACCAAGAACACACATGCCTAACCATGCATGCCAAATCTAGCGACAAAATCACACATGCAAATCGAAACCTGCAAGTAAACCCGTTGTAGTTTCTTGATCCTTCCCTGTCTTACTTGATCTTTTGCTTGATCTTTGCCTTCTTTTCCTTTCTTGATCCAATGCTGAAGTGCTCCAAGAAAAATCAAAGTGTCTAATAGTGTGAGAGTGTGAGAGAGAGAACTCCAAAACTGAACTGACCAAAAAACCATGAAGTTATACTCATAAGCCTTTTTATTAATATGGCCTCTATTTTCTTCATTTTCCATTATTTTCCTTCATTTTCCTCCTCACATGCAACCTGTGACCTTTCACCTTCCTTTTCTCCTAATTTCCATTATTTTCATAAATAAATTGCCAAAAATACCATTTTGCCTTTCCAAAGCCTTTGCCAATTTCCTTAGCCATAATAACCGAAATGAACACCCACACTAACATATTTTTCCCAACATTCAGCTTGGAATAAATGTCCCATAACCGTGGTTATTATTTTGCCTTTATTAACTTTTATTACATGGAATTTTCAACAGGGCTGTTACAACCGCGAATGAAAACATTACATTCTAGGGAAGGAGATGGTCATCCACAACGATCACTGACCTCTTTAGTTTATACAGACACAAGGGAAGTTGCAGAACAATCTCCATCGTAACTGGTTTATATATCTACAACAATTCCACTTGAACCATAAATACAAAAAGGGCAACACTAATCATGTTGCATATTGCCTCAATCGACCCCCAATCAGAGTACTGGCTAGTGTTCTCAACTCTTGTAGTCCTGAGACCATCACCAAGCTAACCATCATGAAGCAAGGCTTCTCCTCTGTCTACTCCTAGACAACTGAGAATCCATCTCCATGGACTATTTGTCTAGCCTCCCTTCTACCATGCATGGTAATGATTGTGAATTTGTTGTCAAGGACAAATTTTCTAAGGTGGTTGTATTAGCGAATTATAAGAAGAGTATCATAGCAGAGGAAAATACCAAACTCTTCTTTGAACGAGTGTGGGTACATTTTGGGATCTGTTGAAGCCCCGAAAATCGGGTCTACAACAAGGGGGATACCCACTCGGTCCGAACCTTAGTTAGCAGCTCCTTTTCTGTTTGGGATGGTGGGTCCGACTGGGGATATGGGACCAGTTTCCCAATTTATGTGTGTGTGTGTTGAGAATTTATATTTCGTTTCTAATAATTCCTAAGTAAAATGCTTTTATTCTAAATCTAATCTAATAACATGCAATTGTATTCTAATAAACAGAAATATCTAATACTAAAACTAACTCGGGATTTAATCTTTCAATTATGCGATATAAAATAGTTTCTAATAGCAATTGGTAATAAAGATCATTCAATCGCTATGAGAAAAGAATTCAATAAAGATGAGCTGTTTTGTATAAAAGTTAGCTGAACAGTTGCGAAAAACATATCGCATAATAAGTCATTCATATATTAAGCATAAATAGAATAGCTATCACCGTACAAAAGTGCCAAATGATAACTTAAACATTCAAGCATTCATCTATAAATAATTGAACATAAATATCACTTAAACACATATGCAGAAATCGTTAAGAGATAAAAGTACCATTGATAACAAGTTCTACTCATGAGCCTCAACAATAATGATTTATCTCTTCTTAGTTCAACATCTACTAAGAGTACAAAAGTACAATTTCAGTAGCAGATATGAAACACATATATCAATAAACCTTGTTCCATTCATTCATCAAAACCTCCTCCGAGGGTGCAAAAGTGCATGTTCTGAGGAAACGTTTTTGACAAATTTCAGGACCCTTCTCTAAATGCATGAGAAGGGTTGAAACACTACTAGCTAAATCCTAAAAATAGTTTATTACAAAAATATAGGAGGCGGTTTAAATGACCGTCCTCATCTAAGGCAAAAAATAAAACTAAAACTAAAACTAAAACTGAATCTGGGAATTACTATCTATGTATCTGTTCTCTGTGGTCGCAAGCATTTAGCATCGGCTTGAGGAGAGTTGGTTGGCCAACCTCCGACTTTAGTTGTCCTGCAAAAACAGAATCGGCAAGTGTTGGCACTATCTTCTCGGCAGAGTTAGTGAGGCATTTGAGAGTCATGCATTGACTGTGTGGTTTAACCAAGTACTGACAGTAAGAATCCCAATTCAACTTGGTTAATCTCTTGATGGACTCTATTCTTTCTCCAACCTTTTGTCTCCAGCTGGTCTGTAGATGCTGTGCATTCAGGAGAAATTTACATACCAGTTAAGGATATCCCTGATAAATACCACTATTTTTTAGAGCTCGAGTTTTGCTTTTAGCCTTTAGCACTTTTTCCTGCAATTTTCCGGACTTTCTGGCGAGTAAGCATTCAAAGGCTTTCCTTCTCAAGGGGTTTTTCCCGGCGATGCGCTAATCGCGCATCGAAAACTGCCTCCATTTCTTGATCCGGGCTTCCCTGGTGCCATTTTTCGCCTCTTGCGCGTTTTGTTAGATGACTTTGGAAATCAGAGTTTCTCCTTATTTTCCCATTATACTCTGAACATTGCTACGTATATCTTTCTATTTTCCGCTCCTGCAATTTACAAAACCATGAAAGAGTAATGATATGAATAAGGTGACGGGAAAGCTTTAAATGTTGAAATCATATAAAATATACCACCCTTCGTGAACTGACTTCTTAATCAGATCGAAACCTTATGTCATTAATGATCATCAACTAACTTATTAAATTAACATTAATGTGCATGACTTGGCCTCGAATTATGAATTTTTTTTGGAATGATGTGTCCTGCAGATCTACGATAATGCGATTTTCTTCGCAATATCACAGATCGCAATATCGCGAATCCGTTATGTTTTGACAATTATTCATTACCATGTGTTTCTGCGAAATGCGATTTGTGAGACGCGTTATCGCATATCGCCGGCTTTGAAGTATTTCACCTTAAGTGATATTTGAAGCATATGAAAACTGCAATGCAATGAGTTCCTTTGGTGTGTGATCTCACATCGCGATTTCACATTTGTAGGAGTTTGCTTATATGATGTCATTATTACCTTTTTGCGATGCGATGCTTTATCATTGAGAGAAAGATTTTGCTTCAAACTCATCATCAAAATTAAGTCTTTTTGGATTTTGCGGGTATTCTCCTAAGTTTATGATGGGAAGATTTATTCAAAAAGGGAATACAAGTTCTAATTTATTTTTATTTTCTAGATGAAGGGTCCCCACTTATTTAGTATTGATAATGTTAGAGTCGGTCTTGAGCCCTCCATCAGCGATCAAAACTCTTTGCATTTGCATATGTAGGTGTCTCATCAGTGTCAATTTTTGCATCCCATTAGGCATGCCATAACCCTGATGGAGGAGCTGGTATATTTTACCCCTCTTGGCATTGCTGGATTAGGTCATTTCAGTCATTAAGCTCTTTTAAACTTGTCTTGTCTTGTCTTGAGGTCAATTTCCTAGGTCTAGGGTTTTGGTCAAATATGTTTACAAGGTCATGTGTCTGAAGGTCAATAAGTGCTCAGCAAGCCAGAGGGATGATTGTAAAGATATTTCTTCGAAGTTTTTTATCTTGTACAGTTAATTTTCACCTTGGATTTAAAAACTCTATTTTTAAAGACAAGGTCATTTTTCAAATGTTTGTAAAAAGTGATGAAATTTCAAAAGACTTCAGTGGACAATATGCAAACCTGGTCCCCTTGCCTAGATCCCTCAGATGATCTACCTGCAAAAAGAATCAAGTCAAAGCACTAAATGAGTCAATTTCAGGACAAAGGAAACCAAAAAGTCAATTTTATAAAGTGTCAAAGAGAAACATTAGAAAGTGGGTTTGAACATGAAATTTTTTCAAATGAAACTTATAAAAACCCAATCTCCCTCCTTTCACTCTCATTGTGCATCCAAGACACTTGCAAGAGAAGTTTGAGTGAGTGATAGAGTGAAAGGAGAGAAAGCAGAGCAAGTTCGGGCGAGTGACAGGCGCGCGACCCGTCAGGCTAGGTGCGCGACCCGTCAGAGGGTTTCCTGCAGTGCAAATTTTCAACGGGCGCGACCCGTCAGGCCCGCACGACCCGTTGGGCGAGGTGCGCGACCCGTCAAGCCAACCTCCCTTCAAACCTATTTCAAATTTGCTCAAATGCCCTCCAAGCCATCAAATTGCTTGAGGTAGGTTCCCTAATCTTGGTTATGATTGCTGGTTATGGTTGATGGATATTATGAATGTGTTTTTAATGATCGAAATGTACAAGAGCAAGACCTCCATATGGCTGTATGATACATTGTAAAAGTGTGCTAGGGTTTATTGCTGTTTCATGGTTTTTCCCCTTGTAATTATTTTCCTCATTCCCATTTCATTTTCCCTATATCTCCATGTCAATTTCCCTTTTAAATTTGTAAAGAAAATAAACCCTACCCCTTTTCCCTTTAAAAATAAAAAATCACATCCTAACCCTATCTCTCCTTATGCCCATGTAAGCATATGAATTTGATGATGTATATGCAATGATGTCAATGATGTTTATAGTGTATTTCCCTAAATTCCCTGCTGTATACATTGTTTTCCCATTTTCCTTGTAAAAATGTCCCTCCCCTAACATTTCCCTCATGTTCCTTGTCCCCTTGAAACAACATATAAATCAGCTTTTTACAGGCAGAAACAACAGTACATTTTGTCCACTTTGCTCCTTAAACAATGTGAGAAAGCGAAACCTATGAGCAAAGTGATGACCAGTCATCAGCTTCAGAGATTGAGGTACAGAGGAGGCCTCATAAGGGTGGAAAGGGTGGACATCATAAGCGAGAGGAGCCCACCTCTTTAGCAGAGTTACAGGCTTGTCCTATGGCAGTCACATGTTTTCAGTATATGTCTTGCTATGAGTTTTGTGAGAGGATCTCTCGGACTCAGCACCACAGAGAGTTGGCTCACCTTTTTGTTTTACACTTACATGATGGACATGTCAACCTTGCAGGGGTGGACTTTACATTGACACCCGAGGTGATCTCACATGCCACAGGGATACCTAATGTTGGGGAGGTATGGAATAAGCGCAAGGTGCTGGATAATGTTCACTTTGAACCTTTTGTCTGGTCACCATTCATGAGACATTTGGCAGGTGTGTTTCCATTCAGGTTTCTCAGGAGCGAGTATGCTCCCATGATGAGGCTCATCATGCACTATTTTACTTGTGAGGGCAGATTTTCACAGGTATATTCATATCATATTCGCCTCTTGATGCACTTCACCTGAGTGAGGATGATGAACATCCCTGTTTTCTTCTATCAGAACATTCAGAGGATGGTGCCCATGTTGCAGAGGAAGAGCCCAGCACAGCAGTTTAGGAGCCTGTACCATTATGGTTTGATTCAGCTTGTAGTATTGCATCAGTTGGCTCAGCAGGGCATCTCATGGGAGGAGTTCATCTCTCGTGAGTTTTTCACAACACCACCCTCGCCACATCCTGAGATTATTCAAGAGGAGGGAGGACCATCACAGCAGTATGACATCCCTGTCACTAGACATGTCAGCTCCTCACCTTTAGTTACCTATCAGAAAGGCCCGAGGGCCTTATTTGCAGCAGCTAGGCGAGTACTATCTCCACAGCAGGTGGAAGGGGTCTCGCCTTCATCATCAGCTCAGCGAGTGTTATCTCCACATCAGGTGGAAGGGGCCTCGCTCTCTTCAGCAGCACAGGCAACACAGAGGGGCAAGCAGCCCAAGATTGATGAGGGGCCATCAGGAGTTCCAGATATTGAGCTTGTTGATCTTGAGGCCATTTCTCCGAGCCAAGAGGCAAAGGAGGTCATTCAACATCTCAGAGCTGAAAATGATGCCTTACAGAGGAGATTAGAGGGTGCACAATGGACCATCACATACCTGGAGTAGCGCAACAAACAGTTGGAGGAGGAGAAAGCGCTTGATGAGCTGTGGAGGATTCGTAGTGACCGGATCTTGAACCGAAGAAGACCCGGTGACCCATTGCCTGCTGATCGAGAGTCTATGCTCATCTGGGTAAATGCACACTTGGAGAGGGTTTTGGATAAGGCCAACCAAGAGAAGAAATTGCCGAGGAACATGAAGAACCACTACTGGGCAAGGATGCATGTGTGCAAGGCAAAAATGAAGATGTTTCAAAGGCGGTTGACCGAGGCACTAAAACGGAGAAAGAGGCCAAATCCCCTCTGTATCTTGGCTGAAGCTTCACTCAAGGATCAAGGCACTAAATAGTCTAGCCACAACACAAATCCCAAGAAATTTTGAGAATTTTGGGTGAATTTTGGCATTTTTTGGCAATTTGCAGGTTTTTCCCATTAACGGGTCTCACCCCCCGCGCGACCCTTCATCATGGCAACTCCTTTTGACCAAAACTCAGCATTTCTAGATTTTTCATGCAAAGTTACATATGCTCATGGATGGACTTGAGATTTGGTGAAGTTTTGGGCCTCCAGAAAGTCAAAAAACTAGCAAAAAATGACTTTCTGCCACTTTTTTGAATTGCAGAAAGCAGTCTTGGGAGTTTTGATTTTTGACAGGGAAAATGAACTCCAAATTCAAAAATTCCAGTTGGGTTGGAAAGTAGACTCATAGAACTTTCCAACAAGCCCACTTTTGCTCAATTTGGACACCTGCAAGTGCCCCAAAAGTGGCTCTAAAGGCGCGCGACCCGTCAGGCAGGGGCGCGCGACCTGTCAGGCAGTTTTGTCCAGAAATGCACTGTACAGCTCGGAAAAGCACAGTTTGACCCAGTTTGACTTTTTGGGATGAAATGTGATCCTCTTTGATGTAATTTGATGTAAGTATTGTACTTTTTATAGACACTTTTACTCTTATGTAACACTTCTAGAAGATTCATTCATGAAAAGGGTAAATATTAAATGAATGAATTGGTTTCCAAGTTTATAAAGACAAGTTGTTTTGACTGCCTAGTTTGTAGTGCTTAGTTTAGAAGTGGTTGAAACAGCTCCTAGGATAGTGAGCTCAACCCATGGAGGCAGGGAAAGAGGTTAGATCATCTATATTATGTACTTTCTTGTTCATTTTCATGGTTGGACTCTTGAGGGAGAAGCTATCATTGTATTATTCACTGTATCTCTGCAATTTTTGGCTAAGGAAGACCAGGGTTTTGCAGTCCTCTTTGGGATTCTTGTGGACTCATGTGTTGATGGTGTGTTTCTCAATGTACTTGTAAGCTTGTTATGTGATTCATTTCCTTTCTTTTACTTCTACACATTAAACAAATGAAGTGTTAAAGTAAGAATTCAGGCTTGCCATGATCTGCTTTTAAGTTTGTTTAATTTCAATGTTTTCTTCTGTCTAAAGGGAATTCAAAGTTATTGTTTGCTCTCTTTAGCTCTTCATCTTTCATTCCTAACCATTCACCTCAGTTAAAGGCATCAACGTTGTCTCCTACCTCGCCCCAAGGAACCCCCTGCAGAAACTGTGTCTAATCCCTGCACCCAAAATTGCGCTCTCCTCAATTTGCCACCAAAGACCCAAAAAACCCCAAATCAAACTCTTTGATCAGTTTACTAGCCTAATATCAGTGTTACCTTATTGGTCATCTCATCCATTGAAGATTTTACGAGATAGACCGGGGAGAGCCTTCTCCTGCCCCGTAGGGCTAGCTACGAGGCTAAATGGTTTGATGTTGCCTTGAGGTTTACCTTTCTCAGCTTGAGGTGAAATTTCAAGCACTAACATATAACAAAACTAAAATAAGAAGGGGGGTTGTCGTTGGCCACAACAATTGGCGATTCACTTGGAAGAACCAATTATCTCTGATTTTCTTGTGAATTTTCTAAACTTCCAAAACAGAAGGGATTTTTGGAAAATCAAACTTTATTACAGAAATATAACATATATCATGCTTTCAGCTGTTAATGCTAGTTTGTTTCTTCTATGTTAACTTTGATTATTTACTTCCTGAAGCGAGTCATTGTATTTACATCAGCCACTACTTGGTTTATAAGGATAAAAACAACATCTCCTCTGTAAATCAGTTTTAAATATGTTCGTTTGTCGTAGGTAGAGCCTCTGCTGCCAGCAGGCATTTATAGCGTCGACAAGGTTACCTGTTACCCAACAATGTTCCTGTATCCTACTTGGAGAAATATACAATTTTCAAAGAGAAATCCATATCCACACTTATTGTTTTTATTTTCTTTTAATTCTTAAAGAACAATGCCTTGGTTTGGTAGCCAAATTATGACAGTGCCACTCACTTGATTTATAACTTTGCTGAACAAGCTGGCTCGTGATGAGACCCTTGTCTTTTGATTGCAACAATCTTGAGTCATTGCCCTGTTTTGGTATGCAGTTTTGGCAAAGTCAGAAAGCTATAATATCTATGATCATGATAAGTCAGCTCATGATGAGACCTCTTATTCTTTAAGTTTAAAGTGTATCACTAGATTATTCCTTGCAGGTCGTAATTCTCTAGGTGGGGAGGAAGTCATTGATTCCTTAAGAAGAGCTCTAGACGACAATGTAGAGTTTTTGGAAAGAGCTTTTCTACAAAGAATCCTTGTTTTTTGTTATTGATGCTTTTCATTGATCGATATAAAAAAAATTCCCACTAAAGGTTGCTTTTTATCAAAATTCACAAAGTTGAAACTAATATCATTTCCAGGCTTATAACCTTTAACTATAGCTTTCAATAGTAATGACCGATTTTCCAAATCAATTCTATTTATACAAGCGAAAAGCAAAATCTAAAAGAAATGCTAGTCTTTTTCGTGAATTCCACATGTAGCCATTTACAACTGGTTTTATTATCAAAATAAAGGAAAAACTAATCTACAAGAATAGAAAAATAATCTTCTATGGAAAGTATTTTTTAAGGACTCTCTCGTTAACAGGTAAAGATTCTCTTTTTCCTGCTAAATCCTGCAACATAAAAGTGGATGGACCTATGATTTCCACAATTTGGAATGGGCCAAGCCACATTCATTGGAACTTCGTATGTTTGCATTTTTCTTCGTGAGCCTTATCCCATTTTAAAACCAAATCTCCAATTTGAAAGTCCTTTTTGGATACCATGTTTGAATCAAAAGAAGCTTTTACTAATGCTTGATGATGAGCATGAGCCTTTTTAGCCTTTTCTCATTGTTCTTCTAGCTTAAGAATTTGCAGTTGTCTTAGCTGTAAGGATGAAGTTGGTGTTTCGTCAATAAACTAAACTAAGGCCAAAGAGGGAATTGCTAAATCAGTTGGGAGAACCACTTCTTTCCCATAAACCAAATTAAAGGGAGAAGTGCCAATGGAGGATTTCTGTGTTATTCAGTATGCCCACAGAGCATAAATCAAAGCTTTGTGCCAATTCTTATGATTTTGGTTAATGGTTCGCTTAATGGTTCTGATTAAGTTTTTTTTTGTTGATTCAGCTAACCCGTTCCTCTATGGGTAATAATTGGCAGAGTATTTGAGTTTAAAATCTCTTTTGAGCGCAAATTCAGTCATAGCATTGCCAGAAAAGTACGATGCATTATCAAACATTAAAGTAGAGGGTAAACCAAACCTGGTGATTATGAATTGATCAATGAAATCGATGATGTGTTCAGCATTAGTTGTCTTGAGAGGAACAACTTCTACCCATTTAGTAAAATAATCTGTAGATGTAAGGATATACCTATGCTGTTTAGAAGAGTGAGGAACGATCTCACCTATTATATCCAATCCCCATTGATCAAAGGGTTGATCGATATTGATTGGTTGCAAAGGCAATGATGGTTTCTTTTGTCTTCTAGCAACAATTTGACAAACTTGACATTTCCTTACATTGCTATGCACGTCTTTAAATAGTGTAGGCCAATAGTACCCTGCGCGCAAGATCTTATGTGCTGTAACATCTCCAACATAATGTCCACCTGCCGGTCCATCATGGAGTTCCTGCAACACTGTTTCAGCTTCAGATTTTTCAAGACATCAAAGGAGAACAGAATCATAATTCATCCTAAATAATACATCGTTTACGAGTTGATATTGCTTAGCCTTCAATCTTAGAGCTCTTTTCTTTGTATAATCTAGGTTTGAAGGAGCATATCCGTTCTTTAGATAAAATATGATATCAACATATAATGATTCAATATTGTTTAGGTTTACCTCATACATCTGTACTTCTGAAGATGGTATTTCGGAAATAAGCGATGCTCCGGCCAACATTTTGCAAAAGCCTTGACCTTTTACAATATTTGTTGGTTTAATTTCAGCGTCGTATTCTTGTAATCCAGTAACCCAATTTGCTCTTTTCTCACCCACGTCTTTTTGTGCTAAGAGATTTCTTACCACTGGAAACAGTACTATGATATTTGTATGGGTTTTAAGCAGAAAGGGTCTGAAGTGCTTAATTGCTTTGAAAACAACATGCCCTTGTTTCTTAACGTTAGAATAATTTAATTCGACCCCTTGTAGATTTGAACTAAAAAAGGAAATTGGGGCTTCCGCCTTATCTTGATTTGCTTGAGTGAGTATCATAGCATATGATCTATCAGAGGCAAATGTATACAAAATTAAAGGATCGGAAAAATTTGGAGTTGCTAAAGATGGGGTGTTTACAATCGCTTGCTTAATCAGATTGAATGCTTCATATTCCTCTTGGCCCCATTTGAATATTGAATTCTTTTTATCATTGCTTGTAAGGGAGATACAATCCTTGAGAAGTCTGGAACAAATCCCTTAATAAAGTTAATTTGGCCAAGAAAGGATTGCATGGCTTTCTTGTTGTGAGGCAAGGGTATTTCAAAAATCTCTTTAATTCTATCGGGATCAATATGGATTCCAGATTTTGACACTATAAATCCAAGAAGTTTTCCTTCACTTAATGCAAAAAATTCCTTTTTTGGATTAAGTGAAATCCCATACCTTTGGCAACGTTGAAAGATTTGCTTTAAGTCTCTGAGATGATTACCACGTTTCTTAGAGTATACAATTATATCATCCAAGTAGATTACTACTGATTTGCTTACTAATCCCTTGAATGCGATGTCCATGGCCCTTTGAAATGTGGCGTTGCCATTGATCAGACCAAAAGGCATCTTTTGATATGTGTAAGTACCCCATTTGGTTCTGAACGTCATTTTTAATTGATCATCGAGATGAACTAAAACTTGGTTGTAGCCAGAGAAACCATCCAAAAAGGACATTAATTCTGATCCTGCGACTGCTTGCAAAATTTTCTCCATGGGAGGTAGGGGAAAGTTATCCTTTTGGCAGGCTTTGTTCAAATTTCGAAAGTCAATACAAATTCTAATGTCTCCATTTTTCTTTTTGATGGGAACTAAGTTAGAAACCCATCTAGAATGTTGAGCGGGAAAAATAATTTTGGCTTTCAATAATTTGTTGAGCTCAAACTTAATATGGTTTTCTAAATTAGGATGGATCTTCCTCAGCTTTTGCTGGACGGGTTTCTCATCGGTTATCATTGGGATAGTATGCTAGATGATAGAAGTGTCATAGGTCTTTAGATCATCGTAGTTACATGCAAAGACACTCTTGTATTGTTTCAGGAGACGAATATAAGCTAATCTTTCTTCTTTAGTTAGGCCAAGACCTAGGTTGATATTATGTGGCTTGGTATCAGTTCCTAGATTTACTAATTCATAGTTCAGAGTTGAACTCCGAAGTTTTGAATTGGTAGATCTCTTGAATCGGTCTTTCAAATCATATAGGTCTTCCAACTTGACTATTGATTTTGGTATAACATTATTACTGCTTTCTTGTTGCAACTGTTTGTCATGTTGGTCCTCGTCAATTATCTGATTAGTGTAAGATCCTTCTGATGTGAGGAAGCTTACAATATCAGGATCGTCGTTGAAAATTATCCAGTTTGTGACATTATCAGGAATTGAGGGTTTAAATATTAATTCGATTGAAAATCTGTCTGGACTATAGTCTTATGATGGAATGAGCTTGGAAGCTACATTTCCCAAGAGGTCAACACTAGCATTTTGGATTCTCGGAATTGATGAAATATTGAATGCTATAAAATTTTCAGTCAGATCTTGCACTAAAGATTGATATTGCTTTAAATGACCTGACAGGCAATGTATAGTATTTCGTACCTGTCTAATTATAATTTCAGAATCTACGAAGACTTGTAGATACTTGATATCTAATTCAATTGCCTTATATAATCCTTGGACTAAAGCCTCGTACTCTGCAATATTATTGGTGCAACCAAACTCGAGTCTATAAGTTAGCATAGTTTTTTTTCCCTCTGGACTAATTAATATGCATCCTGCTCCTTCTCCATCGTTAGACTCCAAACCGTCAAAAAATAACTTCCAAAATAAATATTTATTTACAGGACTATCTATAAAATTAACACATTTAGAACTATTTGTTTGGGAAAAGTTTTCTACTTGAGACAAAACAAAATGTTCTAAGTAAGGTGAAGTATGAGCATTAAAATTTCCTAAGAAAGAATCAATAGAATAGTTTCCAATTAAATTGTTGATGTATGCTACAGGTTCATTCTCTCCTTCCAATTCTATTACTATGTATTTTTGATGTCTTTCTTGCTCAACCTTTATATGATTCGGTTTATCATTGTAAGGGAGCCACATATGTGACCAATCTGTAGCAAAGTATCCATGAATCTTTTCAGACCAATCCCTACTAAGAATTAAGCCATAAAATTCTGGAATGTCTGCAACTAGAATATCAATAACTTGACATACCTTTGGATTCGATGACAACCTTATGGTAACTTGATTTAGTTCATCGATCACTTCAACCTGTGACCGGTCCAGCTGAACTATGCGTACTGCAGACTTTTGCGGCTGAACGTTCAACTTTGCACATATTGATTTAGGCAAGATATTAGATGAATCTCCTGAATCCACTAAACACTTATGCAAAATTTTGTTGAAACCTTCATAAGTAAGAAGAAATGGGGGAGTATGAGATCTAGACCTTCCTCCAATTAAAGCGATATCATTTGGATCGACTTTATTAGTCACATTAGTTGGAGGTCTTCCCATTTCATGGGAAGCTTGTGAGATTATAGCTACGGGCAGAGGTGCAACATGTATCGCGTGTAATTCTTTCAAAAGGAGCTTTTGTTGATGTTTTAATTTGCTCAATTCATGAAAGGTAATGTTAGCCCTCGTCTTTTTCATGTCTTTTATGATATTATACTCCATTTCGTCAGAAATGATCAATGTTTTGGATGGAGTTGGTGAATCGGATTGGACTGGGCTTTTTTGAGTCGCTTTGGGTGACGTTTTCTTAGCTGCGACTTTATCTTTAGATATCGAACTTGCGCTCTTCTGTTTAGGAGTTGGTTGTGGAGGATCTAGTTGATTTTGACTTCTTGTACTGACTGGTGATGCCTCTTGATCCTCTTCGTCAGGGAGAATGAAGTCTCACATTCCCTACACTTCTACAACTTCTTATTCATCAGTGGGTTCTTCATTGGAAACTTCCTCTTCTTCTTCTTCTGATTTTGCATTTGTAATAGCATTAGGAGGCTTTGAATCAGTTGAAGGATTTATTCTATAGGGCCTGTAAGGCTTTTTAGAAGAAGTTTCTGCTACTTGTTTCTTAATATCAACTATCTCGTTAGACATGGTTTTCAAAACTTTCTGCAATCCTTCTAAATCGAATGGGTCTTTGGGTTGTTTTTGCTTGGGATCTTCTTTGAACGTGACCTTCTTTGATTTTCATTCATCAACAATGTTTTTCTTCTCTAAGGCTATGATACGTTTCTTTACTGTTATTGCTTCTTCATATTATCAGCCAAAGTTGTTTTGGCAGCTCTATCGACAAAGATCGCTATGTTTGATGGTAGAGCAGATATGTACCATTCACTTCGAACTTCTTCGCTAGGCTTGGAAGCGGCAGGAATTTTATTCAAAAATTTGTTGAAACGCGAGTTAAAATCTTTGATGGGTTCTCTTCTTTCGGTCTTAAGATTCGACAGGTCATTGATCAATGTCGCAGTAGACCTATCATCACCAAACTTAGTCAAGAATTGTTCTTGGAAAATATCCCAACTAGTGATAGATCCGGATGGTAATGAAAAATACCAAGATCCGGCTGCTCCTTGCAAAGTGTAAGGAAAGAGTCGGACAACAACATCTTCCTTAGTGACTCCATTGAGATTTATAGACAACATGAAGTTGTTCATGTGTTCTTCTACTAGCATGCCTGCTTCAGGATTAAACTTAGGCAGCCATTTTCCAGGGTGGGCTGGTAATTGACTCAAGGGTACAGGCATTAAGACTGCCCCTCGGTTATTCCATGGGTTTTGGGCCATCGTTGAACTACTAATAGAAGAAAGCGCAGAAGATTTTCTTTGCAATTGGGAAGATGAGGATATTACAGTTCCAGATGTTTGTGAAGGAGATGTTGAAGTTCCAGTAGTGTGTTGGAAAATAATTTGAAGTGGAGGAGTGGATGGTTGACTTCGCAGTGGAGAGGTCGAGATGGATGATGATGATGAAAGATTCTTGCTATCAGACCCTTTAGGTGATTTCCTTTCTCTTTTCCTTTTAGCTAGAGGTAATTCAGTTGGTTCAATACCAAACTTTTCACTTTGCAATCTGGTAAGAGGATGAGAAGGGTTATAATGTGAAGTCACACTACCTTGAGATATTTTAGATTTCTGGGGCGATATAGAAAATCGCTAAAGTTTATGGATCAAAGATTCAACTTCAGGAGGTTCAATAGTCGATTTCTCTGAAATGTTCAGGTTTGTGGCAATGGTTGTTGTCTTATCAGCTTCTCGCTCAAAATTTATAGATTCTAAGTGTGATGGAGAAGTCAGGGGAGATGTTGAGGGCGATTTACTCTCAGAATGGTATTTGGATTTAGATTTACTAGCCATTCATAGTTCAGGTCCTCCTTCTAGCGCCAAATATGTTGAAGCCCTGAAAATTGGGTCTACAACAAGGGGGATACCCACCCGGTCTAGACCTTGGTTAGCAGCTCCTTTTCCGTTTGGGATGGCGGGTCCGATTGGGGATATGGGACTAGTTTCCCAATTTATGTGTGTGTGTGTGTGTGTGGAGAATTGATATTTCCTTTCTAATAATTCCTAAGAAAAAAATTTTATTCTAAATCTAATCTAATAACATGCAATTGTATTCTAATAAACAGAAATATCTAATTCTAAAACTAACCCGGGATTTAATCTTTCAAATATGCGATCTAAAATAGTTTCTAACAACAATTGGTAATAAACATCATTCAATCGCTATGAGAAAAGAATTCAATAAAGATGAATTGTTTCGTATAAAAATTTAGCCAAACAGTTGCGAAAAACATATCGCATAATAAGTCATTTATATATTAAGCATAAATAGAATAGTTATCACCGTACAAAAGTGCCAAATGATAACTCAAACATTCATCTATAAATAACTGAACATAAATATCACTTAAACACATAAGCAGAAATCGTTAAGAGATAAAAGTACCGTTGATAACAAGTTCTAGTCATGAGCTTCAGTAATAATGATTTATCTCTTCTTAGTTCAACGTCTACTAAGAGTACAAAGTGCAATTTCAGTAGCAGATATTAAACACATATATCAATAAACCTTGTTCCATTCATTCATCAAAACCTCCTCTGAGGGTGCAGAAGTGCATGTTCTGAGGAAACGTTTTTGACAAATTTCAGGGCCCTTCTCTGAATGCATGAGAAGGGTTGAAATACTACTAGCTAAATCCTAAAAATAGTCTATTACAAAAATATAGGAGGCGGTTTAAATGACCATCCTCATCTAAGGCAAAAACTAAAACTAAAACTGAATCTGGGAATTACTATCTATGTATCTGTTCTCTGTGGTCACAAGCATTTAACATCGGCTTGAGGAGAGTTGGTTGGCCGACCTCCGACTTTAGTTGTCCTGCAAAAACAAAATCGGCAAGCGCTGGCGCTATCTTCTCGGCAGAGTTAGTGAGGCATTTGAGAGTCATGCATTGACTGTGTGGTTTAACCAAGTACTGCCAGTAAGAATCCCAATTCAACTTGGTTAATCTCTTGATGGACTCTATTTTTTCTCCATCCTTTTATCTCTAGCTGGTCTGTAGATGCTGTGCATTCAGGAGAAATTTACATACTAGTTAAGGATATCCCTGATAAATACCATTGAGGAGAGTTGGTTGGCCGACCTCTGACTTTAGTTGTCCTGCAAAAACAGAATTGGCAAGCGCTGGCGCTATCTTCTCAGCAGAGTTAGTGAGGCATTTGAGAGTCATGCATTGACTGTGTGGTTTAACCAAGTACTGCCAGTAAGAATCCCAATTCAACTTGGTTAATCTCTTGATGGACTCTATTTTTTCTCCATCCTTTTATCTCTAGCTGGTCTGTAGATGTTGTGCATTCAGGAGAAATTTACATACCAGTTAAGGATATCCCTGATAAATACCACTGTTTTTTAGAGCTCAAGTTTTGCTTTTAGCCTTTAGCACTTTTTCCCGCAATTTTCTGGACTTTCAGGCGACTGAGCGTTCAGAGGCTTTCCTTCTCAAGGGGTTTTGCCTGGCTGCCTACGTTTCTTGATCCGGGCTTCCCTGGTGCCAGTTTTTGCCTCTTGCGCGTTTTATTAGATGACTTCGGAAATCAGAGTTTCTCCTTCTTTTCCCATTATACTATGAACATTGCTACGTATATCTTTCTGTTTTCCGCTCCTGCAATTTACAAAACCATGAAAGAGTAATGATATGAATAAGGTGTCGGGAAAGCTATAAATGTTGAAATCATATAAAATATACCACCCTTTGTGAACTGACTTCTTGATCAGATCGAAACCTTATGTCATTTATGATCATCAACTAACTTATTAAATTAACATTAATGCGCATGACTTGACCTTGGATTATGAAAAACTTTTTGGAATGATGTGCCCTGCAGATCTGCGATAATACGATTTTTCAATTTGCTTCGCAATATCTCTAATCCGTTATGTTTTGACAATCATTCATTACCATGTGCTTCTACGAAATGCGATTTGCAAGACACGTTATCGCATATCACCGGTTTTGAAGTATTTCACCTTAAGTGATATTTGAAGCATATGAAAATTGCGATGCGATGAGTTCCTTTGGTGTGCGATCTCACATCGCGATTTCACATTTGTAGGAGTTTTCTTATATGATGTCGTTATTACCTTTTTGCGATGCGACGCTTTATCATTGAGAGAAATATTTTGCTTCAAACTCATCATAAAACTTAAGTCTTTTTGGATTTTGCGGGTATTCTCCTAAGTTTATGATGGGAAGATTTATTCAAAAAGGGAATACAAGTTCTAATTTATTTTTATTTTCTAGATGAAGGGTCCCCACTTATTTAGTATTGATAACAAAACTAAAATAAGAAGAGGGGTTTTTGCTGGCCATAACAGGATCATGTAGATCATTATATCAGATCGAGATAGCAAATTCCTAAGCACATTCTGGTCAAGCCTCTAGACACTAATGGACACCAAGCTCACCAAGTCAGTTGCATTCCATCCCAAAATAATGGCTAGATAGAGGTCGTCAATAGGATGATAGTGAACACACTCTGCATGTACAACTCCAAGCATGCATGAACCTGGGATGAGAGTCTTCCCTATGTGAAATACAACTATAGCAAAGCTCTCCATAACTCGACTAGTCACAATCCTTTTCAAGTGGGTCTGGGATTTCAAACATTGTGTCTGATTGATGTTGCCATGCCTCATGTGACTACACAAACATAATCCACACATGTACAGTCCGAGGTTGATAAGGAAACCATGTTTATTGAATGCATCCAACACATCCTCCAATAGGTTCATGACATCTCGGAGAAGTCTAGTGCCAACTACAAGTAGAGACATGATCAACATCAGGAGCCATACAAGTTTTAGGTGGGCGACAAAATTTGGTTGCATATGCAGAAAGAGCGCCTTACCGGAGCCCATTAGAAGCTCATACCACTCAGGTATGGGCCTTACACCATCACCAAGGTGATGGGAGACAATTCTTTTGAGCTCAACATTCCCCCATTCCTTGGTCTGCACCCAGTGTTCAATGTGCACCGACTTCAACCATACTTTCCACCATTACTAGACTCATCAGACATTGTAGAACAACTCACACCAACATAGCTAAGCCCAAACTGCATGGAACAAGCCAAAACTGATCGGATCATGGACGCGTAGATCAAGAACACAATCCAACACATGATCCAACTGTATCAGGTTGTCAAAGCTAGTGAACTCTTGCACCAAGGCAAGTGGCTCATCAAGGACCAAGTTTAGTAGAAGTTTCCCTATCTCATGGAGGAATTCAACACAATGGGGACTATTGCTTCCTGGGGGGAGGAATGATCAAGGTGGATATTGGTGGCCACCCACCTATTTCGCTTGGAGCCCCACCATTGTTTCTTTTAGTTTCCTTAATCGTAGCACAATTTACTATTTTTGACATTTTTTTTTTCGGGCCTTGAAGTTCTGGAGCCATGTTGAGGCCCTAAACGACGTTTATTTTTTCAGAAAATGAAGAACTTATTAGAATCAAAAGTTGTAGTCCTTGGATAGATCTTTCTAATGAGGTATCATATGTGTTAAATAGAGATTGTATACCAAAGTTACGACCTCAAAAAGTTGATGTACCAATTTACCCCAATGGGGCCCACAAACTTTTGGTGCTTCATCTCCTAGGGTTAGGGTTTTGCATGTTTAGGGTTTTCCATTATTTCTTAATAATAAATAGGCCTTCTAGCCTCATTGTAACATAATTCAAAAGGAATGTAGCCATCATTTCCTGAGCTAGTTTATTTTCATTCTACATGTAAACAATTTTTAGTACTTTGTTATTAATGAATTAAAGTTATGTTTTCGTTGTATCTCTATGTTTCTATTTATACATGTATTTCATCTCATTCCTTCATAAATCTGGGTCATATTAGCCAATAGATGAATACCAAACATGTTGAAAATCGCCAGGAAAACCTCGCTAACCAAAATTGGAAAGGTGAACGATACCAGAAGACCTTCAAGATCAAGATGTAGCCAACGACCATTAAGAATCTAAGGAATTGACTGGAGCAAGATGTTGTGGTCCAGAACTTATTTATGGTGGACATTTCAACTCACAATGGACATGTTTCTCCATATGGGCCAATCTTCCTTCAAAACTATCTAGTTTCTCCTGTACGCGCCATTTCCCCTTCTACATGCTAGCCAATTGGTCTTGCATATGCCATTGATTTATTTGGAGATCATTCATAAAGCCAATGGTTGCATTCCTGTCATTGTGTCGTTCCTTTCTAAGCTTCTCTAGGAGCAAAGTTATGTGTTCAAGATAACTACCAAAATTGTTGGGAGAGGGAAGTGACTCCTTATTACTATGTGTATGGATTGGTTTAGGTTCAACAAACTCGCGATGCCCTGGGTCTCTGTTGGCTTAAGGGGGCCTGACCCAGGTTTAGTGTTATTTAGCCAAACAAATCCCTGCACTACTAGACCTTTCAGACCTTTCGTCATCAGCCCGCGGGGCGCGGATCGAAGTCTCACCAGAAGCAGTATGGGGGGATGCTGGAACCAAGTTTCTGAACCCTGAGAGGGTCGTGACGTTGGATTATTCCTTCTATTCTTGCCTTCACGCAGGTTACTTATCTCTAGGGCTTGCCAGACTAGCCCTTTATTCTGCCCTTCAGTACCTCCGCGAAAAGGTATGATTGACCTTCGCGCAGCCCTAACCTACGGCTCAGGTACTTTCACGCTGCTAGGGCAGCGTACCGTGCAGATTCCCAAACTAGTATAAGTGTTTTAATTATCTTATTAAACAATCATAATTAGCACTGCGTAAATAGATGTTCTTACTTGCATTCACTTAACCAGTGTAACTACATACATTCGCGCATCATATAAGCATTATAAATGAAATTCATACACAATACAACAAGATTCATTAACCGAAACAAAGACACAAAATTTGAAGAATAATTCTCTTTATTGATATCTTCAAGTGATTACAGACTCTATCCACCCTGCGCACACAACTGCAGGGGTCCGCACACACAGCTAGAGACTTCCACCCTAGGCCTCTGCGCACTCAGCTGCAGAGCCTCTACCTACGCTACGACCTGAAACTTAGACTTGTTACTTCAAAGCTATGACTATCTAAGACTTAAATGAACTACCTATATATTACTTACTTAGCTCTTTTTATAAAATCCCATGGTCCACGGACCATGGGTAGATCTTTTACAGTCGACTTTACTTTGCAAAACTAAGGGTGGACAACCCTTTATGACTCATGACTCCTTCGCGCTCCGCGACCACAAAATGTAGAGAATTTACTATTTTATTACAAAATTCAACTCAAAGCATGGGCTTTTAGCCCCAAAACTGTCCTTGGGGGATCTCGTTCCCAACAGTCTCCCAAAAGGTGCCTGCCACACTTTCCCCTCTCACCAATTCCCCTACTAACTCTCCCTCATTGTCGAGGCATTACAAACTGAATTGTACAAACATAAACCCTATAAACAGAACAACTACAAGTAAACCACCAAAGTGCATCACACCTAGATGAAATTTCAATAGAGACAAACCATAATGATTTCTTGGTAGGTAAAAAAACCATAGCAAATTCCAACGAGATGAGAGGTTGGTTGTTCCCAAACCACCAACAACAAAGATCCCTCCAACATACAACTAACAACTGAGAGAACCCCAACAAGAAGTCATCTTGACACCACCAACCCAAACTGCAGGCCCAAGACCACAAATAGTGAAGATCAACCCAAGAACCGTAAATTGGACCCAAGACTAAACCAAGGACCAATATTCCTTCGGAATTCCCAACTGATGAATTTAAATAGCTAGGTTTGATTCCATATATGCACAACGTCGTGACTTCAAAACTGGGCTTGCCCTCAATCTCCATTGAGACTAACACAAAACCTACAACACTAGAACCCAAGCAACAAGTTCGACCTATTGAGGGAGAGGGCCAACACAAACCCCTCCAGCCGAACCCCTCAAACCACAAACAAAAAAATAGAACCCAATTAACCCATACTAGGCTCAAAGCTATAACTCTACCAGAATTAACATATAGATCCTAGGGCTCCCAAATACCGAGATTGCGGTTAGAAACAGTGACAATTATAGGATAAAATCAAGCACAGAAACCATTATTCCATACCTTCTGCAAAGTTTGAGAACCAAACAACGAATCCGATAGACACTCCAAGACACAGAAGGACACTAGAAGGACTACAATCCCAACATCCCGCTAACATGTATTCAAATAAAGACTCCTTATGCCAGGCTCCCAGTTATGTTTCAACTGGGTCGATTTGCTTTCTTACTGAGCTACCCAAGCTCCTTAGCTTGGCCACAAGGAAACCATGCCCAAACTTCTAAATCAAACTTCTCTTTGCAACTAGACTCCCTACTTAGTCGATATGAGCCAGGCTCACTCACTACCTTATCCAATGCCAATTTCAGGACCGTAAAGCTAGCAATGTTGTCACCATGCATGCTTCAAAACCATTGTTACCTCACCCATCATCCCATCTATTAGAGTGCTACAGTGATAGGATTCATAATTTTGAATTGGCTAAGGTTAACTCTTGTAATATTGTACATACCTTTGCTTTCTGCAAATGTTTTGCATATTAAAATTAAAAAATGTAAAGAGGGTATGTCCTAAAAGAAATATCAAAGGACAAGAAAAATAAGAAAAAATCAAAAAATACAAAAAATGAAAAAACATGAACCCCAAACAAAAAACAGATCATGAAAGTGTGCAAGTCCAAGTGCCACTACTTTTCACTTTACTGTCTTAAATAATGGTTGTGTGCAGCTTGTCATACATGCCACAGCCCATGATAGTCAAACTGTTCAATCTTGACTATTTCATGCTCTGAATTTTATGTTTATAGATTAGAGAATAAAAATATGACCAAACAGTGTAATCTTGGCAGATCATTAGATAGGTAGAGAAATAAAAGGAGCTCATCCATTTAATTTGAGCCCTTGGAAGATATAAGGTTAGAAGTAGATAGTTTGTTTTATGAAAGAATAAAGGAAAGAAAAGGGTTTGCTAGCTTAAGTGCACCCACCAAAGTGAAGAAAAAATGTTAGAGTAGGTAAAAGGGTAAGTAAAGAAAGGTTGCAGAAATACAAGTCATTTGGAGCATAAGCACTACTATCATGCTTAATTATGCGTTTCAAGTGTGCAGGAGTAGTTATCAATCAAAAAAACATGCTCATAAGTTGATTTGCGTAACTCCCCCTTCATTACATTTCACCCCCACTATATACTCACTAATTTCCCCTTTACCCCTTCATGGCTTATGAAAACCCTTTCCCCCTCATTTTTACTTCTACCCCTTAGTTTCACACATTTCCCTAGTCAAGTACTCAAAAAATCCATTCCCCTAAGTGTGAAACCCATTTCCCCCTTTTAAAATCATGTTTTCCCTTCAATAATTAGCCAAAACCCCTCTAAACCCTTTATCCTAACTCTAAAAACCCCCCACCTCACTAACTCCACCACTTAACCATTTCCCTGACTAAACTCGAGTTTAACCTGCCACCCTGGTGAGCTAAACTAATCCCGCTACCCCTAAAACTCAACATTTTAATCAATCCCCACTTAAACATGGGTTAATTACTCTAAACCGTAATTAAAACCCATGGGTCCTGCTAACCTCCTCCCTATTGCTCGACCGCGCAACTTTCCCATGCGAAGGGAAAACATGATTTTGCTCAGGGCCCATTTTCCTACGTGTTGACCTCTGGCATAGATCGCATTCTCCCGGCAAAATTCTGCTCGACCCCCATAAGCGGTGCGATGAGCTCCAAAACCACCTCCCGCCAAAATGAAAACCAACACTATTCATAAAACATTCATTCCCCGCCATTTTTCCAACTGGTCGCGGTTAAAATCATTCCGGCCCCCATTTTCACCCTTTTTCGCTCAAATCACATTGCTGAACCTTTGAGGCACTTGTGCATTATGAACTCTTGTGACCAATTTTCAACCATCAGAGCCTTCTGACACTACCATTGCACACCATCCTAGCTGCCAAAGCCCTCTGCAAACCCCAATTGAAAACCAGTTGCAACCCTGACTATAAATTCCAGGTATTTAAGCAAAAAACCAGAATTGTCCTCTCTTTAATGAAAGAACATTAAATTATTAAAATAACTGAAAGAATTTGATTAATTTAAATTTAAATTGAGATTCTACCATTCCCAAAGTACCAGAACCCCAACCTGCAACCAGCTCGTACCCTACCCTGGTTATTCAATTACTCAAATTTCACTCCCAAAGCCATATAAAGCCCAATTTTCCACATTTTATCACAGAAATGGCTGCCCCAACCTCTCTGGATGTCAGACCAGTGACAACCCCTCATTTAGACATTGACCATTTGGCCCTAGCAGACAGGGATTTTCAAATCAAAGACACAGTCACCCAAGACAACCTTTTGAGAATCCATTGCCGGTACCTTCATATATTTGAAGATGCCCTTTGGATTAATGAATCCAGGTGCCACATTTCAAAGAGCTATGGATATAGCTTTTGACAAGGAGATCCATGATTTATTAGTAGTATACCAGGATGACATCACAATCTTCTCCAAATCTGACAATCAACACCTAGACCACTTAAGGAAAGTATTTATCAAATGCAGGAAATTTGGGATTTCTTTAAATTCTAAAAAGACAATTTTCGGTCTAGAAGAGGGAAAGTTGTTAGGACACATCATATCTAAAGATGGGATTAGGATAGATCCTGCTAGAATAGAAGCCATTTTGACCATTTCCCATCCCCGAAACATTAAAGAGCTACAATAATTTCTAGGTAAGATTAATTTTCTTAGGATATTCATCTCAAATCTAGCAGAATTAATTAGGGAGTTAAATAACATGCTAAGAAAGGACTCAACAATTAAATGGACAGTGGAGGCCAAACAATCCTTTGAAGCTATTAAGGAAGCTTTAACCAAAACTCCAGTCCTGATAAGTCCTGACTTTAATAAAGATTTTATTATTTTTTGTTTTGCTTTAGAACACACCATTGCAACAGTCTTGCCACAAAAGAACAATCAAGGATATGAACAACCAATAGTATTCTTTAGTAAATCCTTAAGATATGCCTCGCTTAAATACAATATCATGGAAAAACAAGCATTAGCTTTAGTTAAGGCAATCAAAGATTTCAAAGTGTACATTCTATACTCTCACATTATTGCTTATGTTCCAAATTCTATAGTTAAGGACATTTTGACTCAAAATGGGCCTAAAGGTAAAAGAGGCAAGTGGATTGCCACAATATTGGAATATGACATAGAGATAAAGCCCACCAAGTTCATTAAGGTCCAAGGTTTAGCCAAACTCATGGCTGAATCGAGCTGTCAGGCCTTAGATATCAATTTTATTAGTGTGCTTGATGATCAGGAGGAGATGGCGACTCCATAGATCAGTGAACCTTTTACTGATTCACCTTGGTATGCAGATATTACATTTGTATTAATAAACTTACAAGCTCCTCCTAGATTGACAATAACTAAAGCTAGATTCTTAAAAATGAAGTCATTAAGATATTGTATTATAAATAATGCATTGTTTTGGAAGGACAATAATGGTATTCTTTTAACCTGTTTATTGAAAGATGGAGCTGACAAGATTTTACAAGAGTTTCATGCAGGGGATTGTGGAAGACACCTGTACTGGAAGAGTAACGCTGACAAAATTCTGAGGGCTGGTTTCTACTGGCCTACTTTGTTTGCAGATGTTAAAAAACATATGACCTCCTGTCATAAATGCCAGATTTTTGAGGGAAAGAGAAAACTTTTACCCCTGCCTCTTAAACCAATTTCCATTGAGATTCCATTTCAACAATAGGGGTTAAACTTCATTGGAGAAATACACCCAGCCTTCTTAGCTCAGCACAAATGGATTCTAACAACCACAAACTATTTTACCAAATGGATAGAGGCCATACCTTCTAGGCAAGCCACAGACACTGTCATAATCTCCTTCCTAGAGAGTAATATCCTATCAAGATTTGGATGTCCCCAGAAGCTCATTACTGATAATGCAGCTGCCTTTAAATCCAAAAGAATGATAGATTTCTGTAACAAGTACCACATCACCCTTGGCCATTCCACAACCTATTACCCTCAAGGTAATGGACTAGTAGAGTCATCCAACAAAAGCCTGGTCAATATTATTAAAAAATTATTGGAAGATAACAAAAAGACATGGAACAAGAAGTTAGTCAATGCCTTATGGGCAAATAGAATTATTACTAAGAAGTCCATTGGAACATCACCCTATCAGTTGGTTTATGGGATGGATGCAGTTTCCCCATCATCCTTGGGAGTGCCAGTGAGGAAGATCATCCAGGAATTATAGGCGGAACCAAATGATATTTAGAGAAGAATAAATCAGACCATACGCTTGCAGCAGACTAGAGAATAAGATATGTAAAATCACAGGTAATCCAGGAAAAGATCAAGAAAGTCTTTGATAAATAGACTAAAGCATATGATTTTTACATAGGAGATAAAGTCCTTAAGTGGGATTCAAGGAGAGAAGACAAAGGCAAGCATGGAAAATTTGATTTTTTGTCGCAGGGGCCTTATGTCATTTATGGCTACAGAGGAATCAATGCCTTTTTCTTGACAAACATAGATGGGTAAGATCTACCAGGAGGACCTGTTAATGGTAGGATGCTGAAGCATTATTTTTCCACTGACTCACAATAGTTCACTTTACTTTTCATCACTGTATATAACATTGTAGAGTGTATATTGGATTGGATGGTAATCCTTTGAAGTTGAAGCCCGGAGAGAAGACCCTGAGCTTTGGAGGGTTCATTTTCATAAGTATCAATAAAGCAGAAAATCACAAAAGAACAGTTCACAAGGTAACTGCAGTCACAATTCAAAGGCTACTGATCTTCATAGTTCTTGACATTTCACCAAAAAATGCCATCCCCATATGCAGCCACTGTTAGAGTCCTATAGTGATACGATTCATACTTTTGAATTGGCTGAGGTTAACTCTTGTGATATTGTACATACCTTTTCTTTCTGCAAATGTTTTCCATATTAAAATTAAAAAATGTAAAGAGGGTATGTCCTAAAAGAAATATCAAAGGACAAGAAAAATAAGAAAAAATGAAAAAAATACAAAAAATGAAAAAACATGAACCCCAAACAAAAAACAGACCATGAAAGTGTGCAAGTCCAAGTGCCACGACTTTTTACTTTACTGTCTTAAATAATGGTTGTGTGCAGCTTGTCATACATGCCACAACCCATGATAGTCAAGCTGTTCAATCTTGACTATTTCATGCTTTGAATTTTATGTTTATAGATTAGAGAATAAAAATCTGACCAAACAGTTTAATCTTGGCAGATCATTAGATAGGTAGAGAAATAAAAGGAGCTCATCAGTTTAATCTGAGCCCTTGGAAGATATAAGGTTAAAAGTGGATAATTTGTTTTATAAAAGAATAAAGGAAAGAAAAGGGTTTGCTAGCTTAAGTGCAACCACCAAAGTGAAGAAAAAATGTTAGGGTAGGTAAAAGGGTAAGTAAAGAAAGGTTGCAGAAAGACATGTCATTTGGAGGATAAGCACTACTATCATGCTTAACTATGTGTTTCAAGTGTGCAGGAGTAGTTATCAATGAAAAAAGCATGCTCATAAGTTGATTTTCCTAACTTCCACTTCATTACATTTCACCCCCACTATATACTCACTAATTTCCCCTTTACCCCTTCATGGCTTATGAAAACCCATTCCCCCTCATTTTTACTTCTGCCCCTTAGTTTCACACATTTCCCTAGTCAAATACTTAAAAAATCCATTCCCCTAAGTGTGAAACCCATTTCCCCCTTTTAAAATCATGTTTTCCCTTCAATAATTACCCAAAACTCCTCTAAACCCTTTATCCTAACTCTAAAAACCCCCCGCCTCACTAACTCCACCACTTAACCACTTCCCCGATTAAACTTGAGTTTAACCCGCCACCTTGGTGAGGTAAACTAACCCCGCTACCCCTAAAACTCAACATTTTAATTAATCCCCACTTAAACATGGGTTAATTACTCTAAACCGTAATTAAAACCCATGGGTCTCGCTAACCTCCTCCCCATCGCTCGGCCGCACAACTTTCCTAGGCGATGGTCGTCCGATCATCTGCCCTAGATCCAACGACCATCGCCCATATCGCGGTTGCGCGATGTTCGACCTTTAATGGCCCGAGAGCACTCGATATGGGCAGTTTTTCTCAGGGCCCATTTTCCTATGTGTCAGCGTCTGTTATAGATCGTGTTCCCTCGCTAAAATACTACCCAACCCCCATAAGAAGTGCGATGAGCTCCAAAACCACCTCCCTGCCAAAATGAAAACCATTATTATTCATAAAACATTCAAATCCCACCATTTTTCCAACCAGTCGCGGTTAAAAGCCTTCCAACCCCATTTTCAACCTTTTTTGCTCAAAGCGCATTGCTGAACCTCTAAGGCACCTGTGCATTACGAACTCTTGTGACTAGATGTCAACCATCAAAGCCTTCTGACGCCACCACTGCACACCATCCTAGCTGCCAAAGCCCTCTACAAACCCCAATTGAAAACCAGTTGCAGCCCCGACTGTAAATTCCAGGTATTTAAGCAAAAAACCAGAATTGTCCTCTCTTTAATGAAAGAACATTAAATTCTTAAAATAACTGAAAGAATTTGATTAATTTCAATTTAAATTGAGAGTCTACCATTCCCAAAGTACCAGAACCCCAACCTGCAACCTGCTCGTACCCTACCCTAGTTATTCAATTACTCAAATTTCACTCCCAAATCAATATAAAGCCCAATTTTCCACATTTTATCACAAGATTGGTTGCCCCAACCTCTCTGGATGTCAGACCAGTGACAACCCCTCATTTAGACATTGACCATTTGGCCTTGGCAGACAGGGATTTTCAAATCAAAGACACAGTCACCCAAGACAACCTTCTAAGAATCCATTGCTGGGCCAAGGATAGGTTCCTAAACCATGCTGATGACATAAACATGTGGGAATCAAGTTTTCCCAATTATACATTCCCAGAAGTCCTTCCATTCCCAGACATTGTACATTTATGCCATGCATGTTACATCCCTATCCAAAGGGCTATAATTGCCCCAAACCAGGACTTCTTGTTTTCAGTTACTGCTGAGTCTATTAACCAGATGCTTCAAATCCAACCCAACCACAATTTGACTCATTTGTCCATTGCACACCTATTGGACCTGTACACCATATTGGACCCAACTAAGATCACACAAATATTTTAGAATTTCATCATTGAGGAGTGTCATACTCCTAAAGACATTCCACCCTATGTTTTTGTTATTTTTCCAGAGACTGGTAGGAGAATAATCACCATGATCCCAAGCATCCTAGGATTCGCATCAGAAGAGTTTGTGGATGAAATAATCATGGCCTTCTTGTCCATTTTCACTCCAGGCTAGCCTCCTGCCATTGTTTATGATTATGCCCAGTTCATTGCAAACAAAATGCATGAACAGTTCACTAGATTGCCCACTGAAAGAGTCTTCAAATACTCTTCAGTGCTGTTTCATATGTTCTTGTATTATCAAACAAACAAGTTCCTAGTGAAGATTCAGAAAAAAGATACCAAGGGAAAGGAAAGATCAGTCATCTACTAGACACCCTTGGTCCAGAGGTATAACACAACATTCACATACAAAGACTTCATAGATTGTTTTGTGCACCCTGTCATGAACATGCTGACTTCTAGCACTCAACCTAGAATCAATACTGAGATCAAGAGAGTATTGCAACTGGAAAAGAATAGCAGAGTAGGAGACTGGTACCTCTACCAGAATCATACTGAAATTAGGATCTATGGTTGTGAATTACCTCCCTACAAATTGCTTAAGTATCTCCCAATGAGAATATTTGCCCTAAAATACTTCAGGCAAATGATAGGTGCAGATGAGGTCAACTTCCTAGCTGCTAGGAAGAAAACACAGTTTAAGATGAAAAAACAAATGGGCCCTTTCATCTGCAACACCAGAGAGGCTGGGCCTGAAGCTAATAAGATACTCCAGGAATTCAAATTCAAGAATAGTTTCATTTGTCATTATGACCCTCATGGGGTTATAAACAAACTCAGGAAAAAGGTCAAGTTGAGACCTTACATCCACTACCCCATGCCTGACATTGAACAGTATGATAATCAGTCAGAATGGGTAGAGAACACATTGATAGATATGGACAACACAATGGTGGATGTGGAGAACACCATGATTGACTTGGAGAAACAATTTGACCAAAGCTCTTTCTTGCAGGTCCCCCAATTAGAAGAGCCAATGAATATCCCTCCCATCATTCAGACTCCTGTCAATGAGAGAAGAATCCCTAAAGAAACAGGGAGGAAGCATCAAGCTCTGCTATGGACACCACTGCTTAGTAGTTCCTCCTAAGCAAAATGCCCAAATTGACTCCTGTGTTTGAACATGAGCAAAACATTGCATCAACATAAATGATTGATATTGATGAAATGGGGCAAAGGAGTAGACAAACAACTGAGACTACTGCATCAACAGAAACACAACAACCCTCCTCTTCAAACACTAGATTATACAGAGACAGAAGATTGTGGAGGTGTCTTCCTTTTTCAGGCCAGCTGACAAGGAAGCGGATATCAAGGAAAGATTCAAGGAGATTAAAATGAGGAACGAAAAGCTCAAGGCAGACACTTATGCCAAGTACATGCAAATGACACCACCGAATCAAAATAGATTGATGTCAACTTTTGACATCAAAGAAGGAAAGATGCAGGTGTCTTTCCTACAACCTACTGTACAACGGCCTAAAACCACAAAAAACTACAAGAAGACCAACTCTGAGGTCTTAGCCAGGGATGTGCATCCCATAAATCAAATAGAATTTCACAAGCAAGCTGGAGAGATGATCTACGCCACCCTCACAACAAAAGCAATGGCAACATTCAAGCTCAAGGACTCATTAGACAATGTGATAGCCCAATACAAACTAGAAAAAGCATCTTCCAGTGTCAAAGACACAAGGATCAAATCCTTGGAAGACCTGATCATTGAGATGGGACATGACCCAAAGGAAATCAAGGTTGTTGAACAGTTAATTAAGAAGAAAAATGAAGACATTGCAGCCCTTAAGAAACAACTCAATATCCCTTAGTCGCAACACCCTCAAATAAAAGAAGTCATAGAAAGCCAAACAAATCATGAAGAGATGATGGACTTGGTGTTGCAACTCAATGACCAATTGAAGGAAATGGAAAAGGAACTAGAGAGCTTGATCCAACTCAAACAAGCTAGTCTAGACAGTGCTCTTCCAATTGTCATTCCTACAGTGACCACAGTTGTGCCTTCCACATTGGTAGAAGCATTAGCTCCCACTGGTCCAATGGCCACTGCATTACCAACAACAATAGCAACTACATCAACAACAACATGTACCACAGGTGATGAAGCAAACAGGTTGGTCAAGGCAATGGAAGAAATGTCCATTCAGACCAGTGAAATGAACAAGTTAAAAGAGAAACTTACCAACCTGGAGACAGATTGCAGGTTAGCCCAGATCATGCATAAGGAAGAACAACAAAAGGCTACCAGAATGAATGAGAGAGTGAAAATTCTAGAGAAAGAGTTAACACTGAGTGAGCCTTTGGGAAAGGCCAAGCAATTATTATGGGCCAATATCATTGACTCTGTCAATGATATTTAGCCATCTATCTAGGTCATTTTGAGCAGATAGACTTAATCAAACAGGCTACAGAAGCCATCCAGAAGGTCAAAGAAGAACTTGGAGAAATGCCAAAGGAAGCAGTAAGAATTATCCAATTCCTCAACTCCAAGAAAAAATATGAGCTACAAGAACTTGACATACCTGACAGGACAAGTACCATTTTAGAAGTCAAGAGGGTCCTAACCAAGAGAAATTTAATATTAAATTTAGAAGATAAATGTCAAACCATGAAACTAGCCGTTGACACGTTTAATATGCCCAGGTTTGAGCTTTTGAGAGAAAAGCGACTACCTAGTCCATTAGTCATAAATGATAAATTGATGACACAAGAGGACTACAACAAGAAAATCAGAGAAGTAGCCAGAGAACATACAAATACCTCATCAATGAGTGGTATACCAACTGGCAGAGTATTATACCAAAATTTTGAAAATATGTTTTACCTCCAACATGAAGTGAAAAATTTATTTATCAATAAGCCTACTTTTGCAAAATATACAGAGGCTGATAAGATATATAGGAAAATGCTCAACATCCAGATACTAGATGAAAAAACATGGCAAAAACTGAATGATTTATTGTAGTAAAAACACAATAAATTATAAACTATAAATTATAAGTGTACAGTAAAAAGTAAATGAGCATGGTAAAAGGATGAAGACAGGTCAGCACAGTCAAAGTGTATCAGGTGAAAGAGTATCAGATGAAAGATGAAAGTCAAACAAACTATCTAGCGTGAAAGCCAAACAACCTGCCAACATAAAGGGCTAAAAATCAAAGCATAATAGCCAACAGAACCAAAATAATAGGGACAACATGAAACAGTTCAATAGTTGTCTCTATCTTCTTGCAAGAAGATATTTTCCTTTCCTAGATTAATTCTCAAATTAGTTTGAGATATTTTGTAATAAACTTTTTGTATAAATACTTCAAAATTTGAAGTATTAGGGTGGATTATTTTACATTTGTAGAGTTATTGTGATCTTGAACCTAAGGGTGATTGTACTATTTTCAAGTCAACAGACTGGAGCAAGTAATAAAAGCATTTCGCTACAGGATTCATGAGATGAGCCATTTGCAGTGAAGTACTTTCTTTGTGTTATTATGTTACCTTTCTTTTGTGTTTTCATAATCTTAAATGTGTTCTAAAATCTAAATGAATTAACTGGAAATATCATACAGAATTTGTTTAATTACACTCTGTTTTGCACAGTAATTTATTTACATGTTTTCTTTTGATACCCGGATCTGAGAATCCTTGATTTCTCTCCCATCCTAGTTGAATTCTTTCATTCCTTCCAAAGTCCGGCCTAGGGAACCCTTAATTTCTCCCTGGATCCGATTTGAAGCCATTCACCATTTAGCCTCTGAGATCTGCAGTAACTTATCTACCTTGCCCTGTAGAAACTGTTTTTAGAACTGAATCCAGTCTTGTTTGTCAAACATCCGACTCCATAGCCCAATGGTATAATCCAATCCTCTGTCCATCTAAGTAAAGTGATCCCACCGCCAAATTTTCCAAACAAAACCCAAGTGCAAGCAATAACTAGCCTAAAATCATCTTAACTAAAACAAAGTTAAATCTTAAAGAGAGGGCCCTCTCTGAGCATTAGGAAGGCTAGGTCCTGATCTCCAAAAGTGGTTTGTGGTTACATTTGGTTTTTCTTTCTTCTTTCTTCAAAAGAATTATAAGAGTGATAACACTGCCAACATTATTAACCATCTCACACATTTAAGTGGATATAAATTCACACGGGGCTACATGGTGGAGGTGTGCCATACCACTCCACCTTAATTTCGAGGGGGTCGGTGGGGTGGAAGGCACCCTCCTCGATCCCCACATGTTACGGTCCAACCCTAACCCCTTTATTTATGTAATAAACCCAAGGGGCCTAGTCAAAGTCATAATTAGTTAGTTGGGTCAATAAAACCCATAAGCGGTTACCCACATTAATGATAATTGTAAGTGGTTGACCTGCATTATAGAAAAGGGACCACAATTAGTTATAAACAAGACACAGTTAATAAATAAAGTGGTTAAATCGTATTATGCAAGGACCACTAGTATTCAAGGTTTTGGATGTCATAAAGATATAAATAGTCTCAGATAACAAGGGAAGAATCATCGAGTTTTATTATAATTGAGCTCTGCCTTGTTGGAGGTTGCCCCCTTGAAGAGGCAAATGAACATTGTATTCTTCTTTTGAATAATAGGATATCTTTGCAGCTTGTCTCAATTCATGTGATATTTTTTTGTTTCGAGCTATATTATTTCATATTCCTGGAATTATGGTTTTCTCACAAGTTAAGTGCATAACAAGTGGTATTAGAGCACCTTCCAGGGCTAGTTGTACCTCCAATTTTCGCAATTTTTTTTTAGGCTAGAGACATGTTCTGACATCTTTAAACAACGAGATTTGTCATTAAGCACATAAACCTGCGGATTTGGGGAGGAATACACGCAGGAACTACAAGAGGTGTTCATGCTTGTTGGACTCCCTTGTAACCCTTGTGGGCACCCCTTCGAGTAGTAGTGCCTTAAACAAAACCGCCCACTGACTACACTTCCACGAACCCTTAGGTATATTGGAAGCTCCCTAGGGCAACCCGAAACCTAACCTTAGATAAGTCGTCAGTCATATTGCTACTACAGTGCACTTAGAATAGTGCTCGGGGAGATTACTTGCACATACAATAGGGTAGTTAGTTAGTACGACTAAGGTTATGATCTATCCTCCTTATTTAGCACCATGAATGATTGGGTTGAGTACTATTGTTGGACCCTATGTATATCACAGTTTGTAGCACCTAACACTCCTTTGTGACTATAGTTCCCTCAATTATCTGAAGATCACCCCCTACCTTTTCATCTAGATCAGATCCAACAATTGGAGTTCGACCACCGCTATACATATCATATCCAGAAGTTGGGGTTCTGTCGCCGTAATACAAATCAACTTCAAGAGTTGGGGTTTTCACAACATAGATCAAACTCTTTGTGCAGTGAGGTTTTTGGCAACCATAGTCCAAATCAGATTGTCGCAGCACACTTTGTAGTGCTAAAACTTTGAGGTAAATCTGGGGCCATCTTAGGATACTTGTAATATACCTAGCCTATAAGATTTAGGATGACGAGCTTATCGCAGTGGTACCATTCACCTTTAAGCTCCCAATTTTCATGTGGTCCCAAATTTTCCCTGACGCGGTTTCAAGTGACCCTCATCACTAGTCTCCCGAGCTTACCCTCTTTCCAACCATACTACTCTTAAGTAAGCTCAAAATTTGACCGGGGCTAGTGTATTTATAGTACTAGGTCTCAAGTTATGGTTGCGGAGAAGGCAGTGGAGAGAGTCGAAGCTCTTGAGGAAAAATTTGATGGCTTTCAGGCATCCCTTAACAAAATCTTAGAAGCATTGGCTACCTTGTAGATTTCTTGCAAACTCATAAGGGAAGAACATATTACTGATGCACACATAGAAGGAGAATCCAACCATCACATTCATTTCCATGGAGTGTTGAGAAATCTAAGGCATATCAATTAAGTGATTTCTCTTCAATCAGTAACTGCTTGTGAGTACTTTTTACTTCTTTATATTATGATCTTCTTTTACTTAGGTTATTAGTGTTCTTCTTCATCAACAACTACTAAAGCATAAACCATAAAGAGACAAGAGACACAAAATATAGGCTATCATCTAGGGCCAAAACCTCTCACTCTTTGAGAGGAAAAATGACGCAAGTTCTTCTTATATAGATTCCAATTAACAAATACCAAGACCAAGACCCTTTACCTATTTGCCACACAATGAACAAGACACAAGTTCTTTCGACGAGATCCTTTGACAATGACAGTCAACCTTCTGCTCATTTCCTTTTCTCGGCTCCTCTTCCACTTTTATCTTTTTTAGCTTCAAACCTTCGATCTTCCTTCTATAATTTACCTTCTTTGTCTCAACCTCTCTTATGTTGTAACTAAGCTTGAGACTTTGCAGTTTCAGACTTTGCACTTTCTTGGCTCTTTCTTATGCACCTAAACTTCAGAATTCGCATTTTCTCGGCCACCCTTTCTCGACTCTTCTTCTGTTGTACTTCACACTTTCTAATTTATACTGTGTGACCAAAAATATGTGTCTAAATGAAATTCGGATGGCCCTATTTATAGTGGTTTTCCACTGTAATAAGCCGACTTGAAGAGGGTAAGACAAAATGACTTTTTGGAGGAGTTAATTAATTCCATTTGAAGCCAACTTGAAGAGGGATGACTTGTGCTTGTCTTGGAGGTTTACTTGACATTTCTATTGACTCATACATAAGTGTAATATGCCCAATAAGGGTCCTTCATACATGACATAGACTCAAATTGATTTTATGACCAATCCTAAGGACTCACAATGGGAGTCATACTAAAATAAAATTCCTTGCTCATGAAACCCATGAGACAAGAATTACAATAATAATTTTATTTTTCTTATTTTCATCAATTACATAAAAAACCAATTACACATGTCATTATGAAGACCGAACCTAGTTACTTTTCAACACTCCCTCTTAATTAGAGAGGTATTCATAATGGTACTTGGTCATTCTAAATCTAAATAATTTCTTATAATAATAGTTGGATTGGTAACCCATTTGTTTAGCATCATATAAACCAACATTATCACATAATAAGGTCTTGAATAACAACTCCATCTCTCCACGAGATCTGAGCACAATGATGGCGATACCAATGATGTATAGACACCCTGATCATTGTCTCTCTCAGAACATACCCCACCCCGATTTTCACTGTATGTTCCACCAAGACTATTCTTATCTTGGATTCCAAGTCCTCAAAGGATATTGGTCCTCTATGACTACTCTCATCTTGGATGCCCTAACTCATCCTCAAAGAGTATCAGATTCCATATGTTTACCCAATCTCCATTTTGTCTTCCCAAGTGAAGACAATAATGATGTGTCCATGTCTCCCTCTTAATTAGGGAGGACATATCTATTCTAATAAAGGAATGTACCTAAGCTCCCACTTGGCTTAGGAATTTCCAAGTCTCTTCCAAGTAATAATCTTGTTTCCAGGCTCCCTCTTAATTAGGGACCTAGAACAGCTCCTCAGGTGGAGATAATGGGACAACTAACTGCTTGAAGAACTCCTCTTCACGATGTCATGAACTTCTTTTCATTATCTAAGAGTCTTCATGTTTGGGACATCTACATAGGGCACCGACCATCCATCACTTTCATCCATGAGTCAACCATGTCACCATTGGAAATTGATCCATCATTCCATATATGACCTTCCTTCATGCCATATTTACTTAAGGATCTTTCATCCTACTACATGTGCATCAGTGGTGGAAGATACCCATAGAGTTCCCTTGGTAGCCCTGCATAAATTCATCCAGATATTCAAAAATAAAGGAATGAACATTAAAATCAATATTACCTTTGTGATGGCATTTCATCATAACATCTTTTAGTTTGCATCAACAACCTACAAACATATTGACACATATCCCAAATATATATATATATATATATATATATATATATATATATGTCAAGGATCTCTTTCTTTTTCAGAATTTATCAAAGCCTTCATATCTTCCATGGAGATATCCTAGACAAATCTTCTTGGTCTTTCGGATGTTGATTACCTTTACCATGGTTGCATATTTCATGATCTCTTCCTTCCTCTCTTTTTTCACACATTTCTTTCCTATGTGCTTTCAATCAGATTTCCTCAATTGTTGTCAATCACCTCATACTTTATATGAGGACATATTATGTTGATTTCATCTAGTGAATGTATGATTCATGCATTTCTACATTTCTTCGAGGGAGGAGATCCTTCATTTTTATCATGCTCTCAAGATAGAGCATTGATCCATGTTACCTGCAACCATATGAAATGATTACCACAATATCAAATGCAAGCATACATACCTCATTTTTCCTTTGGGACATCCAAACTTCTTACAACAACTTCCTTGATTGAAAGAGTTTCAATCCCTTGATATGATTTACTTTTATGTCATCATACCATCATTCTATTAATTACACAAATTTGGAATTATTGGTGAAGCACATGCTTCCTCTTTTGATCGGTGAAACTTTCGATGAAGATTCTATCAGAGAATCTTCATGATCTAGAGTATCCCCATCAGCAAATGTTTCCTTTTGATAGATGTATGTTAAACCTTGTGCTAGACGACCTTTCCACTTATGTTCCAATGAGATTCCCAAGAGCTATATCCTTGACTTCCATGGATTCTAACCATTCTTCATGCTTCTATATTATGATTTCCCGATATCTTGCTTCCAATGCTCCTATAATGCCTTGATGCATCCTATTTAGTGAATAATGATGGCCATATCTTACAATAGAAGACTTAGGAACTTGAGAAGAACTTAGGTGAGGAAGACTATCTCAGTAATAGAGATATCTTACTTCCTCTTTCTTGGACTTCTTCCTTTCATATTCCTCTACTTCTTTGGTGATATGGGCTTCTTCTCTTCCTCTTTTGTTGTCCTTCTTGACCTTAGGAAAATCTCTTTTGTAGTGTCCATATTCTTGACACTCATAGAATTTAATTTTAGACATGTCCCTTTTATTTTTCCAAGAACCAGACTTTCCAAATTTTCCCTTTCTTCTTGTCATTGCAGCATAAGATTGATTTTTCTCACCTACTCCCACATCATATTTGTCCTTTCGTCTAGATCCTTTAGTCTTGCATAATGACCATAGATCATGTAATGGAGTAGCTTCTTTATTCCCATAAATACTTTAAGTGAATTTACCCCACTCCTCTGGTAGTGCATTTAATACAACTGTAGTCATTTCTCTATCAGACATGAATTCTCCCAGATCTTGTAGTTGATCCCGGATCTCAGATATCCTCATAAAGTATGAGGCTATTCCATCTTCCCTTGACATCTTCAACTTGTAGAGTTCTTGCCTTAATGAGATGACTTCTCCAACATTTCTTACGAAATATAGCTCTACCAATTTGTCATAGATTTATTTTGAAGTTTTGAGTTTAGATACATATGGGATGAGGGGATCCTTGATGGATTCTATGAGAATCCTTTGAGCCCTAACTTCCCGTTACAGGGAAAAGTGTCTACACAGAACTGATTATCCCACTAAGGTGTGGTAGCTACCTTAGAAACAAACAAAGTAAAGCTACTTTCATTTTTCCTTTATGAAATATAGATGAGAGAAGAACAAAGGAGACCAACCTCTGTCTTGCGCTTATCTCCTAGTTAGATTCCTCTCTCTTCTGATAGTCCTTTGCTACTCGCTTCCTTGTACGCCCAGCTTCACAGAGTACCTGTAGAATCAGAGTAGCATGACACTATACGAGAACATGGATCTATAATCATAAACAATCTAGGATCAGATGTAAATTGACCATACAAATGAATAAAACATAAATGACACAAGAGTATGGAGGAAAACTTGAATAGCTTTTATTGATAATCAAGAAAGAGCCAAGGGAGTTACAACCGGTTGTTCTGACCCAGCATCATACTCTCAACAAGTAAGCCCTTCTTCACATCATACAAAGCTTAGATCACCCAACACTATGATGTTGTCTCAAGAAACCAACAACAATTCCTTACAAGATGCAAAATTCCCGCCCCCGGATCTCTGGGATGAGGGATCCATATATAGATATCTGTAAGGGAGATGAGTTAGCTTGTGATTTGATTAGTGTCTTCCCTCTGATAGTTCTTGCTTCCACTTGGATATTGATGATCTATTACTCATCTTTGGTCGAATTCAGAGAGGCAAGTGTCACAGGAGAAGTTTCTGGAAGATTCCATGCCTCTCCACCTCGCGGATTGACACTGCCATTTGTCACTTCTCACCCATCGCACCCCATAGAAGGGATTTTTGAAATGCAACGCACCCACATAGTGTACTTAGGTGAGATGCAACGCACTTTGCCTATGGAGCAGCTGAAATGATCCTGTTTTGACCAGTTCTGAGCAGTTTTTCATGGAGAACTTTTGGGAGAAGCTGTAATCAGTTGACCTTGTTCCTTTAGGGGTTATAACAACACTTTTAGGGACTTAGGAGCCCTTGGTTTATGGAAATTTTATGCTTGGGGTTGTAGTGCCCAAAAATGTCTATAACAGTTGCCCCCTAAAGCATGAGGTCGTTAATCTTTTGATGTCGGGTGAAATGCTTTATTATGAGGAACCGAAGTTCTTTCAAGCTGGGAGGAGACCTATAATAAGATACAATACAATACATTATCTTCATAATATTTTCATGATCTAGTTGAGGCGGGCATTCCCATGCTCAGCTTTATAAATTCATTTTCATGTACATAGGACAGACAATCGTCTGAGTGTAGACTGATGATTCTGGTAGAGTCATCATCCCTTTGATTGGATGATTATCCGTGCAGCAATGATGTACATTTGATGTCTTTATTTCCCTGAATATATATCGCAGCCTGGATGGATGAAACTAGATCTGGGGTCTTCAATCTCGTTCGATCTTCACTCGGAGTACAAGTCTATCCATGTGAGAGATTTTATGGAGTCGAACATGGAAAGACATCGCCTGATTACCAGCCAATGATGTAAGCTGTTTAACAGGCGCGAGAGGAATCACCGATAATGATAATGACCCTCAAGGTACTGCAGTACAATTCACGCGTTGTGAATAAAGGACTTGGCGTCGAACACCACGCAAAATCTTTCGATCGAAGGCCATTGATGTAAACCTGTCGCCGGAAGTGAGAAACTTGCCATTGAGGCGTGCAAGCTTCAAAGTACTGAACGGGGTGTTCCTAGATCGAATTCTTGGATAATGAGCTGATGTCGATAAGAAGCGATCCGTCATAGGAGGGCCTTAATGAATCCCACATCAATGACACGGAACGGAGCAAATGATTTTAATGGAGGTGAAAACGATATGGTGATATAAGGTTCAGGGTGGCGGTCATGAAAGAATGGAGTGTAAATGTATTGTAGCGGGTGAGACACAGGTGAATTCTCTGGATGACTTCTCTTGAACATATCGGCGACACTGATGTGATGGATTGGTAGCATTAACCCCAAACGTGGATGGTGTGATGGGACCATGGTGATGTGACCGGTGAATGAAACAACCCAACCAGACTTGGATGCAGAGTGAAAGTGTCATGTTCAAGAGCGACTTGCTACCAACAAATTTTCTTCAAGTTTTATTCCCAATTTTTCCCCAGTCATTGCTGACCAGTACCTATTTATTTTTGTCAAGCTTGAGGAGGATAACATATGCTTGATCTATAATTTGCCCTTCAGGCAAACCCATCACTATGTTTTAACGAGCCTAGCGATAGTGATACTTGTTCTTGTCTGCTATGGACAAGTTTGTCGCTATTAGGTTTTAACGAGTTTAACGGCAAAGATAACTCGGTCCTTTTCAATTTTAGAGAGTCTGAAAAGGGACGTAAAGGAAACTCCAAAAATCCTTTTTCATCATCTAATCCCTTAGGTCCGAAAAAGTATAAAACAATACAGAAGGGATGAATTTTCAGTACTTTTAACGAGCCGAATAAAAAAAGTGCTCGTTCTTTTTATGTATAATCCCTCAGGTCCAAAAAGATTAAAACATAAAGGAGGGATAACACTTCCGGTCCCTTTAACGAGCTGTAGAGGCCAATGGCTCGGTAATCTTTTCATATTTTACAAGTCAGTTGAAAAGAGCTTAATGGAGACTCGTCTTTGAGGAACGAGTGATAAATTTGGGTAACAGCTGATTCCAGGTAAGGTTTGGAATTTCCCAATCACGACAGTGTTACAAGGATGGCTAACAGGATCACTCTTCGCAGCTGTTCCTCAAAAGAGGTAAACAATCAAATGGAGGTGAATGATCGGCCAATACAAAGTGGAGGTGATGATGAGAACACGACCAAGGCTTTAAAGGCTGAAGTACTACATTCACGATGGTTATTTACCGAAAATTGGTTCATTTTTTGTTGAGCTTAAATGCTGGGGGAAACATGCTCATTGCTTATGTTTATTTTTTAACGAGCTTGAATTCCGCGATAAAACTGCTCGATGCGGGTTTATTTTTTAACGAGCTTGAACCCTGCAGTAACACTGCTCGTGGCTAGGTTTATTTTTTAATGAGCTTGAACTTTGCAGAAACATTGCTCGTGATAAGTTTGCATGCCCTCAACATAATAACGCAAATCGAGGTGCATGCCCCCCAAGCTTCATTGCATTCATCTCGGTGGTTGGAATGAAGGTTTACCTTCGAGATCTTCGAAAGACTTGACTTTGATTTTACGAGATCGCAATCAAAGACTCGATTTGGAAAGGGAGTCGTTTCATTTTTTAATGAGGTTGACACAGTAAAAGAACTATCCTCATAATCCACCGTATTTACAATATTTGATAGAAAATCAAAAACTGAAGGATGATTAAGGTTATTGGAATAATCTTCGTTGTAATCCGGGAGATGGGAACGATGGTGGTGATCTTCCCATGGTGCCTCTCCTAACATCATTGACTGAATGATTCCTTTGTATGTAGAATGTACATGTGACCAAGGATCTAAAGAGGTACCATATTCCTTAGACCTATCTATCCAAACACTCGATGAGCATTGATTTGGGTTTGCCCCCCAGGCCAAGAAAATTGATTGCTACTATATTTCTAAAATGGCGATGATCCATGCTGACAAAATGTTTAGGAATCTTCCGAATTCATTAGATATAGAAGTTTTCATATTGCAGGTTTCCACTGTGGCCACTTCCGCCAGATTACTCGGAGGCGGTAGGGAAAAAGTACCCATTGAGGTAGGTTCTTTTAGGAGGTCTACTCCAATATTTTGAAGCGAATGATTGCTTCCATGGATCATTGGAATGCTTCCCGTAACTTGTGAACTGTTGGGGAGAATTGTTTGTTGGTCGACGATTATAATTCCTCCTTGGAAGGGAAATGCAATTTTCCTGAAGTAGGTCGACACAACTGCGGCCATGGCATATATCCAGGGCCTTACCAGTAGGATGTTGTAATCGAGGTTTCCGTCGATTACTTCAGCATCAATTTCTACTGTTTTGCCCCCTAGTTCAACTTGCAAGTTACTTAAAATCCCGTATGGAGTATATGATCGTCCATCAAATACTTTTAACATCGTTGACGATCTCGACAAGGGCGGTGAGCCTAAATTTTTCCAGCAACTCATCGACATAATACATGTAGATGCCCCCTCATCAATAATTGTTCGATGAACAATTTTGTTGAGGGCTTTCACTTGAATAAGGAAAGCTAGTTGAGCTGGTAACTGATGGTCATATCCTTTATGATCAAAGGCCACAAGATTGGAATCCATTGGGTCAATCCCACCTATTGCTGATAATAAAGCTTTCTTTTGGGAGGGGCAATTTTGCGGTACCTCAAGTGTCGACATAGTGGACGGATATTGGGCCAAGTCCCCTACTATATTATAATGTTGTGCCACTCTGGCACGAGGATTAAATGTCGATTTGTGTACTACTCCCTTTGGCGGCTTTATCGTTAGCTCAGGAATGATGGGTGGCACAACTTCGGTCAAAGTTGTTGTCAAACTACTAGGTTGTTCATTAGCCTTATTATTCGACAGCTGTGGATTCTTGTAATCTTTATTCCTTCTCAAAGCATCATTTTGCTGCTTTGAGATAGACAACATAAGCACTTGGGATCGGGAAGCATTTTGATTAGCAACCAGTTTGGTTCCCGGGTTTCAAAATGGATCAGTCAATGCTACTTAGGTTTTTGAACTCTTAAAGAGTTTCTTAACTTCAGATTTATGTGGACAATCTCTCGTCCGATGATCCTCATCGCATATGTGACACCCCGCAGGGGGTTTCCTTTGCCCAGAAGGGTTTGCAGAAGGTTTTTCAGGAGATGACTCATCCTGCTTCTTTTTCCTCCCTTTCTTTTTCTTCTTGCCCCCTGGTTGCTTCAGTTGTTTGCCCTTGTCGGTCGACACGACATTTACCTCCGAGGCGAGAAGTTCTTCATTTGCATTTTGACTGGAAATCTGGGCCTTTTTAGATGTCGCCTTTGTCGATTTCGTGTCTGTTGCGCCAATCATGTCATCGCCGGCATGAGAGTCATTGTTTGATTTAGGAGGAGGGACTGAGAATTACGGTCTAGGAGCATTAGGTATTTTATCATAGGGTGTGCTAGACTGAGTGTAAATCAAGTCCAAATATTGTGCACGAGCGATAACCTGCTCTTCGGTGACGACTCCCCCTTTTGCCACATCTTCCGTGATGGAAGGAAATAATGACTTAATAAACCATTCAGCTAAAAGCTGATCAGGAACATACGTTTTTACCATTCTACAATGACGTCCCCACTCATGTATATGATCAGATATGTGAGTGGCCGTTGTTTGTTTGAAATTGGTAAGAAGTTCCGTTCCCGTTTCGTACCTTATCGGTAACTGAAAATGGGTTAAAAAGGTTGTGGCTAGGGTACTGAAGTTGTCAAATGAAGCTCTGGGCAATTCGATATACCATTTTGCTGCCGGACCAGTTAACGTCCTCTGAAAAAGGCGAAGCCTAATCGAATCATCGTTTAGGGTGTTTGATGAACACCACAGATGAAAGGTCATCACATGATTCGACGGATCTTCACCCGGATTTCCATTAAATTTAGGAATATCTGATGGAAGTTTATGCGGAATTGCTGGCCACCAAGGGGCGTAAGCGATTGGATCGTTTGTTAATCGATTTAAATCAGGTAACTCTAAAGTCGCCACGAAGGGTAACTGTTGATTCAGGTTAGGTGAAGCATACCCGGGATAAGATTGGATTGCCTGAGCAGTTGGTCTTTGCATACCAGCATAATGCCTTTGATGCTGGTAACTTTGGTAAGGTTGGTGGGCATGACCATTGTATAATGGTTGATTTTGACCGTTTTGAATATACGGCTACCCACTATTTGCAAAGATTTGTTGCTCATAACCTTGGTATACTTGTTGGAACTGCGGTTGTTGGTATTGCACTAGCCATGGTTTTGAAGCCATGTGCTATTGCCCGATACTAACTGTTTGACCAAGATGAGGGGTAATTGCACCCGTTTGAACCTGTGTCATTCCACCAGTCGGCGATTGTGGTTGAGTTGCAGGGTCAAGAAGCTGTTGCATTACAACCTGAGAAACCTGAGGTTGGCATACAACAGGCAGCGCTTGAACTTGCGACACCGTCACAATAGCTGGCATAGTTGGTATACTTGACATAAGTAAACATTGTTGCACCGAATATACAAATCTTGGTTGTTGAGGTAGTATCGGTACCCAACCGCTTGACGTAATTCCAGCATAACCCGAATTTTGTTGTGAACTCCCGTATGGCTGTCCTCCCGGAGGGGACAATGAAAGGGTATACTGCCCCCCATATGACGGTAATCCGGTACTTAAGGGAATGGTTTGCCCTTGAGGACCGGACTGCCCAAATTGACCTCCAAATGGATCAATTTGTTGAGACTCAACATAAGAGTTCCCGGATATTACTTCGGATGAACAAACAGGAACGGACCATACCGTCGAAATAGCCCCTGAGTGGGCTCCTTCTAGCGATTGAGAGCTAGTTGGGACAGATGGTATACCGGTGAACATTGTTGGAGTGATAGCAGGAAGTTCTGCCGTCGCTGTGTCAGACGACACAGTCCTAGATGTTGACGGTTGTTCAGACATTTCTAGTCTATCCAAAAAGTAACCTAGCGATTATACAGGAGCTTCCGCTGGCGGTAGACTAATTTTTGATGAAGAAGGATACAGAGTGATCTCGACTCCAAATTGCGATGGAGTACTAGATGGAGGATCCTCCACAATCTCTTCTATAGCAATCAGACCAGGTGGAAGGGGTAGACCGTCAGGTCCGTAGAATATTTCTGGTGTCGAAGAAGGTATGGAATCTGCAGCGACAGATGTTTGGGGAACAACACTCTCCGAACCGGTTGTAGATGAAACTGGTTCAATGATACAAGTGTTTACCCTCAGACTAGGATCAATACTACTGTCCTTCGGTGGCTGCTGAACTTCTTTTGTAAAGGCAGGGATACCATAAATGTTTGGAGTAACCAGAGTCTTTGATGTTGTTGGAACACTTGTTCTAACTTTACCAGGAGATTTGGAACCGGTTAAACGAGTTCGCTTTGTCCATAATAGCTTCGATTCCGGAGACAAAGACGGTTGACTCGTAAGCCTCCGTGAATGACGGGGTTTCAATTGACTTTCTTCCACGATTGCGGATTACTCGATCAACTAAAAATCAAGGGGAAGTATGTTTCCGAATTAGATAAATTTTAGATGCTTTGACACAACTTGTTTTTTCAATTTTAAAGAGTCAAGAAAAAACAAAAGATGACTCTAGTCGCCTTCGATTTTTAATGAGCCTGAAGTGACAAGTGCTCAGATGGACTTTTTCCATTAAGGAGACTGAAAAGGAACAAAAGGGACTGCTCTGGAAATCTAGGTAGAGGGATTACCAAACCAATCGCAAAACTGCAGAATATTTTTTACGTTACGACAATCAATCTTCCCGAATGCTGTGTTCAGTGCATTCCGATCTATAGGGCGGCAGACACGACTTCCTATGGATAAAGGATTAAGCCTATTGTGGTCTCCCAAATATACTCGACGATATGTGGGAGCACAAGTCCGTACTGGCACTTATCGTCTCAAAGTGGAGGAATCACCCAACCATCAGTGAGAACAACAGTTACCAGGCTTTACGACACCAGAATACGTCTCTAGCCTAGACTTCTAGATGTTGTGCGTTAGGTTCCAAAGCGTTGTTAGATTCATTAAATTTATTTTATAGTTGATCTTGCTTAAGAAATTTTCCTTTCAGGTTCACCACGATATGTAGATGTACAATTCCTAAAATACAATCTAAGATGATAAACAATCTTTTATCTTCTTTGTGCAATGAAAATCCGAGCTACTAAGGAAAGAGAGACAATATTCTTTCACAAAGAGAAAAGAGCACACCCTATATGCACTGTCCTAAATCAAACCAATCAAACAGTCTAAATGCAAATGCACATGCATGTATTTGTTTTTGGCTTTCTTAGTATGTGAATGATAAAAATAAAGCTAATGCGCAAATCTGAATTACTTTTCAAGCGAAAATTACTAACAAGTTTCTTTTCAAAATAAAAAATGAAGACAATCACAACACTTTACGATTCGGAAATGAATACTTGCTTTCGACACTAGAAAAACTACAAATTCAGACCAAATACAATAGTAACAGGGTAATCGACTATCAAGAGCAACCAAACTCTCTCCTATGACTGAAAACGACTTGCGACACTTTCAAATCAAGAAACGACAGTACAATTACGTTACTTTTTGCAAAGGAGAACTGAAAATGACTCAACAAATACACAAAAACATTTACAGTTCTTTTGCACTATGGAGGCGGAATATCAGCAAGGAAAGGGGTTTCAAACAGAGATATACTGATTACAAATAGCAAAACTCATGAATAGAACTAAAAAGAATGAACAGAGAAACCAAAACTGAGGAACAATACCTAGTCTGATCAGCGCACCTGTAACACAGTGAACTTGAAATGCAACGCACCTACTACACTCGGGAAGTGCGCTGAATTTCAGATTCACAGAACAGAGCCTGTGCTGGGCTAGAGACGAGACTTTGCTTGGGTTCTGGGTCACAGTTTGCAGTTCAGTTCAGGGGTTTTGGCCGAGCAAATGATAATCAGTAAACCAACAATCAGGGGTATATCTAAGGAGGTTACTGGAGCTACCACAGGGGCAATTAGAGAGTTTGTAAATCAGTTGTTTAATTCATAAACAAATCCCGAAGATTGACTGAAGCGGCATTTATCTGCTTTGAATATGCAAATGCAGTTCGAAAGCTACCTGGCTCGACTTCAGGCTCAGTCTGTAAGTTTATAAAATAAACAACAAGGAAGATAAACAAACAACCTAGTCGCTCCCCAGAGGAGTCGCCATTTTGCTACAGGGAAAAGTGTCTACACAGAACTGCTTATCCCACTAAGCTGTGGTAGCTACCTTAGAAACAAACAAAGTAAAGCTACTTTCGTTTTTCCTTTATGAAATATAGATGAGAGAAGAACAAAGGAGACCAACCTCTGTCTTGTGCTTATCTCCTAGTTCGATTCCTCTCTCTTCTGATAGTCCTTTGCTACTCGCTTCCTTGTACGCCCAGCTTCACAGAGTACCTTTAGAATCAAAGTAGCATAACACTATATGAGAACATTGATCTATAATCATAAACAATCTAGGATAAGATGTAAATTGACCATTCAAATGCATAAAACATAAATGACACAAGAGTATGGAGGAAAACTTGAATAGCTTTTATTGATATTCAAGAAAGAGCCAAGGGAGTTACAACCAATTGTTCTGACCCAGCATCATCCTCTCAGCAAGTAAGCCCTTCTTCACCTCATACAAAGCTTAGGTCACCCAACACTATGATGTTGTCTCAAGAAACCAACAACAATTCATTACAAGATGCAAACTTCCTGCCCCCAGATCTCTGGGATGAGGGATCCATATATAGATATCTGTAAGGGAGATGGGTCAGCTTGTGATTTGATTAGTGTCTTCCCTCTGATAGTTCTTGCTTCCACTTGGAGATTGATGATCTCTTACTCATCTTTGGTCGAATTCAGAGAGGCAAGTGCCACATGAGAAGTTTCTAGAAGATTCCATGCCTCTCCACCTCGCGGATTGACACTGCCATTTATCACTTCTTGCCCATCGCACACCATAGAAGGGATTTTTGAAATGCAATGCACCCACAGAGTGTACTTAGGTGAGATGCAACGCACTTTGCCTATGGAGCAGCTGAAATGATCATGTTTTGACCAGTTTTGAGCAGTTTTTCATGGAGAACTTCTGAGAGAAGTTGTAATCAGTTGACCTTGTTCCTTTAGGGGTTAAAACAACACTTTTAGGGACTTAGGAGCCCTTGGTTTATGGACATTTTATGCTTGGGCTTGCAGTGCCCAAAAATGTCTATAACACTTCCCCTTTGACATGTTCCATAACCTCATTTTCAATGAGATTTATATCTGTCCTTTTCTTCCATGCAAGATAGTTTGAAGCCCCAACCAATTTGTTGCTTTCCTTACGAAAATACATTTTGAAAAATTCATATGTGGACATAAATATACTTACTTGATAGGATGCTCCTTCTTCTTTTTTCTTCCTTGATGTTGATGATGATATATAGGATAGAAAACTTCCCCTTGATGAAGGTAGTTTTCTTCAAGAATGATGCTTGATCCCACAGAGAGTGAGATGATACTACCTTTTGATCTAGCTTCCTTTGGATGAATAGTCTTCAAAACACTTTAACTTGAGTAGATGTAAGGTTTTGGCCTTCTCCTTCTTGATGACGATCCCAATACTTCTTTGTAGACTTCTTTGATCTAGGGTTATGATGCTTTCTTTCACTTCAAGATGATCTTCGCTTTGATGCCTTCAATGAGATTTTATCCTTGAGTGTCCCTTGATAAGATGCCCTTCCTTGACTTAGTTACCTTAGCTTTGATACCATGTTCAGAAATGTAATTCATATCAATTAAGTGATTTCTCTTCAATTAGTAACTTCTTGTGAGTGATTTTTACTTATTTAGATTATGATGTTCTTTTACTTAGGTTATTAGTGTTCTTCTTCATCAAACAACTACCAAAGCATAAACCATAAAGAGAAAAGAGACACAAAATATAGTCTATCAACCAGGGAAAAAAATTCTCACTCTTTGAGAGGAAAACACGGAAAAATTCCTCTTATAGAGATTCCAATTGATGAATACCAAGACCAAGACCCTTGACCTATTTTCCACTCCAAGACCAAGACACAAGTTCTCTTGATGAGATCCCTTAACAACGATAGTCAACCTTCTGCTCCTATCCTTTTCTCGACTCCTCTTCCATTTCGATCTTCTTTAGCTTCAAACCTTGAGTCTTCCTTCTAGACTTTACCTTCTTTGTCTCAACCTCTCTTCTTCTGCAACTAATCTTCAGACTTCGCACTTTCTCGGCTACTCTTTCTCGGTTCCTTCTGCTGCACTTAAGCTCCAATCTTCACGCTTTCTTGGCTCTTTCTTTTGCGCCTAAGCTTTATACTTCACACTTTCTCAACTACCCTATCTCGACTCTTCTTCTGTTGTACTTCACACCGTTTGCTTCAGACTACGTGACCAATTTTTTTGTCTAAATGAAATTTGGATGGCCCTATTTATAGTGGTTTTCCATTGTAATAAGCCAACTTGAAGAGGGTAAGGTGACATGATTGTTTGGAGGAGTCAATTAATTCCATTTGAAGCCGACTTGAAGAGGGATGACTTGTGCTTGTCTTGGAGGGCTACTTGACATTTCTATTGACTCATACATAAGTGTAATATGCCCAAGAAGGGTAATTCATACATGAAATAGACTCAAATTTATTTTATGGCAAATCCTAAGGACTCACAATGGGAGTCATACTAAAATAAAATTCCTTGCCCATGAAACCCATAAGACAAGATTTACATTAATAATTTTATTTTTCTTATTTTCATCAATTACATAAAATCACAATTACACATGTCATTATGAAGACCAAACCTAGTTACTTTTCAACATGGAGGTAACCTATATTCGAGCCACTAGACACCCAAGCTGGACATGTATGAATTTGATGGCTCTAACCCGGCGGTATGTGTGGCACAAATGGAAATATATGTCTGCCTTAACAATATCTAGGAAGATGAAACTAAACTACATATGGGAGCTCTTTACTTGGACCTAGAGCGATGACAATGGTGGCAGTGGCATTAAAAATTCTATCTAGGGAGGCCAACTTAGAACATGTTCTCAAAAGCCATTTGTGACCTCTTTGATTGGGAATCTCACTTTTTGGGTCATCTCACTAAGCTCAGGCAAATGGGTATAGCACGAGACTACATTGCAACCTTTGAACAATTGGTCATCCAGACTGATGAACTAGGAGACACCTTTTACTTGGAATGTTTCATCAATAGCTTAAAGGAAACTATTCAAGCTCATGTCAAAATGCATCACCCAGATACTTGGTTGGAATCATGCAACAAGGCCTTAGAGGTAGAAGTCAATTTAAATGCCTAATCCAATCGTCCAAATTTTGTTGTACGGGCATGTCCCACCCCGACTATGGGCCCCACCCAAACACTTAAGGTTTAAGAAGTGTTGCCAACATAAATGGTTGAAAATAGGAAAGAAGGACTCTGCTACTATTGTGATGACAAATACTCAATGGGACATAAATGAAGGAACCAAAATTCTTTCAAATTGACGCTACTGAAAACAACTCCTCCAATGAAGCTCTAACCACTGAAGTGACTGAGGAGGAAGAGGATGAACCCCTAATAGACCCTGAAACTAATACTCCAACTACACTAGATGAGTCAATTATCTCACTCCATGCCCTGACTGACATTTCTTTTCCTCAGACTCATAAAATCCAAGGTTTTATTAAACATCAACCATTAGTGGGGTTGATTAATTGTGGCAACACACATAACTTTGTTCATAAGAGAGTAGCAGAAGCAATTCATTCTTTTGTCAGGGAAACATCTAATTTCCAAGTCCTTATCACTGATGGGGGGACTATGAAATGTGAAGGTTGTTATGAAGATATTAAGCTTCAAATGGGGGATTATCACCTCAAAGCCCACATGTTTTCCATTAAAATGGGTGGTTGTGACATTGTCCTTGGTGCTGAATGGCTCCGCACACTGGGCCCTATCACAATGGACTTCCAGGAGTTATATATGAGCTTTAAGTAGAACAACCACACTCATACACTACAGGGACTCCAAGAAGGTGCTCCTACTATCATAAGCTCGCATCAAATGGAGAAGCTTTTAAAAAAGGGCCATCATGAGATAGTAGCATAATTTAATGCCATTCATGCCATTGAATCCACTTCTCCTCCCAGTCATCTTGATATGCAACAAATATTAGATCCTCCTCCCAGTCATCCTGATATGCACCCCTTTGATCCCAAGCACCTAGCCACCAAATGTCTACCCCTATTGATATCCTATTGCCCAAAAGAATGAAATTGAAAAATCATCAAGGAACTCCTCGAAACTGGTGTTATTCGTCCCAACACCAACCCGTATTCCTCTATGGTGATCACGATTCTAAAGAAAGATGATGAATGGTGTAGGTGTACAAACTTTAGGGTCCTTAACAAGATCAATATCAAGGACAAATTTCCTATCCCAGTAGTTGATGAACTGCATGGTGCCAAATTTTTCACCAAGCTAGACCTTCGCTCAGGCTATCACCAAATACAGATGAAGGAAGTTGACATTCCCAAGACAACATTTTGAAATCATGAAGGCCATTATGAATTACTTCTCATGCAATATGGTCTCTGTAATTCCCATCCACTTTTTATAGCCTTATGAACCACCTTCTGAAACCGTATCTCAGAAAATCCGTCCTGATATTTTTTTATGACATTCTCATCTAAAACATAACATGGAACACTCATCTTCAGCATGTTGGCCAGGTATTGCAACTTCTCCAAGATCATAAACTATTTGTCAAATTATCCAAGTGTTCCTTGAAGAGTTTTATGGGATTTTTGGGTCTCACGGGCTACTATTGCAAAATCGTCAGCAATCATGGTCGCATTGCCTGACCCCTCACTAATATTCTCAAGAAAAAAAAAATTGTTTGGACTGACACATCTCAACATGCCATTCTAGCTATCAAATAGGCCATGTGCTCCACTTTAGCATTGGCTCTAACCTTTTGCGATTGAATGAAATGCTTCGGGTATGGACATTGACACATTATTAATGTAGGAAGGTCATTTATTGGCTTTCATGAGTCAACAACTCAGTGGAAAGCATCTGGGTTAATCTACATATGAGAAAGAAATGATGGCCATGTTACATGCAACAGAGACTTGGCGACCATACTTATTGGGGCGTCATTTCCAAATCTGCATGAACAATCATAGCCTAAAATATTTTCTCAAGCAACGTTTATCATCGCCACAAAAAAATAAATGGCTCGCAAAAATGTTGGGATATGATTATGAGATAATTTACAAGAAGGGGCGTGACAATGTAGTGGTCGAGTCCTTATCATGCCAATTTAAGGATGAGAGGACCCTTTTATCCATTTCACTACCCATACCATATTGGATTGAAGAGGCATGTTATGAATGGTTCTCCCACCACTCTTTCTCCCATTTCATTAATAGATTAAGAACATATCATGATTCCTTAGAGTATTACTCTTAGAAGGACGAGGCTCTTCGCTGCAAAGATTGAGTAGTGTTATCCCCAATCTCCACCCTCAAAACTCGCATCTTGGAAGAGTTGCACTCCTATTTGGTCACAGGACATTCAGGCTCTTAGAAGACTTATGCACGAGCACGCCGCTCTTTCTTTTGGACCAACATGAAGAACGACATTCGTAATTTCGTAGCTGAATGTAATGTATGCCAGTGAAACAAACAAGAAATGATCAAGCTACCGAGAACCTTACAACCATTGCCACTCCTTGCTTCCATATGGACAAATGTTTCCGTGGAATTCATTACAAGTCTCCCAAAGTCAGGAAAAAAATCAGACATCATGGCGGTTGTTGACAAAATTTCTAAATATGCTCATTTTTTCACTCTACTATACCCATTTACCCCAACATTGGTGGCTCAAGTATTCATGGACCAAATCTTCAAACTCCATGGCATGCCGACTTCCATTGTGTTTGATTGAGACCCCACTTTCACTGTAACACCCTCCTCCCACATTTACCAAAGCTATCTGGTCCATCGGCGTAAACATGTGACAAACAGTTGCTATGATATGATTCAACTCCCCAAGTGCAGCTAAGGAAGTGGAATTGACGAACCAACACTTTATAGTCCTCGCTCAGGTGCTACAGGACCCCCAGGGGCTAATCCACCACTCCAGGTGCCCAACCCTTGAGTTAACCTAGCCTTTCAATGAATTAAACCCCCAGTATCTCTCATGACATGGGCATGCATGCGAATGGGACCCTCCAGTCGCTCCCATAATGCCTGCAAGGGAGAGACTACAACCTTTTTCAGCTAATTCTGTGCTAGAGACTACAATATTTAAGCCACTTTTTCAGGGCTAATCTCCAAACCACTGTCCAAAACTTGATGAGACTTTCCAAGACAATAAATGACACCAAGAAAAAGCCTCTAACCCAAAAATTGATCAAGGACTCGACCTAACCAAGCCTAACCATGACAAACATTTTGTCGAACACATCATGAACATGTAATCTACATGTCATAATAACAGATCTGAGCATATGGGTCTCATATTTATCTGAGATTCGTCAAGAAGCATTGATGCCTTATCACATTAGCTGGATTATCATCTATTAGGTCATATATTCATTGTTCATTCATTTATCAACCAAAACATGATGGCAACCATACATTATCACTATCATAAAACATGCTCATAACCAACATATAACCAATAGAATTAACAAGGATACAAGAACCGTAAATACCACATGTGAACCAATACATTTACCTATGAAATACCAAGGAGAAGGAACTCTTATTAATGAATGTAAAATCCAACCATGTTTGGGACTTCCATGTACCACCTGGCCATAGATTGGCTGAACCAAATCTTTCTTTTAGCCCATAACCCTCGTGCCATATTCCAAGCATGAATGTGGGACTCATAACCAAAACAAAAACTAAATAAGCATGGATGCCACTAGATTTCTCCACCTACACTGCGAAGAAGTTTATTGTTGTTGTGAAGGAAAATACTCTCTGTGGACAGAGAGGATACCTTAGCCCAATGAGTGGGTCTAGCAACAAATGATACAATCCACAAGACAATTTTCTAGACCACAATCAAAATCAAAGAAGAGGAACGAGACCTACCTCATTCTGATGCTATGATGTATTCCTTTGTTGAAGATATTAATTGCTTGCTCCCTCAGGCTCAATCCTCGCTAGTCATGGCGTTTAAATACCTGCACAATAGACCAAGAAAAAACAAAGCATAAATGTGCAACCAACATAATTAAAATGTAATCCACTTAACAGATCAAGGAACATTAAGATAAATGAAGCATCAACACAAACATTTATGGAAAGTGAACCAACAATTGTATATATTAAGAAACTGAAAAGGGAATCATACAACCTATGCCTTGATGTTGAGGCCTTCCTTTGGGTGGATGTCCAAGTCCAAGCAAAGACTCTTCAAGCACTCCTTCTCCAAGCTAGAAATGGGAAGCATGTAAGAATAATATCAACATAGGGATGCAACAATCAATGACCAACCCTTTGGGAATGGAGGGGGATGAATTTATAGGTAGGGAGAGGGAGTTAGGATCTCACCAAAGTTAGAGGAAGGTCCACATATCAAGGAGTAATATCATAGTGATAATATCAAAGGGTAATGTTGGGAGAATTCGACCACATCCACAACGAACAACATCCAACTCATCGTTTTGGAAACCTCTAGATCACGAAGCTTCTCCTCCAGTTTGGGAAAACCTTCTAGAAGGAGGCCAATGCGAGTTTTCCTATCAAAACCCGTGCTGAAAACACGAGTGTCTAATTGAGCAACTTGTCATCATCATGGGCAGGGAAGCTTTCCTTTGATTCTTCAGGGAGGTTTTGGTTTGTATATCATGATGGATATTTCGCACAGTAGTCAATGTTTTGGAATTGCGGGATATGGCACGGGAAGTGAACAGGAGACATGACAAAATACTATGTAATAGATGCCCCCTAAAGCATGAAGGTAGAATGGAGAGTGATGGCTGAGGTGCTTTACAAGTTAGTACAAGGACGAGAACAACACCATTAGGAGACCTGCAAATCAAGCATATACATATACACATTTGACATCTCTAATGATCATGCATAATAATATAGGAATAGGCATCTAATGATACATGAATCCGCAGTATGGACGCAGCCATTCAAATAAGAGGGATCACGTGGAAGGATCCTCTGTATGGTCGCAACCATCTGAATAGAAAGGATCATAAATACAGACCCACGGTATGGTCGCAACCATACGAATAAAAAATATCAAAAATACGGACCCATGATATGGTCACAACCATCCATCTAGCATAAACATGTATACAATCATGAATGACTCATAACTCCATGCAACCTAGATTCTATAAGACAAAATCCAGGGTATTGCACTCTGTCTTGACCCAATCAATGTACAAATTCTAACATGCGAATAGATGTGTTGAAGTCGAACATGATAGAAAACCACCTCATTATCGGTCAAAGATGTAAATCGTTAACAGGTACATATTCCTAGATAATGAGCTGAAGTCGACGGGAAGTGATCCATTGAAGGAGGGCCATAATGAATCCCACATCATCAAAACAAAACAAAGGATATAATAGAGTAAATAAGTAGGGTTCAGGATTGTAGCAGAAAGTCAGATAGTGTACAGGAGGTAAAGAAATGCAGATAGGACTTCTCTTGAACATATCGACAACACGACTCCAGAGTTTGGCAACATGAGAATCAACATAGGATCAAAGGTCATGATGACGGAATGGTATGATCAGATGAGAGGAAAAATGTATTTCCCAAACACAGGAAGGCAAGTGTTGGAGCAAGGATATCCCAAACCCGACACGAATAAAAAACGAGTGTCATGTTCAAGAGTGACATGTTGCCTTTATAAGATACAAGAGATTGACACTTTCACTTTTTCCCCCACCATTTTTGGCGAGTACCTGATATATATATATATATATATATATATATATATATATATATATATATCGCAATCTTGAAGGGGATAACATATGATTTCCATATAAGTTCACCCTTCAGATGAATCCATCCTAGTAAGTTTTACAAGCCCTAGGAAGGAGGAACTCAATCTCGTCATGGTGACAAGTCTTTCATTGTTTAAGTTTTATGAGTCCGATAGAAGTGAAAATCAACATCTTTTTCATGTTTAGAGAGTTTGAAAAAGAGACGAAAAAGAAAACTCCATCAAGTCCCTTTTCGTAATTTTCCTCTCAAACCCGAAAAGGTAGAAAATAATATTTGAGAGAACTTCTTGATCAAGTTGATCAAGGTGTTCCTTTTTCATACAATAGTCTATCTCAGTCCGGAAAAGGGTTAAACTTATACTGCATAGACATCATTTCATTTACTTTTATGAGTTCGAAACAACAAGTACTCGACAATCTTTTCATTTTTCGAGAGTCAGAAAAGAGCTTAAAGATGACTCTCGGGTGTCGCTTTTTTGTTTATGTTTTACGAGTTTGAAAAAGTGATAAAATACAACTCATTGAATCAGTCAAAGTAAATCACTGTAGTCTAGAAGATATGACCCGTCGATGCACAAGGAAACACACATTACTGATTTCGAGGAAAAATATAAAAAAAAGAGTGACATTTTCCCTAATTTGGTAAAAATATTATTTGAAAACTATAAATAAGGCAAAAAGTAAATAATTTTTACCATTTTACCAATTTGAACTTGTCAGAGCATTTTTACCTATTTTACGTCGAATTTCAGGCAAGGAGCACGATCAATCTGGGACACCATTTGTCGAGCCGCTTGTTACAGGTAATAGATATGTCCTTCCTCTTCATTTTGGCATTCATTTTAAGCACTTTCATCCATAGAGTAGGCTGTGAGGAGGATTTTTCGAAAATGTACATTGTGGGTGACCAGCACGGGTTTCACCCATAGGGTTGCGCTTCTCACCCTAAGACCAATTAGGCACTTGTGCTGGCAGCACGAAACAATTTCGAAACAGACACGCTAGTGACGAGGTAAGACATTTTAAATGAAATCCTCCCTGCAAAATTGTCAATCTTGATTTTTCTCTTCATGGATGCTCATAAAATGTCAGTTTATTGATGTTTTGTAGAAAAAACTAGTCCAAAATGGTGATCGAGTGGAAAGAGAGGGGTCATGAAGCCAAGGACCACCAGACAATGCAAGATGATGACTATATTGAATCCCTTCGAGCATGTGGACTGCTCAAATTCTTCATGGTTCCTAGGATCAGAGCACAACTCGAATTATTGTAGCATTTGATCAGTTGGTGGGATGTAGATCGCCAACTGTTTATGTTTAGGGACCAAGAACTTGAAATACAGGTCACCGACATCTACTGCATTACTGGGTTGTCCAGAAAGTGACAGTGGGTACAACTATCTGGGTCACCATCTGGAGGAGAGAGCATGAACATACTCATTGCGAGACATTGTTAGGGAGCAAAAAATAGAAATAGCGAGAAGATTAACAGAACAACCATCGAACATGTTCCATTGCAAAATATCCCACACACTATGGCTCGAATAGTAGGGGTGAAAGCATTGCATGATGTGTCAAAGTCTCACTTCCAGTACGTGATCGAATGCATAAATCCCACGATATTCAACTAGTGTGAAGGTTTATTGACATGCATGAAATGACAATTAACCAAGTGCAAGAGGGGAAATCTGAAACAATTTAGTTTCGTATATATTCAGGTGACATTCATCCTAGATCATGTGCCATTATTCCGTTACCAGTGGCTGGAAGTGGATCCACCAACACTTAGAGATCCACGTTTGCTCTGACGGGGATAGTTGATGCAGGACATGGGGGAGGTCAACAAATGTCTTTCCCTCTAGCATTCTACGGATGGATGTGTCAGCAGCTAATCATGGTCGATGATTGTGAATATGCAGGGAAAAATTTCTGAGGAGATCCAGATCTTCCACTTCTTCTAGGGGAACAATGGACTGATTCAGGTAAAAAACTATTTTTTGAAGTTTTTTAAGTTTATATCATTTTTTTGATGTTTACTGAGATTCAATTTGTAATATTGTGCAGATATGGGATCAGAGAAATATCTAGGGATTTCTTCAATAGCTAGGTGAGTGGCACGCCAAATCGAGGATGCTCCCCCATATGTAGAAGGAGTGGATCCCATCGTCTAGGTTGAGCGGAACATGGAAAGATTAACCAGGGGAATTCCAGAGTATGCCTTGATCAATGAGGTGCCATTGTGCTATTAGAGGCACACAATAGGAGTATCTGCCACACTGCGTCGATTGTTGGACTGAGTGATTAGGGTTTCCTCGTGCTATCATGAGCACCACATGGGCGAATAGCCAACTTCTAGTTTATTTTCTGCACTATGTAGGCTTGTAAAGCCACATGTCTCAGAACACAAATATTGTTATTTTTATGTAGCAAACTCTTTTGCAAACACTTGCTATATATATATCTATATATATATATATATATATATATATATATATATATATATATATATATATATATATATATATATATATATATATATATATATATATATATATCATCGTCGAGGTTGAGCGGAACCTAGAAAGCTTAACTAGGGGAATTCTAGAGTATACTTCAATCGTTGAGGTGCCATTGTGCTATTAGAGGCACACAGTAGGAGTATCTGCTAGATTGTGTCAGCTGCTGGGCCGAGTGATTAGGGTTGTCTTGTGCTAGCATGAGCACCATGTGGGTGAATAGCCAACTTCTAGTTTATATTCTGCACTATGTAGGCTTGTAAAGCCATGTGTCTCAGAACACAAATTTTGTTATTTTGATGTAGCAAAATCGTTTGCAAACACTTTCTATATATATATATATATACACACCATATTCAATGTGTGATGTTCTATGGTTTACAAGTTTCACAAATGTCTATCTAACACATAGTTATCCAATGCATTTGTTAATGTTTTCATGTGTCTTGGAATGTGACAATAAGTAATAAAATCAAATTCTCATTCCAATAAATGAACACGCAAATACATTCTCAAAAGTTGAGGGTTTCTAACTGAATATTGTCCTTTAAGTTGTAGTACAATGAGTTGCGAATCAAGTTTTACGATTAACTCCCTAACGCCAAGAGCGATGGCTTTTGACAAAAGTTCGATGACCGCACTATATTCGGCAATGTTATTAGTCGTCCGACCTAAACATATACCTTGCAAATTCATTAAATCACCATTAGGGTCATAGATTTCCCATGTAGCGGAAGATAGGTTTTGTATACTACAAAAAGCACCATTGACAAAATCGACATAATGGTTGGATGACATCTGCAAACCAGGTAGTGCACGAGGTAAGCAGAGGAAAAGGTTTGCAAATCCAAACTAACACACCAAAATTACACTGCACACTAATGAAAATACGTACTAATATACATGAGTATTTACATGGATGACGCATAAAATTTTTCAGATGGAGCCCATTTCCAGACTCGGGTAATTGATCAATAGAGAATAAAACCAAAGTTTCACCATTGGCATGATGTGTAAGCATCGACTCAGCCAAATAGTGGAATAACACACATAAGTGACAATGCCCCCATGCCCCCCGGGCGAGTGTGGGTTACGAGTCATAGGATGAATACCCCATTGCGATAGTGGGAAAACGATAAAGAGTTGGTGAGAAGATCTCATAAAAGGAGGCGAGAAAATATTAAGCTCATTGTGAGAAAAAGATGCCTCAAGTTGAAAGATTTCGTCAATTTCAGGTTGGACTGAAATGTCAATGGGTAAGGTAGCAGTGATATTTCCCATGTTTCCTTAAGACAAAACGTGATGCACAAAGATGGGTGTTTGAAGTGGATGGGTGAGTGTTTGGGAAACGAAGGTATCTAGACACAATGAAATCTCACGAAGGCTGAGAAGAAACAAGGAATGATGATGAGCATCATTCTAGGGCGTTTCCTCAAGAGACATCACCTCGATGATACTCTTGTCAGTAGGAAATGTCTTGTTCAAAGTTTCTGGAGAATCCAAAGAACCAAGCCACGAAGATTGCGAATATGCATCTAGGTGCATACTAAGAGTAGTACAACTTTAAGAAGCGGTCGTTGAAGCCAAAACAATAGCTTGGTAAGCTTGTTGTATAGGGATGAGTGGCATAACACTGCCGAAAGAATCAACTTGATCGGGAGATGGAATTATGCAAGGATAATGAAAAATAGAGATCATGTTGACAAAAGCGACATGAGGAGGCGGGAGGGAAAAAGTTCCCATAAGAGCAGAATCTTTGAAAAGACCTTCCCCCATGCTCTCATAAGGAATGTCGATATTTCCCACATATGGCACGTTTCCATTCGAAGAACCGGAAGAGAAAAAGGCCAATTTGTCAATGGTAACTATTTTTCCTTCATGACGAAAAAAGAGTACATGGAACAAAGAAGAAACCACAAAAAACATGGCATGAGTCCAACTTCGTCCAAGCAGAAGGTTATAATTCAAATTCGCATCCACGACTTCTACTTCCAATTCGATAATTTTCCCTTCCAATGTGATGGGCAAACTCATGAGATTACCATAAGGATGAGATCCTGTACCATAAAAGGCTTCTAAGGTGTTTGGGGATTGGTTGAGGGGTGGAGAATAGATGGATTTCCAGCATGAAACAAACATGATGCACGTGGAAGCACCCCCAGAAATCACAGTTTGATGAATTGTCTTTCCTTTAATAACAACTTGGATCAAAAACATAATTTGATGGGGAAGACGAGGAACATGATTTTCTAGGTCAAAAGTGATCAAATTTGAATCAGTAGGGTCAATCCCTCCGATAGCGGACATTAATGCTTTCCACTATGTTAGACAAGTTTGGAGAAGTTCCAAGGCAGACATTGTTAAAGGAGCTCGAGCCAAGTCTTCGACAATATTGTAATGTTGGGCAGCTCGCGCATTCGAATTATAAGATGATTTCCGAAGAACACCTTTGGGAGGTGGGTGGATAACATAGTCATTACTAGATCTCTCAATGTTAAGAGGACTGAAACTAGGTGGATAGAAGTAGAAGGTGTATCAGTGGCTTCTTTCTCCATCGTTTTCTTTTGAGGAATTTGATAATATTTCAACCAAGTGGCAACAGAAATAGGCACTATTCCACTCATGTAAACCTAAAGAGGCAGAGGATTGTGGTTGTTCTACCAATTGGGTTTGTTATGATGGAAAAGGCTCTTTCAGTAAAATGGTGTCCCTTGAGTGCCTTTTAACAAGCGACTAACTTCCGCACGATGGGGACGAATCTTGGTATAGTGATATTCCTCACAAATGAGGCAAGGATATTTAGGCTTACATTTGGAGGCATCATTAGCAGATGAATTTGGAGGATCCTGTTTTGGGTATCATATTTTTATTTTCCTTTACCCTTGTTTTTACCTTTTGAGGCTTTGTTTTCTGTGGTAGACTGAATGACATTAACCTCAAAGGTTTTACCAAGATTCAAATAAGGTTTTGAAGGAGGATTGGATGCAATATTAGAAACATATTTTTTCTTTGAATAAGCTTTTTTGGAAATTTGAGACACTGAACCAATAATACCATCAGCAGGTGGTACATCTGGAGATTTTGAAGATGTTGGATCCATGGATGGTCTCGGAGCATCAGGTAAGAGATCATATAACATGCCAGATTAGGAATAAACAAAATCTAAATATTGAGCATAGGCAATGGCTTGATATTCAGTAACACAACCTCCCATTTCTATGTCTACAACAATTTTGTTGACAAATGATTTCGTAAACCATTCAGTTAACAACTCATTGTGTATTTCAAACTTGATGAGGTGACGTCGATGTCTCCGTTCATGGATGTGGTTGGAGATGTGGGTAGTAGTATCCTGTTTTAGAGATGTAAGCAAATGGGTACCAGTTTCATAACAAACCAGTAACTGGAAGTGAGTAAGGAAGGCCATGGCCAAATAATTGAAGTCTTGATATGAACCTCAAGGTAACTCGATGTACCATTTCACGGCAGCACGCGTTAAGGTTCACTGAAAAAGATGAAGACAAACAGAGTCGTCAACCCAAGAATTGGATGAACACCATAAGTGGTAAGTCATAACGTGGGCTGGGGGTCTTCTTTAGCTTTTCCTTCGAATTTTGTGCAATCGCCAAGAATCTTAGTGGGAACTAGAGGTCAATATGGCGAATGAAGTATTGGATCATTGGTGAGCCTTGACACATTCGACAGTTCCAACGTGGCTAGAAATGGAAATTACGGGTTGAAAGGCATGGAAGGCCTTTGATAAGGCCCAGTTTGTGGATTCCATCCTTGCTGGTATGGGTTTTGCCCCCAAAGTGGTGGATTTTGACCATAAGGAGCTTGATATTTCCCCCATTGAGGGGTACCCTAACCATAAGGTGGATTCTGCCCCCACAAAGGTGGGTTTTGACCAGGGTAAGGTTGATACTAACCTGCCATAGGTTGTTGAGAACCATAAGGTGGATAAATAGTTTGTGCGACATATGGATTATAAGGTTGTTGTTGCAACTGCTAGCCCTGGTGATAAAACTGTTGGCCCTGCTACTGCAGGGGTTGACCTTGTGGCTGCAAGGGTTGACCTTGTTGATATAAAGGTTGGTTTTGTTGCTGCAAGGGTTGACCTTGTTACTGCAAGGGTTGACCTTGTTGCTACAAGGGTTGACCTTGTTGCTGCAATGGTTGTTGGTAAGGCCCTTGCTGTACATAAGGTCCTTTTTGAACGAAAGGTTGATGCTGTAGATAAGGCTGTTGTTTGTAAGTTCCTTGCAGAATCTGCTGAGTTCCAATTTGGTACTGATAAGTTCCAGTTTGACTAGCTGCCCTAAATGAGGGATTTGAACCAGGCTGCATCTGGGGGCCTACCTATAGAGTAAAGGGTGGATTCTTAGGTTGCTGAGAGCCATAGGGAGGGTACGATTGCTGGTAGGGTATATGAGACAAAAAGGGCTATTGATATGGGATATGGCCTGATTCAAATGAACTTGATGATCCACTAGGATTAGGTACACTACCAACATTTTGAATAGCTCCGGTAGCATGAGTTTGAGGTGCACTCACATAAAGTCCACCTGAAACAAGAGGTACATAAGGCAGGGGTGGTTTTTGCCCCCTAGGTGGTGGCACATATTGTCCACTTAATGGAGGACCTTGGGAACTTATAGGGACATTGATTGCCCTAACCATGACTCTCAGTTGTACTGGAACTGATGAACTACAATTGGTACAAGAATTTTGGAGTCTACATTTGAAACAAACGGACCTGAAGTAGGCATGACACCCGATGACCAAATGGGATTGTGATATAGTGAAGACGCACTTGGAGTACCTAAAACCAATTGAGCCAATGATGTATAACCAGGTGGAAATATAGGCCCACTAATTTCAGGGGGTGGTGGAGGTGCAACACTTCCCACAAATGGATAACCTTTAGGTGGAAAGTCATATTCAGAATCATTATCAACACCAGGAGTATGAGTAGCTGAGACTTCTGGAGGACCTTGAGAAGAGGCTGGAAACTCACCTTCTGAAGCCATGGGTGGAAACAGTTGGTGAGGATGAATTTGATATGGTCGTGGAGGTAACTCTAAAGGAACATCAGGTTGGTCGTATGGACTATAAGGTTGTTGAGGAGATATCACCAATGGATGAAAAAGCAGATTGAGAGGGAATAAATCAAACCTCTGTGGACTCTCATGAGTTTGGGGATCAGATTCCTGAGATGATGATAAGTCTCAAGGTGGAGGAAGAGAATCAAGGGGTTGGATGCTTGGGATAATTCCAAGGTCAAGACCTTGGGCTTCAAGTGACTGTGAGAACTCAAGATGAAATCCTTGTGATGACCCTTTAGTGTCAAATGATGAAGGGTAAATGTAAGGTGAACGTGGTGGTTCAACCACGGTGACTTTTTCTAAAAAACAATAGGAGAAGAGATGATTTTTTTGAGGGCTTTACAATTAAAATTTACAAGGAATTACTCAATATGAGGTCAAGAAATAACTGCATAGGTTTGACATGTTATCATGGGCAGTTAAATTTTAGAACTTAAAACAAGAAATAAATAAAAAAAGGTGTACTAGGCAAGAGGGTTTACCAAGTATTCGTGAATAGTTATATGCACTGTAACGGAAACCAAGGACTTAATGTACGATAACTGATATCCCCGAATGTTGTGTTCAGTGTATCACATTTACAAGGCGGCTGACTCAGTTACCCGTGGTTAAAATATAGAAACTTAGTGGGGTCTCCCAATATATACTCGACGGTACGGGGAGCACAAGTCCGTGTTAGCGTTCTCTAATGCATAACCGTTCAGTGATAGCATTCCCATATACTTGCCATATTGAAGTGCCTCTGATATACCCAAAAGTATTGGAGAACCTTCGATATACTTCTGTATTGGAACGATATTTCACCCCTGGGATACAATGCAGGCAGTTAACGACAACTGCTAGGTTTATAGACACGTATCTAGCCTAGTCCTCTAATTGTTTGTGTTAAGTTCCAAATGCTCCTTAGGTTAATTCAATAAATTTTAAAGTTTTTCTTGAATTAGGTTTCAATTTTGGGCTCAAACGATGTTAACTGAATCCTAGTATGAAACTATATGAGAAAAAGGAAACCTTCCATTTCAATGAATTCTATGCTAACAATGGAAGAGGGTACAAGCAATTAATGCATCAAACAATGTGCCTCCACTAACTTTTCCAAATGCAAAAATGCAAGAGAAAAACTAAACTTCACTTTCACTAATGAATATGTAATCTATTGAAAGCAAAAAATGATATTCATTTCACTAAAATGCACTTTTACTTATATGATGCTCTTTGATTTTCAAATGTCTATATGCAACTAAGCTTCAACTTAAAGCAACAATGAAAATTTTATTCCAAAATGTTCCTAAGTGCAACAAGACACCATTCAAAATAACACCAAATCAAAGCACTTCAATGAAATGTCTTTCACTTTCTCTTTAAAATAGGTAATCAACAATGTTCATTCCAGTTTGCAAGCCAAACAATGTAATATATGCTTGATAAGCAAAAAAGATGGATTTAAAATGCCAGATGACCTAATACACATGAAAAACCACTTTGCACAAGACAAAATGAAATCGATGCAAGTCAACGTTTCAAGCGATTTTACCAAATGAACAGACCCAATCACCAACAAACTAGAGATTCAAAGACACTCACAAGCAACAAGAGGCAACCAATCGACGTACAAACCCTAAAATCAATCAAACCGCACTCATATAATTGAAAGTTCAAAGAAGTAAAGGTTCGCTAATAAACAAGGTAATCAACCAAAACATCAACAAAAAACATTCATATAGGATAGAACGAGATCTCAGGGGCTGAAACACATTGGGGTTTGACAAAGAAACCCTAATTTTTACCAATCTCAAGGATCAGCGCAGTTGTCAAGGCCAAACAGGCGCTGAACAGGGGATAAGTGCGATTGTTTTAAGAAAAAGCTCACTGAGAGCGCGACTGACAGACCAGAAAACACGTTGGTCGAGGAAATAAGCAAAAAATAAAAATAATTTCACAAAATTGGCTAGACTAAGCACTCCAAGATAGTAACCAGTGATTGTGAAAACCTAAATCAACCCAAAGTAACTGTGAAAACGATGGTCGGTCAAACTAATCAAGAGATCGGTTGAGAAAGGAGGATGAACATGCTATAGCTTCCCAATGGAGTTGCCAATTTGTTGTGAAGGAAAATCCTCTCGGTGGACATAAATGATCCCTCTAGCCCAATGAGTGGGTCTAGCAACAAATAAGACAATGTACAACACTTTTCTAGACTACAATCAAAATTAAAGAAGAGGAAGGAGACCTACATCGTTAAGATGTTATGATATATTCCTTTGTTGAAGAGACCAAGAACACAACAAAGCATAAAAGTGCAACTAACATAATTCAAATGCACTCCACTTAACAGATCAAGGAGCATTAAGATAAATGAAGCATCAACACAAACATTTATGGAAAGTGAACCAACAGTTCAATATATATTAAGAAACTAAAAAGGGATGCATACAACCTATGCCTTGATGTTGAGGCCTTCCTTTGGGTGGATGCCCAAATCCAATCAAAGACTCTTCAAGCACTTCTTCACCAAGCTAGAAATGGGAAGCATGTAAGCATAATCTCAGCATAGGGATGCAACAATCAATGACCAACCATTTGGGAATGGAGGGGGATGAATTTATAGGTAGGGAGAGGGAGTTAGGACCTCACCAAAGATAGAGGAAGGTCCACATCTCAAGGAGGAATCTCATAGGGATAAGATCAAAGGGTAATATTGGGAGAATTTGACCACATCCACAACGAAAAACATCGAGCTCGTCGTTATGGAAACCTCTAGATCACAAAGCTTCTCTTCCAGTTTGGGAAAACCTGCCAAAATGAGGCCAACACGAGTGTCTAACTATGAAACCTGCCATCAGTACAGGCAGGAAATGGATCAAAATGTGTTGATGCTAGAAATTAGGTTTTAAGGCAACTTTTTCCAATATGATTCCAGGTCAGCTTTCCTTTGATTCTTCAGGGAGGTTTTGGTTTGTATATCATGATGGGTATTTTTCACAATAGTCAATGTTTTGGCTCTCCGCGATATGGCACGGGAAATGAATAGGAGACATGACAAAATATTGTGTAACAACTTTCTCCTAGTCTCTGGAATTTACTGCAATCCACATTCTGATTCAAGGATCACTAGACCATAATCATGAAACCACCCTCGATGATTTATCATATATCCTACCATTCACCACCCAAGGATTCATAGGCCTGATCAGGGGCACCCACCTCTAGGCTTTACCGTATATCTTGCCATTTAACGGTTAAGGATTCTTAGGCCCACTAAGGTGTTGGATGTGTGTTATATTCTTTCCACGACTAGTCACATGCGTAGAGGGGCGTAACCCCCCTTGTTGGGGGGTTTCAGGGAGGCGGTAGCCCCCCTGCACGGGGTCTGGGGCAGCACCCTGTGATTTTTTTTGGACCCTATATTAGGTGGGAAAACCTACCTATGGTTTTGTGCATGGCTTTTTCACATGGTTTTGGGCATGATGGTTTTCTACCCATGGTATTTCGTAGATCCTGTCAAGGGAAATATGGTTATGTTCTAATCTAGGGTTAATGGATTGGGGTAAATGAATGCTTCAACATGTATATATATTGTAACATTGAAAGGAACATAATGAAAAATCAATCTGGTAGTCTTGGTTTTGGGATCCAGGGGAAAATCTCAGTGTAATTGTTTTTTGTTTCTCGCCATTATATATTTTCTATGTTTTAAGAATTTGTTTACAGGTAATTTTTGTATAGGGTTAAAACCTACACATGGTACCAGAGTTATTTTTGCTTCAAGGGGATGCCTTTACTGCTGAGGGGTTTTGCTCGAGCCTGTGGTAATCCCTGTTGAGTGGGAGATCTGCGGGATTGATTCTTGCCGTGAAAGAAGACGATGAGGAGTGGAAAGATAGAGATCGAGAAATTTAATTCTCAAAGTTTTGAGTTATGTAAACTCAATATGGAGGACCTTTTGGTGGATAATGATGAGTCGATCGCGGTAGATCCTGGTACTAAACCAACGACAATGTCAGGAGAAGACTAGGCGAAGTTGGATCAAAAGGTAAAGAGCACAATATGATTGTGTATCTCAAATTCAGTATTGTTGAATGTATCCTAGGAAGCTACAAAAAAGGATTTGTGGGTCAAGTTAGGCACTTTGTACCAATCTAAGTCTCTGGTGAACAAATTGTTCTTGGGGAAAAAGTTGTATAACATGAGGATGAAGGATGGAGACTCGGTGACAGAGCATCTAAACACCTCTAATACTATGGTAAGTCAGTTGTTATCTATTGATTTAAAACTCCAGATGAAGATAAGTGCATCAATTTTTTTTATTCTCTACCAAATTCATGGAATAGTCTAGTTGTTTCTATAGGTAGAAATACAACTACCTTGAAGTTTGATGAAATAATCTCATCCTTGTTTTTGGAGGAGATGAGACCAAAAAATATGGAGAGCCATAATGGAGATGCCTTGTCAGTATGATGATAGTCCCATAACAGAAACAAAAATAAGTCCTCGAGTGGGGGATCTAAATCTAGAGGGAGATCTAAATCTCCAGGAAAACCTGTGAAGGTAGGTTGGAAATGTGGAAAGGAAGGGAACTAAAAAAAGGAATGTCAATCTAAAGCTCATGAGAAAGGAAAGGGATCTGATGATGGTCCTTCTGCAGAGGCAAAAACCACCTCAAGTGAAGGTGGGGATGTACACTTGGCTTCTTCTTCAAGTACACATGTAGATCATGAGGCATGGTTGATTGAATCAGGTGCATCCTTTCATTTCACTCCCCATAGGGAGTGGTTCTGCAAGTATGAGAAATATGATGGTGGTGATGTCTTCTTTGGGGATGACAGGAAGGCTAGAATCTTCAGATGCGGAAAATTCAAGCAGAAGTTGCAAGGTGGAAGGATTACAACACTTCCAAGTGTTTTGCATATTCCTGCATTGGCCAAAAATCTGATTTTTGTAAGCAAGATGGATGATGTAGGTGTAAAAACGGTGTTCGAGAAAGATACCTGCAAGATGGTTCGGGGAGAACTATTATTGATGTGCGGAGTTAGGATTGGAACTGTGTACAAGCTTCTGGGTAGTACAATTATTAATGGGTGCAATAGTTCTGTGGTTCCTGAAAGTGGAGCAGAAAATCTAGTGGTCTCTGAAGAAAAGACCATGTTATGGCATCAAAGGCTTGGACCTATTGGAGAGAAGGGCCTTTGAATACTTCATGGTAATGGTATGGTAGAAGGTATGTGTAATTTCTCTTTGGATTTAAATTTGAAGCAAAATTGGGCGAGTTTCCCCTCTCGTGTTAAGAGGCCGAAAGGGATATTAGAGCTTGTGCATAATGATGTGTTTGGACCTGTGTCGGTTCCATCACTGGGTAAGTGTGTGTACTATGTATCATTTATAGATGAATTCTCAAGGAATACATGGATATATTTCCTCAAGAAGAAATTTGAAGTCTTTAATAGGTTTAAAGAATTTAAGGCTCTTGTGGAAAACCAGACAGAGAAAAAGATAAAGGTGTTGTGGACAGATAATGATGGAGAGTTTTATAAGAAGAAATTTGAAGAGTTTTGTAAGAAGTGTGGTATAGCACAATATAAGACTACTCCATACACACCTCAGCAAAACGGAGTTGAAGAAAGAATGAACAAGACGTTGATGGAAAAGGTAAGAAGCATGCTCAGTGGTGCCGGTTATGCCAGGAATTTTGGACAGAGGTGATGGAGACTGCATATTACTTCGTTAATAGATCACCTTCATCATCATTGGAGGATAAGACTTCACATGAGGTATGGACTGGTGAGAAACCCTCTCTTTCACATCTGAGGGTATTTGACTATGATGCATATGTACATGTTACAAAGGAGAAAAGAACCAAATTGGATAGTAAATATGAAAGGTGTATCTTTATTCGGTATAAAGATGGTTTAAAAGGTTATAATATTTGGAACCTAGAAACAAGGAAGGTTGTGTACAACTGAGATGTGGTGTTTAGAGAGGTGAAAGATGTTATTAAACATGAAGTCCTACCAAAGGAACTTGAGAAGATAGAGTTTGAGCTAAAGGAGGAAGAATCAGACTCTACAATAAACATGAATCAAAAGATGAAGAGCCACAAACTCTAGCTGTGAAAATATCAGTTCGAGAAAGAAGGCAACCAGAAAGGTATAGTCCATTTGCTTTCTATTCAAATTTTTCTTTATCTATTACAGATGATGATCCAAAAAATGTTAGGGAGGCGGTAGATTCAGAGGATGGAAAACTCTGGAAAGAGGCCATGGTTGATGAAATGACATCTTTGGACAAAAATGAGGCTTGGGATCAGGGGGAGTTGTCAGTTCGAAGGAAACCCATTGGAAGCAAAAGGGTGTTTAAGAAGAAGATGAATGTAGAAGACAAGGGGGATAAATTCAAAGCTCTGTTGGTACCAAAAGGTTATTCCCAGGTGTCGAGAATTGATTTTGGTGATGTTTTTTCTCATGTTCCCAAGGTAGCTTCTATTAGATTACTTTTATATTTTTGTTGTTGCATTTGGTTTTGAGGTAGAATAGATGGATGTGATGTCAACATTTCTTCACGGGGATTTGGAAGAAGAGATCTACATGAAGCAACCTAAAGGCTTTGCGGTGAAGGGAAAGAAAGAATTGGCATGCATGTTATAAAAAAGTCTTTGTATGGGTTAAATTAGTCACCAAGGATGTGGTATGAAAAATTTGATACATATAGATGGGGACTTGGCTTCACCAGAAGCAAAGCGGATCACTGTGTGTATTTTAAATTAATTGGCGACTGTGTTATTTATCTGGTCTTGTATGTGGATGATATTTCGCTGATTGGAAATGACAAAGAAATTATCCAGGATTTGAAGACCCAATTGTCCTCCAAATTTGACATGAAGGATCTTGGTGTTGCAAACTATATTTTGGGCATGGAAATTAAACGAGATTGGACAAAGAGGAAGATATGGTTAAGCTAGAGGAAGTATGCTGAGACAATACTGCAAAGGTTTAATATGCATGATAATAAACTGGTGAGGCTTCCTATTCATGTAGGTGTAAAGTTATCTACTGAACAATATCCCAAGACAAAAGAAGAGGAAGAGGACATGTCCCATGTTCCATACGCAAGTGTAGCTGGTAGCCTGATGTATGCAATGGTATATATTAGACTAGGCATTGCACATGCAGTGGGAGTATTGATTAGGTTTATGCCAAAACCAGGGAAGGAGCATTGGACAACAGTGAAGTGGGTTTTCAGGTATTTGTGTTTCACTAGTGATTATGGTTTGTGCTACCAAGGAAGACCAGGATTGGACAGAGTTTTCGATATCTGTGGCTTTGTTGATGCAAACTGGGCTGGAGATCTAGATTAGAGAAGATATACAAGTGGGTATGTGTTTAACCTATTTGGAGGTTCAATAAGTTGGATGAGCAAGAAATAATATGTAGTGGCACTTTCAACTGTAGAGGCAGAATACATGGCAGCCACTCATGCAAGCAAGGAATAATTTTGGATGAAGATATTGTGTTCAAGTATGGGATTAGTATAAAAAGCTATAAGGATAGACTGTGACATCTAGAGTATAATTTTCTTCGCAAAGAACCTTGCTTATTATTTAAAGACAAAGCACATTGATGTTCAATATCACTTTGTGAGGGATATAGTTAAGGACAAAAAGGTATTGTTGGTAAAGGTGGAAACTTTGAAGAATGTTGTAGTGCATTAACGAATTTTGTGAGCACTGAGAAATTTTCTCGATGTAGAGAAACAATGGGCATTGTAGGGCTAGAAAAATGAATAATCTCTCATGTGACCCCTTGTGTGGAAAATAAAACAACAAGTAGGAGAATGTTGGGTGTGTGTTATATTTTTTCCACGACTAGTCGCACACATAGGGGGGAACGCAGGGGGTGGTAGCCCCCCTGCATGGGGTTCAACGCAACACCCCAAATTTTTTTTTGGACCCTATATTAGGTGGGTGAACCTACCTATTGTTTTTTGCATGGGTTTTTCACATGGTTTTGGGCATGTTGGATTTTTTCCAATGGTATTTGTAGATCTGGTCAAGGGAACTACGATTATGTTCTAATCCAGGGTTAATGGATAGGGGTTTATGAATGCTTCAACACATATATATGTATTGTAACATTGAAAGGAACATAATGAAAAATCAATTTGGTTGTCCCGATTTTGGGATACAGGGGAAAATCTCTGTGTATTTGTTTTATGTTTCTTGCCATTATATATTTTCTATTTTTTAAGAATTCGTTTGTAGGTAAATTTTGTACAGGGTTAAAACCTACATGAGGCAACACAAAATCCGGCTTTACTACAACCCACAATATGGTTTAGGGGTTACTAGGTCAACGCTTTACCACAATCCACAATATGGTTCAGGGATCACTAGGCGATGTGTTCTTCATTTCATATATCCACCTCACTCAGTTTCAAATCCATCCGGCAATCCAACTCCACCAAAACATGAGAACCCTATCACACCAAGGCTATTTGGAAATGGAAAGGATAAGCTAAAAAACGCAGTCACACTTGGAAAAATCCATACTAATGACAACAAGAGAACCAAGAACACACATGCATAACTAGGCATGCCAAAACTAGCAAGGAAATCACACATGCAAATTGATACCTGCAAATAATCCCGTTGTAGCTACTAGATCCTACTCTTCCTTGCTTGATGCTTGCTTTCCTTTGCCTTCTTTTTTTTTCTTGATCCAATGTTGAAGTGCTCCAAGAAAACTCTAAGTGTCCAAGAGTGAGAGAGAGAAAGCTCCAAAACTGAACTGACAAAAGGTTACTCACTGATCCTCATAAGCCTTTTTATCAACGAGGCTTCCATTTTCTTCAATTTCCATTATTTTCCTTCATTTTCCTCCTCACATGCAACCTATGACCTTTCCACTTCCTTTTCTCCTATCTTCCATTATTTTCATAAATAAAATGCCAATTAATACCACTTTGCCTTTGCCAATTTCCTTAGCCATAATAAACCAAATGAACACCCACTTGGATGATTTTCCCACCATTTAGCTTGGAATATGTGTCCCATGATCTTAGTCTTATATTTTTTACATGAATTTTTGACCAGGGATTTTATAGAACCCTCCCCCTTAGGGGAACATCGTCCTCGGTGTTCAATGAAACCTACAACCAACAAGACCGTTGAAAAATAAAACATACTACCCATGGAGTTTTATAACACAACTCGTTGTAGTATTTACAATAATCACTGCTGAAAACATCAGAACCATATATATACTCATGCACATTTTCTTCAACCAACAAATAATCATACTGGCTATGGAGCTTTATAAATCCAACTCGATACAATATTTACAATAATATACATATATATACATATGCACATTTGCTCAACCAACAAATAAAAGGATATGATGCCTGCATCCACAACAAGGGAATCCATAGGCTTACACCTCCACCCTCAAAAGTAGTACTAGGATTCACCTCCTTCCCAAGAAGTCCAGAATCTGTTGCCAAAGTCAAAGCTACATCTAATGTCTAGAACTACAATCCTGCACCACTTTTCCTCTCTGTGAATAGTTACCGACTCATTATTCTAGGGTGCACTACCAATGTGCATCTGATTCCATATGGTAATTCTAATGACAAAAAAAATCCATCCCTGACCTTCCCTTCTATGCTACACAGTCCCTCGAGCAATCTGGTCACCCCCTTCCATGTAGTCACACACCTTCCAAGTTCTGCAGGCATCCCCTTCTCTGCTACATAGTCCCTTGGGCGACCCCTCCCTTGGCAAGGTTTCCTTGCATCGGAAGGTCCAAAAACTAAGGCATATCCCTTCCTCAAAACCATCATACCGATCATAACATGCTCATGGAAATCAATGGACACTATTGCGTATTGGTGCCCCACAATGGGGTGGCCCTGATCTTGAAGTGCTTTACCAACATACAATTGCCTGTCAATTCCTTTCACTGTTGTTGCTAATTTTGTAGTTAATTTCAATCACCCAACTAGGCATATTCATGCATTCCTGAACCAAGCACATAATTTCCATTAGTTTTAAAATAAATTCAAATGAATTCAAATCATACCTCATTGGCGGCCCATCAACAAAATAGACTTGCCATTATGTTTACTTCCTATCACAACAAGTCAAACTAGCATCTTTGACCAAATCTTGTATAGATTATCACATTCATTAGTTCAAAACGCAACCATCATAATCAAAATCATAGATCTCATGCATAATAAAACTGAAATAAAATACTGATACTTATCCTTTAATTGGTCCTTAGCTTCTACCTTTATGCTTTGCCCTTTCTGTATGCACACTGAATTCGGTTTCCATAGCTGGAAAACACCTGGTGCCTTTTCTTCCACCACGTACACATACACATAATGTGCATCACACACATACAACCACACATGGCATACAACACCATACAATACATGCACCCAAACCTGACATACACCACATACACCTACACCCAGTGTACGATACAACACAATACATAAACCTACACCCAATGTAACACCTACATTTGGTGTACATCACGATACAATTCATACACCTACACCTAGCGTACAACACAACACAATACATATACTACATATGGTACAACACAACGAATACATATGTCACGATACCACAACTACATAATACACATACATAGTACCACATGCCTGCAACACAGTATGTACGACATGCACACAATACAACATATACACCAATACCATATGTACAACATGTACACAATACCACATGTACACATCACCATGTTCACAACGTGTGCAAAACATCACATCTACACGTCACCACCTGCACAATGTGTACACAACGCCGCATGTACACCGCACCACCTATACAACATGTACACAACATCACATGTACATAACACCACCTACACAATGTTTCATGTACACCACACCACCTGTACAACTTGTACATAACATCACATGTATGCAACAACACCTGCAAAACATGTACACAATGCTACATGTACATCGCACCACTTGTACAATGTGTACACAATACCACATGTACACCAGTACCACAGGCACCACATGCAGGACATGTACGTGACACCACATGTACACAATGCCACATGCACGACATGTACGCAACACCACATATACAACATGTACACAACACCACATGCACACAACACCATATGTACAGTCATGCACTCAACACCATATGTACATAGCCCCACATGTACAACATGCACACAACACTATATGTACATAACACTGCATATACAACATGTACATATCACCATATGTACATAGCATCACATATCCAACATGCGCACAACATCATATGCACACAACACCACATATCCATCATGCAGACAGTATAATATGTACACAACACCACATATCTAACATGTACATAACACCATCTATACCCAACACTGCATATGAAATATGCACACAACACCATATATAAAACATGCAATCAACACCATAGGTATAATCACTGAATATACAATATGTGCAACATATACACAACAATAGCGTTGCACATCCAAAACCATACTGTCTCTACCCAACAACCTTTCTTCCAATGTCTCTATGCCATCCATGCTTATCCTAGCATGCCGCGGATCAGTTTGTTCATTTCGTTGATGCATCTCTCAACATTCCCTGTCCATAACGTAAACATAGGCATAGTATAAACACATAATATCAACTCATATCCACATGATACTGACCTCATAAATTTGTCGAGGCTACTCTTCCCACTTGATTCCCCATAAGACTAGGAACCTCTTTCATGCCCTTTACCTACATAAGCAATCATTCCTCCACACAATGATCACTGACAACCTTGTCAGATAGTGACATAGATACATAGATACATACATATATATAAACATTAACATAAAACAATCATGATCCTGTAAAAAATGACATACATACATACATACATACATACATGTATGCATATATATAAACATCAACATAATCATAGTCACCACACAATTACTAGGTATCATAAGGTCTTGGTCAAGAGAACTCTCTTTTTTCATGCATGCCATACACAACCTTGAGAACAACAGTTCCCAACACAGCCAAGGCATTTGATGCCTCAAATCCACTTACTTTACCTTACTTGACTACCTTTCTCATGATTGTCTTGCCACCATCCATTTACCCCAATGGACCCCACCAGTCCAACCGCTTGTCATACTCTTGCCTTCAACTACCCTTATGTATCGAGCTTCATTCAGGTCTTACATTACATGTTGGTATTCATTCGGCTCCTCCCAAGCTCCATTAACTTTCTTCTTTCTCAACCAAGACCCTTAAAACATAAAAGGGAAGAACAAGAAAGCCAACAAGAAGAAAACCATGAAAACAATAGCAATACTACATAACAAACAAAGTGGCAAGGCCTTGCACCAAACATAATCAAAACCCATAAATCAAGCTTAAACAAATCACAATAAATTGAAAGCACAAAACTCCCAGTAAACACCATGACTCAACCCAATGGGTTCCCAATGCCTCCAAGGGAAATTCAACTTTAGCCTTCTTCAAGATTTCATGGCAGACTCTTTTACCATGTAATCCCCTGCATCATATTGCCATCAACACATAACTGTTAGTGCATAAATAAACATAAAAATACATTAGTTACCTTATCTTGTTGTGCCAGTCACACTGCCTTATAACTAAACATGTACACTTCTCAAGGAACTCCAATTCCTTGATGAATCCAACTATACCTAGAAACTAGCTTAATATACCTGTCAAATAAATGTTTACGAATATAACATATATCAACACAATGCCAGACAAAATCTAGGTTAATAAGACTTCTTGTGTTCATGCAAAACCCCATTCCTTTCTTTTACATATTTTCCTTGATGAAATTGAGTCTTACTATGTATTGTCACATCACCCAACTGTTAGTTATATAAATACATCAACTATTACCTTGTCACATTAATACCAATCATGTTGCTCACACATGTTGATCACATGTTCCAAAGATCAAGACAACATATCTATTAATATAAAATCAGCCTTTACCAAGTCTAACAACCATGTCATAATGACCAATCAACTCACATTCATCAGTATTAATACATAATGCTACAACTATGACCTACTCACACTCAAGTACATATCAATTGTCTCAACACATATGTATTAGTACAACCATCTTAAAAAAAGATCATTTCTTCATGCAATCTTATAGACACATACTCATATCGTGCAATTAATCAAACATTCAAACAACAGATAGATGACATAAAAGACACCAAACACTCAAACACCAAATAGACGACATAATCAAACATTCAAGCACCAAGTAGACGTTGTAAGTAAACTCATACCTTAATACATCTCGAGGGATGATATCAAGTCTGCACAATCAACCTAGATTAGCATGATATAACTTCACAACACATCAATTCAAACGTAAATAAGGTCATGATATCCATAAAAAGAACTAGCTAACATGTTCACATCATAATATCATAAACAACTATCGTTCATGCATAACAATCACATAAGCATAGTCAGTCTAGATTAGTACAACACACTATTAGCAATATATTAAGTCATGTCATAAGCATAATCATATGCATATGTCAATCCAAATTAGCACAAACATGACAACATCAAGACCTCATCTGCAATGATGACAACCATCATGCATATGACCACAATGCATATAAGAACAAGTTACTATCCTTCATGACTATCTCACGCATGTAGATATGACTACACTGATCAACTAGCATTTATCATACATGTAACCAAAAATAACATTAGAATGAAAAAACATATAAGTAACCTTATCGCTTATGACAACCATTAACCACATACCTGCATGCCAAACATACAAACCTATATGACGATCTGCTCTTACCCTGACATTCAGTGCTGCAACCTCACTTTGATGATCTAGATCTCCTGCTCTATCTCAACCAACACATCAACATCATAACTAACCAACAACATCATGATGACCAAAAATGCATACAATTATCTCATACATGGCAACCATGTCCATAATAATGCATGGATAACAACATAGAGAAATTGACATGCATAATAAATGCATATGCAATCGACATGCATTCATGACAAACACATCCTAACAACAACAACATCAACTTCCACATGACAACACAACGAAAAAATGACCACCACCATGCATACACAACAAGCACATAAACTACAATCATAAAGAACACATATGCAACTGACATGTATGCATGACCAACACAACGCCCTTCTAGTCCAAGGGGTGAACCATGCTCTTATACCACTCTGTAACACCCACCTCCCACATTTACCCAAGCTAACCGATCCACCTGGGTAAACATGCGATGAGGAGTTTCTATGATATGATTCAAATCCCTAAGTTCAGTTAAGGAAGTGGAACCGATGAACCAACACTTTACGGACCTCCCTCACGTGCTGCAGAACCCCCAGGAGCTAATCCACCACTCCAGGTTCCCAACCCATGAGTTAACCTAGCATTTCAATGAATTAAACCCCCAGTCGCTCCCATGGCATGGGCATGCATGCGATTGGGACCCCCACTTGCTCCCACAATGCCCACAAGAGAGAGACTGCAGTCTTTTTCACCCATTTCTATGCTAGAGACTGCGAGATTTAGCCACCTTTTCAGGGCTAGTCTCCAAACCACTGGCCAAAACTTGATGAGACTTTCCAAGGCAATAAATGACACCAAGACAAAGCCTCTAACACAAAACTTGATCAAGGACTTGACATAACTAAGCCTAACCATGATGGACATTTCGTTGAACACATCATGAGCATGTAATCTACAGGTCATAATAACAGATCTGAGCGTAGGGGTCTCATACTTATGTGAGATTCATAAAGAAGCATTTATGCCTTATCACATTAGCTTCATTATCATCTATTAGGTCATATATTCATTGTTCATTCATTTATCAATCAAAACATGATGAGAGCCATACATTGGCACTGTTATAAGACATGCTCATAACCAACATATAACCAACAAAATTAACAAGGAAACAACAACCATAAATGCCACATATGAACCAATACATTTACACATGAAATACCAAGGAGAAGGAACTCTTATTAATGAATGAAAAATCCAACCAGGTTTGGGACTTCCACGTACCACCCGACCATAGATTGGCTGAACCAAATCTTTCTTTTAGCCAATCACCCCCGTGCCATATTCCAAGCATGAATGTGGGACTCATAACCAAAAAAAAAAAACAAATAAGCATGGATGCCACTGGATTTCTCCACCTACATCGCGAGGAATTTTACTATCTCCTAGTCTCTAGGCTTTACCGCAACCCACAGTTTGATTAAGGGATCACTAGGCCATATTTGAGACACCACCCTCCATGCTTGATCACATATCCTGCCATTCATCGACCAAGGATTCCTAGGCCCACTGAGGCAACACAAAATACAACTTTACCGCAACCCACAGTCCAATTCAGGGGTTACTAGGTCAAAACTTTACCACAATTCACAATTTGGTTTAGGGATCACTAGGCCACGTGTTCTTCCTTTCAGAGGTCCGCCTCACTCAGTTTCGAATCCATCCAGAAATCTAGCTCCACCTAAACATAAGAACCCCATCACACTAAGGCTATCCAGAAATGGAAAGGCTAGGATGAAAAACACCGTCACACCTAAAAAAATCCATGCCAATGACAAAAAGAGAACCAAGAACACACATGCATAACTATGCATTCCAAAAATAATAAGGAAATCACACATGCAAATTGATACCTGCAAATATTCCCGTTGTAGCTGCTAGATCTTGCTCTTCCATGCTTGATCCCGGTTTTCCTTTGCATTCTTTGCTTTTCTTGATCAAATGCTGAAGTGCTCCAAGAAAACTTTGTGTCCAATAGTGTGAGAGAGAGATAATAGAGAGAGAGCTCCAAAATTGAATTGAAAAAAGGTTATCCATTTATCCTCAAAAGCCTTTTTATTAATGAGGCCTCTATTTTCTTCAATTTCCATTATTTTCCTTCATTTTCCTCCTTAGATGCAACATGTGACCTTTCACCTTCCTTTTCTCCTCTTTTCCATTATTTTCATAAATAAAATGCCAATTAATTCCACTTTACCTTTTCTAATTTCCTTAGCCACAATAAACGAAATGAACACCCAATAGGATACTTTGCCCACAATTCAACTTGGAATACATGTCCCATGACCTTGGTCTTATATTTTTTACATGAATTTTTTACCAGGGCTATTACATTCACCAACAAATTTTTGCAGTAACTTTTCAAGTTACATGGCATGCAACTCGAAATGAGTCCACCTTTTGATCCCCAAACCGATGGTCAAACAAAAGCAATCAACAGATGTTTGGAGACCTATTTATAGTGCTTCACTTTAGATAACCAACATGAATGGGTACATTGGCTTAATTTAGCTAAATGGTGGTATAATACTAACTATCATGAAGCCACCAAGATGACACTATATGAGGAAGTGTATGGCCAACTTCCACCTTCACCAGATTCTTATATCCCTTAATGTTCCAAAGTATAGGCAGTTTATCAACTCCTACAGAACCATGCCGCCATGATCATTCAACTCAAAGATAATCTACGTCAAGCTCAGAATAAAATGAAGCAACAATCCAATCAACATCTTTTCGAGAGGTCATTTCAAGTAGGTGACCGGGCATTCTTGTGACTCCAACCTTATAAGCATACCTCTCTCAAAGAAAAGGGTTACCAGAAACTATCACCAAAATTTTATGGGCCTTATTAGGTACTTCAGCGTATAGGAGCAAATACTTACAAATTGGCCCTACCGACTACTTCAAAATTCCACCTAGTCTTCCATGTATATGGTCTGACGAATGTTGTGGGGAACAATTGTAGGGTTCAAATTGGTCTACCAAAATTGGATGAGGAAGGCTCACTTTGGCTCCGACCTGAACAGGTCCTCAATACTCACGAAAGACACCTCTCAAGAAGATGTGACATGGGAACCAACTACTATTATTTAGCAGTTTCCACAGCTTCAGACTTGAGGACAAGGCTTCTTTTGATGGGGGAGGGCATGTTAGGGTCCAATCCTAACCCCTTTATTTATGTATAAGCTCAAGGGGCCTAATCTGAGTCAAAGTTAGTTAGTTGAGTCAATAAATCCCGTAAGTGGTTATCCACATTAATAATAATTGTAGGTGGTTGACCCGCATTATAGAAAAGGGAACACAATTAGTTATAAATGGGCCATAGTTAATAAATAAAGTGGTTAACCGTATGATGCAAGGGATTACTAGTACTTAGGGTTTTGGATGTCATAAAGCTATAAATAGTCTTAGATAGAAAGGGAAGAATCGTCAAGTTTTATTGTAATTGAGCTATGATATGTTGGAGGTTGCCCCTTCGAAGGGGCTAAACATTGTATACTGCTTCTGAATAATAAAATATCTTTGCAACTTGTCTCAATTCATGTGATATTTCTATGTTTTAGGCTATTTTGTTTCGTATTTCTCACATTCTGGTTTTCTCGCAAGTCAAGTGAATAACACCACATCACATCAATTTGTCACCCTCATTGTGGATAAATTCATTAACACTTATGAAATGATGTTTTCAGGAGAATTTAGCCTATTCCAAAGAAAATTATCCTAATAAAAGTTCGATGACTTGAGTTTTGATAGAGCCTAATATGAATTTATGGGTTATCATAGAATATAGATTTTGTTGGAATTCAAATCATCTAATTGTGTTTAATGTGCAACACACCCATAAAATAACAATAAGAACATCAATTCCTTTTGCTTTGAAGGTGGTAAAACCCATCATAACTTAGTTGTTAACTGAAAATGATGACATACATCATTGGTTGTTGTCCATGAATGTGGGTTGATTCATCATTATTATTTAAGAAAAACCATGTCACCTTGAATAACTAGCTAGGGGTCATAAGGTGGCAGAATTTTTCTCCTACGAGATCCCTCTAAGTCTCGAGTATTTAACATGTTTCCTTGCATTCAATGAAGATAGTGTCCTAACTAATCATAAATGGTTCAAGGGATTTACTCCATGAGTAAAAGACAAGTTCAACCTAGATAGTATTTGGAAGAAAGCAAGTGTACCTTGTTGTCATTGTTGAGGCTACCTATAGTGGGATCATGTGCTTTCTAGTAGCAGCTAGCCTTATTCACATACACGAGACTAGATGCTACCCCTTGTTGCAATTTAACCTCTTGTTGATGAGGGTGTTGGGATGGGGTCCCCTGGGTTAGTTTTGGGGTTAAAAACCCAAGTTTTGATGTAAATTTTGGTAGAAAGATGAAAAGTCTCCGCAATTTGTGGATGCGGAGCACGTAGGTAGTTAGAAGTCAAAAGGGGATTTAACCCCTTGGTTATGTAAAGTCGAGTTGGTTTTGAGATCCATCCATGGTCCGTGGACCATGGGATTGTATGTAAAAAGCTATAAATAGGTGTGTCTTAGAGAGTCTAAGGCAGATAGGGATGGATGCTTATGTCTACGTCTAAGGGAAAGTGAAAGTAAACAATGGTTAGATAGAGGGTAAAAGGCTCCGTAGCTGAGTGCATGGACCGCTGCAACTGAGTGCACAGGGAAATTTTGAGTATGTAACCTCATATTGAAGATTAATAAAGAAGACCGTTGAAGAAATTCATGTGTTTATCTGTTTAATTTTGTTGTTTATGTCTATGATATATGCTATGATGGAATAATGTCTTTATGAAATAATGATGTATTAATGCGCGACTCCATTGGATAAGTCTTATTAACTGTACAAAATGCATGTTAAGTACTTACGCGAAGATTTTAATATATTCTCTTATGTTTATTGAATACTTAAGTAGATCTGTGCGAACTCATATCTAGGGTTGTTTTATGGTGTGCGTAAGTGGATGATTCATCTGTTAAGGGTCCGCAAAGACCTATCGTAGACCTTCGCGAAGGTCTAGAGGTCGTTTAAAGGAAGTTGCAGTACCGAGCCCTACGGGCTTATAGATCTGCGCAAAGGTAGATCTATGGCACTAGAAGACATCACACTGATCTCTGGATGCGGTAACTTGGTTCCATCATCCCCCCATACTGCTTCAGGTGAGACTTCAACTTGCGTTATGTAGGTTGATGCTGAAAGGGCCATTAGTGTAGGGTTTTGTTTGGCACAACTAACTTTGAACCTGGGTCAGGACCCTCTAAGCCAACAAATGGTTCTGTTGTCAGGATCGGGATCTTCATAAGGAGATGTGTGATGTCGCATCATTGGAATCCGACAAAGAAGGAAATTGAGAAGTGGTTGGATAGAAAGATTCATGAATTCATGGTGCATGAAAACAGGAATCCATGCCTATCAAAGGAGTAGTTGTTGGACTAGTATTTGTACACAGAAATACACGAAATTTCTTCTGCACCTTTCTAATCGAACTATATGAGTGGATAGCTAAGTTAGCAGACGACCAAGGAAGGTGGAGGCTTGACGGTCCAATTATGTGGACTCCAGAGCTAGTGCGGGGGTTGGAAGCTTTTGAAGACAAGATCGCGCGTGTTGTTGACCACTGGCTCGATCGAATTATAGGAGGATTTGTTAAAGAGTTCGCGGTTGATACCTCAGTTAGCTATAGTGAAGTAGAACAACGCTTCTTCAAGGGACTGCGAGGTAAGTATCTGAGATATTAGAATACTTGGATTAATATGCTCTTATGTGAGAAACGAGTTATGCCATTGCCTTGATGTTCGGATCTATGCGAAGTGGACAGATCTTCAGAAATCAAGAAAAAGCAGGCCCTGAATATAGCCCGTTGATTGGACCTCCTTCGAGCGACAACGAGGGAACGACACAAGCCTCACCGCAGAGTGTGGTCCAGCTGATAAGACAGGGTTTTCCACGGATACATCATCCATCCACTCCACCTCCACCCTCACCTCCACAACATACACCTTCGCCCACACCGCCGCCACCACCATCGTCGTTCAACATGTTGAACTCAATAAAGTTGCCAATTTTCAAGGGTATAGGGAGCAAAGATACAGATCAGTTCTGGTTTGTTGCGAATGCTGTATGGACCACACAACAGATCACTGATGAAAACATAAAGAAGGCACACTTAGTTATTGCTCTGTAGGATCGCGTGCTGACATGGTATGTTAAGTATTGTGCTGATCATCCTTTAGTGATGCTAACAGATACTAAGGATACTTTAAACAAGGATTTTAGTAAGCCTAAGTATGAATCATATTCAGTCATTGGATTTAAGGAAATCACGATGAGGGCTGGTGAGATGCCTTGGGAGTTGGATCAAAGGCTGAAATGTGTGACCTGTGAAGCTAATATGTAACTCACAGATGGTCAGCACCGCGAGTGGTTTATAGCCTCACTTCTGCCCCACCTGAGGATTTCTCTGTTATAATAGAAGATAGGAACTTAGTCAGAAGCCCTGGAAATCATGATGAGACTGCATGAGATGCCTATTTAGGACGTGACTTTAGGAGTTCAACAAATTCACTCACAGTTGCAAAACCTCTGCTTGGAATTGCAGAGCTTGGAAAAAGAGAAGGAGGCTAGGCCAGAGGTGCGCAAGGAAGTCTGGTGCCTCAAGTGTAAGAGCCAGAGACATGATAAATACCACTGCCCTATCTTCGAAATTATATTACGGCGGGGGGGGGGGGGGCGGCAACAATTCCTGAGGTAGGAAGCTCTAGCAAGACCAATTGCGGGGCTTGCACTATGGTGCGCTATTTGTCAGGTGCCTGGAAAACACACAACGGGATAATTGCTATTTACTTCAAAATTTGGTTCAGACGCTGCAATAGTTGTTTTGCTACTTCTGCAAATCAATGGGCCATGATGAGTGCCACTGTCACAACTATGAACTAATGATGGAAAGAAAACCTAACTATCGAATGCAAGCAGAGACTCGTCTTCCAGAGCAGGGAATCAGTGGAGCGCGTAGAGGATATCAGGGAGGAGGCCGAGGCTGAGGAGGAGGAGGACCTCGTAGAGGTTGCGGTTAGGTTATTTGCTATAACTGTGGAACACCAGGGCACTACGCGCGAGAGTGTCAAAATCAGACACACCCATCATGTCAATACTGCAACCAATTTGACCACACTATAGAAGAATGCCCTATGTTGATAGCTAAGATGTAGGAGAAGAAGGCGCAACTTCAACAACCTATGTAGAACTTACAAATGATGTGAGCCAAACCCTGCGAGGAAGATCCGAATGTGAATATCGTTTTGAGAAGCAGAATAACAACTGGGGATAGTAAGGGAAAACAACCTGAAGAAGACAGATGGGTTGGCAAGGACCCAAAGAAGGAAGTTGGTTTTGATTTTGCGCACGAAGGAAACATTTATGGAGGCCAAGAAAAGCTTCATCGAGGCATCTACCTTAGGAAGCTAGAGAAAAGTACCAAAAACTAGCGTGCCTACAGAGGTTAACCCTTTTGTACTCACCACGTTCCTAGAAACCTGCATGAAGCTTCTGCGTCATAGCAAGGCCATGAAAGGCCTGCAGGAATCGATAAACAAGTGTTTTGCTAAAGACAACGCTCCTGATGGACACTACGTAGTAAGAAAAATTGGAAAACATAAGGCAAGAACAGGGCGCAAGATGAGGCTCACTGCACTGATAGGAGATTATGAGATGAACCAGGTCATTCTGAATCTGGGGTCTGACGCAAACGTTTTGCCTAAATAGACATGGGAGAGAATGGGGAGACTTGCGCTGTAGTGGTCTCTGATCCATTTGAGAATGGCGAACCAACAAAAGATCATCCCTATGGGATGACTACATGGAGTAATAATAGATATAGAAGGTGCGAGCGCGCTGGTAGATTTTGAAGTAATAGAGATTGTTGACAACAGAAATCCATACCCCGTACTCCTTGGAATTGACTCGGTCATTGATATTGCTTTGGGTTGTAGTACCATTAGACCTTGCAGAAGGACTGCGCTTTACTGAACCGGTCCTTGACTACGAAGAGAGTGATGATGAATTGGATTAGATTTACAAAATAACTGCGCGAGATCAAGACTGGATTAACCCAACAACTGATGGAAGGATTTCATGGGAACGAGAAAGTTCTTGTACCTTAGATTCAGATGAAGAACTGGAGCATTGGTAGAATAGGTTGCATGAAGTATCTATGTTGCGCTACAACATGACGACTAAATCATTGCGCTACGTGTCATCGGAGGTAAGAAATTTACCATATTATGATGGTTTAATTGACGTAGATAAGTTTTTGGACGTGTTTGAACGAGAGGTCCCTGAGGGTCACTGCTTCCAAGTGTTGGATTTGGCACTGCACGCTATGCTCGCACGATGGCGGTGTACGCACAAATATAGCTTTGATGAATGGCGAGATTACAAGAGGATGATGAAGTTGTGATTTGGTCATCCAAAAATTCGACTAACTGAGAAATATGATAGGAGAAATGATCCGCACGATCATTTAGTGAAGTGGACTAAAGTTTATGGAATGGAGCCACAACCCGAGTGGGTACACTTATTTTGTCATACTTTGGATACAATTCCTAAGAATTGCTATATGGAAATAGAGCTCTGCCATGGCACCACATAGTGGTATATATTAAGGGAAGGATTCTTAATGACCTTCAGTTTTGAAGATGGGTTCGAATGCATTGATGAAGCTCTGCAGGAGATTAAGGTAGCGATCTTTAGAATTCTACAGGATCCTGTGGAGTTGGTTCAGCCAGATTGGAGCACCCAGTTGTGCCATGTGCTGAAATGCTATAATGTGACCGCTGAGGGGGAGAATGAATTTCCAAGAAATATCAACATTCCAGAGGCAAAAGGCCATTGCAAGGTCGAAGGTCCGCAAATAGAAAACTCGAACATCATTGCGCCATTGAAAACCAAGCAAGTCAACATTGGTATTGAAGCGAGCCAAAATTTGTGAAGATTGGAGACTACAGGGATGATTCCATAGTGGATAAAGTTGTTGAGTTACTCCGCGATTACCAGGATCTTTTTCCTACCAAGTTTTTGGACCTGAAGGGCATCATAGCTAACTTGGGTGTGATGAAAATCGCTTTGAAACTGGACGCGAAGCCTATTAAGCAGAGGCCGTATCGCCTTAATCCAAAATACAAGGAAAAGTTCCACTTGGAGTTGGATAAGATGCTCGAAGCAGGCATCATTGAACCTGTGGAAGAATCTGATTGGGTGATCCCGATGGTGGTTCAAAAGAACAAACAAAAGGGAGAAATAAGGATTTGTGTAGACCTAAGGAAGCCTAATGATGTTTGCATCCATGATCCTTTTTCGACACCATTTACTGATGAGGTATTGGACAACGTTGGAGGGTAAGAGGCCTACTCATTCACTGATGGATTCTCAGGGTACCATCAATTAAAGATAGCGCCAAAGGATAGGAGCAAAACAACCTTCGCGACTGAATGGGGTTGTTTCTAGTATACTGTCATGTCATTTGGACTCAAGAATGCGCCCATGATATTCTGTCGTGTAGTGATAACAATGTTTAAGGAGTTCATCCATAAGATCTTAGAGGTGTATTTTGATGACTGGACGGTGTTCAGCTTAGTGAAGCACCATGTAGCAAGTCTGCGCCTGATGCTGGATACGTGCCGTAGATCCCAGATCGTGCTGAACCTAAAGAAGTGTCTATTTTGTGTCCCCTTTGGGATCTTGTTGGGTCATGTAGTGTGCAAGCAAGGAATGATGGTGGACCTTGCCAAGATCGTGGTGATAATGAATTTTGAGGCCCCAAGAAGTGTCAAGAAACTACGCGCAACCCTTGGGCATACAGGATATTACAGAAAGTTCATCAAGGCTTATGCCCAGATTACTGCTCCCATGGAGAAATTGTTGAAGAAGGATGCTACATTTTGTTGGGATGAAGAATGTCAGCACAACTTGGATGCATTGAAGGAGAAAATGGTTAGCACTTTGATTTTGGTCTTCCCGGATTGGAAAAAGGAATTCCATGTACATGTCGATGCCTCTAGCATTGCATTGGGAGCAGTGCTAACACAACGTGGTGAGGAGATATGGATCACCCTATAGCCTTCGCGAGCAAGAAATTATCAAAGGCTAAGAATAATTACTCAATGATAGAGCACGAAGGATTGGCTATGGTATATGCACTTTAAAAGTTCAGGGAATACTTGTTGGGCTGACATTTCAAAATGTACACAGATCATTCTACCTAGGAATACCTAGTTAATAAGCCTGTGTTGGGGGGGAAGATCTGCCGATGGTTGCTGCTATTTAGGGAGTATGACTTTGAGGTGATTGGGAAGGTTGAATGCAGGACCTGACCATCTGTCGCAGATCGAAACAGGAGAGGAGCCTACCAATTTGGAGGAAGGGTTACCCGATGCGCAGCTCTTCGCGGTGCGCGTAGAAGATAACCACTTTGCAAATATTATTCACTTTTTGACTATAGGAATGGCACCAGAAGGATATAACAGTCAACAAAAGAAGGAGCTAATAGTGCGCATGGCAAATTTCTCGATGATTGTAGGACATTTATATAAGATGGGTGCATACGAGATATTACAACAATATGTGCCAGATTTTGAACGGAATAACATCCTCGCTGAAGCTCATGGAGGGGTTGTGGGAGGACATTATGCAGGAAAGGTGAAAACGCATAAGATATTATGCGCAGGGTTATGGTGGCCTACGCTGCATAAAGATTCTAAAGCATATTGTAGGGCATGTGATGCATGTCAACGAACGGGTAGACCATCGCGGAGGGATGAGTTGCCACTGAATCCTCAAGTATTGTTGCAGCCATTTGAAAAATGGGTAATTGATTTCATTGGACCAATTCAGCCCCCAGGAAAGAAGACAGGTGCATGCTATATCATCACCATGACGGAGTATCTAACCAAATGGGTGGAGGCACAACCAGTGAAGGATTGTACAGGGGATACAACAACAAAGTTCTTGTTTGAGTATGTGTTAACTAGATTTGGCTACCCAAAAGTGTTGATGAGTGATCGGGGTACACACTTCCTAAATGAAACAATTAGTGCATTGAATGAAGAGTTCTAGGTTTATCATCAGAACAACACACCATATCATCCTCAAGCTAATGGAATAGTTGAGGCCTTTAATAAGATCTTGGAGAACGCGCTAACAAAGATTTTAAATGAAGAGAGGAATGACTGGGATGTGTGCATACCTGCAATATTGTGGGCGTATAGGACTACTTGAAAAAAGCTGATAGGATAGACACATTTTAGATTGGTCTATGGCATAGAAGCTGTGATGACTATGGAGTATATCATGCCTAGTCTACGCATATCAACATTCACAAGTATGGCAGATTGCAAAGACTTAGAAGAATGACTCGCGCAACTGATGGAGCTTGAAGAAGACAGGTTCTTGGTTGGATTCCATCAGCAAGTACAGAAGGAGTGCGAAAAAGCATGGCACGGTCGACACATCAAGTTGCACACGTTCAAGGTAAATGATTAGGTCTTATTGTATGATAGCAAGTTCACTAAGTTTTCGGGAAAATTTCAGATGCAGTGGCTTGGGCCATATGTTACCAAAGAGATTACAAATGGAGGTGCAATTCAGCTCGCGATGCTGAATGGAGAACCTTTTTTGGAAGGGTGAATGGTAGTCAATTGAAGCCATATATAGGGGATCCATCTCAATGACTATATGATGGCAAGACAGTCTTAGTGCTCCATGAAGTTGAAAGGGAGCGCAAGACTATAAACTACACTTCCCGGATTGGTGGACTCCGCGGTAGGTAGGTTGCGTGAAAAATGGTGAAGTTATAGTCTAAGACTGCACGAAGGGAGCTGCACTACGAAGGAAGGTGCCGCACAACACATCAGGAAAGTGACTGTTGGAGTCACTATTCATGATTTGACAGACAAAAGATGGTTAAGAGGAGCGGGCTGACAACATTTAAGGCCAAAATATTTGAAGATTTGCAGCCAAAACAACATCAATGATCTAATTTTGGGGGGAATGGTCAGATTTGAATTCAAAACCCCCTATAAATTATGCGTGCCAATCCAACAGAGAACACTTTGCACACTTAGAGTTTTTGAGTTGTGTTGTATATTGCTTATGAACCACTCATTCTTTGAGGATTTATTCATGAGCCCTGCATTTGCCAATTTACTATTTACTAGAGTCGAACCAGAAGTTTATCCTTGACACCATGTTAGATCCAAGCCCTACTGAGACTATGAGCACTGGGGGATATGTCGTGTCGGAAGGAGCTTCTCCACAGGTTGTGAACATGGAAGCTCCGGCTCCTGTGCCTACAGCGCCGAGGTCACCTAGGCCGAAGCCTACACTTGTTCGAGAGGCCTAGAAGCCGAAGAAGGATAAGAAAAAGAAGTTGGTGCCAGTCCATGAATCACCTAGGAAACCTTCTGCAAGTCAAAAGCAGAAGAAAGATAAGCAGCCTGAGAGGGTTTTCGATATGGAAGTTAAGGAAGGACAGGGAATTGAGGACATTGACGCTGAGGGAATGGACCCAATTTTAAAGTTGTCGGACTATATCCCTCTGCGCAAGGGGAAAAAGGGTCACCAAGGACCCAGACTCTGATAATTTTTTATTTATACACCACTACTGCCGGAGCAGGTCCCCTTCGAAGGTCCGCGCCTTGCGCGGATCCCCCCTGTTGAAGATGGAAGATTGGGACCTAGTGGACCATGAGAGGTTCCCGCACCTAGCAAATGTAATTTATATGAAGCATGTTTACTACCTAGATTTAGGTGTCACCGAGTTGGGGATGGTGGAATGGATCCACGGAGTGGAGAATTCCCGGTTGTTGAACCTATTGTGGGTGCCCCACTATCACTGCACCACTATCAACACAACCTGTGTGCGTCAGTTGCTTACTTTAGTCCACGATGGGTGATTATGGCTTGGAGGGCCTATACCCATCACTGACATGCTCATCCACAGGATCACGCACCTACTGCATGAGGGCTTGAATCCGGCCAAGGAGTTTGGCGGAAAGGCAGGAGAAAAGATTTGGCGAATAAAATGAAAAGGAGTTTGCACTTGTCAAAAAGCTGTGCGGATATTCAATCACATCTATCAACGATCCTGCAGTGCAGATTTCCACACAAATCCTGGTAGGAAAGGTAATGAGGAAGTGTCACACAGACAAAGTTCCAGTGCCTGTGGTATCGTTAGCTGCACAATGCGTGAAGGGTGTGCAATTTAACTAGTCAAGGTACCTATGTATCGAATTCCTCGCGAATTGTCACGAGGTCCAGGATGAGACCAAACCATTCCACTATGCATGGTTTCTTCTCTCCATTGTATTGGTGACATGGGAGTTTCCGAAGGATAGCCAGTTTCCTTTGTTGAAGGAAGGATTGCTGGAGGCCACTCAGTTCACCTCCTTATGGGCCATGAAGGACCCAGTGCAGGTCACCGAAATGAAGATATTATGGGTGTTGATGGAAATGAGTTTCTGCATGACCATCAATCAACAACCAAGGTTGTCCCCAACCTTGTACAAGCAGTTTTCAGTGTATGTCGTGTTCAAAGCGGATTTCCACCGCGTCTATATTCAGGCACAAAAGTACCCGCAACATAAATGGTATGATTTACCATACTTGGTAACAGATCATGACATTCAGGAGGTGATCAAGTGTTGGCCAACAGAGTGGTGTGCCCCATCAGATTTGGATGCCGAAACTAGTAAGGGCATGGGAAGCTGGTTGAAAAGAAGAGGAAGGATGTAGCAAAGTAGGCCGCATAGAAGTTGGCTGCACAATGGAAGAAGGAAGCCACAAAGAAGGCTTGGATGGAGAAGGAGCGCACTACTAAGGAGTAGGCTGAGCAAGAGCAACGTGAATCATAGAGAAGTGGTGAATCCCCTTCACCCGTGACCGAGGAGGAGGAACAGTCTGAGTAGGGCAACGGAGGAGATGAGGGGTAGAGCACCCCATTTCGGCTAAGAAAGTGCAGACAGAAATAGCGGGAGGGTCCCTGCAAAAAGCAAAAATCAGATAAGGTGCAAAGTGATCCCATGGTCTTAATGGAGGGCAATCTTGACAATATCAACGACAAAGTCCGAGATACTATCATTGAACTGCTACAACAGTTCAAGAAATAGTACATGTAGACGCTGGGGAATGTCCAGAAGGATCTGCGTGAGATGCAGATCAAAACTAGTAGGATATAGGTGGGCGTAAGTCAAGCAAGCGTAGCACAAGTGAGCTTGGCACAGGGGGCAAGTCATGTTGTAGAATTGGTAAGGACATTGGACCTTCGCACAGTTGCTTTACCAGAAGGGTCCCTACGTGCAGAATCGGTCGATGATCGAGTCATCTTAAGTACTCTTAAGGACATTGCGTTGAACATTGTAGCGCTCCACAATCAATTTCTTCATGCGCTGTAGGTAGGGGTAATGGAGGAATTGAGAGCTCGGGAGCAATGCGCTCTCAAATTGATAAGCGAATACTGGGTGAACAATGAATAGATGTTCGCCAAGAAAATGTAGGCTTTGAAGGATAAAGATACTATCCAGGCATAAAGTTCCAGGATGGAGGCCACAGTTGTAGAGGCATGTAGAATAGTGTCGGAGTTGCACATCCCAGAGGACGCACAACCAGAAGGCAAGATCCGGAAATTAGCCGCAGGAGTACGTGAGGTGAAGGCAGAAGTTGGGTGAGTTCAATTCGAACTCAACATGAATATCACGAAACTGCAACTTAAATTACAACCTATGACTCCACCTGAAGTCAGAGAGCAACGCGACGCTACCATCAAGGAAGGGATGATCACTTTAGATACCGTAGTCCCTAACTGCACAACCTTGTTTGAATAGGAAATGGAGTTGGTAACGACTCTGTAGTAATACCCAAACCTGTACATCTTGAATATTGAGATTCGCAAGCTCCAGAAGTAGTACGATGAGGTCAGGGCGACGACGCGCTCAATTGCTACAACCTAGCACCTCACCAAGTTGCAGGGGGGAAGCAACTCCTTGCACAGGTAGAAGCCGCTCAGAAGAAGGAGGTCGTGCTTAAGGCCAGGTTGGGACTTGGTTGGAAGAAGCTTTCCAGGTCTCAACCAACATTCAGGAGATGCTTACGGGCTTGCAACAAACACAACAAAAGATGAAGCTAGCCGTGGAAGGACAAGCTACAAAGCAGCTTGTAGAAGAGGTTAAGCAGGCAACTACGCAGAGCGCTATTGAGGTTGCAGTTGTGCAAGTGGAGCTGGGGGATCTTCACAGCAATATCACTGTAGTAGTCGAGTGACTCGAGGGCAAGTCACGACATTTGTGTTGGGGGCCTGTTGGGATGGGGTCCCTTGGGTCAATTTTGGGGTTAAAAACCCAAGTTTTGATGTAAAATTTGGTAGAAAGTTGAAAAGTATCCACAATTTGTGGATGCGGAGCACGTAGATAGTTAGAAGTCAAAAGGGGTTTTAACCCCTTGGTTATGTAAAGTTGAGTCGGTTTTGAGATCCACCCATGGTCCACGGACCATGGGATTGTATGTAAAAAGCTACAAATAGGTGTGTCTTAGAGAGTCTAAGGCATATAGGGATGGACGCTTATGTCTATGTCTGAGGGAAAGGGTAAGTAAACAATGGTTAGATAGAGGGGAAAAGGCTCCGCAGCTGAGTGCACAGAGGCCTAGAGTAGAGTCCGCAGCTGAGTGCGCAGACCCCTACAGTTGAGTGCACAAGGCAATTTTGAGTCAGTAACCTCATATTGAAAATCAATAAAGAAGAATGTTGAATAAATTCATGTGTTTATCTATTTACTTCCATTGTTTATGTCTGTGATATATGTTGTGATGGAATAATGTCTTTATGAAATAATTATGTATTGGTGTGCGACTCCATTGGATAAGTCTTATTAACTGTACACAATGCATGTTAAGTACTTACGCGAAGATTATAATACACTTTGTTATGTTTATTGAATACTTAAGTAGATTTGTGCGAACTCAAATCTAGGTTTGTTTTATGGTGCGCATAAGTGGATGATTCATCTGTCAAGGGTACGCAAAGTCCTATCGCAGAGCTTCACGAAGGTCTAGAGTCTGTTTAAAGGAAATTGTAGTACCTAGCCCTAGGGGCTTATAGATCTGTGTGAAGGCAGATCTAGGGCAATAGAAGACATCGCATTGATCTCTAGATGCGGAAACTTGGTTCCAACATCCCCCCATATTGCTTCGGGTGAGACTTCAGCCTACACTATGCAGGTTGATGCCAAAAGGGCTAGTAGTGTAGGGTTTTGTTTGGCGCAACTAACTCTGAACCTGGGTCAGAATCCTTTAAGCCAACAGAGGGCCATAAAAAGTCTAAGCAATTGCAAAAGGAAAAAATACAAGATTTTACCAAGTATCTTGGCTAGCCCAGTCAATAGCACAAGTATATTATGCTACCATAGCGTTGATGGCCAAAAATGACCTCATCAACATTTGGGAATCCACCTGGTCAAAGCCGCAATTATACTCTTTACTATTTGGGTTGGTGGTTCTGACTGGTTTTAAATGGGACCAATTACCCTTATGGAAACTGCCCCAATTGAATCAAGACTTTAGGATATGGAAACTAAATGGGAATAAGAAAGGTGGAAAGATGTTTCTAAGTAATTACAATAAATAAAAATATACTCTAACTAAATTGTATCGTATAATATATATAACCCAGACACTAATGTATATGTGAAATTGAAAGATAACTTCAACAACCAGAAATTTATATCTCAAGTTATTTCGTTGATTTAATGCAGAATATAAATGGAATATTTAATTTCATTAAATAATTCATTGAATTAACACATGAACAACATTCACATATAAACTTTTAAATCATTATGCTTATAAATACAACAAATAATATGACAATAGTGAATTATCAAATCATTCAATCATAAACATAAACGACACTAAAATTATTCCAATCACAAATTTGAGATTTTTTTTAATAATAGTACCAAATCTGCTATGCTCCATTGAAACATGGAATCAAAATGGTTCAATACTTCTTTTAGAAAAGTTCAAATTACAATAGTGTAAATGGGCCTTTCCTTTGTAAAATTTAGAACCCATTTTTTAATGCTAGAGAGTTGCTTAAATAGTTTTTACAAGCATAAGAGGATAATAGCTCCTCCTAATTTTGCTCAACATATTTCAAGCAAAAAATAGTCAAAATATAAAGTTGTTGCAACCTACAAACTAACAAGAACTTTTCAACTTGGTGTAACAACAAATGATGAAGAACTAATGGCTGTTTGCCATTAGTTATGTACTTCTAGAAGATCTTATAGCTCAAGAGGAGATTGAGGTATAATTTTACTCAACAATTGTATACATGTGCTTCCAATAAAATCAAAATTTGGGTAATCAACTCATTCGTTACTTTAGTTTCCTGAAGATGGTTGTGAGGTTTAACAAGAAATTCCCAAATTAACTCGAAATTCATGTGCAATAGTTGTTCAATCCTATTGTGGGTTTTAGTTTTGCCACTTTGTGCTATTGTTTTCAATACCCTATGTCTCTGGTAACACATCCTCTACATCTGTTGATAACATTGTTGTTTCCTTAAGATATTGAGAGATTTATTGAACCACAAAGCTATCCTCTCTACTTCTCCAATTAATTATTTAACTAAGTGTTTTTTAGCTTTCCATGCATGTAAGACTTTAGATTTCTGCATCTCATTGATTCTTGGCAAGTTAGGAAAATATATTTTTGATCCTTCTGCCACGATAAGAGCTTGATTGGATTAATATTGGATTCATCGTATCCTATTTCCATATATACCATATCATTCATAAATGAATTGAGAAGCTTCTCCTGAAATTTCACCGAGTTCAATTTATCACATGATAGCCCTTGTTCATGTTGTAGTTGTTGATTAATTTCAATGACTTACTATTTGAATTTAGCTAGATCTATTATGATTTCATTGGCTAAATTAATATATTCTTGTAATTCCTTCATATGGACATCGTTTTGCTAAATTTAAAATTCAAATTGGCTTGTTGTTAAGGCAATCTAAGCTTGCATTTACGACTTATTTTGTGAAGACTCTTGCTCTAATTGACAAATCTTTTCATCTTTTTTATTGGATGAATTACTTAGGTTTAATATCTCTATCAATATTTACATTAGCATAGGCCCCTATATATAGATCTGATTTCTCAAATCACTGATCTAGTGTCATGGAGGCTCCTTCCCAAACTTCTTCAAGGGGAGTTCCTGCTAGAATTTGTGTTTAAGTAGTTTTCCTTTTCTTCTTGCTCCTCTTTAATATAGCTTGTTGCTTCAAACTATATAACACTTCAATAGGAGGAATATATTCAATCGAAAATTGAGACACAATGGTAATGTATCAGGATTTTTTTCAAATCCTTGTAAGGTACTGATGGGAGTATTCACAATAACTTCAGGGTTTGAAAGACTCAAGTCTGAGACATTTGAAGGAGAAAAAGACAATTGTTGTATTTATAAAATTTTAGAATATGTTCCAGGTTGTATTTAACTCCTTAAAAACCTATTTAGGAGTCTTTGAAGTGAATTTTTGAAATGCTTCCCATTATTTATTAAGATATGTATCCCCTATTTCACTTGGAATTGTTTCTTTGAGAGATACAGTGAGGGTTTCCTTTTCTCCCAGTATTGTAACTGATGGGAACAAGGCATGTTTCCCCAACTATCTCCCATAACCCATGATACTCCAACCAACAAACACAACTTTGTTTTTCTTAATTCTGGAAATTCAGAAATTTTATTCAAGATATGCAGTCAAAATTAGAATATGGAGATTTCCTTCACAATCCCAAGAGAGGGCTTTCTCACACCTTCTAACCCTTTTTTTCACCTCAACTAACTCACACGGGCTTCAAATTATCAATGACACAACCAACAGATGAAAACAAGCTCTCAAAGCCTCATACATAGCCCTAAAACCTCCTTGTTGTGGGCGTTGGAAAATAATTTCGTAGTGCTTCCAGAAAAGTGTCTTTCCTATTTCTAGGAATATGAAACGACTCATCCTTGCTCCCAATCGACTCTACGTGGTCTTGAGTCACTCCTTAACACCACACATGGCCTCATACACCCTTCTTCATGGGGATTTACCTCTAACTCATACTTACCAAATATGTAGGGTTTTAGACAACATACTAACAAAACAGGGTACTCGGTCTTCTACACACATGAAGACTCTCATATTCAACACCATGCATATTTCATCAATAGAATGGTCAACATGAGAAGGGATATCAACCAACAAACATACATAGACCATGTAACCATATGTACACTGTAGAAACCTCCATATGCAACTTAATCCATAGTCTTCAAATAGAGTGGATAGTCTTCAACACTGAGTTCAACCATCGTTCACTAGAAATTCACCAACTCATCAAGAATCTGTATACCCTCCTTCAGGAGCACACACACTATTGAAAGGGTCATCCCATGTGTAGTCATTCAACGCATTCACAGTCTCCACATATTACAAAACTCAATACACACACAAATTACTATAGCACATGGTCTAATTTCAACATAGTCACATCACGTATATAATATTCAATGTTTGACCTATACGCATAAGTGAGTACATGTAGGTTCAGCCCCAACTGCATTTACACCAAGGCATATCAATTTGACATACATGCTTGCAACCATGATGCATCTCTCAACACATTTCGAGTCTTAACAAGTGCAGATAAGCAACTTCATTAATAATAGACAGACAAAGAAAAATAAAAACACAAAGGCACATAAACACATTTGGTCATTAATCAAAATCAACATACATTAAATTGGCCATGTCTACAATGTGGCTATGTGAAACCTAGGCCTCTCATCCTCTGCCTCTCCTCTTAGCATTGGAGCTTCTCCTCTATACCTCTGTTGCACTTCTTCCTACTCTTTTCTAAAACACTCATTTCTTTATAAAGAAATCTAACATGGGTAACCAAGAGTCACAAGTGATGGTTCGTTTCCCCTTCTCACAAAATATGGAAACTAAAATTAGTTTTACATTAGGAAATAATTCTTCCATTTTTTTTTTGAATTGGACTAATTCTATTAATCAAAAATATGGTACAAGATGATACAATCAAGAGAGATAGAAAACCGGCAATCGGAAATGATAGGACTATCAACCTCGGTTCCGGAGAAGGAGAGAAACAAGCAAGAAGCTACAACAAGTGGTTGGAAGCAAAAACACTGATTTCTACCCAGAATGGGCAGAAGCCTCAACACGAAGCTTTTTCCCTTTCCTTTTTTTGACTTCTACCCAACCATCTTGGGGTGAATGAGCAATAACAACTTGAAGATTGGGGTTCTCCACCGGGGGGCCCTCCTTTTCTGAATCAGAGGAGGAGGTCATATGGACACGTTTTTGGGCGATAGCTGTATCAGAGGAATGCACCGGACCATCTATGGAAGGGACCACGGAAGGAGGGGCTTGATCCAATTCTGCATCGCTACCTTCATCTTCAGAGCTAGAGGAATCAGAATCCACGACTGGAGGTCGAGAGCAAGGAGCCCATCGTTCGGACTTGGGCTTGGAGAGGTTATCCTTATTCTTTTTTTCCGGGAGATATGGGTAGGTGTTCTACAGATGCCCTGATTGGTGGCAATGGCGGCAACAGAATGCAGTATTTTCGTAATCCAGTGTCTGGGTCTAGACAAAGTCATTTATCTTGAGATTGATTTGGTATGGAAGTCCTTTACTCAAATCTAACTCCGCACATATTCTGGCATATGAGTAGAGACCTTTACTTTCCCGCCAGTAATCTCCCATAATGGCACTACCCAGGGTGTTGCCTATAGCTCTATAGACTGCATAATGCCATAAGTGGGCAAGTAAGTTAGGAAGCCTGATCCATACAGGTGTCTTGGTAATGACAACAGTTGTTGGATCAAAATCTGGGAACCAAGGAGTCAAGAAGAGCCCTGCAGTTCCCATAAACCAAGGGCCTTCTTCTAAAGCCTTTTCATAATGCTTACTGTCATCAAATAGAACAATGAAGTATCCTTTTGAACAGAAACCGATCTTACAATGATGAGTCCAGTTTACATGGATCCATGCATAGAGATCCTGAGATCACGGCCACAGTGCGTTAAATCTGCAAATGATGGCTCTTTCTGCAAATTATTGAAGTTGGTTTGCAAGACCTTCATGGGTGATTCCAACAGAGGGAATTTCCTCTATCTTGTCAACCAAAAAAAGCTTAGGTTTAAGGGCTTCTGGGGGTTTGGGGTTCTCAGAATGTACTGCATCTTTGTAAGAGAAAGGAGGAGCAGAGGATGACTGTCCCGCTGCACCTCCTCTCGAACGAAGGGATAACACCAAAGAGCTGTTTCTGGTAATGTTGTAAGAAGAGAGGGGAAGAATGTATTCAAGTTGTTTACCTTGAAAAAGAAGTCTTTGAAGGCCTGAAGGGATTCCAAACCGCCGCTCTAGATCCAGTTTGAGATCCAACACCAAATCTGAAGAACTGACCCATTGCAGGATGGTTCTACCTGTAGGTTGAGAAATTTGGATTTGAAAGGAGTCAAAGTAGTGCCTAGACATAGGGCCAGGGCCTCTTGTGCGTCCGAGAGCAAGTCTGCCATGGCGATGATAGGGAGGGGATTTCTCCTATGTAAATAGTCGGTCACTTAAAACTAGAGACAGATCTATGTCCAGACTCGCCAGTCTTTGAGCACTGACCAAAGCTGGACGAGGAGCACATTTGTTGTGTATTGCTAACCTTAATACCTTTGCAAGCATATCTGGCGAGTTCTAGAAGCGGATCCACTGCTTGCTTATGGCAGAGATGAAATCTGAGGGATCTTCAAGGTAAATCTTGTTTGCATTGTGAGCTACTGTTAAGACGACGACTTTAAAGCCGTCTGGAGAATTTGCAAGGAATGCAGCCACCCAGACGACGACACCATATGTGCCTAAGAAAGCCATGTGCAGAGGCTTGCTAACCTGTCGTTTCAGCTCTGCAACCCAGTCGATGTGTATTGCCAGCATTGGTACCTCTGCAGGCAGATCTGGCAAGTTCGAGAGGAAGATTTGCTGTTGGCTAGCTGTTGAGGTGAAATTTGTAGGATTTCTAGAGTGGGTCTTATTTTCATTGTGAACAAATGTGAAAGCCACGACATCAAACCAGTCTGGATCAAATGTAGGGAACGCAGCTGCCCAGACGGCGGCATCATCTATTCCGTGGAAAGCCCTGTGCAAAAGCTTGCAATGCTGCGGATTCAAGTTTGCAGTCTGGCTCTTGAACGGAAGGCGACCGTCTCTTGGAAAGGTTGAGCTGGCGCAAACCAGAAAAGCAAAGCTACAAACCCTAGACAATCCTTTTGCCGTCGCTCTCTCCTGGAATGTTAGTTATAAATATTTATTTTAACATGCAAAACTATGTGAAAAACTTGTTGTAACTAGCAGGATCTGCCTTCCAACTTATTTTAAAACAAATTTTAAATAAAATTTAAAATATCTCCTATCATCATCATGTGACCATCCCATCACATTGGCAATCCTTGGTCCAATCTTCGTCCACCTATTCACTTCCATCAGACTCCCAAGGTACAAAAGATAGGACCTCCTGATCATATGAATTTGGTCTTATCATGAGAACTTCAACTCGTGAGTTGCAACACACCTCTGCAGTAACAAGTCTGCACCTTTCTACATGATACCTCACCAAACTTTCTCCTAAGTTTGGGTTTTTGACATCTTCCTAGTTCTCTTCCTTGGAACCCTGTTTAGTCAATTTAACGTCTTAAATTGCTCTACATAAATTATCAATCCGGGTATCGTAAACTGATGAAGTGTGGTGCACTATATGTGCTTAGTTAACCTTTCTCTTACTTCGTTGTTTTATAGTTTATGTTGTTTTTGGGGTTTTGTTTTAACATGCAATAATCAAATAATGAGAAAATGACTATGAGACCAAGTATCCTTGCTGCAGCAAAAGGACAAGATGATTCTATCATGTCATTAGTTCATTAGAAGGCTAAGTGCATCACTACTCTACAATCAACTTGAAAGCATGCAGTAATTCAAACTGTACATTAAACTGCAAAGAAAGAGCTTGAAAGAAATAACTTGAAATGAAACTGAAAGCAAAGCATAAAAAACCACGTTCTAATGGCATTAGTCTCTACCCATATTGCTGCAAATAAAAGAAACAAGAAAATCACTTCAAGGACTGATGATAATGGTTATCTCTTCCTAACTCCCTGCTTCTACCACATAGTACTGCGTAAAACACGATTAGGAAGTAGCTGAAAACAAATCCAAGAATTGATAAAAACTCTAAATGACAAATTATAACACTACTAAGCCTTTTCCATCATACTGCTTCCTACATATGTGATTATGTGTAACAAGTGGAAAAAGTATTAGTGCCACAAGCCAAGACTACTTAAAAACAAGCTGCAATTAATTAGTGTTCTATTCTCTTGAAAGATAAACCATTCATGATAAAGAGAGCATAAATTAGTTAGCATCCAACTTGTAAAACTAAGCTAAAAACTAATCTAGAAAACAGAGTAAAAAGGGCAGCATTACGAATAAGACAATTGCAACTACCATTAGATATTAAAGCAAATACAACAAAGACACACAATCCCGGGAGAAAATAACTTGCATAAATTAAAATTGCATGAATGAAAATCTAATCTACCTTACATTCTACAAAGCAATATTTACAAAATGAAATCTAATCTACTTACATCCTAATATGCTCCATGACATCTACTTCACATCTCCTTCCATGTTGAGAACATCAAAGCTTTATTCAATTTCTTCAAAAGTGCAAAGTACAAAAGCTTTCAAAAGTCATGGGACTAACAAGCTAAAAGGACTAAGAAAAGACTAAAGGAAAGACTAGCAAATGAAGGAGAGAGATCTCCTATTTATACAAAAAGATGAGAGCCATCTCATTAATGATAGTCCATGAATCTCTCCCTCTACCTCTAGAGTCCTAATCAAAATAGGAACTGATAAGACACATGTCTTTTTAGAGTTACAATACAATTAGGAGATGTGACACATATCCTCATGATCCCATGATTCTTTCCAACCAAATTCGAATTTGGCCTTAGAGTGCCACATAAGGGTCTTCTAGAAGCCTTCTTTCAACCTACACATGTCAACAACCTCAACCCATTTGTTAGGTATAAGCATATGCACATTATTTTCTAATGTTTAATCACAAATTCACTTAAAAGGCTTAGAAATAATAAATATTGGAAAAACATAAAGGTGGCCCAATAATAATGAAAGTGGGATGAATGTGGTGACATAGTAGTGAAATGGAGGTGAAATGGAGGTGATATAATGGACATAATAGAGAAAGTATAATGGAAATGAATGACATTTTCAAGACTCAACAAACCCTATGAGTACTCCTTGCTCTAAGCCATTGCAAATATACTCACCTTCCTCAATTGTCACTTGCATAGTGAACCAAGTTTCTTAGTAGATCCTTAACTCGACATGTACTTTCTTCTACTGCTTCTGCTATGAACTCTAAAATTTTACTTGCTGTCAAATTGTTCAAACTTGCCAATACTCTGCTCAAATATACCTTCCTGCTTCTCTTTTGTCAATTTCATATTATAATCTAGTGCTTGGCTGAAATTTGCTATCTCCCAAATACTCATCAAATATTCATCTTCTTTATCATATGTGTTCATCACCCTAGGTCATCCTTCCATGGCAACAACTCAAATCCCTTGAGCTTTTCCCCCAACTGAGCATTTGATCTATGTATCAGCTTCACTTGCAACAAATTCCTTTTCACTTTCTTATGGAAAATTCGTCTACAACCCTGGTCTTCCTCATCTTTCTGTAGTAGTCCTCTCATCATCTCTAGCTGTAATTTAATTTCAGCTACTTATGTATCAATTTTTTCCTAACTTGATCTTGTATGGCTTATATCTAAGCCTTTACTATGAATCTTAGTAGTCAAAAATTTCCTTCTTTTATGAGATTCTCCTTGCTCACTATGAGCTGCACACAAGCCACTACAACAAGCTAACTCTATAAACCTGTTTGTAAATACCATACTAAGCTCTCCCAAGCCTTATCTTCTCACGATATTTCTGTTGACTCCTTCCTATGGAATCTTCGTCTGAGCACTCTTTGCTCTTTTGGCTTCTACATGAAATTTACCCACCTTTTTCCTCTGATAACTTTGTTGTTCTTCCTCACTTTATACCACAAGGTTCCTTTCCATCATCCTTAGTTGCAAACATTCATCACTATTACTTGTAATCAACAATTAACCCACAATTAACAAAAGACCCTTACCTCCTTGTTCGATCTCCACACAACTGCTACTGCAGAATTCTTCTTACTGTTGTCATCCTTTCGCTGTTGGAAACCTTCCTGTTCAAAACCATTCTTCATGCTCATAACTTTAGTCATCTTTAATTTCTTGTAGCAACTGTTTCACATGATTGAATTTTCCCCCTAACTCAACCATCTCCTCCTGAATCCTTCATCACTCATTCCTTTGGTACTTTTCTTCTTCTACTTGTGACCTTCCTCTGAACCCCTGTTATCATCTTCATCTCTTCCTCTTGTTGAATTCTCCTTGTCTACAAGTGAGTTGCAACTATCCCTTCTTGTAACAAGTTTGTGACTTGTCGCCCATACCAAGTCATCCTCCTAATATAGTCTCTTCTCTAGGTTCTCTGTAGTAGGACCTTTGCTTGAGCATGCTTGCTCCTTAACTTTCAAAATTTGTTGGTTGCTACATCTTCAACAACTTACACTTGTCAGTTTTTTTTTTTCGGGTTCTGTCACCATTTTTAATCAAAGAGACTTTCTTTCTCCATCTCCTTTGACATAACGTACTTGATATGACAACTGCTACCAACTCAATCCTGCAAACATGATTATTTTAATGACCAAGTTAACATAAACATCACATTCAATGTTTATAAGATCTATCATAAGACCTCATCTTCCACAATATTGTTGAACCAATTCCTCTCCAACCAATGCACTTGTTCTTTCTAAATAGCATATAAACTCTCCACTTCCCTACACCTCACTTACTATTGTAAGATTCCTTTTCTCCTCAGCTTGTTTTCATTGTCAAGTTGTCCTATAGTTCTGCATTACCTCTTCCAAGGTCCCTTATGCTTCTTCACTTAAGCCTCTTTAGGAAAGTTTCTTGATCCTTGAACATCATTAACTTCTTTATAGACTGCATCAACTATGTTTGCACACTCTTTTTTCTTTCATGACAAAATTATAATTCTGCCTATCTCTGCATCCATCACTTCCTAATTCCATGCTTCTAATAACCTGCATAATCTTACCTCAAAAAGCATCAAAGTATCCTCCATTATGAGTTGTCAAACTAAAGAGATTTTTCTAGCTTTGGTACAACTTGATGGGGATAGGACAAGTTTCCCCGATTGTCTCCCATAACCCAAGAAACTCTAACCAAAAAACACAACTCTGTTTTTCTTAATTATGGAAATTAAGAAATTTTATTCAAGATGTGTAGTCAAAATCAGAATATGGAGATTTCCTTCAGAATTCCAAGAGAGGGCTTTCTCACACCTTCTAACCCTTTTTATCACCTCAAATAAATCACGTGGGATTCAAATTATCAATGGCACAACCAAGAAGCCAAAACAAACTCTTAAAACTCATACACAACCCTAAAATCTCCTTGCTGTAGGCGCTGGAAAATAATTTCTTAGCGCTTCCAGAAAAGTGTGTTTTCAACTTCCAGGAAGCTGAAACGACTCGAACTTGCTCCCAATTGACTCTACACGACCTTGAGTCGCTCCTTAACACCACACATGACCTCATACACCCTTCTTCATGGGGATTTACCTCTAACTCACACTTACCAAATCTGCAGGGTTTTGGACAACATACTAACAAAATAGGGTTCTTGGTCTTCTACGCACATGAAGCCTCTTATATTCAACAACCGACATCTTTCATCAATAGAATGGTTATCACACCAAGGGGTATCAACCAAAAAACATGCATATACCATGCAACCATATCGCTGCAAAAAACTCCATATGCAACATAGTCCATAGTCTTCAAATAGAGTGGACAATATTCAACACCGAGTTCAACCATTGTTCACCAGAAATTCATTAACTCATTGATGATGTGTATACCCTCCTTTAGGAGAACACACACTATTGAAAGGATCATCCTATGCATAGTCATTCAATGCATTCATAGTCTCTACAGATTACAAAACTCGATACACACACAAATTACTACAACACATGGTATAATTTCAACACAGTCACAACTTCAATCTATGACCCATAAACATAGGTGAATACATGTAAGTTCAACCCCAACTACATTTAAACCAAGGCATATAGATTTGACATACAGGCTTGTAGCCATGATACATCTCTCAACACATTTCGAGTCTTAACAAGTTCAGATAAACAACTTCATTAATAATACATAGACAGAGGAAAATACAAACACAAAGGCACATAGACACATTTGCTCATAAATCAAAATCAACATACATTAAACTTGCCATGTCTACAATGTGGGCATGTGCAGGCCATGCTTCTCATCCTCTGCCTCTCCTCTGAACATTAGAGATTATCCTCTCTACCTCTGCTGCACTCCTGCCTACTCTCTTCTCAAACACTCATTTCTTTATAAAGAAAGCTAACATGGATAACCAAGAGTCATGAGTGGTGGTTCGTTTCACTTTCCCACAAAATGGGGAAACTAAAATTAATTTTACAGTAATAAATAATTCTTCCGAATGCAAATATCTACAAAACTTTTAAAATATATCCTATCATCATCATGTGACCATACCAACACATTGGCAAGCCTCGGTCGAGTCTTCCTTGAACTTTGTGCTCCATCTATGCACTTGCATCAATAGCTTTATCCTGCAAAACATCACTTTGAAAGGAATATCTTGTAGTTTTGTTGTAATTTCTTCTTGTTTATGTTGTACATTTATTGACAAAAAAGCTCTTCTTCAGTGTGTGAAAATAAGGAAATGTTGATAGCTTTCTAGAGATAGTTGCCTAGCCTTTTCACATACTTCATCATAATAGTTGGCTCTACGAAAGAGATCATCATAGATTAAATCCTCATGAAAATACTTAATTTTGTTTGCTAACTCTGTTTCCTTTTACACAATTTTATGAGGATCATATAACCTCAAAGGGATTGTATCTAGCTTCAAAGGATAAAAAGTTTCTGATTCTTTTTCAGAGTATGAGAAATTATATAAAGTGTAGATGCCAACTTGAATATGGAATAGGGGCCATGCCTTTTTTGAAGCATTTATTAGTTGAACCACTATCCCTTTTCCTATCGTACGATAAGCCACCTCTTTGCACAAGAGTCTATTTGGAATATAAAGTGGTAAAGCGTGAGGAACACCATTACATCCATAAATTATGACATATGTGAAATTCTCTTTGGAGAAACAATTTCAAATCTTGGATAAACATTCCATGGTTGATTGAGACATTCATGGAGGTTTAGCATTAAATATAGTCTGGTAGATAGGGATCATGACATAATAACAAATTTGGTGGAAACTGTCATAATACTTATTTTCCCATAGTTTACTATGATACAGGTGGATGGGTAAGGGCTCATTAGGCATCCATTGCCAACCCATCTCTAGAAAGCCATTAGAAAGACAAACAATTTCCATAATGAATGTTGATATATAGTAAGGAGGGTTAAAGGTGTCTTTCTTCTTTGTGATAGGAATGAACACTAAGAGTAATGCTACTAGACATAATTTCACCCTGATTGAAGGAAAACCCGTATGAAGCCCTATGGATTAGAGGGACCCAGTCCAGAGGGAATTGTCTAACATCTTTATTTCTAAATATTCTACATAACATGGCAACAAAATAACTAAAAGGAGGGATTAAAGAGGCAATTGCTTATTTTTCGGAATATTTTGCTTTGTGTTTGTTGGGGTCTCTCCATTCTTTTATTAAATGGGAAAAAGGCTCCTCAACTTCGGTAAATTATTTCTGAATAAATTCTTGAATAATTGTGGTATTATAAATGAGTTATGAATGTGGCAATTTATACTTATCCTGGATATCTTCCACTTTGAAAGAACCAACTATTGTAACCCGAGAAGTGATAATTTTCCTTTTGTTGCCATCCACATAATTAGGCCGATAGGCCTTCCTTTGAAAGAGACTTTCGTCGTCCTTTTCGTTCTAAGGTTGACACTTGGCATTTTTTTTCAACAACAGCCAAATTGACATCTTGGTATTTTGCATCTTGCAGTTTCGCATTTGTTAATTCCACTGTGCGCTGTTAATACATGTGTGCCCAACCTGCGTGTGGTGCGGTGAACGTGTGCCCACGTTGCGTGCATGCTCCTCTCTGGACGATCTCCAGGATTAGTACCTAGGGAATCGAACCCCACTCCAACATGATTGAGACTGAAAATTTGTGGAAGGTGAGGGAGTTGTGGCACGCCTAGCGCGATGAGACAAATCGACGACGAGCAGAACTATTCCACCTCATTGAAATGTGTTTAACTGTATTCGTCATGGTCTTCAGTTATGGGCAGACGGAATGGTGGGCATTTTAGTTATGGGCGGAGAGTTTGAAAACAAAATCTACTAGGCTTTTCTTTGCGATTCTTCTTCTTCTGCTCGGGGTCTCTTTGGTGAAATTGTCCATGCAGGAGGAGGGCTGAGGGAAGGGCTCGACTCGGTTTGGCAAGAGTTATCTCAGGGTTTTTCTTTTTCTTTTCTGCGTCTTCAGAATCGGGCTTGGAAAATGGTGTCACAGGACAACTCAAAAATGCAAGAGGAAGGGAGTGGGAGACAAGTGTTGGAAGGGCCCATTCACTACTAGAATAACTACCTTCGTTCTCGCAACCACCTGGTTTAGAAGAAGTTCAGTGAAACTTTCTCGACAATTTGATAAACTGACCGGATTCAACGCTTCCTGGTATTCACATCATGCGTTTTTCATGATTTACCTGCTTCTCATTGTCATTCCATTCACCTTTTCTTCGTGCGAGATTGGAGGGAGAAAACCATAAGGACATTTCAACTTGTTTTCCGTTAATTCTAAACTACATGTCTAACTTCGAAGTAAAACGCCTCGAAATTTATTCCCTAAAAGATTGAAAGTAAGAAATGAATATCTAATTTCGTTCTAAAATTCTTGAGAATTTAGCTTAAATTAAAAGAAACATAGACAATTTGCTTCATAATTTGATGATGTTTATCCTCTCAGAAAATTCAGGGCTTAATTTTTGACGTGATTTGAACATTTAGATTTGGATTTATATTGCTGTTCAGGTGCTTTTATATTGCGGCGAGCGCACACTGAGAACATTCAGAGCAGGGAATTATACTGTCAATATTGTCAAGGTCATGTAATTTCTACTTCAGATATGCAATTTTCTTGTATTATCTGTATCTTGAAATCCTTTGCAAGCACAATCAACATATATGCTTTATTTATTTTGCAGGTGGTAGTTTATCGCAGAAATGTCCTGGCTTTGCATATGTCAAAACCTACAGGCTTCGAGTACAAGAGTGGAATGTATTTATTTCTCCAGTGCCCCAAGATCTCACCTTTCGAATGGTAATTTTAGAACATACATTAGAATTTATCAATTGATAAGATCTTTTAGTGTTTCTTCCACGATTCTTACATTTTTTTTTTATGAACTTTCTACATGCAAGAATCCATTCTCGATCACCTCTTCTCCTGATGATGAACACATTAGCGTGCATATCAGAACAGTTGGAGACTGGACATAGGAGATGAAAAGAGTTTTCTCGCAGGTGATTACTAATTTATTTCCTTTAGCTTTAAGATGAAGTTCCTTTGTCGGCCGTAAGTTCTAATCACAGATCTTTGTAGACAATGGAGGCCCCTACAACTGGAAAAAACAGACTTCTGAGAGCGGAGCGTGAAGTTTCTTTGTCGGTTGTAAGCTCTAATCACAGATCTTTGAAAGACAATGGAGGGAAAAAGTGGACTTCTGAGAGTGGAGCGTGAAGTTTCTTTGTCGGCTGTAAGTTCTAATCACATATCTTTGAAAGACAATGGAGATTCTGACACAAAATTACAAGAAATATGATGGGTTGTTGTTGATAGGGCTCAAAATTGGTGCTACTCCCTTCATAAGCATTCTCAAAGACATGTTAAATCACAGATTCTGCTTCCAAAAGGAAAAGGAAGGACCGGGGTCTGACGAACACTTATTTCTACTGGGTCACAAGGGAGCAAGGCTCCTTCGACTGGTTCAAGGGGGTCATGAACGAAATAGCAGAGATGGACGACAGGGTTATATAAAAAAATACCAAATTTTGTCGAATTGAAAAATATAAACGAAATGTTGGATGTTTGTGAATCCAGGCTGCTATTGAAATGCACAACTATCTGACGAGCATTTATGAATAAGGCGATGTCAGGTTGGCTTTAATTATAATGGTGCAAGCTCTGAATCATGCCAAGGCTGGAGTCGATATTCTCTCAGGAACCAGGGTACATATATATAAATTTTTTCCATTATCGCTGTAGTATTACATTACCTGGGGGCTGTAGGAAGCCATTGTTTGAAACACCCGCTGGTCTGCAGGTCAAGACTCACTTTGCCAGTCCAAATTGGAAATAGGTTTTCTCAAAAGTTGCTTCTGCTAATAAAGACAAAGACGCCAGAATTGGTAAGTCAAGCTTTCAAAATTTCTGACAAACGTAGGGAATTATGGCTCCTTTGAGAATCACCTACTTATATTAACGTTGGTTAAATGCAAGGGTTTTCTGTTGCGGGCCTCTAATTTTGGCCAAGGAGCTGAGATCCATCGCCAAAGATTACAACCACAAAATGAACACTAAATTCGAGTTCCATAAAGAAAATTTCTAACACATGCAAGCTGTTTACATTATTTCAACTTACAGGGCTATTATATTCTAATTTTTAGTAAAAGAAAGGTAAGATTTGATTTCATAAGCAACCATTTGATAGCTGGACATGAAAGAAAGCACACAACACATGCCTTCCTGTCTTTTTCATTAAGATAGCAAGACAAACTGTGATATAAGTTTGACTGAGTAGACTCCAGAATTAGAGACCTGTCCTTATTTCCACCGTTAGCCATTGTCTGTAACAAGAAATGATAGATATGCATTGTAGATAGACGGAAATGGTATTGCAAAATATAATGCTCATACAATTTGCACTGTATAAGCAGGGGAAGATTCCATCTAATCTGAGATGTTTCCGGGTCCTCGTATTCGCAGTCAAAAGGTCTCGAAAATTATATAAAACTATAATTTAAATTATATTTTATTTTTATTATTATTATCAGAGATAATTTAAATAGGAAATAATAAATATTAAAATTGATAATCATTTTAATATTTTATTATTATTATTACTTTATTTGTATTAATATGTTTTTAAAAGTAAGTTTCTGTCATTTATGATTTATAATTTTTTTTTTTTGAGAAATTATATAGACATTTTTTGGGTTAACTGTTTTCGAACCAATAATTGTGGTTCATAATCATTTATGTGATTTATTTAAAAACTTTTTTATGATATTTTTTTAATTAAATATTATTTCAATTTTTAATTTTTAAATTTGATTGATTTTAGCTTATAATTTACTTTATCTCTATTAATGTTTATATTCAAGTTTTAATCTTTCAACTCCATGCACATCTCAAGTAGTCTTTAACTTTTAGTTTTTCAATCTTTTCACCACCTCATCAATCTTCAACTTAATTTTGATTCTTCATTTTTATGTACATGTTTGTTTGGCTTCCTCCTATGTTATATTTTTCATGCCAATTTGTGTATACAATATTTTTTTAGCATTAATCTACACACTTTCATTTTCTCATTATCTTTTTATGCACTCGATCTATAAGTCATTTAATTTTTATACACATAATTTATTGACCTTATCCAAATATTTGTTGCATTTTTTCCTCTAAGCAAAATTGCATGCTATAGCTATCTGCTTCTATGCATATAAATGTTATGGCACCCACATTATTCCTTCCTATCTTATCTTTTCACTTTGGTTCTCACCTTGTATAATCTCCTTATATAACATGATTTCTATGCTTATAACAAAACTTGTCATGGATTCTCCTATGCCAACTTCGTCTTATATGGAAAACTTGGTTTGTCCTTACACTAATTCTACATCCTCATTCCTCCTCTTTCCTCTTCATTATTTCTACCTCATCATTCCTACTCTTTCCTCTTCATTATTTCTTATACAACATCTCAAGTACCCTTGTGTTGATGTCAATGGTTTTAGCCTTCCTTTTTATCAAACATTACTTACAATGAACAATCCATCTTTGAAATTTCCTTTCTTCACAATATTTTCTATATCTTCTAGCTTCTTTCTTGGCATTCACTTCATTCAATCAATCTAAACACTCTCTTATATTTCATTTGCGTTATTTTCACTTCCTTCTATAAATGCAAGTTCACATAATAAAAAATAAGTGAAATATCAAACTCTTGGTTACTCCACCTCATGTACATTTTCACCAAACTTCCTTCAGATCCTACATGATCTTATCTTCTCCAAGTTGAACTTAATGCATGTACCTTATATGGGATAATGCTCTTTCCTCAATTGTAGAATCACTTGATTGACAACGCCAAAGGACTTAATTTGGTGCACATGTGTTTTGTCCTTGTACCTCATGCTATTTCCCTTTTTGTAACTCTTCTTGAACCTGTGCAAATATCTACCATACCAATTCTATACAAGATCTATCATCATTTCTCCTCTTCAAATCTATAATAAAATCTACTAAGTTTGCTACTTCGGGGTTTGACTTCATTTCACACCTATCTAATTGAATGGAGTAGATAATGTCAATTTTTTCATTGACCTATTATTTAACCAATTTCCTTATGCTGGTATTGACAACTCTAATTCAAGTTATCTTTAACTAAACATATTATCATATTTCCCAAACTTTTTGCAGCAAGAAAATGATGCCTATTCGTATCTAAGGCCTCTTAGTGTTCTATTTCCCTGAGCTTTGGTTAATGCCTGTGAATCTTAAAAACAATCAAAATTTGAAAAGCTACACATATTTCTTTCGAATACTCTATACACTGTAAAAAAAAATAAAAAAATGAAAGATCAATTCAGGCTTGTAAATCTAAAAAAACAACCAAATTTTGAAAATTTATACACACATTTATTTTGAATAATATGTACATTGTAAAAAATTGAAAGATCAATTAAGGCCTGTAAATCTCAAAAAACAATCAAAATTTGAAAAGCTATACACATATTTTTTTTTGAATAATATGTACACTGCAAAAAAAAAAATAAAAAAAAAATAAAGATCAATTACATACATATGATATGATAGTTATACAAATTGAAAGATCAATTACATACATATGATCACTGCAACAAATTATCAATGCTCTCTCTCCCAGACCAAAAATGACGTGGAAATCTAAAATTATCCGTAACAATTCTTCAACTGTGTTAATATTCAATTTCCCATGGTAAGGTGGAAAATTAAACCAACAACTTAACACTTAGGAGTGTCTTAACAATACAAATCATGTCTACAAATGCATTCCACTTAAACAAATGAGTATTTATATTTTTATTAGTTTTTCATCAAGATTTCTTAATTTTTAATGTTTATTTCTTTACATAAAGCCATTTTTCATTACATGAGACAAGAAACGTGAGATTTATTTCTTCATTATTGAAATACATTTCAGTTTCTTTGCCTTTACATATAAACCACTCTTCATTATTTTCACTTTGAATGAGCATACAAAGTGGATCCATTTAACAAATTTGTGTGGACAACTTTCTTTCTTCTTGGTAGAGTATTTGGATTTTGCTCTATGTATGTGCATAATTCTTTCCAAAGGCAATTTATTTGTGTAATTGGCTTGCTTCTCCCTCCCTAAGTATTCAATCTGGTTGGGTAGAGAAACATTGTCAAATGGTAGGGGATAGTCATGGTGGTTATTGCCTTGGTCACTAGAAAGCTTTGTAGATGCTTGGCCATCTATAGAGGTTTCTTAATTTTGGGTAATTAACTTACTCTAAAATGAAATAAGACATTCAATGTGTTCAGTGTAATATAGATATAAACAAAACATCTAAAGAAAAGTAATTGCACAATAATCCAGTCCAAGAAAATGAGGTTTTCCACAAACCAATTAAGCCTTTCAACCTTTTCGGCTTATTTGCTTATATCAAACATTTGTGTAGGGTTTCAACCAATTAACATTTCATTGAGTATATATCTACAAATCAATGATTTTAAGATCAAATCCCACAAAGCAATTCTATACCCGCTCTTCAAAATCTTGTGAAGCTATTGAAAGCAAAATCAATGAATTATCAATATAATTTTACCATAATAAAAAAACAATTAGAAGGCGTTTAGCCAGCTCAAATTGCTCATCCGTAGACTTGAACCAACATCTCTTCTAGAGAAATTCAAAAATTCTAATTTAATAATCCTATCGGCCTCTCTTTGTACCTTTTGGGACAATTGCTAGTCTATAACCCATTGTATCATATCAATATAAAGAAGAATTATCAAACAAGAAACTACACTATGCAAATGAGAGTTTGTGGTGTCCAAGAATGTGGCCTCAGAACTCATTTTACCTCCTTGATCATCTGTAGCAATAATGGTGCCTGGAATGTATTCAATGACATTAGTGAATTCTTGCTCAAGGTGATTGTACATTCCCTCCTAGGAGGAAATATCCACGTCCATGGTAACAACAATGCCTGAAAAGAGGAAGGCATTCAACTTTTTATCATCAAAGTCTTTAAGGACTAGTTGTGATGTCTATTGTATAGTCAACTTCTTTTTTCTCTCCCCATCTCGCTGAGTTTTGCAGTGCTTACCAAATTGGTTCGTTGCAATACCAAATTTAGGGTTAAAATGATGATTTTCAGAAAGACAGATCCAAATATAAAGTAATAGGATGAAATACTATTTAATAATAACTACCCATTGGAAATCCTATGCATTTTAAATTCAATTCCATAAAAGTGAAAAGGTAGGAAATCAAACACTCAAGGCATGCTTTTCAATTTGGCAAGTGAGTGTTATGTTCACATGAAAGTGAAAAGTGTTATTTTTGGATTGGAAGGTGAAGATATCTTGCCATATGAATAAGTTCTTACATCACCCTCGTGAGTGAAATCCTAGAAGAATCAAATGGAGGCTCCAGTTGAAACCTCCGAGATAGAGTTTCCGAGGTGATGTGGCAGGTAGGCCCTATGCACATTTTTGTGGATGAATGGAAATGGATGTATGCTTCGAGAATTTGGTGCACTTGGTGATGAGTCACCCTAGGAATAAATCCTAGAATATTTTCATAGAGCTCCTTTCGCAATTGCCGGGAAGTATTACCGGGGTCATAAGGGATCTTACATGTGAGGAGAAGGGTGGCCCACTAGGACATGTTATCCCAGCAAAGAGATCCCATAAGAAACCAGGTGAGGATCACAAAGAAATTATCAGGGAAAAGTTTGTGGGATTATGTGTAAAGTAAGGACATATAGGCGCTATCTGGACAAATAGAGGTGTTTCATAGTTAATGAGTGACCCCGACAATTAAAATCCCGGGGAGAAATGAAAGTGCTTCCATTGAAACCTCGAGGGTAACTACCTTTGATATGAAAATTATTGACAAAAGAGCTTTATGTTTATTGACATGAAAAAGTTTGATACGACAATTTATCCCCGTTGTTTTCAAGGGGACGTAGTTTATAAAATCTTCGGGAGGGTTGTTTCGGGTTACATGTCAAGTGGGACCTGTGAAACATTCGTAGAGGTTTTAAAATATACCATGTTTTTTTTTATTGTAATGATTTATATATTAATGATACAAGGTTTTGGTTGCGTTGGTTCTTGGCCTTTAGGTCTTATTTACTTTATTAAATTGAAACTTAATTTCTTTCAAGGCATGAAAGACCTAAAAGGGAAACTTTAGGATTTTTAAAGGTAAATTTTGGTTTTTCTGGTTTATAAAGATTTTTAATGAAAAAAGGGTTAAATATACATAAAAGAATTTTATATAAAAGTATCAAAATAATTTCTTTTACGATTAATTAGAAAAGAATAAGAAGGATATTCTCTTACTCATACTCATTCGCTTAATCACATCAGAGGAAGAAAATGATTTAATTGAATTTTATTACATTAAATAGGAAAAATAAGCTTTTGATTTGGCTACTAAGCTGAGAATACTTACCATGAGCATATGCAATCCATTTAAATATACTTTCTTTTACCCAATATTGCTTTGTTTCTATCAACGATCCTGTTCAGTATCCCGATGGGTTTGCATACATTTCCCAAAACTTCCTATATTAAATAATTATCAATTTCCTTTTCATTTATAACTTTAGAAATTGCTTATTTTAGCAATGGCAAATAGGAAACAAGGTGATATAAAAGTTGTTTTCATAATTGCATCTCATGGGGTAGATTAATCTTTTCACCTTAATTTTTTTTATTCCTATCACAATATTTATATTTGAAGGGAAAGGTTAAACTCTAAAGAGACTTCAATGCAAAGTATTTTCTAAGGTAACCTTCCTTGACAGATGAATTCATCATAGAGTATAAGGTTATAAATCATTTTCTTTATTTCTTGCAATTGATTAACGATAATCCTCTTAAAGATACAAGAGACAATTAAAATATCACATGTCACCTATGTTGTTGACAAGAAACTTATTATGGGATATATGAAAGTATTTACAAGGCTATATACAAATTACAAAAAGGGATCGAATTTGTCAAGATTTTTTTTTTTTTTTTTTAAGATTTGGCCATTCACGTGTAAAGTTTCCTCTACTCCTTCAAGAGTTTATAGTATAAAAGTGGATGGGTTAGTCTTTTGGGAGATCTGAAAGGGACTAAGCCAAAGCTTTTGAAATTTGGTATGTTTTCCTTTATCTTCACGGGCTTTATCCCATTTCAGAACCAAATCATTGACATCAAAATGTTTATCACCAACTGAATTACTATTAAACCATTGTTTAATATTTTTTTGATGATTATCATAAGTTTGTTTGGCTTTAACTCTAGTTTCCTCCAAATTAAAAATTTGAGCTAAGAGATGTTGCAAGCTAGTGCAAAGTTGTTCTTGAATGGATTGCACTAGGGCTTGAGAGGGTAGAGCAACATTTGGGGGGATTTTTTGTTTGTTTTTTTTTTTTTTTTTTGCTTTTTGCTTTTGTTATTTTTTTTTGCTTTGTTTTTCGTATACTGAAAAGTATGTGGAGGTACCTATTTCTTCTTTATAAGTTATTCTATCAGCCCATAGGGCAAAAATAAGAGCTTTAAGGCAATTTCTTTGATTATCGTCAATGCTTTTCTTAATTATCCTTAAAATGATCTTAATTGTTGATTTTTCTAATCCATTACCCCAAGGACAATAATTTGAAGAATATTTTAACTTAATACCCTTTTGAAGAGAAAATTTAGGAAGTGAAACGATAGAAAAATAAGTTGCATTATCAAAATGTAACGTGCTCGACATACGAAACCTAGTGATGATAAATTGATTTATGAAAGATATTACCTGATTAACAGTAACATTTTTCAATGGAATTACCTCCACCCATTTTGTGAAATAATTTGATGCAGGGAGAATAAATTTATGTTTCCGGGAAGAGTTAGGAGCAATGCCACTGATAATGTCAAGATCCCATTGCTCAGAAGGTTGCACTATGTTCACAGGACATATAAGCAATGCTACTTTCTTTTCTCTTCCCGTGCAATTTCAGAAAAATTTGCATTTTCTAACATAGGCATGTGCATCTTTAAAGAGTTTTGGCTAGTAATACCCCACGTGTAGAATTTTTTGAGCTGTTGTATCACCTCCAAAATGACCACCTGCTAGTCCATCATGCAAATCATTCAACACTTTATCAGCCTCATGTTTTTTTTGAACACCTAAGTAACATGGAATCATAATTCTTTCTAAATAAAACTCCATCTATAAGTTAATCCTAATTAGTTTTTAACCTTAAAGAGCACCTTTCCTTTGGTTCTAGATGTAATAGTGTTGTACCATTAGTCAAAAAATAGTTTAGATCTGCATACTGTGAATTAGAAAAATTAGGATTTACACATACTAGTTGAGGATCTTGTGACTAATGATTATCTAAACTATTTTCTGACTACGAATTGATGGTTTGAGTAACCAACTTACATAATCCTTGACCATGGAAAATTTTTGCATTCTTTATCTTCAAGTCATATTATTGTAACACAATCACCCATTGAGCTCTTTTCTCTCCAAGGTCTTTCTTAATCAACAAATTTCTTACATCAGAGTAAGGCAAAATTACCTTGGTATGAGATTTGATTGAAAAAGGTCTAAAATTCTTAATAGACTTGAAAACAACATAAGCTTATTTCTCAACATCTGAGTATTTCAATTCAGCTCATGAAATCCAGAACTGTTAAAGGTTACTAGTACTTCTACAACTTGATAATTTTGTTGAGTTAAAACATATGCATATGATTGATGAGAGGAAAATATATATAAAAATAATTTCATTATTATAATAAGGGGAAAACAAGGAGGGAGCTTGGATGATTACCTATTTAATGGATTCAAAAGTCTATATTTTAGATGCATTCCATTTAAAAGTTGCATTCTTCTTGATCATGTTTTATAAGGGAAAAACTATTTGTGCAAATTTGGAACAAAATGCCTTACAAAATTCATCTAACCCGAGAGTGATTGCATAGACTTTTTGTTCTAGGGAAGTGAAATTTATGAGATAGCCTTAACTCTATTAGGATCAAGAGTAATTACTTCTTTAGACAATGAATCTTGATAATTTACCTTCACATAATGCAAAAAATGTTTTTTAGGATTTAAAGATATCCCATATTTCCTACATCTTTAAAAAATATACTTTATATGATGAATATGATTAGCACATTTTATGGATAGTATGGTGATATCATCAAGATAAACAACAATAAATTTATTGACTAAACCTATGAAATCAATTTCCACTGCCCTTTGAAATGTTGCACCAACATTTATAAGACCAAATTGCATTTTTGATAAGCATAAGTGGCCCATTCGGTTCTGAAAGTTGTTTTAAGTCAGACATTGGGATGCATTAAGATCTTATTGTAAACCAAGAATTTGTCAAGGAATGACTTTAACTCAGATCCCTCAATGGACTGTAGAATATGTTCCATTAGTGGTAACGAACAATTATCTTTCTCCGAAGCTGTGTTAAGATTTCTAAAATCAATACAAATTTTATTAACCTGTTTTTATTTGTAATTGGAACAAGATTATAATCCCGTTTAGAATGTCTTATTGGGAAAATAATCTTATCATTTAACAACTTATTCAATTCAACTTTGATCTGAGGTTCCAGATTAGGATGTATTTGCTTCAATTTTTGTTGAATAGGATTTTAATTAGGGAGCATGGGGATTGTATGTTGGATAATTGAGGTGTCATAGGTCTTAAGTGTTGGGTTGTGTTATATTCTTTGGACGACTAGCCCCAGTAGTTAAAATGGGGGGTTAGAGTTCCCCTTTCGTTGCGATGGGCGCAGTGGGAGGGTAGCATCTCTCCCTGTCGGGGGGTTTGAGGGGGGCGGTAGCCCCCCTCTATGGGGTCCAGGGCAACGCCCCGGGGAATTTTTTTTAGACCCTATATTAGGTGGGAGAACCTACCTATGGTTTTGTGCATGGATTTCGCACATGGCTTTGGACGCGATGATTTTCGGTCCATGGTATTTTGTAGTTTTGGTTAAGGGAACTACGGTTATGTTCTAATCCAGGGTTAATGGATTGAGGTTTATGGATGCTTCAACATGTATATATATATATATATATATGTATTGTAACATTGAAAGGAACATAATGAAAAATCAATCTGGTAGTCCCGATTTTGGGATCCAGGGGAAAATCTCTATGTATATTTTTTTATGTGTTATTCTCTCTCCATTGTTTATTTTTTGTTCTTAGAATTCGTATGTAGGTAATTTCTGTATGGGGTTCAAACCTACATTAAGATCATTGTAGGTCCATGCAAAAACATCCTTATATCTTATGAGAAGATGTAACCACATCCTCCCACATTTACCCACTTTCACTAGCCTGTTGGGGTAAACATGAGTTGAGGGATACTATGACATGACTCAACCTCCTACATATAGTTAAGGAAGTGGAATCGAAGAACTGCAACTTTAATGACCTACCTCAGGAGTTACAAGACTCCCAAGAGCTAAACGACCCCTCTAGGTGCCCAAACCCTGAGTCAGATTGCTTTTTCACTGACATGAACCCCCAGTCGCATGCATAAGCCTATATCCATGCAATTGTAGACCTCCAGTCACATGCATAAGACTGTAAGGTAGCGTCTATAGCCCCAATTTCCCAGTTTTGTGCCTACAACCGCGAAATCTATGCCACCTTTTCAGGGCTAGACTTCAGATTACTGCCCAAAACTAGATGAAACTTTCCAATACAATAAATGACACAAAGACAAAGCCTCTAACATAAAAAATTATCAAGGACTTAGCCTAACCAAGCCTAACCATGGCATACATTTCGTCAAACATATTGAAAACATGTAATCTATAGGTCATGAATGCATATTTGAACATAGGGATCTGATACTTATTTGAGAATAATCAAGAAGGTCTAATTCCCATTCACAACAATTGCAATAACATGTACTAGGTCATGCATTCAATAACCATTCATTTACCAATCAAAACATGTTAAGAGCCATAACTGGAATCTGTCATAAAACCATGCTTATAACCAACATATAACCAAAATAATAACAATGATAGAACAACCATCAAAGCCACATTATAATAAGTACATTTACTCATAAAATACAATGGGAAAATGACTCTTATTAAACTATGAAAAATCCATCCAAGTCTGGGACTTCCACGTACCACCTGACCATACATTGGGTTGAACCAGTTTTTTTTTCAAACAATCACCCCCGTGCCATATTCCAAGCATGAATGTGGGATCTCATGGGAAGGCCAAAACATAAACAACCAAGAGAATCCAGAGGTTAAGCCACCTCCACCCTCACACTACCATGACCTCACCTAAACTGGTCCCAAGGTCACAAAACCAAACCAAGCTCGGATGCATCAGAATTCCTTCACCATCCCTTGAGGAATTTTCTTGTCTCCACCCACCTGTTGAGGGATTCCTAGAGAAAACCATCTCCACCCTCAACCCTTGGGATTTTTCCTGAGACCACCTCACCTGGATCCAAAACCTTCTTGCAATCCAAAGCTCAACGAATAATGAATCCCATCACACCATGGCTATATGGAAAATGCAAGGTAAGGCCTAAACCACTGTCACTCTTGGAAAAACCCATGCCAATGACAACAAGAGAACCAAATACACACATGCATATACCATGCATGCACAAACCAGACAAGAAATCACACATGCAACCTACTACCTGTAAGTGTTCCTGCTGAAGTTGTTTGATCCAAATTTTCCTTGATTGATCCTTGTTTTCCTTTGGTTTATTTTTCCTTCCTTTGTTTTTCCTTTCTTTCCTTTTCTTGCTTGCTTACTCCGCTTGACACTCTTCTCCTATTTGAAACTAATTCCAAAGCTAAACTGATAAAAGGTTGTGAACTGATCCGCAGAAGCCTTTTTATCATTGAGGCCTCTATTTTCTTCATTTTCATTCATTTTTCCTTCAATGTCCTTCTCATGTAAATCTGTGACCTTTCACCTCCCTTTTCTCCTAATTTCCTTTATTTTCATAAATAAATTCCAATTAATTGCCACTTTTCCTTTCCAAAACCTTTGCCAATTTACTTAGCCATAATAAATCGAAATGAACACCCACTAGGATGTTTTTCCCAACATTTGACTTGGAATAAATGTTCCATGACCTTGGTCTTATTTTGCCTTTATTAACATTATTACATGAACTTTTAACCCGGGGCTGTTACAAAAGATGAATGTATGGTAGCCTTTCACATGGTGACAATCTAAGTCCTAGGTTTACATTCTTAGGATTTTGATATGTTCCAAGATTAATAACTTCAAAGCTTAAGCTGGAACTAGCAGTTCTATAGTTTGTAGGTTTTTTAAACATATCCTTGAGATCATAGAGATCTTCTTGTTTGAAGACAAATTTAGGGATGGATTTCAAATTTGCTTTCATTTAGTGGCTTATTCAATTCTTGATTGTGAGGCGCTTCATCAATGATTTGCTCATCATACATTCCCTCAGATGTGAGGAAATTAAAGATGTCTTCATCATCATTGAAGAATCTCTAGTTGGAGATATTACGTGTAATTAAGGGTCTAAAAATTAATTCAATAAAAAAAAAACTAGGCTAATTTTTTTAGGTGGAATAAGTCTAGAAGCAACATTAGCTAATAGATATGTGCTTACGTTTTGTAATTTAGGAATTGGGCTAATATTTAATTCTAAAAAGTTTGAAGTAAATTCTTTAGCAAGCAATTGATAATGTTTAAGGTGATTAGAGGCACAATGGATAGTATTCTAACCTGTTTAATGACGATCTTTGAATCACCAAGAACCTTATTTGACATTCAAACTGTTTTCTTTTCTCAATCCTTGAATAAGCACTTCATATTAAAAAACATTGCTTATACATTGAAATTCAAGTATATAGGTAAGCATAGTTTTCTCCCCATTGTGATTCACCAAAATGCCTCTTACACTAGTACCATCACTAGATTTCGACCCATAAAAATACATATTCCATAACTGATTATTTACAACTTTATTTACAGAGGCATTTATAATATTCACACATCAAGATGAATTGGTCTGTGAAAAGTTTTCAATTTATTATCATATAGTAGTGGATGGAAAATGAGACACATGTGTAGTAAAACTTCTGAAATAAGAATCTATACAACAATTTCCTATAATATTGTGGGAAAAGGTGAGTAGTTCATTCTCCTCATCAATCTCTTTGACAATATGCTTCATGTGCTTTTGACAGTCTACTCTTATTTGATTAGGTTTTCTGTTAAATGGAAGCCATAGGTGAGATTAGTTAGTAGCAAAACAAGCTTTCAATTTCTCAGACCAATCTCTACATAGAAGAAGACCATAAGTTTATGGGATATCAACAATCACAATATCAATGGTTTGAAACACTTTGGGTTGAGGTACTAGTCTTATTAAGACATCTTTAAGTTCACCCAAAACCTTGACTTTTGACCTATCAAGCTGAATGATTTGAGTGGTTGACTCTTGGGGTCTAGCATTTATTTTCAAACATACAGAGTAGGGCATGATATTAGAAGAGGCACCAGAGTCAACTAAACAATTGTGCACGTTCTTGTTAAAAATCTCAAAAGTCAAGAGAAATGGTGGAGTGTGTGAATTGGAGAAGGAGGTGGCTTTGCTTTGGTTTTACTTTTGGTAGCAACAACTATTGAAGTTAAGGGAGATTTAGAAGTAGCATTTAAACAATTTAGTAAAAGTTTTTGTTCCTTCTTTAATGTACTAACCTCATATAATGAGATATTTTCCTTAGTCTTCTTCATTTCCTCGATAACATCGTAACCTATACTATTAGAAACAACATAGGTTACTTATTTGGAGTGGAACTTCTATCTACAGGAGCAAGAGGAGTAGATGGAACAAGAGTAAAACTTTTATTTACAGGAGATGAAGAGGTGCTTACAATAGGGCCTTTATTAGCCAGAATGTTACTTACAGAGCCTTTGGTTCTTGTTGTCACGACAAGAACCTCTTCCTCTTCATCAAACAGAGGACCAATAAAGTCCTAGGTAGCATTAGCACCAATCACTTCTTCTTATTCTTCCTCGTCTTTTGTTTTCTCTGGCTCTTCTTCCTCATCTTCTTCTTCTTCAACAGTTGAAATCTCATCGGAAGGAGGAGTTTGTTGAGCTGTTCTAAATGGTATGAATGGTATTCTTGAAGAGGAATCTTCTGTAACCAATTTTTTGAGATCAACTACCTCATTTGATAAGGTATTTATAAAATTTTCAAGTCCTTCCATATCCAACACTCCTTAGTGTTCTTTTTCTTCTTCTCTTCTTTAAATGTAAATTTTTAGCTCATTGAAAAGAGGGTTTCTTTATTTCTGTTAGTGTCGGTCTTGAGCCCTCCATCGGTGATCAAAAGCTCTTTGCATATGCATAGGTAGGTGTCTCATCAATGTCAGTTTTGCATCCCGTTAGGCATGCCATAAAACTGATGGAGGAGCTGGTCCTTGTCCCTTCTTGGCTTTGCTGGATCAGGTCATGTCAGGTATTAAGCTTGTGTCATATTTGTTTTGTTTTGTCTTGAAGTCCCAAGTCTTAGGTCTAGGGTTTTGGTCAAAAATCACTGCAAGGTCATGAGTCAAAGGTCCATGAGTGCCCAGCAAGCCAGAAGGAGGTATGTACATATGTTCCATTGATATTTTTCATCAGGTACAACTCATTTATACCTTGGATTTAAAAACCCTGTTTTTAAACCCAAGGTCATGTAATATTTGTAAAAAATAAGGAAAATTTCAAAAGTCTTCAAAATGCCGGCAATAACCCTGGTCTCCTCGCCAGAGTCCATCAGATGGTCAACCTGCAAAAAGAATGAAGTTAAAGCGCCTCAAAAGCTAAATTCAGGACAAAGCAACTCAAAAAGCAGTGTTAAAAGTGAATGTCAAAATAGAACATTAGAGAGTGGGTTTTGTAAATTAATTTTTTCAAATTGAACCTACAAGAGGTAAATTTCCCTCTAAACATCTTCATTATGCCTCTATGAGCTAGCAAAGAAGAGCAAGAGGGCGGAAAGAGAGAAAGAGGGCGAATTGCAGAAAAATTAAGGAGATTTATGGTGCGCGACCACTCAGGCAGTGTGCGCGACCACCTGGGCGGTGCGCGACCACTCGGAGCCTCCTCCACAGTTCAAATTTCTAACGCGCGCGACCACTCGGAGCCTGCGCGCGACCACTCAGTGCCCACTCACAGAACCTTCCTAAATCCACTCAAATCGTGTTTTGGTTTGTTAATTGCTCGAGGTAGGCCTCTCTAATGTATTGAATGTTTGAAACATGGATGATGAGCTTGTGTTCATGCATTTTTACCATCAAAAATATGAAGAGAAATAGGTTTAGTGATTGTTTGTTCATGTAGGCAATTTTGCTAAGGTTGGTGTTTGCTTTCAAGGTTTTTAATTCCTCTTTATTCCCTCCATTACTCCTATTAGATTTACAATTGTCATAATGTGTCTCTATCTCATCACATTTGCAATGAATATCAATTCCCCATTCCCTATATCTAAAACCCTAATCCCTCTCATATGCATCCCTTAAACCCTAATTCCTTCCCCACAGCATATATATATATATATATATATATATATATATATATATAAACACAGCAAGAATCAAAATAGTGATGTGTAAAAGGAAAGAGCAATTGCAATGGTAAAAATAATAAAACAAAAAAGACAAAAAACAGAGGAAAAGATTACTATGTGTAGCCAAGCCATTGCAAGAACAAAAGAAACTTATTGTTGTGCATAGTCCTCACAAATACAGTGAAAAGAAGGCTGTGTTATTCAAAGCAAAAATAAAGCAAATACAGCTGTACATATTTATTAAAGGACATGCTGCTCTGAAATACTGTTTGCAAAAGAATGTTGCTGTGTCTCCAAAACCAAACCCTACGAATCCTTTTCCCTTCTATCCCCCTAATACCCTTGATGCAATGCATCTCCTTTCTCTTTTGAATTTGTTAAGTAAAGCCCTCCTCCCCTTATGACAAATGTAAATTAATTCCTTATTTCCCCTTAGCATCAAAAGTACATCAATCCCTTGGAAAAACAGAGTATGCCTAATAATGTACAGTCAAAGGACAAAATCTAAGAGCTATCTGTTGATGCTAGTAATCAGTGCTGCCCCATCTCCTGTATTACATGCTACCCCTTACCCCCTGTTGAAAAATGTATTGTCCTTTCCCTTGGTGACCTTATTACATGTCTTCCCTAATAAAGATATTTCTTTGCAAATGATTTCCCGATGATGAGAGATGAGATAACATGTTTGACATTTTGTGAATTATTCCTTAAAAGTTCCCTGTTTTTATATATTTTCCCATTCCTTATGAAAAATCCCTCCCCTAACATTTCCCTTATGATTTTTTCCCCTTGAAAACAACATACTTCTTAGCATTTTTGCAGGCAAGGGCAGCAGTTTACTCTATCTATTTGCTTCACTTTGCTCAAAAGCACCATGTCAACCACTGAAACTAATGAGCAAGGTGATGACCGGTCTTCTTCTACGGAGGTCGAGGCACAACAGAGGCCTCGTAGGGGTGGCAAAGGTGGTCATCATAGGAGAGAAGAGCCCACATCTTTAGCAGAATTACAGGCTTGCCCATTGGCACTGACTTGTTTCCAGTACATGTCATGTTTCCAGTTTTGCGAGAGGCTTGCCCAGATTCAGCACCACAGGGAGTTGGCCCGGCTATTTGTTTTGCGCCTTCATGATGGGCAGGTTAATCTTGCAGGGGTGAATTTTGTACTATCTCCGGAGGTGATTTCAGAGGCTACCAGGATACCCAATGTGGGTGAGGTGTGGTCAAAGCGCAAATGGCTGAATTTTGTTTATTTTGAGCCATATGTCAGGCCAACATTCGTACATCACTTGTCAGGGAACTTTCCTTTCAGATTCCTCCGAGAGGAGTATGCTCCGATCATGCGGCTTATCATGCATTACTTCACATGTGAGGGAAGGTTTTCACGAGTCTTTGCTTGTCACATTCGCCTGTTGATGCACTTTACCCGAGTGAGGATGATGAACATCCCGGTTTACTTCTTCCAGGACATTCAGAGGATGGTGTCCGTGTTTCAGAGGCAGTCCCCAGCTCAGCAGTATAGGAGTTTGTGCCATCATGGTCTCATCCAGCTCATTGTTTCCCATCAGTTGAGTCAGCAGGGCATTCCATGGGCAGACTTCATTTCTCATGAGTTCTTTACAGTGCCACCACAGCTACACCCAGAGCCAGAGGTCATTTATGAGGAGGGAGGTCCATCTCACCAGCCCGAGATCATTGTTTCTGAGACAGGTTGCTTCCTCACCTCAGGTCACCTACCAGAGAGGTCACAGGACCTTGTTTGCAGCAGCTCGACGAGTACTTTCTCCACAGCAGGTGGAAGGGGTCTCGCCATCATCATCTACAGGTCAGCGAGTGTTATCTCCACATCAGGTGGAAGGGGCCTCGCATTCTTCATCAGCAGAGGCAGTACGGGAGGGCAAGCAGCCCATGGTTGAGGACGAGAGAGTTGGCGATACACATCATGATTTCATTGACCTTGATGCTCGCTCCCTCACTTCAGATTTGCATGAGATCATCAGACAGAGAGAGGAGGAGAACCTCGTGTTGCAGCAGAAGCTCGAAATGGCTCAATGGACCATCACTTATCTGGAGCAGCGCAACAGACAATTAGAGGCGGAGAAAGAACTTGATGAGCTATGGAGGATCCGCGGTAATCGAGGTTTGAACCGTAGGAGGCCCGGGGACCCATTGCCTGCTGACCGGGAGTCTTTGCTCATTCAGGCAAATGCTCGCTTGGAGAAACTGTTGGAGAAAGCCAACCAAGACAAAAGGCTGCTACGGAACATGAAAACTCATTATTGGGCAAGAATGCATGTTTGCAAGGCAAAAATGAAGATACTCCAAAGGAAGTTGTTCGAGGCCCGCAAGAGGAGGAAGAAGACCAACCCGCTCCGTATCTTGGCTAAGGCCTCTCTTACTCACCATGATACTCATTAGCCTCATCCTGGCAGCAAACTCAAGAAATTTTGAGAGTTTTGAGGCATTTTTGGCATTTTTGAGAATTTTACAGGTTTTGGCCATTGGAGTGGTCTCACCCCGTGCGCGACCACTCGTGGGGACAGCTCAGAACGCGGAAAAATTACATTTTTGGAATTTTCATGCAAAAATACACTTGCCTATGGATGGACTTCAAATTTTATGGAGATTTGGACTTCCAAAAGCTCAAAATACATGCAAATTTTGACTTTCTGCCCCTTTTTTGAGTTGCAGAAAGCTGCCTTGGGAGAAATGACTTTTGAGGGGTCAAATCAACTCCAAATTCAGAAATTCCAGTGGGGTTGGAAAGTAGACTCATAGACCTTTCCAACAAGCTATCTTGCACCTGATTTGGACACCAGGAAGGCCCTCAAACACAGCTGCCAATGTGCGCGACCACTCCAAGGGAGGGGCGCGACCACTCAGGGAAATTTCACCATTTTGACTATTTCGGCCTGCAAAACACTGTTTTTACTTTGGTTGACTTTTGATGTATGTAAATGATGGATTGTTGGGTAATTTTCATGGCACATGGATACATTTACTCTCCTTTAACACTTATAGAAGTTTCCTTGATGTAAATAGTGAATATTAAATGCATGGATGGGTTACCTAAGTTTTAGAGGCAAGTTGTTTTGACTGCCTATTATCTAGTGCTCAGTTTAGAATTAGTTCAAATTGCTCCTAGGAAGCTGAGCTCGACCCCTAGAGGTGGGGAAAGGAGTTAGATGATCTATATTATGCCTTCTCTTGCTCATTTTCATGGTTGGACTTTTGAGGGAGAAGCTCCTATTGTATATTTTACTTGTATCTCAGCAATTTGAGGAAAAGGAAGGCCAGGGTTTTGCAGACATCATTGTGGATTCTTGTGGATTATTGTGTTGATGGTGTGTTTCCTACTTGTCATTGTAAGTGTGTTTATGTGTTCCATCTCTTATTCTATTGCTGCTAATTAAACAAAAGAAGTGATAAAGTTTGAATTCATGCATGCCATGCTCAGCTTTCAATTTTGTTTAATATTTATGTTTTCCACTGTCTAAAGAGGATTCAAAGTCATTGTTTGCCCTCTTTAGCTCCCTCTCTTTCTTCCTTGATCATCCATCTCAGCTTAAGGCATCAGCACAAACTCCTAACTTGCCCCAAAGACCCACCTGCAAAAACTGAGCTCAATCCCCACACCCTGAATTGCACTCCCTCCAATTGCCACCAAAAACCCCAAAAACTTTAAATCAACCCTCCTTATCAGTTTACTAGCCTAATATCAGTGTCACTGTATTGGTCATCTCTGTCCATTGAATATTTTACTGAGATTGACCGGAGAGAGCCTTCTCATACCCCGTAGGGCTAGCTACGAGGTGAAATGGTTTGATGTTGCCTTGAAGGTTTACCTTCCTCAGCCTAGGGTGAAATCTCAAGCGCTAACATAGTGGCGACCATACTGGGGAGAACAATTGATCATTTGCTCATTGACGTGTTATTTCATAAGTCTTAGACGGAGCCTGAAGTTATGCCAGGTAGCCTTTGAAAACGCTCTTGTTTTACATCAGCGTTAGTAGATAAACGCTGCTTCAGTCAATCTCCGTGAGCTTGTGAACGTAGCGCTTCATTGACACTTTACCCCAGTACATGTATCAAGTTCAGATCTGATTGTTGATGGTGAACAACGATCAGACACTTGAAAGGCTGAAATCATTCACTTGGCGACTCCTTTCACTGAAGAATCCAACAACCTATGCTTCATGGTGACTTCACTGCAGAGAGATTAGTAGCTGTGAGATTTTCAAGATGGATCAGATTGCAAGAAGATATGCTCCTTTGAGCCGAGATCACATTCCAGGTTTTCCGAATAAAATTCCGAAGGTAGATTGGTCAAGGAATCTGCCTATATTTAATGATGATGGTAAGAAAGATGTTGCTTTACATTTGGTTAGATTTCACATGCATATTCGCAAGTTCAAGGTCAATTTTCCTGAAGATTTCTTGATGAAGATATTCTTGGCCACTCTGGAAGGTGCAGCCCAATCATGGTATGAAAGTTTGCCGCCTGCTTGTATTTACTGTTTAAAGGATTTTCATGCTATGTTCATTGAAAGATATAAGGACTCTTATCCATCATTGAATTTAGTTCAAGACTGTTGCAAGCATGCCTATAGTTTTATTGAAAGCCTTGAGAAGTTTTATGAAGATGATAATTTTATGGATGAAGAGATCATGGAAGCCCTGTATGAAAATCCGTTTCAGCAGCACATAGAAATCATAGAGAATATTTGTCAAGATCAGCAGGCTGAAGATGGCCATATGGTTGTAATTGATGAAAGAGAAGATCTTGTTTCAGATCTGCCTACAGAAGAAGACAGCGTGCAAGATAACCAAGATTCAAGTTTAGAATGTAATGCAGTCAACTCAGCTATTTCAGATCAAAATTCAGATCATGGTGACCAAGAATACCTTGTGCCGAATCCTGAAAAGGAGAGTTTTGTTGTTGAGATCATGGACAAAGTTCTTGATCCAAATGTCCTTATGCCATCAGAACAGAGCCTGCATGAGGAGGTAATTCAGCCAGCTCATGAACAGCAAGATGAGATCTTTGTTCAAGTAAGTGAAAACTCTTCTTTCAATCATAATTTGGATAGTTTGATTGCCATGCCATATGAAGATGATCAACAATGTTTCCAAGTTTCAGAAGATCAGGACTGTCATTCAGATTTTTCATGTTTTGAAATGTTATTTCAAGAAGTGATCTGGATTTAAACAGGAACGCAACAAATTACAGAGATAACCATATACACAAAGATGCAGCGGAAATAATACTTCATTTCATTAATGGAAAATACTGAAATATGCTTACAAACAGAAATGGCAATAAACTAGCTAGGGCGATGGTAGCTTATCTCTGAGAAGAGATGTGATGGCTACATGCCTCTGAACTGTGTTACAATTGGGCTCGAAGGCCTATTTATTGTTGAGAAACAATGGAAAAACCCTTAACATTCCAAAACCTAACCCAAGGAGATGAAACGCCAAACTGTGGGCCCCGTTTGGGGGTAAGTTGGTACATCAACTTCCCGGGGTCGTAACTTTGGCATATGATCTCCGTTTGACGCGTACAATAGCTCATTAGAAAGATCTATCTGAGCACTATCATTGTTGGAACGGGCAACACCAGTCCATTCCATGGACTCGTGTTGCCCCCGGATTCCCCAAAAAACGTCGTTTAGGGCCTCAAAACGGCTCCGAAAGTTCAGGACCCGAAAAACTGCTAAAAATAGTAAGTTGTGCTACAATTAAGGAAACTGAAAATGCTGAGAAAGACAATGGTGGGGGTCCAGGTGGACTTGGCAGGTGGCCACCAATATCCACCTGGATCATTCCTCCCCCCTTAGGAAGCAATGGTCCCCATTGCGTTGAGCTCCTCCATGAGATGAGGAAACTTCTGCTGAACTTGTTCCCTGGTGAGCCACTTGCCCTGCTGAAGGAGTTGGCCCGCTTTGACAACTCGATAAAGTTGGATATTCTGTTGGCGAGTGTTCTTGATCTGTGTGTCCATGATCCGATCAGTTGCAGCTTGTTCCATGCAATCTGGATTTAATTCTGTGGGTTTGAGCTGTTCTGCAATGTCGGATGTGTCTAGCAATGGTGGAAAGTATGGCCGAAGGCGGTCCACATTAAATACTGGGTGCAGGCCAAGGAATGGGGGAATGCTGAGCTCAAATGCATTGTCTCCCATAGCCTTAGTAATGGTGTAAGGACCATATCGGAGTGGTCTCAATTTCCGATAGGCTCCAGTAAGGCGTTCCTTTTGCAAATGCAACCAGACTTTGTCGCCCACCTGAAACTTGTGTGGCACCCGATGTTGATCATGTCACTGCTTGTACTTGGCATTTGATTTCTCAAGAATGTCATGGACCTGCTGGCGAATATGTTGGATGCGCTCAATGAAGCTGGTGGCCTTATCTGTTTCGGACTGGACATGAGCTGAATTCATGTGAGTAGCTGCAAGTGGCATGGCCACATCAATGGGGCATAGTGGCTGGAAGCCCAAACCCACCTGAAAAGGGCTATGGCCAGTGGAGCTGTGAAGAGCTCGGTTGTAGCTGTGCTGAACGTAGGGGAGGCTCTCGTCCCATGTGCGTGGATGCTTTGAGTTATACATGCGCAGAATGTGCACAATCATCCTATTGACAACCTCTGTCTGGCCATCAGTTTGAGGATGGAAGGCTGTGGACTTCGTGAGTTTGGTGTCCAGCATTGACCAGAGACTGGACCAAAAGGTGCTGAGAAACCGACTGTCCCGATCTGAGATGATAGACTGTGGGATCCCAAAGTGCACCCACACTCGTTCAAAGAAGAGTTTAGCAGTGGCTTCTGCTGTGATATTCTTCTTGCATGCCATCATAATGGCCATCTTTGAGAACCTGTCGACGACCACAAAAACACAGTCATTTCCATGCTTAGTGGAAGGAAGGCCTGACATGTAATCCATGGAGATGGATTCCCAAGGTCGACTAGGGGTAGGCAACGGGGTATAGAGGCCTTGCTTCTTAATGGTTGGTTTGGCAATGGCACAGGCAGTACATGATCGGATGTACTTCCCAACATCCTGTCGAAGATTCGGCCAATAGAAATAGTTTTGCAGTACTGCCACTGTTTTCTCGACCCCGAAATGCCCAGCAGCCCGACTGTAGTGTGCTTCCCAAATCATCTTGGCACGCTCGCTTGAAGGAACACAAAGGTGACCGAGGTGGCATAATAGGGCATCCTGGAGGTGAAAATCTGCAACCTGCCGACCCTCCAAGAGTGTCTGGTATGTGTGGCCGAATTCTGGGTCACTTTTGTAGAGAAGTGGCCAATCAGAAGTCTCGTGCCCGCAAGAGTTGAGCACGGTGGTTAGCGCCATGATCGGTGGTCGACTGAGGCAATCTGCAACATTATTGGTGCTGCCCTTTTTATACTTGATATTCAAGTGAAACTGTTGCAGGTATGTAGACCACTTCTGATGGCGATCATTCTGCAATTTCCCTTGGGTCTGTATGAACTGCAGAGGTCGGTGGTCTGTGTGGATGACCGTTTCCTTCCCCAAAATGTAATGCTTCCATTGTCGGCAGGCCTGTACAATGGAATACATCTCTTTATCATAAGTGGGGTACTTCCGGACTGTGTCTGAAAGTGTTTCACTGTGATATGCCACTGGATGTCCATGTTGAGTAAGGACTGCCCCAATAGCATAGTCAGAGGCATCTGTCTCGACCTCAAATGGTTGTTGTAAATCTGGTAACGCGAGCACTGGTGCCGTGCAGAGGCGATCCTTCAACTCCCTGAATGACATCTGTTGAGATTCAGACCAAAAGAATTTTGCTTTCGCCCCGCCCTTGGTGACTTGACTCAAGGGCCAAGAAATATGAGAAAATCCCAACACAAACCTGCGGTAGAAGTTGGCAAGACCTAGAAAGCTGCGGAGCTCTGTTAGAGTGGTTGGAGAGGGCCAATCCCGAATGACTTGGACCTTGGCTGGATCGACATGCACCCCCTGTTCATCAATGATGTATCCCAGATACTGAACCTCGGTCATGCCAAAAGTGCATTTCTCCAAATTGGCACATAGCTTGTGTTGCCGCAGTGTTTGGAGAACCTGTCGGATGTGGTGGAGGTGCTCTTCCCAACTCTGGCTGAAGATCAGAATGTCATCCAAGTATACTACTACAAAGGAGTTGGTGAATGGCCGCAAGATGTCATCCATTAGCCTCATAAAGGTTGCAGGAGCATTTGTCAATCCGAAAGGCATGACCAACCATTCGAAGAGGCCCTCCTTGGATTTGAAGGCAGTCTTCCACACATCTGAGGGTTCAATTGGTACCTGGTGATATCCTGACTTCATATCGATCTTGCTGAAATATTTCGCCCCCTTTAGTTGGTCTAGGAGGTCATCAATCCGCGGGATCGGGTACCTATTACGGACAGTGATCTTGTTCAGCGCCCGATAGTCAATACAGAGTCTCCACATCCCATCCTTCTTCTGTACCAACACTATCGGGCTCCCACAGGGCGAAGAACTCGGACGGATGTGACCTTTCTGCAGGAGCTCCTGAATCTGCCTCTTGATTTCATTGTTCTCCAGAACGGAGCGCCGATAAATTGGTCCATTGGGTAGCGGCGCACCTGGGGTCAGATCGATGGAGTGCTTGACTTGACAGTGCAGAGGAACCCCTGCCGGGGAGGTGAAGATGTCTTCGTACTCCTCCACAATCTTGTCCGTCTGTAGCTGCCGTGCAGAGGGACCCCGTTTGGAGGCCGCGGCCACTGTCTTCTTCTTCCCTTGAGGGCGTATCATCAGGAAAACAAATTTCCTGGTTTTGGAAATGATCTTACTGCATTGTTTTGCAGTAATCAAAGAGATGGCGGCAGGTGGTGCTACCTCTAGTATCCTGAATAACTTATTTCCCAATGTAATAATAACAACACGGGGCCTTGATTCATACACAGCATGTCGCTTCCACAAGTATGGTTGTCCTAGTAATACATCACAAACTTCAAGGGGAGCAATGTCACACAATACCTCATCCGTGAAGGGCTTGATGTTGTATGGAAGGCGACACTGCTGGCTCACGCGAAGATCTCGCCCTTGGTGAAGCCACCCAATGGTGTATGGTTGTGGATGTGCTGTGGTCGGTAAGCCCAACCGCTTCACGACCTCTGCCGAAATGAGGTTCTTTTGACTGATCCAGATTTAAACAGGAACGCAACAAATTACAGAGATAACCATATACACAAAGATGCAACGGAAATAATACTTCATTTCATTAATGGAAAACACTGAAATATGCTTACAAACAGAAATGGCAATAAACTAGCTAGGGCGATGGTAGCTTATCTCTGAGAAGAGATGTGATGGCTACATGCCTCTGAATTGTGTTACAATTGGGCTTGAAGGCCTATTTATTGTTGAGAAACAATGGAAAAACCCTTAACATTCCAAAACCTAACCCTAGGAGATGAAACGCCAAACTGTGGGCCCCGTTTGGGGGTAAGTTGGTACATCAACTTCCCGGGGTCGTAACTTTGGCATATGATCTCCGTTTGACGCGTACAATAGCTCATTAGAAAGATCTATCCGAGCACTATCATTGTTGGAACGGGAAACACCAGTCCATTCCATGGACTCGTGTTGCCCCCGGATTCCCCAAAAAACGTCGTTTAGGGCCTCAAAACGGCCCCGAAAGTTCAGGACCCGAAAAACTGCTAAAAATAGTAAGTTGTGCTACAATTAAGGAAACTGAAAATGCTGAGAAAGACAATGGTGGGGGTCCAGGTGGACTTGGCAGGTGGCCACCAATATCCACCTGGATCAAGAAGACAAGACTTGTTTGAGCAAAGGGAAACAGAAAGTCTTATCTCCTTTGTCTGAAGAGGAGATAGATCAGCTTTTGAAAGGTCTTGTTACATCCCAAGCTACAGCAGATTTGCAATGCATACATAGTCAAGAAAGTGTTGGGGAAACTTCTTCCTCTGTTGAAGAAGATGATTGTCTTGTAGATCAGCAAATAGATAATGTTTTCCTTCACAAAGATGATAATCCGGCTGTCATATCATATGAAGATCACCCACCATATTGTCTGACTACCGAAGATCATAGCATACAGGATTACCTTTCAGATTCTTCATATGTTTCATGTGCTGAAATGTTTTTCCAAGAAGAGATCTGCTCATCCATTTGTTCAGAGATTTTTGAAGACCAGGAACATACTCTTTCTGAAGCACATGATGAAGGTAGATCAGAATTTGAAGCAAAGGAAACCTTGTTCTTTTAGCAGGAGGTGGCAGTGGCAAATCTTCATGTTTTTCATGATCCTCTAGCAGATTTGTTACAGTCAGCAGTGATAGTGTTTATTGCAGTATTCAGTGATGAAGGAGAATATGGTCAACTATGTTTTTGGATGCCCAGTGATAGGTTTGTATTGTTGACCAGAAGAGCTAATCAGGAGAATCAATCAAGAAGGCATCTGCTTGATTGGTTGCATTGGCATTTTGATATAGTTTGATGTATATAGTCTTGTAAGAAACACCGGTGGTTGTCATCATGATTTCACATCTTGATGGACTGCTGCCCTTCAAAAAGCTTTGTAAGTTCTTGTTTTAGTTAAGTCGGTCATGAGTCATTTGTGTTTGGTCTGTTAAGTGAGTTTTTTCAAGTTATTTCAGTTTGCCATCGAGTCGGTTTGAGTCAAGCTTCAGTTAAGTTTCAGTCAGTTTTCAGTCAAGTTTTCATTCAATAAATGAGTAAAAGTCTTGTGTCGTTTGCCGAAATAATGACTCCATTTGCCCAATGAATAAAACACTGGTCTACTCTCCCAGAGGTCTGAGGTTCTTGGCACCTCCAAGGAGCTACCATCCCCATTGGAGCCAATGTTAGTGTCGGTCTTGAGCCCTCCATCGGTGATCAAAAGCTCTTTGCATATGCATAGGTAGGTGTCTCATCAGTGTCAGTTTTGCATCCCGTTAGGCATGCCATAAAACTGATGGAGGAGCTGGTCCTTGTCCCCTTCTTGGCTTTGCTGGATCAGGTCATGTCAGGTATTAAGCTTGTGTCATATTTGTTTTGTTTTGTCTTGAAGTCCCAAGTCTTAGGTCTAGGGTTTTGGTCAAAAATCACTGCAAGGTCATGAGTCAAAGGTCCATGAGTGCCCAGCAAGCCAGAAGGAGGTATGTACATATGTTCCTTCATTTTCCTCTTCACATGCAACCTGTGACATTTCACCTCCCTTTTTCCCTAATTTCCATTATTTTCATAAATAAATGTGCCAAAATGCCATTTTGCCTTTCCAAAGCCTTTGCCAATTTCCTTAGCCATTAATCAACCACAAGTCATCCACATCACTATGTTTTTGCCCAGCATTAAGCTTGAAATACTACGTGTTCCATCAACGTGATTATTATTTTGCCTTTATTAACTTTTATTACATGAAATTTTTACCAAAACTATTAAGATTGTGTTTTTAAATAAACTTACTACTTTAAAAAATGCTCCCAACACTAAATTACACCATTCAAATTTATAATTCCAACCAGTCTTTATCAAAATTTAAACAAAATCTATATTTTAAAAATAACGAACAACCACACAGATCTCTATCAACAAATAACCCAAGCCTATTAAACTTATCAACAAATAACCCAAGCCTATTAAACTTTCCTCATATTAAACTTATCAACAAATAACCCAAGCCTATTAAACTTTCCTCATACCCACTTAAATGATTGAGAATTGTTTTCCCTTAAAAACACATTGATCCATTGTATTAGATGCCCCTTTTTTTTCCTTTGGCAATATATAACCCTTAATCATAAGTTTAGTTTAGATATATGGAACTTATAAACCATTAAATATACTTTTCATATTATAATGACATGGGAAATTAATCATAAATATAGTCCACTAGCAATGTTATTAAAATAAAGGATAAAAAAATCAAAATCAATAAATTGAACATTTTATTTTTTAACTCCTCACACCGCAACGTATATGAACTTCCGGACGTCATCATCAAACCCATTTACGAATGTCCATAAATAGTGTCGTCTTCGGTTCAAAGGGTTTAGATTTGCTCCATGGATATCGTTCTTTCTGCTCGATGGCCTCTAAATTCCCTGCAACGAGCAGAGCTGAAATATGAGGGTGCTTGACAAATGCGCCAAAAAATTGCCATTCATATACTCTCATCAGACGCCTATAATGGCAGTAACAAATCCATTATCGTCCTCATGCTGGTTGGGGAATCCTCACCCTCATTTCTCATCGAAATTATATCCCAAACAGGTTGCGTTCCCTTGCAGAATTGAATGTAAAATCGAAGTAGACACTGAGAAAATCGAGCGCCGCCTCATCAAGAAGGGTTTCATGCCGACGCCGAAGATCATTTACAGGTTGCGTAAAAAAGAAATCCAGAAGGCTAAGAGAAAGGCCAAGAAGAACCCCGAACCCGAGGTCCCCGAACGCATTAAGAAGGTTCTGGAAGAAGAAGCCGAATTCGAAGCTGCGGCTCGTGAATACGAACTGCTTATGGACGAATTAGCGCAGAAAAACCCCGACGGCAGAATCAGTAATGAAACTTCAGTCATCAATGGCGCCGAAGAGAAAGAATTTCAGAAAAATTTCAGTAGCATCGAAGTTAATGGAGAAGAAAATGAGCAAAAGGAGGCTGTGAACTTGGAAGGAAAGCCATGGGAGAGAGTAAAGGGTGTTAAAGACTTCAGAGGTCGGAATGTCGTTTTTGGGAATGGGTTTGCAAGAGGCCATGGATTGAGAGGAATGAGAGGGAGTAATAAGGGATTAAAGTATAGGAGGGAGAACGGGCAGAATCGGGACGATTTTGAGGAATTCAGAGGAATGCTTGCCAAGCGCGGAAAAGGGCATCTGAAGGACTTGAATTGGCTTCTGGACGATGATCTCGGCGAAGTGGAATCTTCTGCAGAAAAGAGTAGTTTGAAGGGCATGGAACAGGTTAAGGATAGGGCTCCGATTGACGAGGAAAAACAGATTCAATGGCTCGCAGAAAGGTACTATCCCTGCGCTTCAACTACAACATCACGTGAAAACCAATCTGAATTTGGAAATCTAAACCAATCTGAATTTGGAAATCTCGTAACTTCGCTGATTAACCACACAAACAAATCTTAAAATCCCCAGCCTGCATAATCAAGTATCTGATTAAATGCCGGTTCAATTTGTTCAAGTTTAATTCTAAGAGGAGGTCTTATAAACGAGGCAGGTCTGAAAAGTAAATAGTAAACACACGTGCGTGTGCGAGCGATAGAGATAGAGATAGAGTTGAATTGAAGAATTTTAATGAGGTCTACGAGACCAAAACGGTCTAATGGAGGCAGATATCCTACTAACAAGCCCTCTTGGCATGAATCATCATCAAAACGTTTGCAGTTTTGCAGTTTGCCGTCTTGTGAAGCGTTCCTTCCACGAATAGCTCACAAAGACTGTCCACTTTCAAATCGCTTTTGAACTTACTAAGAATGTCCTTAGAGAGAATAGAGTATTGTATTAATTTGTTCAGGGCCAAATGGCATGTGATGTGGGAGTCGTGATAGAGCAGTTTACATCTTTTCTACAAAATTAAGAAAACTTAAATGCCATGAAGGGACAATATCGCATGGGCGGTTATCCGTAAATTGTTACGTTATTTAGATGTGTCCCCAGAGGTGGGTAACCTACAACGGTGGGGTTGGTTCTCAGCGCCCTGTTTCCGAAGTGCATCATCCTAGGCCCTTTTTGCCGTTTCGTCTACTAGTGGCTCCCGGAATGCTCCTTATCAACTGCTGTCTTCTTGTCAGTGTATATACGCAGGCTAGGTTAACTTAGGTAAGATATTAATGCTGAGTTGGTTTATCATCCAACCACCTTCTTGATGTAACTGCTAACCACCTTAAATGTTGGACTCCTCCCAGTTTATTATAAATAGAAGGGACCCGCCTTGTATGAGCAAATTCCCCCCTTGTATGAGCAAATTTAATAGATGCAGTGATTCTCTTGTTCTTTCTATAGGTTTTGAGGCTCTGTTCTGTTATTTGAGTTCTGCTGTTTGTGTGGAGGTTAAAGCTAATATTGTTTTGGTGCCTGTAGTTTCATTTTACATGGTATTAGAGCAAAAAAACACAGGAAGGAGTGGGACTACCCCATCCCCTGGAAAATTTCCTTTTACCCCAAGCAAGGTATGAAGTTGAACATACTGAGTATCTGTCAAGGGTTTAGTGAAGTTGTGAGCAACCTGCAACTCAGTGCAACAGTACTGCAATCGATGATCCTTTCACGGATCAACTGTCGGATGTAATGCATATGGACTTCTATATGCTTGGTGTGTTGATGCTCAATGGGATGCCTGGAAATGTGGATAACACTCTGATTATTGCACCAGATTAGAGTAGGCTGCTCCTACTTAAAACTTAGACTTGGACAAAAGCTGTCAAATCCAAATAGACTTGGTGGCAGCATTAACAACACTTCAATACTCTGCCTTTCTAGGAGAAAGGGCAATGTTAGCTTGCTTCTTGCTAGACCAACAACAGGACTAAATGGAAGATGAAAGACATAGCCAACGGTGGACTTGTGGTCATCAATGTCACCAGCCCAATTGGAGTCAGTATAACCCACTAAATTTGCATTACTATCAGAAGCTTACTGAATGCCATATGTGTATGTCGCGAAGACTTTTCTTTGCAGTTCCAATCAAGCTCATGTGGTTTGTTCATAAACTGAGAAACCAACTCAACGACATAGGAGCATAGTTTTAAAAACTGGAACCGGTGACCAGACTGGTCCACCTAATAAACCGGGTTCAGACCGGAACTGGGACTGGTCAGATCTCAATGAACCAGTGTTTAAAAAAATACATGAAATAATTAGTTTTTAATAAAAAAACTATTTTTAAGATTTAAAACCATGATTTAAAACCAATAGAGACAAAATATGCAAGGTTTGCTCATCTATATACCATGTAAAGGTGATAATATTAAAATGGCACCGAGTGCAATACATATCAACAACAAAATACATAATCAATGAGGCTCTAAATGGCCTATATAGAGTTTGAAAACAATGCTCTAAACTTTGGGGCCACTGACCTACTACAAGTCTACATATCAATGATCAACAACATGATCACTCCTCATCATGATCAAACTCATCACCACTACTAGACAAGGGGTCGTCGACATGAGTTACATAAATAATATGGTTTAGTGTTTGAGGACTCCTAAAACTCCTCTACAACTTTAGTAGTAGTAGTGGCAAAAAATAGACATCAAAAGTGCAAATCACTGATCAACATGGTCAATCATGAAACTCATCATTGATTCAATGCTACTAGAAATGAGATCATCAACAAGAGATACATAAACATCATCTAGCTCAAAGTATTCAGACTTGGATTGCTCAACGTTATAACATGATAGAAATTTTGAAAAAGTTTAACATGCCTAACCAATGATTTTGGGTTGAGTGAATGGTTCATCTCCTCAACCTTATAATGTGGTAGAAAAAGATTAGCATGTCTAACCGGTTTGTTTCCTTTGAGTGAAGGGTACATTCTTGTTAATGAGTGAAATCTAAAATTCTAGTTTCTCCATATGAAATCCAATGAGGTTGAAACCACTATCAAACATCCTGAGTCATTTCATGGCATAGTTTTAAAAATCGGAACCAGTGATTGAACTGGTCCACCTAATAAACTGAGTTTCAAACAGAACTGGTGTAATTGGGACTGGTCAGATCTAAATGAAACCGTTTTTAAAAAATACATTAAAAAATTAATTTTTAATGAAAAACAATTTTTAAGATTCAAAACCATGATTTCAAGCCAATAGAGACAAAATACGCAGTGTTTTCTCATTTATATACCATGTAAAGGTGAATATATCAAAATGGCATCAAATGCAATACATATCATCGACAAAATACATGAGCAATGAGGCTTTAAATGGCCTATAAAGTCCAAAAACAATGCTACAAGCTATGAGGCCATTGGCTTACTACAAGACTACAATTCTAGACTCTAGAGTCTACACATGATCGATCATCAAATTCATCACCACTACTAGACACATGATCATCGACATCAGCAGGAGCTACATAGACACCATCTGGTTCAGAGTCTGAGGATGCCTCAGCCTCATCTGCGACTTCAGTAGCACTGCCACCAATAACAATAGAAGTGGACCTAATGGAAACATGAGTTGGTTGAGTTGCATGACTAGTGCCTTCCATTGGTTGTGTGCCTTTCCTTGACGCGGCCATTGATCCGGGTTCTGATGGCGCCACCAAATTTGCTTCATCCCCTGCTACTGCCATGTCACTATCAAAATCAACATCAAACACAAGATCTTTAGTCCCCTTCACCCATTTTGATGTTGGATCAATATCGTCCAACACAATGGGATCTAGATCAGGTGTTTTGTTCATCATTTGGTTCTGCCTTAGTCGAAGGTTGTATTGCACGAAGACTAGATCATTTAACCGTTTTTGCTCCAAACAGTGTTTGTTCTTCATGTGTATGTGCTAAAAAACAGATCAATTGCGCTCACAACATGAAGCACTGCAAGTTTGGCTGAGGACTCTAATTGCAAACTTTGGCAATTGAGGGCACTGGCTGCCAAATGACTCCCACCAATGTGCTGCAAAGAAAAAGACATTAACTAGTAACTTAGTTCATTTCATTACTTATTTACAAATTACAAATATGTATAGATAATTTGAATTGTAAATTTGTAAACAATTTAACTTGAAAAGAAAAACAAATTGGAAATTGAAATTGCTTACTTGGTTGATCCACATCTCTTGCCATCTTTGCCAAGTTTTTGCCAAAGGTACCAGCTGCCATACTGAAAAGAGTAAGTTGTCTATGTATTTCCAACTCGTTTGCATGGATAGGGACCATGCGCTCCAAGAAACCAATCAATCTAGCTTTGACCTCCCCATTCCGCAGATCTCCTAGCTGAGCTTTATAATGATACTTTGGTTTCAAAAAATATCTAGCTGCATGTATAGGACGATGGAGTTGATTGTTCCATCTGTTATTAATGATTTGCCATATACGACCATATTTAGCTAACATGTCCTTGTAAGTTGCTTGTATTTGCTCCTTTGCCTGATCCATAGTCTCATAAATGTAATCTATGCTCAATTTTTCCCCATCCACCATCCTTAGCACCTTAACAAGGGGCTTGGTAATTTTCACAAGCTTTGCAGACCTTTTTCAAAAATAATTGTCAAACACTTTCTGTTTGGTGTCTTTTCCATCTTGTCTACGAGCCCACTGAGATTTAGTGCAATCATCAGAAGAAAACATTTTCTGCAGGTTTTTTTGTTGAGCATTGAGACATTGCAACGTGAGGAAGTGAGTTGCAAATCTCGTAATTGCAGGCCTAACAAGCTCTTTGCCCCCAATGTTTTTCCTCATTAGGTTCAATGCCCATGAGTGGTTGTAAATGTATTTTGTAATGCACTTGGCATGCTCTATAGTGTTTTTTACCCACTCCACTTTGCCTATGTCCTCAAGCATGAGGTCTATACAATGTGCATCACATGGAGTCCAAAATATGGTCCTATATTTGGACTCAAGCATCTTTCCAACAAGAACATAGTTTGAGGCATTATCGGTGATGACCTGCACAACATTTTGTTCCCCCACTTCCTGAATAATGTCATCTAAAAGCTGAAATAGAAGGGTTGCATCCTTCACCTTATTAGATGCATCAACTGATCTCAAAAACATGGTTCCTTGAGGGCAAGAAATAAGGAAATTAATGATAGTGCGGTTCTTTCCATCGGTCCATCCATCTTACATGACATAACAACCTATTTTGAGCCATGAATCTTATACTGAGCCAAATACTCATCAATGGAAAAAATCTCTTTTTGCGAAAGAGCTCCCCTCAAGTCATGCATACTAGGGCCTTTGAAGCTCTTTCCTGCAGCTATAACAGAGTCCCACATACCTTGGTAATAATGTGAGCGAGCAACATTAAATGGGATATCTGCATCATACCACCATCTATTGATAAGAAGTTTCTTTGCTTTGTTTTTTCCAATGTTGATCCAAAGTGGGTTGACGACTTGGCTGGGAGGAAGTGGGATTAGAAGAAACAATGTTGGCAGTGTTCAAATTTGGGTACCAGAGGACAAGTGCTTTGATCTTTGGCCTAGGGAAAAGTGTCCAAATTTATTTATACTTTTCTCCTAAAGTGACTTTATAAGTGGTAAAGCCAGTTTAATTTAAAAGTGACTTTAGAAGTGGTAAAGTTACATCCTAATTTCAAAGTGACTTTATAAGTGGTAAAGTTATAATCTAATTTAAAGGTGACTTTATTAAAGTCACTAAAGAATTAGAAAGTGAAAAAGTGACTATGGAAATAAAAGGCTAAGTGGGTCTTTATTTAAGTGGGTGAGTTAAAAAATAGAAGGTGAGAATTAAATGCACATTTATTCTCATCCCTAGATCTAAATGAATCACAACCATTAGATCTTAGGGTAACCCAAGAGGTCATTTAGAGAGTAAAAGGAGAAGAGAAGAGGAAAATATCATTCATTTTTCATGAACATTTGAGAGAGAGAAAAGAGAACAAGGAGAAAATTTCTGAGTAGTGAGGAAGTGAAGGAGAGTAGGAAGAAGACATTTCAGCAAATCTGGGCAGCAACATTTATTGGCATGCATTCCAAGGCAAAACCGTACAACAAAGAAAGACACATATATCGAGGAAGAGGGACAACACAGAAATCGAGGAAGAGGGACAGCAGCAAGGACATGAATTTCGAGGCAGATTTGGGCACAAATTTTGAGGCAAATTTGGGCACGAATTTTGAGGCAGTTGTATTGTTGAAATTTGTATGGTCCGTACACAAGTTTTGGGCACATTTCTTGAGGTAAGCCGTACAACATTTAATGCTGTTTTATTGCTGGAAAAATTTATGTTTTGGCTGTTTGTTGATTGGCACGATTTTCGAGGTGGAGTTCAAGCAAATGGGCAGTCTTACGCGACGTGCTCTGCATCCATTTCTGTCACTCCTAATGGCGAAGACAGTTCACTCTTCCGCCATCCACCAGACTGCTACAGCCTCCAAAAATCTGGTAATCTTCAAAATATTCTAATTTCCTTTTGTTTCAGACAAATTTCGTTTATTTTCTTTCTATGCCCTATATTGGGGTTGTCACTCATGCCGCTTCTTTCTAACCCACTACCATTCTTCTCAGCCCTAGTTAGGCCAAATGAATTGTGATTTTTCAGCGTTAGAAACTAACTCTAGACCAGTGACATAGGAATTTGGAAAGAAGAGATGGGATAACCTTCCCCACCCAGTTTCACTTTAACACAGACCTACAATCTAGCAGGGTCCTTGATCTATATAAGGGTTAAAAAGGAATGCTTGAAACATATGTGTCACTCTCAAGAAAAGTTATCAGAAGAAAACAATTGAATGAAAAATACATAAAATATTCAAATTTCAATAAAATTTGCTTTATGCACTTTAATGTAATCCATATCATGGGACACGAAGTATGCAAATCTAGCTCATTTATATTCTGGCATTCGTCCAAATGTTCTACATTTTGCCATTTCCGGGGTGTATTTTCCATTTAATGTTACTTGAAATATGGCAAGAATTTGTTGGAATTACATATTTGATCTGTGGAACAAGGGTTTCTTAGGGTGTTGTATCCATTTATACATTTAAAAGTGCAATTTAAACAATGAAAAATTGTGATTTCACAAAGAAATGTATTGCCAAGTTCTGGTGAAAAGGACTAAAGCATACAACAGTTAGAGTGCACCTTATTGCATGCAAGGGTGTGAAAGTGAAAGTTACATGGAGATGTAAGAGTACAAGTTTTGGGATGCACATAATTAAAATTCTGAGAGAACGCATAAACATTGAGGTCAGAGGCTCTAAAAGGCATCTAGAGCCCAAAATTCATCATACTATAATAAAATGAAAACAATGCTTTGGAGCCTCTCACTCTTTATATTGACACCAAGTTTATGAATAAAAAAGAGCTTGAACTCCACCTCAAAAATCGTGCCAATCAACAAATAGCCAAAACATAAATTTTTCCAGCAATAAAACAGCATTAAATGTTGTACGGCTTACCTCGAAAAATGTGCCCAAAACTTGTGTACGAACCATACAAATTTCAACAATACGGCTGCCTCGAAAATCGTGCCCAAATTTGCCTCGAAATTTGTATGGTCAGTACACAAGTTTTGGGCACGTTTTTCGAGGTAATCCGTACAACATTTAATGCTGTTTTATTGCTGGAAAAATTTATGTTTTGGCTGTTTGTTGATTGGCACGATTTTCGAGGTGGATTTCAAGCTCTTTTTTATTCCTAAACTTGGTGTCAATATAAAGAGTGAGAGGCTCCAGAGCATTGTTTTCGTTTTATTATAGTATGATGAATTTTGGGCTCTAGATGCCTTTTAGAGCCTCTGACCTCAATGTTTATGCGTTCTCTTAGAATTTTAATTATGTGCATCCCAAAACTTGTACTCTTACATCTCCATGTAACTTTCACTTTCACACCCTTGCATGCAATAAGGTGCACTCTAACTGTTGTGAACCTGGCAATACATTTCTTTGTGAAATCACAATTTTTCATTGTTTAAATTGCACTTTTAAATGTATAAATGGATACAAGAATTTTCAGAAATAAAGAAGAGCTCTCAAACTGGTTTTTCCCAAGAGTTGTAGGGGTTTTTCTAGGGTCACATTGACCAAAAATCACTATGTTATTTTCTGTGCGGCTGTCATAATTTTGTTGTGTTTTATTTCTGCAATTTCAACAGTTGTGAAATCTCTAAATTTGTGTTTTCAGAAAAATAGTCATTCCTAGATTTTAGAATTTTTATCATGCTTGGATTTAAAATTGAATGCATGGAGTGATAAGGAAAACTAATAACCGGAGTGGGGGTTGAAATTTATTCGGGCAGAGGATGAGAAATAACTCTGGATGTTTGTTCGCTTTGTTCATTTTAATTGTTGGCTAAAAGGAGGAACATAGTGAAAGAGGTCATTGGTGGAAGGGATAGAAGAGGAGTCTTGAATCTCATAATCATCATACCCACTCTCTTTCATGGTTTCTAATAATTCCCTCTTCCTTGCAATGTCATCTTGGATGGCCTTGTCCCTAGCCTTATTCTCCTCAATTTTTTCAAACTTGGAAAGGTATTTTGCCCTAATAAGATGTAACACTTCATTTGGTGCTTCACATGGCTTTACTTGGCCTCTTATCCCAACCAAGCGTCGTTTCAATTTGAGAATACCCCCACCTCCAATAGGTTTATGGCAAAATTTGCATATCATTTTTCCATCAATCAAATCACAATGAGCCCATGCACTGTCCTTGGCTTTTGGAGCCATGTTGGCTTGAAATAATTAAAATTTGTAAAGAAATCTACCATTTAAAAAAAATTGTAGCTAAGAAACATGGAAAACCAAAGCGAAATTTAGGAAAAAAATGCACGTGTAGCCTAAAAAATTTGATAGCATAGACCTAGAGATTTGATAGCATAGACCTAGAGATTTGATAGCATAGAACACATCAAAAAATTTAATCATGGACAATAGTCAAATGATGAATTTTTCAAGTGAAAATCCTTACCTGGAAATGCAAACTAGATTCCTTAGCCTCCTCTTGAAGATGTTAACTCCACCTCCAACTCCAACTCCAGACTATCTCCAAAATAGCTCCACCTCCAACTCCAGACTATCTCCAAAATAGCTCCACCTCCAACTCCAAGCCTCCAAGATGACTACTCCAACAAAAACTCAACGCTCTCCAAGTTCCCAATCAAACTGACAAAAACTCCAAATGAGATGTGTGAGACAAATGAGAGGGGCAAACTCCTTTTAAAGGCTTGGAGAGGGTGTTTTTGGAGGGAAACAACCCTTAGTTTCCCTCCAAAACACCCTAGAAGCTTCCTAAATTGTGCTACGTGGGTTCTCCGTTGCCTTGGTAGCTAACTGACCGGTTTAGGATAGAACCGACCGATTTGACCATAAACTAGCCGGTTAGCATTGGTTTTTGTGGTTTTTGGGTGAAGTGGGGTCGAACTTGGTTTTTCTGTCGGTTTGACTTGGTCGGCTAATGAACTAATCGATTTGACCGGTTTCCGGTTCAAACCAGTCGATTTTTGAAACACTGTTTCATGGTAATGTTAAAAATTTAAGTAAAATGATGAAGTTAAGAATTTAACATTACCATTACTTGCCAACATTGCTAGGGTTGAGATGTGTCAGCAAATGAGAGCTGAGGGTAGGCATGCTTTTCTTGGAGGGGTTGTTTTTGGAGGAAAACAATGGCAAATTTCTCCCAAAACTCACAAAACTGCATTCTGTGGGGTCCGTAGTTGGCCTTTATGATTTTTTGGTGAAGTTAGGCCTTCAACCAGGTTTTTTTCCTAGTTTGACCCAGTTGCCTAATAAACCGGTCGGTTTGACCAGTTTTTGGTTCATGTTGCTTGTTTTTAAAACTATGCATAAGAGATATCCAGACGACTGTGCATCAAACAAAGGAGTTGAACACTTGGTGGACAACTTGACAACTGACAAAAATGGTGTGGGTGTAGATTTGCAATCCTTCTTGCGAAATTTGCTCAAGAGATCCAAGGCATACTTGGTCTGTGAGATACCTATCGCCGATCCAAAATGAGTGATTTGTAATCCAAGAAAGTATTGAAGGAAGCCCAAGTTTGTCATGTCAATTTGTTGATGAAGAGCAATGTCCACATGATCTAGCAAAGTAGATGAACTACTAGTGACAATGAGATTATCTACATAGAGAACAAGGAGGAGCAATTCATTATCTTTGTTAATCTTGTTGAAAATTGGTAGCTAAGGGATGAATTTCCTTGAATAAAATTTCATTTCTGACTATTCCAGAGTAATTTTCTAAATATAGAAACTCATGTCTATCATTGCAACCATGACTTTCCAAAATTAGTAAGTCACCTTGCTTCAATTGGTAATTATGTATAGATGATGGAAAGTCACTTATCCTTAATCAATCTAAATTGTTTAATTTTTAAAATTAATCATCAATATTATTAATATTATTATTATTACACATGATACTATAATATTATCTAAAGGGGAATGACATGTCACCTCTCCTACTTGGCACTCAATCATGCCACTTCACATCTCTCTTCTTGATGGCAAATCAAACTTTCTCATTCAATGATACATAACTCTCTCTCTCTCTCTCTTTCTCTCTTAAAGGATTCATTCCTCTCTCTCTCTAGTGCCCTTACACACCTCTTACAGTCTCTTACACACTTTAATGACTCTTCATAAAAAGATTCCTCTTATACTTCTTTAATGCATATGTTACACTTCTCCTTAATGGCTCGAATTACTAAGGCATGCATTCTTCTTCTTTATGGCAAAAGTCAATAAGACATGCATACTCCCTCTTGATGGCATGAGTTACTTAGGCAAGCGTACCTCCTTTATGGCATAAGTTACACTCCTATTTTGGCATAAATATGTAACTTCTCCTTAAGGCATGTGAGTTACTCCTTCATGAATTCAACCTCCTTACTCTTCCTATATATTTGTGCCTCTCATCCTCTCTACTACTCACTTGTGCATTGTGAAAGAAGAGTACGAACTTGAGAAAGAGAACTAGAGAGATTGGCGAAGACTTGTGAGAGAGAGAGCGAGTCTTGAAGAGTAAGAGCAGAACTTGGTGAGCCAAAGTAATTCAATGTTTGCATCAACTATTGCTATAATAGATCTTCTTCAGATTTGGGTGAACTTCTTCTTTCTCTCATTGTATTTTGTATCTTTGTCGAACATTTGATTTCTAATAGAAGAAGAATCTGGTTGCGTTTTCCCCTTGTGGGATTTGCCTTGGTCATTGGACCTAAACTCACAGTGTCTTATTTGTTGAGAAATCTAGGGAAACTAGATTAGGTGATTTCTCTTACTTTCATAACTGCTTATGATGTATTTAAAAAATAACTTAATTAGCTTCTTCTTTCATTTGATTATAGTTAGCGTTCTTATCATCAAACAACTACCAAAAGGATAAAAAATAGTGAGACAAGACGACACAAGATATAGGCTATCAGCTAGGGCCAAAACCTCTCTTTTTGAGAGGAAAACTCACAATAACTCTTCCCTTCTTATAAAACTTCAATGACGAATTCCAAGACCTATGACCCTTGACCAAGACCCCTCCAAGACCAAGTCAAGCTTCTCTTCCACAAAGTCAACTTCAGTCAAACTAGCTTTCCAACAACTGCAACTTCTCCTTCAACCTTATTTTTGACCATGCAATTTTTGACTGCAATTTTGGCTACTGCAAGAATCCTAGTTTTTGTACATGTGGGAGAATATGGTGATTTTACCCTTCTCTTTCCTTCGCTTGAGATTGTTCCTTCTCTTAGGAAATTCGGCTTGCAAAGGGACTTCTTTTCCGTGTTCCACGGGGACGCGTCCCCCTAGGGTTGTGTGCACGCACCCTTCGCACCCGGGACGGGGAGTTTACTGGCGGTGCATTCCCCACGCACCCTTTTTGGGGAGTCTCGGGGAGACGCAAGGGGGTGCATTTCCCCAGTGTGGGAGTCTAGACTCCCCAAAACGGGTGCATGTGGGAGTCTAGACTCCCTTCAAAAGAGGTGCTTCTGGGTGTCCCTTTTAAGGGGGATGCGTCCCCCCTTAAATTTGTTTAATAAGACCCAAGTTAAAAATAAAAAATAAAAAAAATAAAAAAAATAAAACAAAAAATATTAAATAACTAAAAGCTAGGTTGAAGAAAATTAAAACTTAATCGAAACATTCATTCCTCATTTCAATCTTTCATTTGTCGACTTGTGAAGATGATGAAGCTGCTGCTGAGAGGACGTCGAGACCTTTCGAGAGTCGAGAACTCTTCTGCTGCAACTGCAGTCATCGACGCCACTTGCTCCAGCCTCGACCCTTGCATCGCTTGCTCCAGCCCACAACTTGACCTCACTATTATGCCCGTGTGCTGTCGACCTGTGCCCACTGTCGTCGATCTGCTCCTTTGCAGTCGACCTCCAACTTGTGCCACACTGCCATCGTTGTCGACTTGACCTCTGCTGTGATGTTGTGGCTCATCGACCTCCTAACTGAAATTTTGCCGTCGACCTGTGCTTGTGCAGTCGACCTCCTCATTCTTGCTCTTACTCTCCTGCAGGCTGCCATCAACCTCTAGGTCAACTCAAATTGTTTTTTAAAATTATTTTTTTTGTTGAATAGTGAACAGTAGTGTAGTAGTGTATAGTTCTAAGTTTAGAGTGTACACTGTAATTTTATTTTTAATTCTATAACTTCTTAGGTAAGAAGTTCTGTAATGTTTAATGTTTTAAATTTTTTAAATTTTAATAATTTAAAGAAAACACAGTGAATTGTTCACTGTAATTTATTTTTTTTCTGTAATGTTTTTAAAGTTTTTAAATTTTCAATAATTTAATTCTAGTAGATTTGCATTGTAAATTTTAATTTACATGATGAGATTTTTTTTTAAACCCTTCCTGCAAGGCAGAAAAACCAAAAAAATTGCAAAATAAATTAAAACACAACAAGCTGCAAGTGTAAAATGGTTGATTACAACAGCATGAGCAGCCATAGTGCCACGAATAGTGATAGTGAATATGATCTTCAACCAGAAAGTCCTCTTGGATCTGAAATCCCATCAACAATGAATGAAACCCATGGCAGTAGTGCAGCTAGTGTTTCTCCCAGTGCAATTGCAACCTCGTCAAAGTCATTGGCAGAATATGCAAATGGGACATTTAATCCAAGCAAACCTTTTTTGTGATATGTTACCAAAATGGCTGACTCTTCAACTCAACCAAAACCAGGAAAACAAAGAGTTGGGACACGCCATTGGAAATGCAATGTTTGTGGTCATTCTTGGGTTGGGAGTTATAGTCGAATCAAGATGCATATTTTGGGTGTACGTGGCAAAGGGGTTCATATATGTACAAAATTAACCTTACCGCAAAAATCAGAGCTTTTGAAAATGCAAATGACAGCGGATGTAAAGAGCACCTTCTCAAGTAAAAATGTTATGGCTCAAGTTCACCAAAATATTGATGAAGCCACAAGCTCCAAAAGAAAATTAAAACAAATGAAAAATGTGCTTCCACCATCTCCTGTTGGAACTAAGGGTTCCTGTTCTTGTGCAGTGGGACCAACTCTTACAGGGATGTATGGTAAGTTGAACAGTGATGATACAGATCATGCCATTGGAAAATTTCTTTTTGTCAATGGCATTCCTTTCCATGTTAGTCGTTCTCCTTACTACAAGGAGATGGTCAAGGCAATTGCAGCAGCAGGACGGACCCTCATATGTGCCCCCAGGTGAACATAAGTTGAGGACAGTGATATTAGAAAGGCAAGTGGCCAATATTAATGTGCAAAAAGAAAATCTGAGACAGACATGGGTGAGGGAAGGTTGTTCTATCGTTATGGATGGGTGGACAGACATTGCCAAACGTCCGCTTATCAACATCATAGTTACTTGTTGAGAGGGGCCTTTCTTTCTTAGGGCTATTGATTGTTCTGGAAAGCGCAAAGATGCAACTTTCCAATTTGAGCTTCTTCATGATGCTATAGAGGAGGTTGGATCTACAAATGTTGTACAGGTTGTGATAGATGCAACAACAGTGTGTAGATCAGCAAGATTGATAATTCAAAGTAAATACATGCATATTTTCTGGACACCTTGTTGTGTGCATGTGCTCAATAATACATTGAAAGACATTGGCAAAATTTAGTGGGTATCTAACTTGGTCAAAACTGTAAGAAATGTGCATACCTCTTTAGCCATGTACAGGTCTCATGCGAGGAAGGATTTCCTCAAGCCTATTGATATTAGATATGCTAGTTATTTTCTTTTATTAGAGAGGATGTTGGAGGTGTAGTCAGCATTGCAAGCCATGGTTGTGACTCCAGATTGGAACAGATGGGCAAAATCCAAGACAGAGGAAGGAAAGAAAATCAGGATTCAGATATTGGATAATGATTGGTGGACAGATTGTGGTTATTTGGTGTCACTTTTACGTCCTGTAGTTGACGTTATTCACTACACTGACACAGATTCTCCTACTCTTGGAGAAATATATGAGACTTTTGATAGTATGTTGGATCAAGTAACGGTGGTCATTCGTGAGAAAGATCCTTCCTTAGAGTTCTATACGACCTATTATACAACATAGGTGGGATCGAATGAATACACCTTTGCACATGGCAACATATGCGCTCAACCCAAAATGGTATGTGGCAAGGACTGGTAGAATTCTTCCCATTGAAGATCCAGAGGTCAAAAAGGGATTTTGAGTTGCCATTACAAAGATGTATAGTTCAAAAGAAGGGAGAACAATTAGGAGACAATGGATGCAATTTGCAAGTCTTAGTGGTCCCTTCAACAAACATGATGCAAAGGAAGATCGCAATGATTTAGGATAGACTGACCCCATTGGTTGGTGGACCATGCATGGGGATGATGCTGCAGATATCCAACAACTTGCTATTCGCTTATTGTCTCAGATTGCTAGTTCCTCTATAGCAGAGACGAATTGGTCCACATATAGCTTCATCCACTCTATCAAGAGGAATAGACTTTCCTCTAGGAGAGCAGAGAAGCTAGTTGCAATGCACAGTTCTCTACGTCTTGCACATAGGAAGACACCAGAGTATTAGAAGGGACCGACAACACGATGGGATGTGGATCCAGAGGATAGTGCACAGATAAATGATGAGGATGGACCAGATGAGCTGCAACATGGTTTGGTTAGAGTTTCGTTGGTTACTCAGGAGAGTGACTCAGACTCAGATAATGACATTCCCATTGGTGGTCCCAATGACTTCATGCAGCAGATGGATGTAGAGGACCAATCATTGAGATTGAGTCCTTGATGCTGATTTTATTTTCAGTGCTCATTATCCATTTTTACTTTTCAGTTTTAACTTTTGAGTTGTGACACTAGATATTGATGACTTGACTCTTCACTCTTAACTATTTTTGAGTTTGAAACTTTGAGTTATATAAATTTAGTGTTCAAACTTCAGTATATAGTATATAGTAAACTGTAATATACTAGTATATTTTGCTTTCAATCTAGATTCTAGAATGATGAATTGAATTTTTAAATCACTGTAGATTGTAGAATGATGAATGATATGGATCAATGTATTTGAATATTTCTCTATTGATTTTTAAATTTTGTTATCGAATCTCATGGTATGTATGAATAATTCAATAATGAGTATGTCATATGAATGATGTATGTATCAAAATGAATGATGAGGATGTTCAATTGTCTATTTAGTATTTATGCTTTCATTATTGAACAATGAACAATGAATATGAATTTGAATTATATATTTATATATATATATACCTCGACATCTCCCCGCATCTCTGAAATTTCTCTAAAATTTGAGGGTACTCCCACGCGTCCCCTTTGTGCATCTCCCCGCACCCCCAAAATTTCCCTAAAATTTGGGGGTACTCCCACACATCCCCCTGTGTGTCTCCTTGCACCCGCGTCTCCCTGCACCGGAGTCTTGGTGGAACATTGCTTCTTTTTGACCCAAGACTTTGCTCCTTTTGATAGTTGCACTTTAAGCTTGCTATAATATTAATGTGTCTTAAATCCCCTTCACACGTGTGAGAATGATGGCCCAAAAATAGTCCCCAAAACTCGATTTCTTCTTCTTTAGAATCCTCTTCTTCTTCGCTGATTTAGGTCTTCTTTTCATCACTTGATTGAACTTCTTGTGAGTTGCTTGGATGGATCTCAAATGTGATCGACCTCCCCCTAGAGAGCCTCATTAGGCTGACATGTCATCTTTAGGAGGCCAACTTCACATTTTGATAGGCCGACTTGTTTCTTGCATGTTGACAAGGTCTTGGAGGGTCTTGGACTCTATTTTTGTCTCACATAAATTTTCTTTACAATATGTAACATGCCCAAAAGGGTCTTCCATACATGACAATGACTCTTTATGACTTGTTGACTGAAAGACAAGCCCTATATGCACTCAATGGGTGCTTGACCTATAAATCAAATAACCTCGAGCATGAAACCCATGCCTCAAGAATAACAATAATGATTTTATTTTTCTTTTTACATCAAATATATAAAATCATGATTACATGTCATTATGAAGACCGAACCTAGTTACATATTTCAACCCTCCCTCTTAACTAGGGAGGTATTCATAATCCATACAAGGTACTTGGACATTCTCATAAGAAGAATTAGATTGGTAAGCCATATGTTACTTTTAGGTATGTTCTATGCTGAGAGCAAATTTACTTCAATTTTCCATGTTAGCTCTGTTAGCGCTTGAAATTTCGCCTCAGGCTGAGAAAGGTAAACCTCAAGGCAACATCAATGTAAAATTTTCTGTTTCCCACCCCGGTTTTCAGTTTCACCTTATTTCTCCCATATAGTTAAATGCCCATTCCCATAGCCATACATTTAACAGACTGAAAAAATAAATATTGCTGAAAACACAAATTCTGGAAATTTTTCAGAGTGCTGGAAATTGCAGAAATAAAAAAAATCAGCAATTAAAACAGCCATAAAAACACATTTAAACTCAGTGATTTTTGGTCAACTTGACCCTGGAAAAACCCCCTACAACTCTTGGGGAAAACCAGTTAGAGAGCTCTTCTTTATTTCTGGAAAATGCCTTTTACAGAGAAAATATTTTTCAGCAAAAATCAACAAAAACAGAAATTTTCCAGCAAGCAAACTTATCTGTTTTTTCAGCTAACAGACAGTCTGAAAATGGCTGTACGGACTGTACGGACCGTACGGATGTACGGACTGTACGGACGTACGGACGTACGGACCGTACGGACGTACGGACCGTACGGACTGTACGGACGGCCGTACGGACTTGTACGGACAGACCTAGAAATTCGTGCAGAAAATCGCCTCCTCGATATTCGTGCTGAAAATCAATTTTTTCACTGTTTTGCTCACTAAATCTGCCTTTTTCTGCTTGTTCTTTATGCTGTTCAGATTTGCTGAAATGCTGCCTTGGTGTGTGTGCCAAACTGCTGCCTCTTTCTCCTCCTTGTCCAGAAATCTCCCTTGCTCTCTTGCTCTCCTTCTCCCAATCTGCTCATGAAAGAATGAATGATCTTTTTCCCCTTTTCCTCCCTTAACCCAACCCTAAATGACTTTTGGGTGATCCCTAAATCCAATGGCTGAAATAGATTTAGATCAATGGCTGAGATTAAATGCTCATTTAAATCTCACTTTCTATTTTTTAATTCACCCCACTTTAATAAAGACCCACTTAGTCATTTATTTCCAAAGTCACTTTTCCTTTCTAATTTTTCATTGACTTTATAAAGTCACTTTAAAATTAGACTTAGTAACTTTATCACTTAAAGTCACTTTCAAATTAGATTTAACTTTATAAAAATTATAAAGTTACTTTAGGAGAAAAATTAAATTCTTTTGGACACTTTTCCCTAGGCCAAAGATCAAAGCCTTAGGGAACCACCTGTCCTCCGGTACCAAATTTCAACACTCCCTCTTACCGAGGAAGGTGTTCCTCACCACACCCATCTTGTCTCTGAAGTAGACATGCTTGCCCCGTGGTAAGGCTTTGGTAAGAATATCTGCAACCTGCTCATCAGTGGAAATATACTCAAGCTTTACAGCTCCCTTCTGAACATGGTCTCTGATGAAATGATATCTGATCCCGATATGCTTTGACCTGTCATGAAATACTGGATTCTCCATGAGTTTAATGCAACTCTGATTATCACAGTAAATCACTGAAGGTCTCAACGGCTGACCAAATAAGCCAAACAACATCTTGCGAAGCCAGATGGCCTCACAACTAGCTAGACTGGCTGCCATATACTCTGCTTCCGCTGAACTCAGTGCTACTGACTGCTGCTTCCGGCTGAACCATGACACTACTGCTGAACCCAACCCAAAACAACACCCTGAAGTGCTCTTCCTATCAGAAGCACAACCTGCCCAATCAGAATCAGTGTATCCTGCCAATCTCACTCCATCTCCCTGCCTGTAGTCCAGACCATAATCCACTGTCCCCTGCAAGTACCGCAAAATGTGTTTTGCAGCCACCCAGTGAACCTTCCTAGGCTCACACATAAACTGACTCATCGTGTTGACTGCAAAACAGATATCTGGTCTGGTGTTGACCAAATACATCAAGGAACCAATCAGCTGCCTGTACAATGTGGGATCCACCAACTCGGAATCCGAAGCATGAAGCTTCTTCCAGTTGGTGATCATCGGTGTCGACATGGGTCTACAATCCTCCATGTGGAATCTGCTAAGGATGTCCACAATATACTTCCCCTGCCCCAGGAAGAAATGCCCCTCCTCCTGCCACACCTCCAAACCCAAAAAGTAATGCATCAAGCCGATGTCCTTCATCTCAAACTCCGCTGCAAGATCTCTCTTGCAGTGCTCTATGAGTCTCTCTGCACCTGTAATGATCAAGTCATCCACATACAGCACCAGAATGAGAGGCTCCTCACCAATCACAATAAAGTAAAGGTTCGGATCTGCCTCACTCTTTGTGAAACCCATCCCCTGCAAGTATGCATCTATCCTGGAGTACCAAGCTCTGGGAGCTTGCTTCAGGCCATAAAGGGCCTTCTTCAATCTGCACACATGGGACTCCTTCCCATGCACCTCAAAGCCCTGTGGCTGCTCAATGTACACCTCCTCCTGTATGAAGCCATTGAGAAATGCGGTCTTCACATCCATCTGGTGGATCTTCCAACCCATCTCTGCTGCTATCGATATAATGGAGCGGATCGAAGTATATCGAGCCACGGGAGCGAAGGTCTCCTCATAATCAACTCCCTCTACCTGTGAGAACCCTCTAGCCACAAACCTTGCTTTGAATTTCTCAATGCTGCCATCTGCAGCATGCTTTACCTTGTAAAGCCATCTGGAAGTAACCACGGATTTGCCCTCAGGCCTCGGCACCACCTCCCAAACATCATTCTTCATGATAGAAGAATACTCCTCCTGCATGGCCTCTCTCCAGACCTGCTGGCTAGCTGCCTCCTCATAGCTAGAAGGCTCAGAGTCAAGGATGCTGGTAACCATCGCCATATAGCTACAAAATCTCTCAGGTGGTCTACTCTCTCTGACCGGCCTCTTCGGCTCAGCAACAGATGTGGCATCTCTCAAGGTGTCCTGAAGCCACTTGGGCTTCCTCTTCCCTGAGCATGCTTCTCCCATAGGAGAATGAAACTCCTCCTCCTCATCCCCATCAGTAGCCTGAACTCCTGACTGTCTGTCTGCTGTCCTCCTGCCTGCACCTGAACCTGTAGAAGCTGAGGTACCGTGTGAACTGTCCATCAGTGGACTCCCTAGTGAACTGCTCTGTGAACTGCTCTGTATGCTGCCCGGAGCACCACCCCTCTGGCTCGGCGAGCCACTGCTCACTGATGGACCTGACATCCTCATAGATGTACCTCCGGATCCTCCTGATCCCTGCCCACTGGATCCCTGCGACTGACTCAACTGCTGCTGAGGGTCTGGGTGATCCAGATACTCTAACTCCCGTGACCTCCTAAAGGCCCTGTCCTCCTCGAACTTCACATCCCGTCTGACAACAACTTTCCTCTGTGCAGGAATGTAAATCCGAAAGGCCTTTGAGGTCTCACTGTAGCCCACAAAGATACCCTTCTCTGCGGTGGGCTCTAGTTTGGTCCTCTCCTCCTTGGGTATATAGGAGTATGTAATGCATCCAAGGATATGAAGATGACCAAGATCAGGCTTCTTCCCAAAGAAAGCCTCCTCCGGAGTCATGTGCCCCAAGGCACGATGCGGACTCCTGTTCTGCAAGTAAACAGCTGTGTTGCAGGCCTCTGCCCACAAGAACAATGGCAACCCCTGATCATATAACATGGCTTTGGCAGCCCCTATGATGGATCTGTTCTTCCTCTCCGCAACCCCGTTCTGCTGGGGGTTGTAAGGAACAGTGAACTCCCTCCTAATGCCTGCCTCTGCACAATAGTCAACAAACTCTCCAAGGGTGTACTCTCCTCCATTGTCCGACCTCAGGGACTTGATCTTTCGACCTGTCTGAGTCTCCACAAGAGCTCTGAACTCCTGAAACCGCTTGAAGACCTCACTCTTGGTCTTCAAGAAATAAATCCAGGTCCTCCTGGAGTGATCATCAATGAATAAGACATAGTACTCATATCCACTCAAGGAAACATGAGACATCCGACCGCTCACATCGGAATGAATCAAATCAAGTATCCCCGTCGCTCTGCTGTCACTGCTGGGAAAAGGGGATTTGGCAAACTTGCCCATCGCACAACCTCTGCAAGTATCATGGTGATCAGTACTGAAATCTGGCACACCTGTAGTGATCTCCCGCAATGTCCTCAAGGCTCCATGAGACATGTGCCCCATCCTGCGGTGCCAAATCTCACATAGCTCAGAACTGCTAGCTCTGCTGTCGGTACTACAGCTCAATGCCAAAGGGGGCTGGAATGCAAACTTGTACACCTTTGCATGGCGTACACCTATCACTCTAGCTGAATCAGCTGGAGAGCCCCTGGGATACATCAACACCTGTCCTTCCCTGAACAGTACCTCATATCCTCTGTCCTCCAACGCTGAGACGGATATGAGGTTCTTCCTCATCCCTGGCACATAAAGAACCTCTGACACCTTCAAGGGAGGTTTGGACTCCCTCTGAAATGTCACTGTCCCCACCCCGACTGCTCTAACAACTCTGTCATCACCGAGTACTACCTCAATATCAGTGCCACTCTCTGAAAGCTCTGAGAAGTACTCCCGGACTCCTGTCATGTGACGTGAAGCCCCACTGTCCACATACCAGATACCTGTAGATGCTCCGCTAATCGAGGGAAAAGCATGCTCCCTCTGAACCTGTGTGGCAGGTGATCCTGCACTAGAGGACTCACATGTAGTGAACGCAAACTCCCGGTCAAAACGACCTGCAAAGTCCTCAATCTCAGCTGACGCTGCCACATCCTGGGTCTTCCCCTTCTTCTTCTTCTTCTCCGGACACACAACTGCATAGTGTCCCATCTTCTGACAATTCCAACACTTCACTTTGGAATAGTCCTTTTGTGAGTTACCCTGTTTACCTTTACCTTTGCCTTTGCCTCCACCACCGCTTGTGGAAGCCTGCTTCTTCCCTTTGCCTTTCTTGCCTCCTGCCACCAGTGCTACGTCCTCATCCTGCTCAACTGGCTTGGCTGCCCCAAGCTGTCCTTTCCTGATCTCTGTCTGTATACAATCATCCCAAAACCTCTCCCATGTGGGAAGGGTCTCACGTGCACAAACCCCATCAGCAAAGTTCAACCATGAACGGGGGAGGCCATTCACTGCAATACGCACCAACTCAGTGGATGGAATGGCCTCTCCAATCGCTGCCAACTCATCTCTCACATTGGTAATCTTTGTGAGATATCCAGCTGCACTATCATTCCCCATCTTAATGTTCTTCAGCTTCTCCTTCAGGACCATCTTCCGGTTCTCATTGGTACTCTGGTAGAGATTGGACAATGCTGTCCACATCTCATGGGCATTGCTCTTTCCTCTCACATGAGGAATGCAATGGTCTTTGATTCCGTCTAGAATCAGCCTCTTACCCTTGTTGTTCTTTCTATTATAAGCTGCCAACTGAGTAGCATCAGTAGGCACAACAACAGGGTGCTGTGCTGTATGCACCATGATATCCCAGACTTCTGCCTCCTCAAAGATACTCTGCATTCTCTCCTTCCAAACGCTGTAATTTGTATGCCCATCCAACCTATCCTCCACCCTCAATCCCAATGACATCTTGCTGTCCTAAAACTGAAAAATAGCACTGCTGTGGTAAAGATAAAACTGCTGTTTATGAAAAATCAGCTTGTTGGAATTTTCTGAGTGAAAAAATCAGCAGCTGTATTTTTTTCTCTTTTGCTGTCCCAAACTGCCCTTCAGCGCTCAAGCTCCGATACCATGTAAAATTTTCTGTTTCCCACCCCGGTTTTCAGTTTCACCTTATTTCTCCCATATAGTTAAATGCCCATTCCCATAGCCATACATTTAACAGACTGAAAAAATAAATATTGCTGAAAACACAAATTCTGGAAATTTTTCAGAGTGCTGGAAATTGCAGAAATAAAAAAAATCAGCAATTAAAACAGCCATAAAAACACATTTAAACTCAGTGATTTTTGGTCAACTTGACCCTGGAAAAACCCCCTACAACTCTTGGGGAAAACCAGTTAGAGAGCTCTTCTTTATTTCTGGAAAATGCCTTTTACAGAGAAAATATTTTTCAGCAAAAATCAGCAAAAACAGAAATTTTCCAGCAAGCAAACTTATCTGTTTTTTCAGCTAACAGACAGTCTGAAAATGGCTGTACGGACCGTACGGATGTACGGACTGTACGGACGTACGGATGTACGGACCGTACGGACTGTACGGACTGTACGGACGGCCGTACGGACTTGTACGGACAGACCTCGAAATTCGTGCAGAAAATCGCCTCCTCGATATTCGTGCTGAAAATCAATTTTTTCACTGTTTTGCTCACTAAATCTGCCTTTTTCTGCTTGTTCTTTATGCTGTTCAGATTTGCTGAAATGCTGCCTTGGTGTGTGTGCTAAACTGCTGCCTCTTTCTCCTCCTTGTCCAGAAATCTCCCTTGCTCTCTTGCTCTCCTTCTCCCAATCTGCTCATGAAAGAATGAATGATCTTTTTCCCCTTTTCCTCCCTTAACCCAACCCTAAATGACTTTTGGGTGATCCCTAAATCCAATGGCTGAAATAGATTTAGATCAATGGCTGAGATTAAATGCTCATTTAAATCTCACTTTCTATTTTTTAATTCACCCCACTTTAATAAAGACCCACTTAGTCATTTATTTCCAAAGTCACTTTTCCTTTCTAATTTTTCATTGACTTTATAAAGTCACTTTAAAATTAGACTTAGTAACTTTATCACTTAAAGTCACTTTCAAATTAGATTTAACTTTATAAAAATTATAAAGTTACTTTAGGAGAAAAATTAAATTCTTTTGGACACTTTTCCCTAGGCCAAAGATCAAAGCCTTAGGGAACCACCTGTCCTCCGGTACCAAATTTCAACAATCAAACCATTTAGCCTCGTAGCTAGCCCTACGGGGCAGGAGAAGGCTCTCTCCGGTCTATCTCGCAAAATCTTCAATAAATGAGATGACCAATAAGGTATCACTGATATTAGGCTAGTAAACTGATCAGAAAGATTGATTTTGGGGTTTTTGGGTTTTTGGTGGCAAATTGAGGAGAGGGCAATTTTGGGTGCGGGGATTGGACACAGTTTCTGCAGGGGGTTCCTTGGGGCGAGGTAGGAGACAGTGTTGATGCCTTTAACTAAGGTGGATGGTCAGGAATGAAAGATGAAGAGCTAAAGAGAGCAAACAATAACTTTGAATTCTCTTTAGACAGAAGAAAACATTGAAATTAAACAAACTTAAAAGCAGAGCATGGCAAGCATGAATTCTTACTTTAACACTTCATTTGTTTAATGTGCAGAAGTAAAGAAAGGAAATGAATCACATAACAAAGCTTACAAGAACATTGAGAAACACACCATCAACACATGAGTCCACAAGAATCCCAAAGATGACTGCAAAACCCTGGTCTTCCTTGCCAAAAATTGCAGAGATACAGTGAAATAATACAATGATAGCTGCTCCCTCAAGAGTCCAACCATGAAAATGAGCAAGAAAGTACATAATATAGATGATCTAACCTCTTTCCCTGCCTCCATGGGTCGAGCTCACTATCCTAGGAGCTGTTTCAACCACTTCTAAACTAAGCACTACAAACTAGGCAGTCAAAACAACTTGCCTCTATAAACTTGGAAACCAATTCATACATTTAATTTTTACCCTTTTCATAAATGAATCTTCTAGAAGAGTTACAAAAGGGTAAAAGTGTCTAAAAAGTGTCACAATTACATCAAAGAGGACCATCATTAACCTCAAAAAGTCAAACTGAGTCAAATCTGCGTTTTCTGGGCTGTACAGTGCATTTCTGGACAAATCTGCCTGACGGGTCGCGCCCCCCTGCCTGACGGGTCGCCCCCCTTTGGAGCTCTGTTTGGGGTACTTGCAGGTGGCCAAATTGAGCAAAAGTGGGCTTGTTGGAAAGGTCTGTGAGTCTACTTTCCAACCCACCTGGAATTTTTGAATTTGGAGTTCATTTGCCCTGTCAAAAACCAATTCTCCCAAGACAGCTTTCTACAGTTCAAAAAAGTGGCAGAAAGTCAAATTTTGCATGTATTTTGACCTTCTGGAGGCCCAAAACTCCATAAAAACTCAAGTCCATCCGTGGGCATATGTAACTTTGCATGACAAATCAGGAAATGCTGAGTTTTTGTGAAAAGGAGTTGCCCTGATGAAGGGTCGCGCGGGGGGTGAGACCCGTTAAAGAGCCAAAACCTGTAAATTACCAAAAAAATGCCAAAATTACCCAAAATTCTCAAAATTTTTTGGGATTTGAGCTGTGGCTAGGCTATTGAGTGCCATGATCTTTGAGTGAAGCCTCAGCCAAGATACGGAGGGGATTTGGCCTCTTTCTCCGTTTTAGAGCCTCGGTCAACCGCCTTTGAAACATCTTCATTTTGGCCTTGCACACATGCATTCTTGCCCAATAATGGTTTTTCATGTTCCTCAGCAATATCTTCTCTTGGTTGGCCTTAGCCAACAACCTCTCCAAGTGTGCGTTCTCCTGGATGAGCATAGACTCTCGGTCAGTAGGCAATGGGTCACCGGGTCTTCTACGGTTCAAGGTTCGGTCACTACGAATCCTCCATAGCTCATCGAGTGCTTTCTCCTCCTCCAACTGTTTGTTGCGCTGCTCCAGGTAGGTGATGGTCCATTGGGCACCCTCAAATCTCCTCTGCAAAGTATCATTTTCAACTCTGAGATGCTGAATGATCTCCTTTGCCTCTCGGCTAGGAGAACTGGCCTCAAGATCAATCACCTCAGTGTCTGGAACTCCTGATGGACCCTCATGAATCATGGGCTGTTTGCCCCTCTGTGCTGCCTGTGCTGGTGAAGGAAGCGAGGCCCCTTCCACCTGATGTGGAGATAACACTCACTGAGCTGAAGATGAAGGCGAGACCCCTTCCACCTCCTGTGGAGATAGTACTCGCCTGGCTGCTGCAAATAAGGCCCTTGGGCCTTTCTGATAGGTGACCAGAGGTGAGGAGCTGACATGTCTAGTGACAGGGATGTGATGCCGGTGTGATGGTCCTCTCTCCTCGTGAACAACCTCAGGATGTGGCTGTGATGGCGCTGTGAAAAACTCACGAGAGATGAACTCCTCCCATGAGATGCCCTGCTGAGTCAACTGATGCAATACTACTAGCTGAATTAAACCATAATGGTGAAGGCTCCTGTACTGCTGTGCCGGGGTCTTCCTCTGCAACATGGGCACCATCCTCTGAATGTTCTGAAAGAAGAAAACCATGATGTTCATCATCCTCACTCGGGTGAAGTGCATCAAAAGGCGAATGTGATATGAGTACACCTGTGAAAATCTGCCCTCACAGGTAAAATAGTGCATAATAAGCCTCATGATGGGAGCATACTCGCTCCGGAGAAACCTGAATGGAAAAACACCCGCCAAATGTCTCATGAATGGTGGCCGGACATAAGGCTCAAAGTGAACAGTATCTAGCATCTTGCGCTTATTCCACACCTCACCAACATTAGGTATCCCTGTAGCATGTGAGATCACCTCGGGTGTCAATGTAAAGTTCACCCCTGCAAGATTGACATGTCCATCATGGAGGTGTAAAACAAAAAGGCGGGCCAACTCTCTGTGGTGCTGAATCCGAGAAATCCTCTCACAGAACTCATAACAAGACATGTACTGAAAACAAGTGACTGCCATAGGACAGGCCTGTAACTCTGCTAAAGAAGTGGGCTCCTCTCGCTTATGATGTCCACCCTTACCACCCTTACGAGGCCTCCTCTGTATCTAAACCTCTGCAGATGATGAATGGTCATCACTTTGCTCGTAAGTTTCGGTTTCTGACATAGTTTAGGAGCAAAGTTGGACAAACTGTATTGCTGTCTCTGCCTGTAAAAAGTGCTGAATTCTATGCTGTTTCAAGGGGAAAAAGACATGAGGGAAATGTTAGGGGAGGGACCTTTTTACAAGGAATTGAGAATATATAAATATAACAGGGAATTTTTAAGGAAAATGTTGCAAACCATTATGCATATAGGAGTACATATTTAAAATCAGGGATATTGGGAAATCATTTGCAAAAATCACTGCATATGGGAAAAACATGTATGAAAGTGAACATATGGGGATATGAAAACATGCAGCATTAATAGGGGAAGATAGGGAAACATATGCACAAAACTGTTGACATATTCACCAACATTTTCTATTGTTTACACATGCATATGGTAGAGGGAGATTAGGGTTTTGAATGCTTTGGGAGAGGGGTAGGGTTTACACTTTTAGTTATTAGGGAGAAGGGAGGGTTTGCATTTCATTTATAAAATAGCATGGGAGAAAAATAGGCATACATACAAGTGTGAGTGGAAAGGGGAAGGAGGGAAACAATTACAAAGGGAAAACACCTTGAAACAACACAAACCCTAGCACATTTTACCCATTAACATTGCAGTCATATGAAGAGGTTTCACTTGCACAATTTTGATCATTAAAACATGTTTCATGATATCCACCAATCATAACCAGCAACCATTTCAAGTTTAGAACACCTACCTCAAACGAATTTATGGCTTGGAGAGCGTTTGAGCAAGTTTAAAATCGATTTGCAGGGAGACAGCTCGACGGGTCGCGCACCACGCCCAACGGGTCGCGCACCTCTGACGGGTCGCGCCCGTTGTATTTTTACACTGTGGAAGACCCTCTGACGGGTCGCGTGCACCTGACGGGTCGCACACCTGGCTTGACGGGTTGCGCACCAGTCCAATGCCCGAACTCGCTCTGTATTCGCTCCTTTCTCTCAATCACTCTCTCAAACCTCTCTTGCAAGCGTCTAGGATGCACAATGAGAGTGATAGGAGGGAATTTGGGGTTTTTATAAGTTTCATTTGAAAAAATTTCATTCACAAACCCACTTTCTAATGTTTTCTCTTTGACACTTTATAACACTGACTTTTTGGTTTCTTTTGTCCTAAATTTGACTCATTGAGTGCTTTGACTTGATTCTTTTTGCAGGTAGATCATCTGAGGGATCTTGGCAAGGGGACCAGGGTTGCATTTTGTTCACTGAAGACTTTTGAAATTTCATCACTTATTTACAAAAACTTGGAAAATGACCTTGGCTTTAAAAACAGAGTTTTTAAATCCAAGGTGAAGATTAGCTGTACCAGATAAGAAATCTTGAAGAAACACTTTTACAATCATCCCTCTGGCTTGCTGAATACTCATTGACTTTTCAGACACATGACCCTGTAAACATATTTGACCAAAACCCTAGACCTAGGAAATTGACCTCAAGACAAGATAAGAGAAGCTTGAAAGAGCTTAATGACTGAAATGACCTGAACCAGCAATGCCAAGAGGGGTACAACACACCAGCTCCTCCATCAGGGTTATGGCATGCCTAACGGGATGCAAAAAATTGACACTGATGAGACACCTACATATGCAAATGCAAAGAGTTTTGATCGCTGATGGAGGGCTTAAGACCGACTCTAACAAGCTCAATATCAATTCCATATTAGCAATCACATTTAGAATGATAGTAAAATGCAGATAGAACATAAACATAAATCGCAAAAAACAAACCAAGACAAGAAGACACAAGATGTGGCGCCAGCCAGGGACAAACCCCAATGTGGGGAAACCCTTGATCAATTCTTCTTATGTTCTTCAATAGTTCAGCAAAGAGAGAGATAGTACATATACATCAGAAGTCAACATTTTGACTTGTCAAAATAAGAGCAGAGATCTTCACTAAGAAGATAACACATGAGGTAGCTGATCTGAACTCAGGTGAAGGCATACTGCTTCAATTGATTCTCCAAGGTGATTCCATCACTATGCTGCACCCATCACAATGTTGCACCCATCACTGTGTTGCATCCATAACTGTGTTGTTCTCATCACTGTGCTACTCCCACCACTGAGCTACACACATCACTGTGCTGCACTTCATTACACTATGCTACACTCATCATACTACATACAATCATCACTGTGATGCACCCATCATGTTGCACTTCATCATCATTATGCTGCACCGATCATGCTGCAGTTCATCATCACTATGCTGCATCATTTACGCTGCACAATTCATCATCATTATGCTGTACCATTGTTATGCTGCACTATTCATCACTATGTTGCACTATGCTGCACCATTCATCATCACTATGCTGCACCACTGTAATGCTGCACTATGCTGCACCATTCATCGTCATTATGCTGCACCACTGTCATGCTGCACTATGCTGCACCATTCATGCTGTTACTACAATACCATTGATATCTTCATTGTTGCTTCTTTATCATGTCAATGTGATCCATTGAGATCTTCACTGTGATCTCTATGTTTTCATAGATGCACTGAGATCTCTATTATGACAGTCATTTCATTATGTCAACGAAGTCTTCATTGAAGTCTTCATCATGATGATTGTATCTTATATCCTTATCATTACTGAGACAGTGATTACTGCTTCTCATTGAATAGACCTAGTTACATTCCTTCATTATCAGATTGTTGGAGCTTTGGTACTGCTTTTTCCTTATAGACAGAGATGTGATCTATAGAATAGATCCATGACTGCTCATCCTCGTACCTAGTACTCTACAGGAATACCATGATTGCATACTTGTCATACCTTATCCATGTAATGTGAAGACTGTCATACTAAGGGTTAGGTCTCCATGAAGTTTAGACCTTACTACAGTAACCCCATCCGAAATCTATACTTCCTTGTCCATCCGAGCATTGATTCATAGGCAGTATATTGATATGATCTGCATCTATATTATGCTTATGAGTTCTGGTCATGACTGCACCTAATACCCTAGACGAGGTGCAGTTAGACCCTGCCTTTCCATGCGAGATCTTGAATGTGTGCTCTCTGTCTTCTTGACTGCGGCTCCCTTACCTGAGTCCTTGACTGCTTGCTGTGGCATGTGATCATGCTGACTGCACCCAATACGAAGCTCTCCTTCCTATACAAAGCACTCCTCCTTGCACCCTATACTTGTCATCTCAAAAAATGCGATTAGGGCTTGCTTCATTGACTGTAAATTAGGACAACGTCAAGAAGACCCTTTTTCTTCCATGTCTAGGGCACTTCATGGCATCGTTAGGGTATCATTAGGCCAACGTATATTCTAGGGCACTCCCTCTATGCTCTTCTTCATCAAACCCAAAACATAATGAAGAGAGATTACAAGAGTGTGTGTGTCAAAGTGACTTGAAGGCCACCTCCATTTATACTAAAACGTGGTGGACAAGTGGGGGTAATTTGGTTGCTGACCGACCTTGACGAATTGTCACATAACACAAATAAATTCATATCTTCATGAATACATGTCGGAATCGGATGATATTTAGATCAATCCTACACCTCGAGGAATCCAAGAAAAATATTAGCTGCCATAAATAAAAAGACCCTCATGGAGTTTGGCCCTAGTTGCCAATTTTAACACCATCTCATAAGCTACTTCCTTAACTTATGCTAGAGTATCTTATCATACCAACCGACATTGTCACATAACAAGGCCTTGATTAACAACTCTATCTCTCTACAAGATCAAAGCACAATGCTGGGGAGACCAATGACTAATAGACACCATCATCATTGTCTCTCAAAGCACATAGCCCACTTGGGTGTTCATAGGGTATGTCCTTTTCGGACAATTCCTATTTTGGAATAACACATTCTCAAGGATTTTTCTCTTCGACTACTCTTACCTATTGGATGCCCTACCACATCCTCAAAGAGTATCATAATCAATCTCAAATGTTTACCTAATCCTCCTTTCTTTCTTCACAACATGAAGACAAGAATGATGTGTCTATCTCAATCTCAACTAGGGAATATATACTTATTCTTATAAAAGGAATATACCCAAGCTCCCTCTTAACTAGGGACTTGTTACCAACAACAACTATCTGCTCTTTGGTGGAGATCATGGTACTATCAACTGCTTGTAGGGCTCCTCCTTTCGATGTCACGAATTTCATCTTCTTCATTATGGAGCCTTCATCTTCCAGATTTTCTTTGTAGGGCATTGGCCATCCATCACTTTCCTTCAACGAACCATGGTGTGGGACCAATCGTCATGTCATCATTCTTTGCATTGAAAAGTGATCTTCCAGTCCATATCTGGATTTTCTTCACATAGCTACCTCTTCCAATTCATGTTCCTTTCATGATTGTCCATCCATTCCCATGAGTGCTAGTTGTTGAAAAATGTGTAACTAGGTTCGGTCTTCAAAAGCATGAAATGTATTTTCAATTCTTGTAAATTATGAAAAAAATTATTATTATTGTTTTTGGAGCATGGGTTTCATGCTCAAGGTCTTTTATTTTATAGGTTAAACACCCATTGAGTGCTTCTAGGGTTTGTCCTAGGTCAAGAAGTTAAAAGAGTCATTGTCATAAGTTGAAGACCCCACAGGGCACATTGTAACTTGTAAAGAAAATTATTTGTCTTTAAAAGTGTCATAATACCCTCCAAGAACAAGTCGGCCTGGTTGCTGGCAAGTCGGCCTAAAGGAAGAGCCATGTCCACCCTTGAAGAAGCCTATATATAGAAGAGGACTCGTCCTCCTTGAAGACACTCACTCATCTCTCATTCTAGCGAAGGAAGAAGAAGGAAGAGGCAATGAAGGAGAAGAAGGATGAAGAAGTTTTATGTTTGGGATATCTTTCTCTCACACGTGCTAGAGAGGACTAGGGTTTCTGTAATTGACCTAGGGCATCCTTATACAAGTTTGATCTTGGAGAAAAGGAGGCAATGAGGTCAAGTGAAGGTCACTAAGGGTCTCTCTCAAGCTCTAGAAGTCAGGGAAAGGCAAGCGAAGGTCAGAGGAGGGCTCTAGAAGAAGATCGAAGTTCCCACGTGTGGCAACAATAGTTGCTGGGGGCCGAAATTTCAGATCTGCAATAGGAGGCCAAAAATCTTGCAACAAAAGATCGAGAAGGTGCTACTGCAAGAGATTTGACTGGGTTTGACTAGATCGAAGTTGGCCACTCAAAGAGGTTGGTCTTGGAGTGTATTGGTCTTAGTCTTAAGGTCATGGAATTCATCAATTGAAGAATTTATAAGGAAGAGAAGAGATTTAGGGTTTTCCTCTCAAGAGGAGAGGTTTTGCCCTGGCTTGCAGCCTATATACCGTGTCATTGTGCTTTTGTTTTGGTAGTTGTTTGACGATTCACACATATAATAAGGAACAAAGTTAATAAGCAAAAAGGAACCACAATCAGTTATCAAGTAAAGAGAATTAATCATAATCATTGCCCTATACTTCTCTATTGCTGAGATTCGAGAAGATAGAGCTGAAACCTATATAAGTGTTCGCTCTCTCCATTTCATGGGTGATTGGGTTTGGGTATGAAAACCCTAGATATGCTTGTTTAGCATATTGTTGGAGCTATTGGATGGATCAATAAAGCACCTTGTGGATGAGAAAATCTTCTAGATCTCTGTGCTATCTTATGAAATTTTCTTGGATCATGGTCATGAAACATTGAATGTGGTAACACCATACCTCTTCTATTGTATTTATCATTGGGATGTGCTATATTGATGCACGTTTCTCTACACTTGGTTGTACGCACCTGTAATCCATTCTTGACAGTAAAATTTTCATAGCCATTGGAGTTTATCTACACTATTAATCTCCCTTGATAAATTTTTAAAGTTTGAGACAGCAAGGAAACGGTTAATTAAGCTTGTACGTTGCAGTGATATTATTCCTCTCCCATAAGTCCAATGTACTTTCCCTAAGCACTAGTCTTACCTTCAACCACCTTTTAAAGCATCAAAAGGCAAATCTTTATTTCCGTGTAGCAAATCTGAAAATCCTACTGCAGATTTGAATACCCCACTTTAGATTTTCCTCAAGTCTAGGGTACTTATCTCTTTTTGCTCCTTATACTAGGCTTAAAATTCTGCATTGCAAATCTACAATATATACCTACAGAAATACATTGAAGTAGATTTATACCAAATCCTAAAACCCCCACTTTTTTTGTGTCCTCTTGGACGTAGCATGTTTAGGAAGCTCCCCATGAGTTGGTTATAAACTAACCTAAAGTGAGAGAAATTGCCCCTGAGGTGACAGTGGTATCATTTCTGAGTTACTCTTTGGGTTTCACTTGGTGGAGGCTTCACACCTTAGGTGAAACTTTGAGAGGTAAAAACCCTGAAGTATTGTTTGCCTATTAGAGATTTGAATGACATGTGATATACCAAAATGCTTTGAAGGACTTTAATTTGGTCTTGCTAGAAATGGGAACAAGGATTCATTATTCCAACTTAAAGACAGATGGCAATCAAGATTTTATTCCAGTCTATTCCAGCTCCCAATACCAAGTTCAACTTCTGGCAGATATATCTATTGATGCTGCAATTTTTTTGTTGAAAGATGAATTGATGGACAAAGCATGGAAACAGAATTCCCAACACTGCATATGGATTTGTGGCTGTAAGTTTTGATGGCAACAAGTCAGATCTGAAGGTCTGAAAGCTAAAGGAAAAACATCGGTGCAGCACAGCAATGAACATTTTGGTTTGACTGCCCACAAATAAATTTGTATTTATCAAACCAAGTAGAAATCTTTGATAGCTTGACTGTTGATCCAACTGAAGTATTGTTAAGTCTCCTAATACCAACCCAGGTTTATTTTCTCACGGAAATGATTTATTCCCAACAATTTATTTAACTAACCAAATAAATTCTGAGTTACCGAAAATTAAAAATGAAATCACTAGCATTTTAACCTCTAGAAATATATGCAGTGGAAAATAAAAATTAGGAGAGATCAATCACACATTGCAACAGATAAATACCCACAACAATTCACTGTCATTTATTAATCTGGAAAATTAGGGTTTTCTACCCACAAAGAATTACACAGAAAAACACATTTACTGGAACGTGTAACTCGGGCCCCTAGATGAATTCAGCCTCCTGGAAATTAGCTTATGAAGGAACTCGACCTAGAGAATTTTGGCCCAACAATTTGTCTACAGATCGACCTTGCGCCTTCCCATCGAGTTGCCATTGCGCCTTAGAAAATTCGACCCTAGCAAATTGGCTTCTCTAATCAAATCGGGCTCTCACTCTCTTCAGCAACTCGACCCTGCAATCTCTAGCAATTCCGCCTCCGGGATATGCCCTTGAATCTACTTGTAGTCTTCCTCCTTTGCACTTCAATCTACTGAGCTACTCACACTAGAGAAAATCACTTTCTTTTATTGTGCCTTCACCTCTCCCTTAGGATTCTTTTTATAATCTTCATTAAGCCCAAATCCCTAACCCTAATCTCCCTTCTAGAATATCTCAGAGGTCAATGGTTGATATCATTTCTAAGTCACTTAAATAACTAATTTTATTATTCTTAGAAAATGACTTTAATTATGTACTTTTCCTAAGTTAGACTTAGGAAAGAAGACATAAATCACTTACTCCACCAAGCAAGCACCTAAAGAAACAATAAGTCATCTTCCACACGCTAAGACGCCAAGCCTATGTAGAAAACCTTCTGAAGCTACTATAAGCTTCAACACTCCCTCCTTGCAAGGGAGGGATTCTCCACCACCTCTAGCTTATATTGGTACTTGAAGGGTTTGGAATCTGGATAGATTTTCGTGACTTTTATAAATGAGACATCTCATTATCTTCTTGCAATGCCAAATCAATCAGTATTCTTGGAGAATCTCATCAAATCCTTGCAACATTTGCGGATCTCAACCCATTTTTTTAATGAAGTAAAGCGAAGGCTATAATTTCCATTGTGATGGGGATAAATGAGCTTCCAATTAGCATTATATTGTTCTGTCAATCATAAAAGTTGGGAAATTTTAATGCATTTGTAGTACAAGCAAACAGTTTTGAGGTTTGGAAGGCCATCTTTGGAATCATTTGTTGGAAGGCAACAAATGATTCTCTCTAATAGAATTGAGAACCAACTTTTTCATCTCTATAATCACATTTGAGCTTTACTTTTAATATTTTATCATTGTAACAATCTAAGACAATGTTTCCGTGTAGCATTTACATTTGATCTTTAATTGACATGACTAGTTTTGTGGAATAGGTTGAATAGCACAAATCCCAAGATGACTGCATGGCAGCTGTCCAAGTTGATGCACAATGCAAGGATGAAGTTCACAGATGGACGCTTGGTAAGGATTGTCCAGGTTTTAGGGGATATGGGTAATTGGAGGAAAGCAGTGGAAGTAGTTCATTGGGTTCATAACCGTAAACGTTACAAGTACTGTAAAGGCAGGTAACTATGCTTTTTCGTGTTTTCCCTTAGTAATAATGTTAATATGTAGTAGTTACAGTTTTAGAGCAACATCAAAAAGAAAGGATGTAGGATAGCCTCTTTTACCTCTTCATAGAAAGGACGGGGACATATTCTTTGGTTCATGATATGCGTATTTCTTAAAGGGTAGCATGAAAAATTATTTTACAACCAACTTGTTATGAGCTCTGTTCCAGATTCTAATATGAGTAGACACTGTAGTTCATTGTCATTTGCATAAGTTTATATGTATTGCTTGATGGTGCATGTGTGTGTGTGCATGATTCCCATGTCTTCCCCACAAAATCAGGGAGGCCCATTAGAGGGACTTGACTGTGTTGGAGTTTGTGGCCTATGGCCTCCCCATTGGCGACATGTCTCATTCAATGGTCCAACCAATGGAGCTAACCTTGGGGCTTGTGCAAATATAAGTTTTAATTTTTTATTTGTATTGCTTTCTAAAGTGCTCTCTTTTTCTTAAGAACAACTTTGATTATTAAAGAAATTCACCATTAGAGACGATGACCATTTCAAATATGAAACATCTATTTGTTTATTAATAAACACAGGTTCCTGATCATGCACACGTACATAAATTAAGCAAAGGGAACAAGGTTCTAGAAATGAGCATTGTCAAATTGTAATACAGGAAAATCATGCTGCTATTGTTGTTATTACTTGAAAATGCAACTTATATTACCTCAAATTTGCACTAGAGTTGCAATAGATAGAAATTTATGAGATTTCCAAATTGGACATACTAACACAACGATGTGTAGAATTTGGATGAAGTGAAATTCTAGAACAGACTTCTTTTTGAATAAGTCCTTGATTCACAACATCCAACTACATTAAATGCAATTTCAAAATGTATCATTTGTAGGTATTACAAATTGCATTCCTGCACTTGAAAAATAAAGACAATAATCTTGGCATTATAGGGTCAGTTTAGATGTAGAACTACTTGGCTCCTAAAGGGTGTATACCTTTATCATGCTTATGATTATTTAAGGGATGGTCCTTGTACTGTAGGGAAAACTGTATTGCTAGCCAAACATTTTATGGAATTCCCTTCCAATAGTGGAGTTAACATGGTCATCACTATCCCTTGTATAGTAAAAGATAACTCACATTTTACTTCACCCGTTTACCATATCGTTGAGACATAATGTGACTATGCATAGTGCCTTGGACATATGGTAAGAAAGGTAGGGTTGTGGTGATAAACATACTTTTCCACTCTGTTAAAATTGGAAACTAGGGCCAAATTCCGCCTTGGGACATCTCATTTGATGGAGACGATGATTGCATTAAATTCCTCTTTTTGAGAGTACCAAAATTGATACAAAGATCATCTCATTTGGACAAGTAGAAGTATGATTTTGAATTTATGCCCACACATGTGCAAATTGTTCAGGTCAGCCACATCATCTGTTGGACACCTAATCCTCTAAGGGTTGGTGTGGAAGCTGAACAACCAAAGGGAGTCTAAGAGACCACTTGGAATATGAATCCAAGGGTCACACCATGTACTATAAATGTATATCATTGTCAATAATAGACGTACTATCATGCTTATCATTCATACTTTGTTGCTGCCATGTATGTGTTTAACATGGTATCAGAGCAAGTGATATCCTGCCCTGCTCATATTTCAGCCACTTGTTTTATGGCCTTTCTGTGCAGGTAAGTTCTGCAATCAATTCTGCATTTCATGAATGTTTTCTCAGCTAAATTCTAGTTGCAATCTCTGCTCACATTTGCGTTTAGGAATCTTCTACACGTAGTAATGCTCTTCCCAACTTGGCTCCTCGTTTTTGCAATCAGTCAGTACTCTGCTCAATTCTGTGACCACTAATTTTGTGGCTTTTCTCCACTGTCAGTCATGCCTCCCTGAGCGCTGTGCCAGCACTACCTGTCTAGTCACTCTGTCGCTTCTCTGTCATCGAAATTAGGTCTGACACTATTTCTAACGTCTCTGCCATTATTCTCTGCTTTCTGCATTGAATAGTTTGGTAAGTTGCTCCAGGCGCTGTAATGAAGTGAGCATGGATTGTGCATTTCCTAGAGTATGTGGGTGTTTAAGATTACACTCTGTTGGTGTGACTGTGTATTATCTATAGTGCGGATTGCACTGCCTCCTCAACCAAAACACGTGTCTATCTCACACCGCTGCTGAACTGTCTCACACCTTACCACCGTGGTATTTGTGCAGGAGCATATGCACAAGGAGTTCCATAAGGTTGAAGCGGGCATAGTGATTAATTGATGGTATAGAAGAAGGAATTCAGAGCCTGCCCACTTCCTGCATGCATGCTTTCTTTGCAAACGCCGACTGGTCCCTGGCAGGGACATCTACATGTATAGGGGTGATAGTGCATTCTGTAGCATTGAATGTTGGCACCAGCAAATTGTTTTAGATGAATGCAAAGAGAAACGATCTTTGATCGCCATGAAAAAAGAATCTGTGCCCTCAAATTAGCATAAGAACACTAGTAATCAGGGTTCCCATTTTGAGACCGCTGCAGTAGCCTAGTGCAGATGGTGTTTATGAGGACGCCAAGTAGTCCTTTATGTGCTCTCTATTATTGTTTATTTGATAAGGATGGATTCAGTGATCTAAATGCTGTAGCAGGGATAAGAATTAAGATCATGCAATCTTTATATGATGCTGTTTATTAGATGCTTCTGTTGCTGATTGAATATGTAATGGCAGTTAACCTATTCTTTCAGAATTGAGTGTTATGGGTTTTGGCATCGAAGCGTTGCGTTGAAGACCATGAAGTTGCATTGGTGTCGATTTTTAAAGAGATTTCAAAGTAATTGATATTGGTTGTAGTACGTAAGATGGAACTTGCGTTGAGACACTGTCTTGTGGAAACACTGTTTGATGAACTATGTTCATTCCTGTCCAATTGTGTGGGTCTGCTATGCATTGAAATGTCAGATTGTTGTTGCTATGTTGTAGTCGTATTCTGCGTTGAAGAATGAACTGGGAGAGGAGGTGTAGTCGGTTCTCTAGCTTTGTGTCATATGCGATGTGACGGTCTAGTCGGAGTTGGCCTTTCAGTTTATCAATGTCTTCGCTGGATATAATCTGAACGATGTTCTTCTCCAACTCGTATGATCGCATCATCGCGGACGAGAGCAAGAGCCCATTGGAGAGAGAGGAGTTCCCAGTCAACACGAAAGAGGCGAAATCCGGTTCGTTTGGCAAGTAGCCTTGCGAGCTCTAGGAAGGGGATTATGTGGCCTTGATTCTCAATCGCCTTCCAATGCATTTGTGATACGGTGTGGCTGAGGACGAAATAGGGTAGGTGTCCCTTCGAAACAACTCTTGACCATTGAGGTGGGGCTGTTGTGACTGTTCGTTGATATTCTGTTTGCAATCCCTTCATTCATAACCTGATCAGTATTGTTTGAGCTATTAGTATTTTGTGGCCTCCCTCATTCATTTGCACAACCTTATTCGGAGATTATCGTACGTCATCAACCATGGGGAGAGTTTGAGTTGAATAATGACTGCTTTAGCATATTAGAAGCCGTGAGTCAGAGAAACATTGAAGTTATAAATGTGTTGGGGTCGAACTCTTGGAGGTGCGTTAAAAATCTATTGATTATAGTGCTTGGTTCATCTCCTTCTTTGTGCGTTGATTAAAACCTCATCATATGTGCGCTGGTCCATTCATATGCCTCTATTGTTGGTTCATATGTGAGTATATATGTTATTTGCATTATTACTCTCTGCGTTGAAGTTTGTGCCTAATTTCAGCATCAAATATATTGTATGTTGATCGAGCTCTCCATATGTCTTGGTCTATATTTGTGCATTGAAGATGAGCTGAATTATATGGGTCTATAGTTGTGATCAATTTTAAGTGTAATTTTGACAATGGATAAGGTAGCCAGAATTGGTGAAGTATTAGAGTTCTTAAAAACTCTGATACATTCCTCTGATCATGATACAGTAAGAATCAACAAAGCTTCTATTGTTGACATTCGAACCTGCTTACATAATGCACACGAAAATATTTAATTTCTGCAACTTGAATCTAAATTCCAGCAAGAGGAGTTACAACAACACAAGCATCATGACACCCATCACCGACCAACAAGTGATCAAATCAATAACATTGAGACAGACTCCCATCAGCGACAAGAAATGGCGGATGCGGTACCCATTTCAGGAGTAGATGTGCAGAAAGATGCAGAGGTTCAATCTGCACTTCCCAAGCTAATCATCAGACCTTGGGAAGATCTTGTCCATAACAAACACATAACCGGTCTTGGATATGACAAAGACGTGTCCTTTCATATTCCAGATTACTCAAAGCCCATTTAGTTTCAGAGTGCTGGATTCCTTCATGACAATTCACCTTCAGCTGTTCCAGATTCTGCTCCTCTTCCACATCAACAACAACAGATTAGGAAATGCTAACATTGTGACCGAGTTGGCCATATGGAAGATCACTGTTTTGATCTTCACCTATGTAAGCACTGTCATAAAACTAGTCATTCTTCAAAAAGATGCTTCAAAAACAAGCCTCCTGCAAGAACAAATATTCATCTTGGATGGATAGCTTCTTGGCAATGGGCATCAACGACCAAGAAGATATTTCAGTCATATGTCTGAACTTGTTCTAGAGTATTGAACAGTCTTGTAGTTGAGTTTTCTCCATCATCTTGCCTTGTATCTGACAAGGGGGGAGTGATGGTCATCTACAAGCTTCAAAGCCACATCAAGCGAGCCTGAGCCACAACTTGCCATACCAGATTTAGAGTTGTAGCTAGAGACAAAGATGCCCCTGAGCATGCCTCTTCAAAGAATTGGGGACACTTCCTCTAGCAGAAGACTTCAACTTCTTGCCAATTTTGGAAGAGTTACAGGGATTGCATTAAGCATTCTAGAATTGGTGGTAATCCTTAAACTATCACAGGTTGAGACCTCCTTTTTCAGGTTGAGGTTCTCCCTTTTATGCGGGGTGAGACATCCCTTTCATGGTTGAAGCTTTCCCTCTTCAAAACATCAGGAGCACTTCCTCTAGCAGACTTCAACTTCTTGCCAGACATGGAAGAGTTTCGGGAACTGCACTAAGCGTTCCACTGTTGGTGGTCATCCTTAAACCACCTCCCTTTATACCAACATTTTAGAGAGCACATTCAACCTAGTGCTGCCATCCTCTAGCAGAATACTTTAGCTTCTTGCCAATTTTGGAAGAGTTACAGGAATTGCATTAAGCATTCCAGAATTGGTGGTAATCCTTAAACTATCACAGGTTGAGACCTCCCTTTTCAGGTTGAGGTTCTCCCTTTTATGCGGGGTGAGACATCCCTTTCATGGTTGAAGCTTTCCCTCTTCAAAACATCAGGAGCACTTCCTCTAGCAGACTTCAGCTTCTTGCCAGACATGGAAGAGTTTCGGGAACTGCACTAAGCGTTCCACTGTTGGTGGTCATCCTTAAACCACCTCCCTTTATACCAACATTTCAGAGAGCACATTCAACCTAGTGCTGCCATGCATTTTGGCACGTTTTGTATTACAACTCTCTTCTTGGACTCATACATAACCCTTTGGATTAAGGGGAGGAATGTTGGACACCTAATCCTCTAAGGGTTGGTGTGGAAGCTGAACAACCAAAAGGAGTCCAAGAGACCACTTGGAATATGAATCCAAGGGTCACACCATGTACTATAGATGTATATCATTGTCAATAATAGACGTACTCTCATGCTTATCATTCATACTCAGTTGTTGCCATGTATGTGTTTAACATCATCATGTAGGCTCATGAAGCCCAATGGACATGACTCTTCACCTTCAACGACTTGTATAAATACAAGTGACCTCTCACCTCATTTGGCATCATCATCACTCAAACATCCTCTCTCCTTCTCTCATTGGTTCGTACAACATTGGGTATGCTCTCACTCCCCAACGTGGGGTATAAGGAGGTCGAATTACAAGGCAAAATTTCAAGGCCAAAAATCTCAGAAAATTTTGTAGTTTGACCAATGTTGACCAACGTTGACTTTGACTTTCTAGGCATCCTTTGAATTCGATTTTCAGGGTGGATTTCTACCTCAGCAGGTTGCATTTATGGGCATAAGAACCAAGCAAAAGGAGGACTTTGACCTGCATTGACCGCAGGTTGACCAAGTTTGACTGTAGATTTTATGATTGTTTTGGGCTGACTTTGATGGTTGCTAGAGGCCAAGTTTGGCTACCTTTGACCGAGATTCAAGGGAGAAGTTTGACCGCTGCGTTGACCACCTTTGACTTTTTGGTTAGTGCTGATTTGGCTGCTATTGACTGGGACAATGTTGCATAACTTTGAAAGGGATGTTTTGATCTTATATTGGCAAGTCAATTTTGACTTTTTGTACTCTCTCTCTGCTGAAAATTTGATATAATAATAAGAAGATTTGATCAAAGGGTTTTCCCCACATTGGGGTTTTTTCCCTGGCATCCACCAAATTTGGTGTCCTCTTGTCTTGGCTTGTCTTCTCATTTTGTTTCATGTTCTATCTACTGTTATTGTCAATGTGATTGCTATTGGAAAACTAAATTGAAATTGTCATTGGGTTGCTAAAGGAACGTTGAATTAATTGTGCCAAGCATAGAACATACCATTGTTATCTACATGGTATCAGAGCATAGGTGAACACAAAGCCCAAGTAAGAGAGAGAAAACCAATCACTAAGAGAGATCTGTTGGTCAAGACTATTGATCTAAGCTTCAATGGCTTCTACATCTTACTTCAAATATGAGGATAAGCTCAAGGACAAATCTGATTATTATGCATGGAAAATGATTTTGGACCTGGCTTTGGAAGAACAGGATGCCATGGACTATGTGACGGGAAGATTGGTGGAGCCTCCTTCAAATGCACCTGCTGCTGCAAAGACAAAATACAAGAAAGGTGAGGTCAAAGCTAAAAGAATTATTATAGACTCCATTCAAAAGCATTTGGTTGCTTATATTTCTGATTTAGGAACATCTAAGGAGATGTAGGATAAGCTGGTTGGGATGTTCGAAGCGAACAATGCAAATCAAATCTTCTTTCTCAAGAACAAGTTGAAGGACATCAAGATGGATAAAGGGGAGCATATCTAATCCTACTTCATGAGGATCACTCAAATCAAGAATGATCTTTTATTTATTGGAGAAGTTATTGCTGACAGGGAACTCACTTTCATTGCACTTGGAAGTCTTCCAAGATCATGGGATGTGTTTAACACAACCATTCTTAACAATGACAAACTTCCTAGTTTCGATGAACTATTGGCTTGATGCACTCAAGAAGAGACAAGGATGATGGAGAGAGACAAGCCCTCAAATGGAAATGATCCCACTGCCTTCTCCGCTCATGCTAAGAGGAAGAATAATGTTGGTCCAAGAAAACAGGGTCAAGGATTCAAGCAAGGATTCAAACAAGGAAGAAAAGGAAGGTGCTTCAATTGCAATAGGTTTGGTCATTATGCTAGAGAGTGTCCTCACAAGAAGTATACTCGAAGGGATGATGACAAGAACAACCACAACAATTGCAAAGGAAATGGCAGTCAAAGGAACAACAGGTTCAACAATAAAGGGAAGAGGAATGTTCCCGCTGCTCAAGATGGAAATGGTCAACCTCCCAAAAGGATGATAAATTCCAGGTATGAGGAAAGTAATGTTGTAGGAAAACAAAAAGAATTTTATCTTATTTTTGCTCTATCTACTGCCTCTCCTCCAGATACTTTGGATCATTGGTTGATTGATAGTGGAGCCTCAAGGCACTTCACTGGGTACAAGGAGGCCCTCTCAAATTTGGTTGAAAAGAAGACTAATTTGGAAATCATACTTGGAGATAATGCCACCTATCCCGTGAAAGGAATAGGTACTGTCACTCTTCACTTGAATCAAGGTCAAACCATTCATCTACAAGAAGTGTTGTATGTGCCCGATTTGAAGAAGAACCTGGTGTCTATTTCTACGATGGAAGATAAGGGCTTCAAGGTAGCATTCATTGATGGAAAGGTATGTATTTGGCAAAGAAACCCTAAAGATGCTTTTACACTTGGATTTAGGGTTGAAGGTCTCTATCAAGTTGGAGAAAGTCCTTTGGGAGCCTTGACTTGCGATACTTCTCTTCAATCTGAATTATGGCACCGAAGATTTGCTCACCTTCATTACAAAGCCTTACCTGAGGTAAGGAAGATGGTCACAGGTATGCCCAAGTTCAACATGAACCATGAAGGAGTTTGTCAAGGTTGTGCAGTTGGGAAACTTACAAGGGGACCATTCCCTTCAAGTGAAAGTCAAACTTTTGATATTCTTCAATTGGTCCATTTTGACCTAACATCATTGGGAGGATACTTATACTATGCAATTTTTGTGGATGACTTCTCCCGCAAAACATGGATCTACTTCTTGAAGAAGAAGGACGAAGTGTTCAAATGGTTTCGTTCTTTCAAAGCCTTGGTGGAAAATCAAACAGGGAAGAAGATCAAGATATTGAGGACCGACAATGGAACCGAATATGAATCAAATGAATTCAATGACTTTTGCAGAGAGGCTGACATTAAGAGGGAGACAACCATTCCATACACTCTTGAGCAAAATGGTGTTGTTGAAAGGAAGAATGGAAAAATTATGGAAACTACTCATGCTATGCTTCATGATCAAGGTCTACCGAAGTTCTTATGGGGAGAAGCTACCAACACTGTCGTGTATGTTCAAAATAGGAGCCGCATCAAGCACTGGATTTCAAGACACTTGAAGAAGTTTTCACTGGTAAGAAACCTGATGTTTCTCATTTTAGAATATTTGGTTGTCCTGTGTATTTTCATGTGCCTAAAGAGAAAAGAAACAAGTTAGAATAATTTGGGAAGAAAGGTATATTTGTGGGATACAATGAAAATTCAGAGGCATATAGAATCTATGTGCCTGGACAAAGAGATGTGGAAATTAGCCATGATGTCACCTTCAATGAAGATTGCCCTTGGGAAGGCCCGAGGTCTCCCCATTCCGACAAAGGATAATAATGATGATGCTATGGAAAAATAGGATGGACCTCCTACAAATGAACCTATGCCCGATGGATCCCATTGATCAACCACCTAGTGATCCCTCTACCTCAAGGAAAAGACCTTTGTGGCTCAAAGATACTCTCGAAGACGCTGAAAGACATATTTCTCCAAGGGGGACATTCTGTGAAAGCAAGAAGCCGAACAGGTATCAAGGGTACTTAGTTGCTATGAACACTATTGTTCAATCTAAGCCATGTACGTTCGAAGAAGCCGTAAAACACCAAGTCTAGAAGGATGCGATGAATGAGGAATATGAATCTATCATGAAAAATGATGTCTGGGATGTGGTGCCTAGACCAAAGAACAAGTCCATGGTCACCTCAAAATGGCTATACAAAATTAAACATGGAGTTGATGGGAGTGCTGAAAAATATAAGGCCAGGTTCATTGCTCGAGGCTTCTCTCAAAAGGAAGGAGTGGACTATGACGAGATATTTGCACCAATTGCCAGATATACTACTATTCGATTAATTATTGCTATCGCTGCTCTCAAGGATGGAACCTACATCAAATGGACGTCAAGATTGCCTTTTTGCATGGCTCACTTAAGGAGGAAGTCTATTTGGAACAACCTCAGGGGTTCGAAGTTTAAGTTCAAAGGACACATGTATGCAGGTTGAAGAAAGCCCTCTATGGGCTGAAGCAAGCCCCTAGGGCTTGGTATGAGAGGATTGATCGCTATCTCATGAAGCTGGGATTGACGAGGAGCGATGCTGATCCTAACTTATACTTCAAGGTTGAAAAGGACATGCCTCTCATCTTGGTCCTTTATGTGGATGATCTCTTTTTGACAGGTGCATACCCTCTCATTTATCAATGCAAGAGGGAGTTGGCTTTCGAGTTTGAGATGAAGGACCTAGGTCTGATACACTACTTCCTAGGTTTGAAGGTCTAGCAAAAGCCAGGCGAGATTTTTCTTTCTCAAGGAAAATACATTGTGAAGTTGCTCGAGAGATGTGGGATGGTGGATTGCAAGTTTGTGTCTACTCCAATGGAACTCAACTTCAAGAAACTATGTGGAAGTGTTGTTGGGCCCGAATTGGCAAACCCTTTCGAATATAGACAACTTGTGGGGGCCCTGATGTTCTTGGTAAACTCTCGTCCTGACATATGCTTCGCTGTGAATACGTTGAGTCAATTTATGGTTGAGCCTCATCACATACATTGGATTGCTGCTAAGAATCTCTTGAGATATCTCTGTGGCACAATCAACTATGGACTAAGATACATTGCTGGGAATTTGAGGCTACATGGATATACTGATGCTGACTGGGCTGGTAGTGTGGTGGATTGTAAGAGCACGTCTGGATGTTGCTTCTCATTGGGGTCTGCTTCAATTTCTTGGATGAGCAGGAAGCAGAAATTGGTTGCTCTAAGCACCGCCGAGGCCAAATACATTGCAGCTAGTATGGCCTGTTGTGAAGCTATTTGGTTGAGGAAGCTCTTTAGTGAGCTATTTGAGCACGTGCTGGATACCACCGTGATCTTCTGCAACAACCAAAGTGGATTCATCTTTCAGAGAATCATGTGTTCCACGACTGCTCCAAGCATGTTGATATTAGGTACCACTTTATCCGGGCTATGGTACAATAGGGAGCAATAAGGCTCCAACACATAAAGATTGATGAGCAGGTTGCACACATCCTCACGAAACCATTTGGGAAAGTCAAATTCTTAGCTTTCCGAGGGAGACTTGGAGTCGTGGAAAGACCCTCCTATGAGGGTCCCGCTTGAGTTAGACATTGAGCTTTGGGATCTTTTGGGGGATTAGGGTACTTGTTGGAGTTATGAGCGACCATGGGGTGAGTGGTTCACTTTCCCCTATTGTTGCGCTGTGTACAACATGAGTGGTTGACCTTCCCCTGTGATACCCCATGATGGTTGGCTGTGTGTAGGGTGAGTGGTTCACCTTCCCCTACGATTGACATATGCATAGGATGAGTGGTTCAACGTTTCCTATGGCATATGAGCAGGATGAGTGGTTCACCTTCTCTTGCTGATGCCCCAATGTACATTCTACCCATGTAGTCCGAGACTCATGGGAACTACCTCTCATCTGGCCAATGAGTTGGGAAACATGGATAGGGACCATAGCACTACCGATGGATGCATCGTGTACTGCTGTACTCCCTATGTCTAGGATGCATGGTGTTCAACAACTTGATCTGGGATCAAGACTGACATTTGTCAGTGGAGAGTGGTAAGGTCTTGTGACTCACTCTCGATCGATTCTTCTTCATTATTCATATCAGTGTTCAGTAGAGCAGAGATGAGATGAGACACAAAGATGGTATATGATGACAGGATGGCATGATGATCGATGATTGGCGGGTGGAATTCTCCCTAGTTGAGAGTTGTGTTAAAATTGGCAACTAGGGAATAATCCCACCTTGGGATAGCTTATTTGATGGAGATGATGATTGCATTAAATTCCTCTTTTTGAGAGGACCAAAATTGATATAAAGATCATCTCATTTGGACAAATAGAAGTACGATTTTGAATTTATGCCCACACATGTGCAAATTGTTCAGGTCGACCACATCATCATGTACACTCATGAAGCTCAATGGACATGACTCTTCACCATCAACGACTTGTATAAATACAAGTGACCTCTCACCTCATTTGGCATCATCATCACTCACACATTCTGTCTCCTTTTCTCATTGGTTCGTACAACATTGGCATTCTCTCTCTCCCCCACATGTGGCACAAGGAGATTCAATTACAGGACATAATTGCATCGTCGTAAATCTCAAAAAATTATGCAGCTTGACCAACGTTCACTTTAACTTTTGGACATCCTTTGACTTTGATTTTCGGGTGGATTTTTGTCTTAGTAGGCCGCATTTTTTGGCACACGAACCAAGGCAAATGAGGACTTTTATTTGCGTTGACCGCAGGCCCGTTTGATTGCAGGTTGACCAAGTTTGACTGCAATTTTTATCACTGTTTTGGGTTGACTCTGACCGCTACTGGAGGCTGAGTTTGACTACCTTTGACCGAGCTTCAAAGGAGATGTTTGACTACTGCATTGACCATCTTTGACTTTCTGGTTAGGGCTGATTTGACTACTGTTGACTAGGACAATATTGCAGAAATTTGACAGGGTTGTTTTGATCTTATATTGGCAAGTCAATTTTGGCTTTTTGTACTCTCTCTCTCTACTAAACATTTGCTATAATAATAAGAAGACTTGATTAAAGGGTTTTCCCCACATTGGGGCTTTTTCCCTGGCATCTTCCAAATATGGTGTTCTCATGTCTTGGCTTGTCTTCTACAGTTTGTTTCATGCTCTATCCACTGTTACTATCAATGTGATTAATGGTTTATGTGATTGCTATTGGAAAACTAAATTGAAATTGTCATTGCGCTGCTAAAGGAACATTGAAGTAATTGTGCCAAGCATAGAACATACCATTGTTATCTAAATTTAACTCTCTAATTGAGTTTTTGGTACCTTGATATGTCAACATGACGTGTGGCGTAAAATGCAAGTTATTTTCTAGTATATAGGAGATAGTGATTGTCATGTTTACTTGACTATTGGACGAGGGAATTATACCCTATATAGTAGAAGATAACATACCTTTTACTTCATATTCTCTAGACACAAGATTGTTGATTTTTCTAATAGATTTGATCTTCTAATCTGATAATTGCTTTCGAATGATTTCTAAAGAAAATTAACTTATGTCACATACATCATTAAGCAATTATACATAGAAAAGCTTAACAGTAGGATCATAAAGAGACAACCAAGCACAAAAGAGACATAATTTTTTACCTTGGGAAAAACCTAGCAACCATTTCTTAGGTGAAATTGTTCAATTCAACAAAGCACAATTTGATTTTCTAGTCAAACTTGGTCAAAATGAGTACAAAATCCACACACGTCAAACCTCATCAATAATGCCAAAATCTGGCCTTCCTGCTGCTGCCCAGAATTTCGGTCAACCTCTATCAACAGGCCAAAATTTGGCCTCCTGCAACTGCCCATAAGCTCAATAAACTCTGTCCAGAATTCGGTTAGACGTTCCAGTCAAACTGTCGTCCCACTGCCTAGAACATACTCTGTCAACTGCCTCTGAAATTCAGTCAAACTGTGTAGAACTGCGGTTAAACAATCAACAGAAAAGCCGGTCAATGCTAGTCAAGCACTGGTCAAACTTCAATGTTCTTATTCTCTCTCTCTCTGTCCTTCGCACGTGTGAACAAAAGATCAGATTGTGTTGATCTGAATTGTGTCCAAATGAGGGAGGTTGAGTTTGTATTTATAGTGTTCTAGTGGTGCCCAAGGGGCACATCTCCTTGTGCTAGGCTGACCTGACCATTTATATTCAAATATTAAAATTTTGATTTTCCCTCCTTTTCATGGGCTGACTTGTAGCTGGGGAATACCGACCACAGCTACCCGAAAATCAACAAAGATGACCATCTATATTGCCTTGGACATATGATGAGAAATGTGAGGTTGTTTTGATGTGTTAAAATTGGAAACTAGGGCCAAAATCCATTTGTGTCTTCTTATTTATGGCAGCTGATTTTATTCTTGGATTCCTCTCGTTGAGAGGTGTAGGATTGATCTAAAGATCATCCGATTCCAATAAGTATTCATGGAGATATGAATTTATTTGTGTTATGTGACAATTCGTCAAGGCCGACCAACAACCAAATTGCCCCCTCTTATCCTCAACGTTTTAGTATAAATAGAGGAAGACTTTAAGTCATTTGACACACACACTCTTGTGATCTCTCTTCATTTTGTTTTGGGTTTGATGAAGAAGAGATCTAGAGGGAGTGCCCTAGGATATACGCTAGCCTAATGATGCCCTAAGGAAGATCATATCACAACCATGGAAGGAGATGCCCTATAACGTTGTCAAGAAGGTGAATACGCAACAAGGAGGCCTATATGCTAAAGTGAACTCAACGCTGTCCAAAAGAAGTCTATCTGGCCACTGCCCTAACCCTAGACACAGTCTTCTATCCACAATCTCTGAAGAAACTAGGCCGCAGTTTAAGGAGGGTCTTTATGCCCTAACCGCAGTCATAGAGTTGGCTCTCCATACGTTGTTCAAAGGGTCCTCAATCCGCTATCCTAAGGAGAGGACTACACGCTGCCCAAAAGAGACCTAGCCGCAGTTATATGTGTGCCCTTGTCACAGTCTGGATACACCCTAAATGCTGGCCTTATCCTGCAACAAAAGAGAGACTCCATACAACCCTAACCAAGGAGATATAATCCATAGCAAGAAGAGGATTCCTATAAGTTGGAAAGAGGAAGTCTTCAATCATACCACAACCAAAAGATGCCTAATCTGTCCGCTGTTTTGGACAGGGATAGTGTCTAGCATATTACGTGAAGTAAAGTGTTGAAAGATGTGTGTTCAGCAAGGGGTGATTGGACAACATATGATTAGGGCTGTGTTGGCATAAATGCAAGTGCACAAATTGTTGTATGTTGCAGACTTTGATTCAAATGGATGGAGAAAGGGGTAAAGGCAATAAACAATGAATGTGATCACTGCATTGAAGACTTGTTGAAGGGATCTGCAACTATAGTCTAGCTTCTCTGCTAGGCTACAAGCCATAGCAAGCAGCTACGGCTAGTGAGTGGTGCAACATAGTGCACAGTGATGGGTACAACAGCGAGTGGTGCAGCATATTGCACAATGATGGAACGGTGCAACATAGTGCACAGTGATGGGTACAACAGTGAGTGGTGCAACATAGTGCACAGTGATGGGTACCACGGTGAGTGGTGCAACATAGTGCACAATGATGGAACAGTGCAGCATAGTGCACAATGATGGGTACAACAGTGAGTGGTGCAACATAGTGCACAATGATGGAACAGTGCAACATAGTGCACAGTGATGGGTACAACAGTGTATGGTGCAGCATAGTGCACAGTGATAGTGGTGCAACACAGTGATGCATAGTGCAGCATGATGAATAGTGTAGCATAATGATGAAGAGCAGCATGTTGGGTACAACATGATGAATAGTGCAGCATAATGATGAAGCGCAGCATGTTGGGTACAACATGATGAGGTACAACGCAGTGATGGTGCAGCATGGTGCAACACAGTGATGATGGACATGGTGTGATGGTGCAGGGAGGTGCAACACAGTGAGGTGCAGCATGGTGATGGAGTCACCTTGGAGGATCAGTTGAAGCAGTATGCCTTCACCTAAGCCTAGATCAACTACTTGATGTGACATCTTCTTAGAGAAGATCTCTGCTCTTATTTTGATAAGTCAAAATGCTGACTTCTGATGTATATGTACTATCTCTCTCTCTGCTGAACTATTGAAGAACATATGAGAAGAATTGATCAAGGGTTTATCGACATTGGGGTTTGTCCCTGGCTGGGGCCACATCTTGTGTCCTCTTGTCTTGGCTTGTTTTCTGATGTTTATGTTTATGTTCTATCTGCAATGTACTATGATGCTGATATGATTGCTAATCTGGCATAGATATTGAGCGAAATGGAAAAATTGAAATAAATTGCTCTAAGCATAGAACATACCTAAAATTAACACCATAGACAAGTGCCAAGCTGATTGTAATGGGAATAATTAGTGATAACTTGGTAACTATTGTTTCCACAAAATGTCTTTTTAAAAGTGGTGATTTGTGTTTTTTATGGATTGTAAACCCAGAAATAATTCGTCCCACCAGCGAACATTTAAGTGGAGAATTGCACATTTTGTATTCTCAATGGTTTCTTGAAGGCTACATCAATATAAATAGCCACATCTAGCAAAATCCACATAGGGATGGGGCATGCCTACTAGGATTGAGAACTTGGGTTATTGTCACAATTGCGATTAGAGCATAGCTTGACATACCTATTTCTGCTAGGTGTCAATGTGAGCAACATGGACCCCCTTATAATCATACCATGTACTTAATCGTGCAACTTAATACACTATTGTAGGGTCTATTTTTAAGGGCTTCTAATAATTATGGATCCAACCAAAATAGCCACATTTACAATCACCATATATACCAATACCACCATAACAGGGACATGGCAGTAGACTAGAATTAAGACCATTCATTAGTCTACATGGCCAAGAAGTATTAACAATCCAAAAATTATGAAAGAAGAAGGTTTAAATTTAGCAAACTTGACAATCTTTCTGTCCAGGTCATTGCTCCACAAGTTTAGGTCAAGGCTCAAATTTGAGCGAAATATGCATCTCATAGTACATTCTCCCTAAATGTGCAAAGTTTCATTCTAATCTTGACAAATTGTAGTCCAATTTTAACAGGCCACAGTGTTATCCTATCAATCCATAAACAAAAAGTCAGTGGACCACATTCTAGATATACAAGTTGCTATTGAGTTTTGTCAAACACGTAGGTACAGAGCGTGAATAATGCAATAAATGCAAATTGCTACCCTAAGTCACCGGTGACTGTTACACCCTTAATGTTTTGGTACCATAATTTTTTTTGGAAATAAAAATGGTTTAGAAACACCTGGAAATGTTTCTTGATCCATTTCCTAATCTAGAAACATTCTTGGGGTGTTTTTGATCTTTAAGGGGGCATTTTTGGCCCCCCTAATGCTTAATTGGGTCTCACATACCCCTACAAATTTAAAAGAACACATTTCCAATAAAATAAATAATAATAATGAGAAAAAAAGGAATTAAAACCTTTTAATTAAAAAACAAAATAACAAACAAAAAACCCCTGTAGTGTTTTCCTTTCGTTGACCACTCCGCATCAACTACCCTATAGCATTGTACATTTTCGCAAGAAGATTCCATCCAGTGTTTTTAAAACCGGAACCGGTGGTCGAACCGGTCCACCTAATGAACCTGTTTACCGACCGAAACCGGTCTAACCGGGACTGGTTTGGTGTAAACGAACCAGTTTTAGAAAAATACATTAAATAATTAATTTTTAATGAAAAAAACTATTTTTAAGATTTAAAACCATGATTCCAAGCCAATAGAGACAAAATATGCAAAGATTGCTCATTTATATACCATGTAAAGTTGAATATATCAAAATGGCACCGAGTGCAATACATATCATTGACAAAATACATAAGCAATGAGGCTCTAAATGGCCTCTAGAGTGCAAAAACAAAGCCTACAAACTATGGGGCCAGTGGCCTACTACAAGACTCAAGTCTACATATATGATAATACTATAATAGTGATCAACATTATCACTTGAAACTTCTCATGAGTCATCATGATCAAACTCAGTTGGTTGAGTCTCGACTCCCAAACTTTGCAGTCACAAACTTCTCTATTGGTTCAGTGACTTGAGTCTCAAATTTCTGAAGGTATTCTGCCCTAATATGCCCTATTATTTCATTTGGTGCTCCACATGGCTTTACATGGCCTCCTATCCCAGCCAAGTGTTGCTTGAACCTGTTAATACCCCCTCCTTCAATGGATTTTTGGCAATATTTGCAGATCATTTTGCCATCAATCATATCACAATGAGCCCATGCAGTATCTCTGGCTTTGGAGGTATGATGACTACTACTTAGCTTAATCTTTGTTGTTCCACTACTCCAACAAAAACTCAACACTCTCCAACCTCCCAAGCAAACTCACAAACACTCTGTAAAGTTTTGTAGATGTTCTATGCTAAGAGCAATTTCACTTTTCTCACAGCAATCATACAAGAAGATAAGCAAAATGCAGATAGAACATATAAGTAGATCTTACAGAAGACAAATCAGAAACAAGAAAAATGTATGTGTTCGTTTCGGCGGTCAACAGGATGCTTCAACCAGCAAAGTCTCCTTTGGTCAGCCAGCCCAGCATGTGTCACAACAACCCTCCAACCAGTAGATGAGTCAACCCAAGTTGACCAAAGTCAACGCTGGTCAAACTTCTGCGAAACCCTAGCAGCAGAAAAATCCTCTTCGTCCTTCCCACGTGTGGCTGAAATTCGTCCTCCAGGTAGCTCGTACTTTTGGGATGAGAGAGGAAGATGTGAGTTGTGTTGTGTTCAAATTCTCTCCAACTTTTCCTGTATATATATCCATCAATGAGGGTGTGTGACACATCTGTTGGGCATGTGAGCCTACATTACAAAATTGGCTGACCTTGCACATATAATTTATTAAGAATGATAAATTCAAAATATAAGTTCTGCTCATCGGATTAAGACTATTTTTATATGGATTTTACACCTCTCAGAAAGAGGAATCCAACAAAAATATTAGCCTCTTAATCTGAGCATCAGAACATGGAGTTTGGACCTAGTTGTCCAAATTTAACACTCCCTCTCAACTAGGGAGAACTCCATCTATTAGTGCAATTAACATCGTGAGTCATCCCGCCGAAACTTGCTTTGCTGGCTTCTTTATTTCAGAACAGAAGTGGGTCAGTCACAAAACATCATTCCCTGACTGACATAATCAGTCCAGAGGTCCCAGACCTCACAAATCTTGATCCCAGATCAAGTGGTTGGACCATGCCATCCTAGATAGAGAGTACGGCAATCTCTGATGCGTCCATCAGTCTTTGCTAATAGTCTCTAGCTTTTCCACACCTCATTGGCCAAATGAGAGGTACTTCCCATGAGCCCTGAACTCAATGGGTAGGATGCATACGGGGCACAGATTAAATGAGTGGCGAACCAGCTCAATAATCACAAGGGTGGGGCAGAAGCATTATGAGTGCTTATAGCTCCGAGAAGCTATCCCCAAAGCCCCCCAGAGCTCCCAGAGCTCATCGTCCAACAGGACCCACATCATAGGGTCTTTCCACGACACCAAGACTCTCACGGAAGGTTAGGAACTTGACCTTCCCCAGGGGCTTAGTGAGAATATCCGCGACCTGCTCATCAGTTCCTATATGATCGAGCCTTACGGCGCCTCGCTGTACCATATCTCGGATAAAGTGGTACCTGATATCAATATGCTTGGATCGGTCGTGGAACACAGGATTCTCAGTCATACGAATCCCACTCTGATTATCACAGAGTATTACAGTGGGCACATGTTGGAACAGCTCACTAAAGAGCTTCCTCAACCAAACTGCTTCACAACAGGCCATACTAGCAGCAATGTATTCGGCCTCCGCGGTGCTCAAAGCCACCGACTTTTGCTTCCTGCTCATCCATGAGATCGAAGCAGAACCAAGATTGAAACAGCATCCAGATGTGCTCTTACGATCCACCACACTGCCAGCTCAATCGGCATCAGTATATCCCCGGAGTATCACACTCCCGGCAGTGTATCTCAGCCCATGGTTTATCGTGCCCCGAAGATATCTCAAAAGATTCTTGGCACCAACCCAGTGAAAATGATGAGGCTCAACCATCTGTTGACTCAAAGTATTCACTGCAAAACATATGTCCGGACGGGTGTTCACTAAGAACATCAAAGCTCCTATGAGTTGACGATACTCAGTAGGATTGGCCAAGATAGGCCCTGCAGCGCTGCCACTCAACTTCTTAAAGTTGAGTTCCATTGGTGTCAACACGGACTTACAGTCCACCATCCCAAATCTTTCCAGAAGCTTCACAATATACTTTCCTTGAGAAAGGAAAATCTCTCCAGGTCTCTGCCAGACCTCCAGGCCTAGGAAATAGTGCATCAGTCCTAGGTCTTTCATCTCGAACTCAGCAGCAAGCTCCCTCTTACATTGATGAATGAGAGGGTCATCACCTGTCAGGAAGAGGTCGTCCACATACAGCACTAGAATGAGAGGCTTTCCTTCCTCAACCTTAAAGTAAAGGTTTGGATCAGCATTGCTTCGAGTGAAGCCCAGCTTCATCAAGTAACTATCCATCCTCTCATACCAAGCTCTGGGTGCTTGCTTTAACCCATAGAGGGCTTTCTTCAACCTGCAGACATAAGTGTCTCGATCTTGAACTTCAAATCCCAGAGGTTGTTCTACATACACCTCTTCCTTTATTGCACCATGCAGAAAAGCGGTCTTGACATCCATCTGATGAAGACTCCATCCTTGCGTAGCAGCAAGGGCTATGATGGATCGGATGGTGGTATATCGAGCCACAGGTGCAAATATATCGTCATAGTCAATTCCTTTCTTTTGAGAGAAGCCATGGGCAACAAATCTTGCCTTAAACTTTTCAGCACTCCCATCAGATCCATGTTTAATCTTGTAGAGCCATTTAGCGGTGACAACAGATTTGTCCTTCGGTCTCGGGACCACATCCCAGACATCATTCTTCATAATAGCCTCATATTCTTCATGCATAGCATCCTTCCAGACTTGATGCTTGATGGCTTCCTCAAAAGATCCAGGTTCAGATTGTATAATAGTACTCATGGCAGCTAGATACCCTTGGTATCTACACGGCTTCTTGCTTTCTCGGAATGTTCCCCTTGGGGCAGCATGACCCTCAGCATCTTCGAGGGTGTCCCTGAGCCATGATGGCCTCTTTCCTAGAGAGAGAGAGAGAGATAGTACAATTACAACAGAAGTCAAGACTTTAACTTGTCTAGATCTAAGCATAGATCATCTTCTATAACGATGAGATCAGTTGAAGACATTCTGCTTCAACTGATTCTCTAAGGTGACTCATTCACCTATCATCATGCTGCATCTGGTTCTCTTGCTGTACCACTCATACTGCACCATACTTCACTAATCACATTGCTCATGTCCATGATCTTATCCATCATCATGCTGCCCTTCATTTCCATGATCTCATGTTGCCCATGTCCATGATCTCATCATGCTTCATGCTGCCCATGCCTGCATTCATCATGATGCTGCCCATGGTTCATGCAACATTGTGCTGTCCATGATGCAAATATCATTTACCTTTGACAACTGTCTTTATGTCTGCGTATATCATGTATAGTATCCATGCTTCTGAAGCTTATATCAGTACGTTACACATACATCATGTATAGATAATTTGCTTATGACAGAGTATATGTTAGACAGCGTATATATTATGCATACATTCCATGACTATGATATGACATCGTTACCCTTACTGCGGCTTTGACAACCTGACTGTGGCTTCACTATCTTGCATGCAGCTTCATTCCCTTGGCTGATTATTATAGTGGACGGACATTCATCCAATAACTGCTCTCCAAACAAATCAGGAGTATCCGAGACTGTGTCGCTTCATTTCCAGATATGTCGAGACTGCGTCCTCTTGTCATGCATATGTTAAACCTGCGGCTCTATACCTATGCGATATACATTCAAAGATCGGTCCTTTATGTGCCAATACTTTCTCCATAGGTGTCTATTTCTAGAACCGATGGTTGCTTACATCTAAATATCGAACTTTCCTATATGATCATCCATGAACTTGATGCGCATTCTTGCCTAAGATCAAATCATAGTTGTATCATATGGATTCTTTCATGTGCTCCATGTGCTATCAGATTGGTCGGCTCTCCATGTTTTATATGAATGCCATTCGATGGCCATGGTCATAGAGCCGTTGGCTGATATATCTCAGAACCAATGTCACTGATATCTCAATAAGGCTAAAGCAATCTTTTAACCACTCCTGTCAGTTCCAATCTCTGAAATATTTGGATCTGAACTTGACGTGAGACCAAATCTCGACGTCCACCCAAATCGTGGAGACCATTTTGCTGGACTCACATCAGCTCCTCAGGCCCCGCGTCGAACCCGAGATACCTTCATAACCAGATCAAGTCTATGCTCAGAACAATTCCTTCAGTCGTATTATTACGGTCACGCCTTATTATGTTCAATCCTTCACAGTACAGGCAGAACATTAACTCAGACATCGTTGTCTTACGGCTGCTTAAAACAACGAATCAGTTCATGACTGTGTTGTGTATATACCAGACTGTTCAGCGTTGACTGCCCAGCGTATGACTGCTCAACGCATGACTGCCCAACGTATATTCTCCTTGATGAACGGCGTATGTGATCCTCTATGTACGACAATATAAAGGCATCCATTGACTTTGATTAGGGCGGCTTAGAACCACATATTAGTTCATGACTGCGTTCTCCATGAATGCACATAGGGTCTTACTGTGGCTTCATTAACTGTGTATAAAGGTTTCCATGGACAACGTAATGCTGTGCGTATTGCCTTCATTATAGTGTATGGACAGTGTAATGTTGTGCGTATATATAAATGAGGATTTCGGAGAGCGTATTATATGTCTACGTGCTACAGCATAAACCACGCTGCCAGATCTAGGGCTTGCGTGATATATATGTGTCTACGCATCTTTGCCTCCATCCTGACTGCGTTCCAATAAATATCTTCATTCCCCGTATTATATGATTGTGATATATGACAGCGTTCCAAGTGCGTGGTCTCCACATGTTTCTTCAGAACGTATTTCAGCGTATATGAATATATATATGTGACATGACCTGTGCATTAGAGTTGTGACCGGCATATTAGCTCCAGCGTATACGTGACCTTCATTGACTGCGTGTAATTCTTTTCAGTTGTTCTATATACCAGACTGCGGCTTGGCTTCATATACGTTGGATCTCTTCGGCCCACTGATCTATGACTCTACTGCTGCTGTTCTTTGTTCCTATGAGACTGCGGCTTACTGCAGTTGTCATTCTCCCTGAATTCAAGCTTAGAGGAATCCATTTCCTTCGATGATGATTGCTATAGATAGAGTTTGTCTTCACCTCAGCTCTGATACCATGTAAAGTTTTGTAGATGTTCTATGCTAAGAGCAATTTCACTTTTCTCACAGCAATCATACAAGAAGATAAGCAAAATGCAGATAGAACATATAAGTAGATCTTACAGAAGACAAATCAGAAACAAGAAAAATGTATGTGTTCGTTTCGGCGGTCAACAGGATGCTTCAACCAGCAAAGTCTCCTTTGGTCAGCCAGCCCAGCATGTGTCACAACAACCCTCCAACCAGTAGATGAGTCAACCCAAGTTGACCAAAGTCAACGTTGGTCAAACTTCTACGAAACCCTAGCAGCAGAAAAATCCTCTTCGTCCTTCCCACGTGTGGCTGAAATTCGTCCTCCAGGTAGCTCGTACTTTTGGGATGAGAGAGGAAGATGTGAGTTGTGTTGTGTTCAAATTCTCTCCAACTTTTCCTGTATATATATCCATCAATGAGGGTGTGTGACACATCTGTTGGGCATGTGAGCCTACATTACAAAACTGGCTGACCTTGCACATATAATTTATTAAGAATAATAAATTCAAAATATAAGTTCTGCTCATCGGATTAAGACTATTTTTATATGGATTTTACACCTCTCAGAAAGAGGAATCCAACAAAAATATTAGCCTCTTAATCTGAGCATCAGAACATGGAGTTTGGACCTAGTTGTCCAAATTTAACACACTCCAAATGAGATGTGTGAGACAAATGAGAGGGAGAGGGGTCTCTTAAAGGCTTGGAGAGGGTGTTTTTGGAGGAAAAGCACCCTTAGTTTCTCTCCAAAACCCCTTAGACACAGTCAAAAAGTTGCTTTTTGGGTTCATGGTGGGCGTGCCTCCAAACCGGCCGGTTAGAACCGGTTAGTTGCAAAATTTGGTGAAGTCACCCCTCTGACCGGGTTTTTTGGCCGGTTCCAATTGGTGGGCCTGCTAACCGGCTGGTTAGATCGGTAACCGGTTAGCTAGGACGGTTTTGAATACTCTAATTCCATCATGATTGAGCAATAAAGATTATCCAAATTTCATTATCATCTTCATTCATTATTTTGTGAAAGTTTTAAACCCATTTTGTAAGTTTATAATGTAAACGATCTTAGTAAGACCATCTATGTATGTAACAACATAGGTAATCCTACTTGTTTGGTGACGATTTCTATCCTAGGAGGTTTTTCGTCTCACCAATTCATGTGTGTTTCTAAATATAGTTGATCAATAGAGTTTTTCCCTCCAACCTCACCCCAAAGCTAGGGTGGATTTTGTCTTCAAGATCTTAGATAAGTCCTAGTGTTCTAGTTGAGTCTTCTGTAAAGTGATTTTGGAATAATTTTAGCTAATTGGCTAAATTATTTTATTATAAATAACTTGGTCTACTAGATCAAATTTGAGTTGCAGAATTGGGTAAAATAAAGGAGGGTCTATAATGAACGGGTGTTTTCCCTTCATGTATTAAATTGTAATATCTTGATGTAAAAAATATTTTAGTGCATGGTCCCTCATATTTAGACACCATGGCTAAAATATTTGAGGGTTGGAAAAATTATTAATGTCCTCATGAGACAAGTAATTAAATTTTCTGGCAAAAATAAATTAAAATCTCAAGCCAAAAATTTAATTAATTTTAAGTCCTATGAAAAATTAATTCTCCAAATTAAAAAAATTCGTCGGTTCTAGAAGGATTAATTTTTGGAAGTCCCTCGCCAAGGGAATATTGAAAATTTCAAGAGATTTTGGACCCTTGGGCCTTGGTAGTTAAGTCAAAGTCAATTTTTTGAGGAAATCAACTTAAAATAATTAATTTTGAGTTGATTAAAATTCAATTAAATGAGAATTTTGAATTTCCTCAAAAATAAATAATTTCGACGGAGGAGATTAAAAGATAATTAAATTTTTTTCAACGGTCGAGATTACTTTGATGGGGATCAAGCCAACTAGCCGTTGGAGAATTAATTTATAAATTAGAGGTCATTTGTCATTCAGAAAGATCCGATCATTGAGTCGTGTACTAGCTTTTGAAGCTTTCTTGTAATATTTTTTTATGGAATAATACAACACAAAGTCTTTGGGGTTTTATTTGATGGCAGTGTTCTTCTTCGGTGTTTTATGGTAATATTGTTCTTAATATTCTGCTGATCTTATTTGATAAGTTGTTGGTTAATAGCTTTCATAGAATAATCTATTGCACAGGTATCTTGCTTAGGTTATTGGGTTTAAAGTAGCATTATAATTTAATTTGATTAAGGGATATCTCTAATCTTTGAAAATTTAATCACTATTTTGTATCTCTATTGATTTAACAACTTAAATTCTAAGTGTGCAGAAATCATTCGTATTCAAAAATTGGGTATTTGGGGAAGTCCTCGATTGGACCAGTCGACTCCCGAGACATAAGATTTGGAGAGCCTTCCTGATTAAAATCCTAAAATTATCTAATGAATTTCTTCTTGCAGGGATTTTTTAAGCTAATACCTAAATTAAAAAAATTATTTATCTTTAATAAATTGTGCTAAATAGTTAGATTTGGCTAGCAAGAGCCTGAAATCTATAGATCTGGGAGCGGAGTCAGGCTGATACTCTTAAGATTTGATAGATCTGTAATTTATTTGTATAGATTTGACATTTATTTTTCGAATTTCTAACATTTCGATTTTGGGTTTCAATTTAATTTTTGTATATATGTGGGATCTGGGGTTTTATTTTTGCTTTGTGCAGGCACAAATCTGAAGATTGTCAAGGAAATTTTGGATTTTTTGAGGCAGATCTAGGCCTTGGAGGGCAAGATCTAGCCTCAAACTTTTGTGTGCAGGGATTAAACGACGAAATCATTCATTTGAAGATTCAGATATGAGGTTTTCATAGTGAATTCCGAGAGCAATTTAAAGAAAAATTATAATTGTCCGGAAACTGATTTTTGGGCAAATCTTTTTTAAATATTTTTTTTTGAGGACAACCCTTGGCTTCCTCAGCTTGTTTCCTTGCGACCTCCATATATGTTGTGTAACCCTTCCTCCTTGCTGCGTTATCCCTGCCTTTATCTCTGCTCTTGGCCTCTCCTCACCACCCTTACCTGGCAGCATAACCCTCCTCCTTGTTTGCCTGCAGTCCCTTCTTCACCTCTCCCGCGGCTCCCTCTCCTCTCTGTTGTTTCCTTTATCCCTGCTCTCCCTTGACCCTAGCTCCTCTCAGCATGTGGCTGTCCCTCGCACTTCGAAACCCTCTGCCCCTCACTGCTCGATCCTCCTCCTAGCCTGCGTCCCTCATCCTCTCCTTAGCCCCGCATCCCTTATCCCTCTGCGTGAGCTCCTCTCCCTTCTCTTCCTAACTCTCATCTCCTTGCTGCCCGCTGCTCCCTCGACCAACGTTCCTCATCTCCTCCCTCGACCCTACCTCGACATGCGTCCATCGGTTCTTCCTCACACTGACTTAATCGATATTTCGATATAATTTTTTAAAGTAGCCTTTGGCCCTTTAAAAAATTAAATTTTATTTTTCATAAAACACATGCAACATTAAAAGTTTTATTTCATCGGCCCATTTAATTTTTTTTTAATCACATTAAACTTAATTTTTTTTAATAAGGAATTTAGACTTCTGTGATCCATAACATTGTCTGGATAATCTTCGGCAGAATCACATAATCAATCTTTTGTCGACGCGTTTCGAACCAACCAGTGTGGTTCATCGTCAGGTTAAGTTGAAGAACTGATCTGGCTTAGCTTGATTAAATAGAGTGTGCAGAGACTCCAACGGCTATATTGCAACGGCTAATTTTTTTTCTAAAGTGTGACACAAAATTTAAGAATAAGTTCTTCTTTTTGAGTTTTGTGACAAGGGTTTTGGGCCTTTAGTCCTTAAATTTTTGTGGGAAAGAAAATTAAAATTCTTATAGTCAAGGCAACATAATATTCTAAAATTTCTGAGTTTGACTATAGGAGAAAAGATATTTCTCTGGATTTGAGACATTAGAAAAATCAGTGAGGTCCAGAATTATTTGAAGAGGTGTTTGTTCATTAAATTGACATTAATTATCCTCTAAATTTCACTGTTATCCTGAAATATTAAATCATTGAAATTTAAGGGCTTAAGGCTTTCATTATTTATATGCTTAAGCTAAGTTTTGTGATTATTGATCATTGGTTTTAATGCTTGATATCTATTGAGATCGCTCACTGTCTAAAAGGGAAATTAACTCTAAGTTTAGATCTATTTACTTGAATTATTGGATATTTCTTGAATAATTAGTTTTGAGAATTTTTTAAGTAATTATGATCAACGTTTCTATTGAGTACTCTATCGTGGACTTGTGGAAAATTGTATATATTTAGGTTCTTGAAATTGAGTATTTTGAGCATTTGCATAATTGGGATTTTTTAATTAAATTTTCACTTAAGTACTTTGCGTTTAACTCATAATAAATCGTAATCTACGTGTTTTGAGTCTTTAGCATCTTGCTTCACTAAAACATCTTCTAAATTCTCCTTGCATTCTGCATTCAAAGTTAATCTTGCATTTAATAATCGACCTTCAAGCATAATCTTCGTTGAAAGAAAGACAGGAACACCTTTGTGTCTTCTCTTGAGAAGGCTAGTTTTTTTAGTGTCTAAAATGGTGACTTTGCAATTGTTAGAGCCACAACCTCTGCAGCGGCAGAGGCATCGGGTATGTTAGATTTCAAGGAGAGGGATCGTTAATCACACCTTCGTGTGCTTCACCTTGACTTCTCTTTGCTATTCGCTATCAAGTTTAGGCTCAATACAGACAAAGATCAAAGGACATACTTAGAATAGGCATATAATTAAAATTAACCAAGATCCTTCATTTCACATTAGTTTTAGGAAATGCATGTCATATAGGTTATTTATTCATCCAAGCAACAATTATCCATCCAGTACTTGTCTTAAATTTATTCAGCAAGATAATTGACTCGATAAGGCACTGGTATCAATCGTCTAAATCTAATGTAATTTTTAAAAGCTTGCTTAATCTAAAGCGAGTATTTGGTCACTTAACTATGTCTCCCGCATTGGTTGGTTCCCAACTAGTCCTTCTTCCATCCATTTCCGTAGGGTCTACCCCTGTTAAGTCTGTTGTTGGGAGACAACTTAAACAGAGAGATTGGGGATCAGGGTGACAACCTCCGATCTGAGCCGTTGTCACGGTGCTTAGACATTCTGTGCGACAACACTTCCTTTTTGGCGTCTTTATTTCAAACACTGGATATACTATATCATGCATAACTACCAACATGTCCCGCATGTTAAGACAAGAAGCTACATACTTTGGCAGAAATTAACAATGTTACGTCAAAATCTAGCATTCGCAGATTGTAAAGTTTCAAGCAGAAGGGATTAGTTTGTGTAACTCAAGGAAGGCTACCCATTGTTACTTCAACATCTCTTCCTCTCACTTTAGGTGGTCTCTTCTCAAACTCAAGTGGGGTATCCTTGACGCAAGTCTAAGTCCAAGTTTTATGTGTCAATGAAATGTTCAAGGACTTGTCACCCCTCTTTAAGTGAGGGTACCTATAGATTCATTGCACATTCTTAAGCATGATTATAGTCCCAAGGTACAAAGTCAAAAGCCATGTAACAATCATGTGAGGCCTTGTAGGCATTTTAGACCTTGTGTCGCATTGAGTCAGTGTTGTTTTGGTTTGACCATGCGCTGTCCCTTTGAGTTTGCAGCAGGTTTCTTTTGTCCCTAGTAGGATTGGAGGGTTTGATGTAAGCTTATATGTGGACTTATGGTTTTGTGGGAGCCTTGTAGTGTAGGGGTGATCACTAGTGAAGGGGCCAACCCAATCCATGTTGGGTGCACCTATGTCTTTTAAGTTTTAACATGGTTATGTGCCTATTGAGCCTATATGTGGCCTTGGCTTTGGTGTCGTATCCCTCAAATGTTTCTCATATATAATAGCCTCATAGTTAGTGATATTCTCACACTTCCTAATGCAAAGTGGCCCCATAAGTAAAAAAGTCAACAGGGACCTAGATCGCAGAGCTCAATGAGAGGATGGCATGCCATGTGGAATTTTTCCATTTGGATAAGGAATTTTCAAGATATGGCTATCCAAAGGTAGTCAAACAGGGGTGCGCAAATTTCAAGAGGCATAGCTAGAGCATTGCATTATTTGGGACATGCATTACGTCGAAAATTAACTACTCGCCAAGGGGAACAAAATCCATGTTTCATAATATTTTTTTTTTTTTTTTTCATCTTCAATACTTTTGAAAATCTTAATTTTGACTAATTTTTTAAGGGTTCGACCAAGCTTATGTGGCAGTAATTTGGACCTTTTTGGGTTGAATCAGAGTGTAATTTGTAATTTGGCATTATGTGGCATGGGAAATTAAATGGCATGCAACACTTGGCTTGATAGGGTAGAGCGTTTGAGGTATTAAGGAGGGCCGAAAATTCACCTATTAATGCATAAAAAGTTGAAGAAATAGTTGTTATAAGTCGAAGTGATCAGTGTTCTCTAGTGGAGCGAATTACTAAGGAAGAATATTTCATTTTCTAAGGCAAGTCGAATAGCAAGAGGAACATTAGGCATTTATAGAAGGATGTTGGAGGAGAAATGAGCATTATTTTGACTGATGGACTCTAAGGGGAACGTTGCATTCTTTGGGATTGATCAAGTCAATTCGACCCACTATGTGGGCAAACTCATTGCAATAAAATATTATTTTTATCTTGAGTCCATTTAGTCTCCAATGTTATTGTGGATGACAAGTCATAATATTATTTTATCAGGGGAAAACTAGCCATTCACAATGAGATTTATAAATTGCTAGCTTACCCCTCCCATTAGAGGTTAGTGACTGTGATATCATTTATGCTATACGATAAAGGAATCAACTAGGAAAATACTCTATCTTATGTGTATTGGATTGATTTTTCTATTTTCTCTTTTCTGGGTTTTAGCTTTTAATTTGCGGTTAATAGAATAGCTTGTAGGTATAAGCTTACTTTATGCAAAATTGTTGCAGTGATCCATTGAGTGACACTGTCACATGGAAGGAGAGCTTCTCTCTCCCTTAGCTCTATCAAGAAGACACATTTTCTAGTGTTGGACAATCCCGTTTAGGGGAAATCTTCAACCAAACTTGTGGGATATGTTGGAAAATGGTAGCTGTTGCCAGTGTTTTCATCATCAAAAATGAAAAGAGAAATATGTTGTTTTTTAGCTGTCCAAATCGACCTATCTTGTCAGGCCGGCCCCACCACTTGAAGGGGGTTGACCCTTGCTCAAGACCCCTTCCATTGGTATACTATATATTGGAGATTCGACTCACTCATTTATGTGTCACATCAACACAACAAATGCAAACAAGTTCAACATAAGACACCTGTTCACACGTGGGAGGAAGAAGAAGATTGATTTGACCAACGAATTGACTTTCTGTGTTGACTGTGTTGACATGTATCCTTTCTTTGTTGTTTGACTGAATCTTTGACTGTGATTGGAGGCTGAATATTCTCAGAATCTTTTGACTATTTGTTGACATAGTTCTGCAGTTTTGTTTTGGCATTGACTAAGGGTTGACTGAGTCTCTTTTATGGAATTACAAGACTGAATTTTGGCCTTTTGACTAGCTACTGCAGGTCGAGATTCGGGCCCTTGACTAGTCTTGACCAGTGAATTAAGTGTTGACTTTCTCTCTCTCCTTTAACTTATTTGACTGGGCATTGAAAGTGGTCAATGGTTTGACATTTTTTGACTAGAAGAATAAGATGTACAATTTGATTGAATTGAACAATTTCTCGAAAGACTACCGGGTTTAACTCCTTGTGGGGTTTTGTCCCAAGAAAATTTTGGCGTCTCTTGTATCATTGTGATTTCCGCTCCTCTATTGAATTTACATGGTTGAAATTTTATTAAGTGTAACTACTTGATGATTTGAATGCTCTAAGAAGTTAACTTGTGTCATTAGAAGTAGTTATCTGGAAGAAAATTGTTCTAGTCTCTATTGCTACTAGAAAATCGACAAGATATTGGTGATAATTGTTTTTGTTGCAACTGGGGCATCTCGAAGGAGTAGATCCTCCTAGTGGAATTGGAGTTTTTCTTCCTAGTTATTCTACACTAGTGTGAGTGGGATAGTTTCACCCCCCAACTCCTCACAAATTCCAACTCGTCGATCTTCGAAAACCAAGTGTCTTATTGTGCCTTGTTGTAGCTCATATTAGTTTATACTGCTTATTTTTTGTATTTGAAGCTAAATTTCAAATTATTTCAGTCCTAAAATTAATTATTAATAGTTGAAATAATTTTATGGGTTATTTACTCAAACGGTTTTGACCTTGTTGACACCTAATCATGGGGATTGGGTGAACACTTGTAAATAATGTAAATAGTAAACAATGGAAAAGGAAGAGTCATCGGGCACGAGAGTCACTCCCTCATGTATATAACCATGAGTAATCTTAATGAAGAAGCACAATTGATTTGAGGATTTACCTCCTGGCCTAACATGGTATCAGAGCCAACCCCATTTTAGCTTCCTTTTTCCCCTGTAACTCCTATTCCTGCCATTATTTCCTGTCATATTTTGTCCTTTGTCCGTATTTTCTCCGCGTTTGGAGAGAGCGTTCTATGCCTTCTTCATTGAATAATTTGATGTGTACGCTGCTCTGGAATGTTGGAATAAAGTGGAAGCCGTCTGTGCGTATTGTGCTCGGTGCATTTGAGTCTGGTTGTTCCTGCAATAAGTTGGAGACCGTGTAATGCATGGTGCATAATCGTGGTGTGGTTGCTCAGCGTGGTGTAGTTGTTGGTGCATGGTTCATCGAACCATCATTTGCATGATCTGTTGGTATGCATTCTGTTTTTATTCAAGTGTTGTATTATGTGTGAAGGCGTTGTGATGGGTGTTGAAGTGAAAACTGTGAATGCTGTGTATAACTCCTAGTTTATAAGTGGTTAATACCTCTCCTCACACCGCTCCATACCTCAGCTCCTTGGCACAGTTTATACCCTCCACGCTGGTCTCCATATTATATTTCTATTTGATACAGACGTTTTTTTATGATATCAACTCACGCCCAGTTAGATTGCATGCTACTCTCTCGGTTCATAGACCACTCCAGTCCACATTGCTCTCTCGGTTCATATCATTCAATGTGGTTGCCACCGCCACTCCCGCAGCGGAACCCACCTCAAGTGGAAACGTTCCACCCATTCCACCCTCCTACCACTAGTTCACAACTAATTAGAGTGGCATAGCGGAACCCATTCCACCTTCCTACCACCGATTCACAACTAATATAATACCGCTCAGATGGTATCCCAGTTCACAACTGATATAATACGTTGAATGCTATACATTGAATGCATATGTTGAATGCTATACATTGTATATTACACAATCATATATGTTGTATACACTGTCCGATTACTTATCCAAATAATACCTCCCTCATATAACCTCTCCCCTATATAACCCTCCCTCCCTCATATACTCCCTCCCTTACATAATACCTCTGCTACATATTTATATCACAATTGTAATTTTTTTTTTACAAAACTACCACCGAAAGTGCAATTTCTTACTGTCTATTGGCAGTAGAAGTATTTTTTTTATAGTATAAATTTTTTAAAATGCATTCATTGATATCTATTGTGGGAGTGGTTCTTAACAGGAAGGCGAGCTATCCTGAGTGGTCGCGGAAGATCAAACACACTCTCATTTTTAATGAGCTATGGAAAGGAGTTTGCATTGGAGAAGGAGACAATGAACCAACAAAGCTTACCTCAGACAAGGAGTTCGTCATTTGGGAAAACAAGAACAGCAAGGCCTATGCCTTGAGTGCAACATCTGTAAATGAAGAGGTGAGTCGCCATATTTCACCATTTTCGAATGTTATTGAAGCCTTACAAAAATTGAAGGAACTCTATGACTCACACTCCGTACTTGAAGTTGTCCAACTGATGATTAAATTGTTCAGCCTTGAATTACAAAATGATGATCCTCTTGCTCTTGCATCAGAAGTAAAATCTATTATGCATGATATCAAAGTAACTAATGTTGAACTAGACATTCCTCTGATAGCTTTTGTCAAGGCACTTTATCCCACTTATTCAAATTATCTTGAGTCATTGCAAGCAAATGGAAACCTCAAAGAAGTTACATTTGATTCCCTTGTGAATAAATTTGTTGACAGAGAGAAAGCTTTTGGAAAGAAGACAACGCCTCAGTCTTCTGAAGAAGCTGTGTGTCTTGCACATAGAGAGAAGAATCTTGCTTAAGATTCTTCCAAAAGAAGAGGTGGTCGAAGAGGAAGAGGAAGAAGAAATTTCAGAGGCAGGGGGGCAGACACTCTCAAGGAGAAAAGTCTGATTTGCATTACATGCGTTGCAATAGAGATGGCTCCACATGATGCATCCACATGCAAGTTGCTTTGGGACATAATTGAGCAGGAAAGAAATCAACCCAAAGGTAAAACCAATGACAAAGAAAGGTAAAGCACCTGAATCCGCTCACTATGTTGTGGCACATTGTAGTATTGGAGTAAATGAAGACTTGTTTAATGCTTCACTTGCTTCGTGGAAAAATGATTGGTTGCTTGATTCAGGAGCAACTTGCCAAATGACTTTTAGAAGAGAGTTTTTTGAAGAATTCACTGACATTGTTGATGGAGCAGTATACTTTGCAGACAAATCAAAACTCAAGCCATAAGGGCTTGGCACAATCAGGCTCAAATTGCCTGGTCTTCTAGACTTTCTTCTTGTTAAAATTGGCAACTAGGGCCAAACTCCATGTGGGTCATCTTATTAATGGCAACTGATATTTTTATTGGATCCCTCTTGTCGAAAGGTGTAGGATTGATTTAAAGATCATCCGATTTCGATAAGTATTCATGGAGATATGAATTTATTTGTGTTATGGGACGATTCGTCAAGGTCGGCCAACAACCAAATAAACCCCACATGTGCTCAACGTTTTAGTATAAATAGAGGTGCCTTGAAAGTTATTTGGACACACTCACTTGGGATCTCTTCCTCTCTACTTGTCTTTGGGTTTTAGGAGGAGAGATCGTAAGGGATAATACTGCCCTAATGGAGAAAGGTTCTACGCTATGTAGAGGGAGTGCCCTAGGCTCTATGTTGCCCTAATGAAGAAGCCTTAATCAACCTTAACGCAATCATGGAGGAGACTACTATAGTGCAATAAGGAGAAGTTCTAAACTACCCTCAACGCTGGTCTAGAAGAGACCTAAGCTGCTGCCCTAAAGAAGAGACCTAGCCCTAGCCGCAGATCTAAATGGAGCCACAAACTAGCCCTAGCCGCAGTCATGATAAAAGCCCTAGCTGCAGGTGGAAAGGAGACTTAGCCGTAGATGAAGGAGAGCTCTAGCAACAGTTAAGGTAGAGGTCTGGCCGTAGTTAAAGAAGGCCTAAATCCGCAATTAAAGGAGGTCTAAATCCACAGTTAGGTGATGCCTAAGTCCACAATAAAGAGAGGCCAGATTCATAGCAATTGAGGAGACCTATATGCAGCTAGAAAAGGAGACCTAGCCACGTAAGAAGGACCCTATGTGTGTTGTAGCCTGTAGGTAACAACATGGAAATCTATGTGTGCTTTAGGTGTTATAGTGGGACAAAAGTATAGCTGTACATGATGCAATACATGGACAACAAGTACATGAAACAGTACATGGAGCAGGAAGGTACAACATGTCTAGTTGGGATAGCTAGTGCATGGAGCAGCAAGGTATAACATGTCTAGATGGGACAGCTAGTGCATGGAGCGGAAAGCAGTGGCAGCATAAGGTGTAGCATGTGATGATGTGTACATCATGATCATGAGGTCCAACAATGTGATGATGGGTGCAGCATGGTGCAACACGGTGAGGTATAGCATGATGACGAGATGCAACACAATGATAGGTGAAGGAGTCACCTTGGAGAATCAATTGAAGCAGCATGTCTTCAACTGATCTCATGTAGAGATGATCTATTCTCTTATCCAGAAAGTCTAAGTGTTGACTTCTGTTGTAAATGTACTATCTCTCTCTCTCTCTCTCTTTGCTAAACTATTGAAGAACATAAAAGAAGAATTGATCAAGGGTTTCCCCACATTGGGGTTTGTCCCTGGCTAGCGCCACATCTTGTGTCCTCTTGTCTTGGCTCGTCTTCTGCGATTTATGTTTATGTTCTATTTGCAGTTTACTTTAATGATGATGTGATTGCTAATTTGGAAAAGATATTGAGCTAACTGTGAAAATTGAAATAAATTGCTCTAAGCATAGAACATACCTAAAATTAACACTTCTGCATGATGTTTTATATCTCCCACAGCTAAGGAGAAACTTGCTGTCCTTGGTCTACATCCGCCAGCAAGGACACTCCATTCATATGTTTGATGTAAAGGTTGAGGTGAGAAAAGCATCAGATCACTCACTTGTCATGACGGGGATAGAAGAAGAAAGGCTTCTCACTCTGCAAGGTACCTCTGCTCATGCACAAAATTTCTCATACAATTCTCATTATGATGAAGGTACATTTCCATCAAGCCTATTATGACATGCTAGATTTGGACACTTGAACTATGATAACCTTCGCTTGTTGAAGAAAAATGGTGTTACTAGTTCGCCTACAATCCTAGGAAACTTAAGCAATGTGATGCTTGCATTCTAGGAAAGCATAGCAAACAGTTTTTCATGATTCACATTCGAGAGCACATAGAAAACTTGAACTCATTCATTCAAATTTATGCGGTCCAATGCTTATTCTTTCTGCAAATGGAAATAAATATATGATGACATGTATTGATGACTAGACCAGAATGTGTTGGGTTTATTTGTTGAAGAAAAAAATCTGAGGCTTTTCTAACATTCAAGAACTTTCATACATGGATTGAAAATGATGCACAATCTCATATTGGCTCTATTCGCACTGATAATGGAGAAGAATACACTTCAAATGAATTTGAAAACTATCTTCGCCAACATGTGATCAAACATCAAACAATTGTGTCTTATAATCCCCGACAGAACGGAGTAGCTGAAAGAATGAATAGGACAATCTTAAATATGGTATGCTCCATGATGTTTTTCAAGAATGTAAAATTGATGTTTTAGGTTGATGCAGTTCTATGTGCTGTATATTTAAAGAATAGATGTCCATCTAATGCTATTAGAAACAAGACTCCTTATGGAATGTGGTATGGTCACATTCCTTCTGTAAAGCATCTCAGGGTTTTTGGTTGCACCTGTTATGCCTTGATACCAGAAGTACATAAAAACAAACTTGGTGCAAGGAGTCGTAAGTGTGTCTTCTTGGGGTATTCAGATACCTCCAAAGCATACCGTCTCTATGATGAAGTTAATAAAAAGTTTGTTGTATCTAGAGATGTAATCTTTCTTGAATCTTCCAAAACTGACAATGTTGTTGAGCGACAAATTGATCGCTTGGATAGATTCAGACATGAAAAATCATTTAAAAATTTGATAATTAGATTCCACATCTTGAAGGGGGGGTTCCTATACTGGATCAATCTGTGGAATCTTCTTCTGAAGCACTCTCTCCTCCACATGAAACTCCAACCGCTGATGATACTTTGAGTGATGTGATTGACAAAATTGGGAGACTCGATCTTGATTCAGTCCCAACTCAATCAACTGAGTAGCTTGGACCATCTCAGAAAGGTCCCCCAAAGTGGTTGACAAAGACACTTGAAAGTGTTCACTCTGATGAGGTTGGAAAGACAGGAACAAGAAATTCAACTAGGCAAAATGGAGGTGATGTAGATGATTCTAACTCACTTGTTGATATGGATATTTCTTATGATTGTGAACTGAATTTGTCTACATTTGAACCAACTTCCTTCAAAGAAGCCGCTTCTCATGATGAATGGAAAGAAGCGATGCAAAAGGAGTATGATGCCTTGATAAAGAATGGCACTTGGAAGCTGGTTGATCCTCCATTGGGAACCAAACCAATTGGTTGCAAGTGGGTCTACAAGAACAATTATAAAACAGATGGCTCACTTGACAAGCACAAAGCCAGGCTTGTGGCAAAAGTTTTTGCACAGAAGGTAGGGGTCGATTATGAAGATACTTTTGCCCCCACAACAAAATTGGTTACCATCCAGACACTCTTTGCCTCAAGCAAGCACCGCAAGCCTGGTATGAAAAGTTAACTGAGCATCTTCTGAAACTCAACTTCAAACATTATGATCTTGATGATGCAACTTTGTTTGTCAAGAAAGTTGGCAAAATAGTTGTATATGTGTTGTGGTATATGTAGATGATCTTTTGATGTCAGGGAACAATGAGAGCTACATTGCATCCATAAAGAAGGAATTGAGGAAAGGTTTTGAAATGACTGACTTGGGATATGTTCACTACTATCTTGGTATTGAAGTAACTCAACAACCGAAGTCTATATTCCTTTCTCAAAAGAAGTACATTGGAGATCTGTTGAACAGGTTTGGCATTGCCGAGTGCAATCCTCTAACGAGTCCAATGGAACAAAACTTAAAGCTCACATCCATTGAAGGAAAAGAATTTGGGGATGCAACAAAGTATATACAACTTGTAGGAAGTCTCAACTAGCTGACTGCTATCAGACCAGACATTTCGTTTGTTGTTGGACTGCTCTCCAGGTTTATGCAAAAGCCTTGTGAGGGACATTGGTCTGTTGCAAAAAGAGTTCTAAAGTACTTGAAGGGAATTCAAGACTTTGGACTCAAGTATACACAGGTGGGCGACTTCAGCTTGATTGGATACACTAATTCAGACTTTGATGGTGACAAAGAAACTGGGGTATCTACTTTTGGTTACGCTATGAGTCTTGGATCAGGAGCTGTCTCCTGGAGATCACGCAAACAATCAGTTCCAACAGATTCCACAACAGAGGCAGAATATGTGGTAGCAGCTGACGCAACAAAAGAAATTGTGTGGCTCAGGAAAATTCTGGAAGATTTGCAAGTAAAACAAGTACATTCAACTCCACTCATGATTGACAACACCTCTGCAATAAAGTTGGCCAAGAACCCAAAGTTCCATGATCAAACGAAGCAAATCAATACAAAATACCATCTGATTCGACATCATGTTGAGGCCAAGACAATCCATCTATGCCATTGTTCCACTAATAAACAGATTGCAGACATATTCACCATAGTGCTTGGAAGAGAAAAGCTTGAAAGATTCAGAATGATGCTTGGACTCACCAACATCCCTTCAGATTAAGGGGGGGAATGTTGACATCTAATCACGGGGATTGGGTGAACACTTGTAAATAATATAAATAGTAAATAATGGAAAAGGAAGAGTCATCGGGAGGTGAAACCCAAGAGTCATTCCCTCATGTATATAACCATGTGTAATCTTAATGAAGAAGCACAATTGATTTGAGGAGTTACCTCCTGGCCTGACAGACCTCAGGATCTCCAAAAGAGAATTTCCAACTAGTTGGAAATTTAATTCTAGTGCTGGTCCAAGGCTTAAAATTGGTCTTAACTGGGCAAATTTTAGATTTTCAACTTTCTCACCCTTAGCACTGACATCAAGAGTGTTCAGACTCTTTTTGGTGAGTATTCAAGGCTTTTGCTTGCCGATTTCTGCATTTTTTGCAAATTTAACAGATCTGTCAAAACAGGATAATGAGAAAATCCTATGCAAAAACTCCCCTAACCAATCATATAAACTCAGAAATCTTTATATCTTTGGTTAAGATATTTTAGATAGATCAAAATCAATTACTCATATTATATATTTAATGAATATTTTGATTTTTTAACTTGCTGTTAGAAGTTTTGTATGTGGATTTACAAATCTTTTAAAATAGGGCAATAAGCATTCATGTTTAGAAACTTGTTTAATCGTATTCATTTATAGAATAAATTTTTTTCTGGTTGGCATATTTTTCGTACACTATGATAAGTTATATTGAGTTTTAGTGTACTTGTGTGCTGGTTTAGCCAAATTTGTGTTGTAGATTTATATATGAAGCCAACAGGACAACTAATACAAAATTCCTTCCTTCGACAATTAGACGCATTATAAGGCACTGGTCTTGTATTGGTTGGTTGAAGTTACATTTTGGGAAGCTTCCCTTGGCCTTTTGTTAGGAGTTGAGGCCTAAAGAGTGGGAATTTAGACCAAGGTGACAGTGGGCCTTTGTCCTGTGTGTGCTGACCATAGTGAATTGTATGATATTTAGTAGTCTGCTAAACGAAGCCGTAACATTTTTCAGCGCCCTTGCCACGGAAGAAATATTTTCATACCCTTGTTATACATAATGATATCTTGGTAAGTTTTCGATATGTGTATTTGTGCTTATTGAGATTATTGCATTTCTAGCTAACTTGCAAGGTCTAATCTGGCGAGTCCACCTGAAATATCTTTTACAGAAAATTATGATACATGATCATCATCCCAATGTATGCACATTCATTTTTCTGAGCCTGAGTTTGTCTACAGAAAAAGAAATAGTAGATTAAAGGCTAGGATAGAAAATCATCTTGCATTCTTAGATTCATTACTTGTCTTATGTGATCATTCTGTTGCACCGGATTTGAGCACGATGGCTGCCCCATGGTTAAATGATATGTATAACTGCTTGTTGCCTGAGGTGTACACCCTAGCGTGGGAGATCTTTGCTACCCCAAAAGATAACATTTTGTAAGGCACAACACTCAGAGTAGGGTCTGTCACTCTGATCCCTACTCACTCCGTTTAAGCTATCTCGTAGGCAAACTAAGGGGGGTAGTCCCTAAAGGTGGAAATCAAAAGGGAAACTTGTTGAAAACAAGTCCAGGAGATGCAACCGCTGATCTTGGTAACTTGAAAGGATTAGAAGGCAAGTTGATTTATTGGATATATCAAATTAGATTAATGAAACACTTGATGATAAAAGACCAGTGCTTTAATGCTCAAATTGCAAATTAGAGACATGTGCAAGTAAATTGTCAAGTCACAAGATAGGTAACTGCTGTAAGGAGAATGTTAATACGATGAGATGGCACAATATCGATCTTCAATGCTATGACAATATCGATCAATATGACCAAGTACAAGATCAATAATGGATAATTGCAAGTACAATGAGATCAAAAGCCCACAACTTTCAGTGGAATACCAAATGAGATGGTAATATGAGTGAGAAAGTTTCAATGAGATTAACAGTCACACTATGCTTCAATAACTTGTAATATGACAATAACCAACAATAGCCCAAGCTACTTAGCAACTTAAGATCTGAACAAAACAAGTGCTTGTCAGAATTCAAAGGCATAATTATATGAGATTGCTGACAGTGTTTTGAAATGCGATGAGAGTGTAATTATGAAATGCAACAGGAGCTGGACCATGCGATGCAACTTCTAAGAGAAAAATAAAAGCAAGATGGTTAATAAAAGGGTTATCCTTGAACCAGGAGAAATGTCAACGTCCTTATTGTTGTCCAATGCCAATAGATGCACAAGTAACCATTGCAAAAATGCACTAAACCTTCAATATATCATTGTCAACAAAAGATAGACTACTTGTAGTGCTAGGTCAGACCACTGTATCAACTTATCAGTCTTCTATAAGATGCAAGGAACCATGCCAATGCTCAGTAACCAAATTTAGAGCTAAGAACATTGCAAGGATGCCTCTGTAAGGAGAGATCAAACCACTGTAAGTTCAGATCAGACTTCTGCAACAATGATATCGGTCCTGTAACAATCAAATCAGTCATAAAAAATGCATACGATAATAGCTAAAACACTTGTGATTAATATGCAATTGTTATGTGTTATTTATTAGTGTTTTTAGGATTGTTATTGTTATATATTTTAATGTGATTAGACCACTATATGCTTTACTTTAGACTGATTGTTACGTCAGTCAACAAATTGGCTATGGTGGGAAAAGGAACAAGGCCTCAAAGCCTTGTGGACTTCCTCCAACAAATGATACACCAAGTAAGGAACCCAAGAGCAATTGAAGTATGCAATATAACTCCTCCAAACTCAAATGCTAAATTTGCAACCACAAGTGTTAGCTTCAGAAATGACAAGATCAAACCTTCAAACCCTCATGGCTAGGGCTAGAGAGGCCTTCTAGGTCTGCGGCCAAGCCAAGATGACTGATATATCAAGTTTAAGCCCTCAAAAATTGTTTTTGGACCCCAAGCAAGTAGTGAAACCCTTCCAAAACACCTGCAACCACAAAAATGTTAGTCCTAGACTATTTATAACCAATGTTCCACCAAGGTGGTGGTTCCGGGACGAGGGGGCGAGGGAGCGAGGGGGCGCGGGAGTGGCCTATGCAAAAGCTCCCTACCATTTTTTAGGAAACGTGGGGAGCGTCAGGGTCTTAAAAGTTTATAAATATAAAATATAATTTATTAATTGAGTCCACTATGACAATTTGGTTTGAATTGAAAAGCTGCAAAGCATGATCATTGATATGAATATCATTTGACATTATCCAAATTTATAATATCATATAAAATAATAAATTTAAAATTCTAATTCAGCTTGGTCAAATTCTAATTTAGATTTTGGTCAGACAGAGGGAGAGCTTCAGCTTGATAAGGTAGCCACTGAATTCTGTGAAAAGGTAAATGAACAGATCAGGAACACTGCATTGGCAGTAGAAGGGGAAACTACAATGGGTTGTCCAGCTGTATTGGATCCAACAGCTAGAAAGTTTGTTATATTATATATAATATAGACAGTACACCATATGCTGAAAGAAGAGTTTTAGTTCCAGGAGAGATGAAAAGATCACATGAAAGAGTTTCTGACAGTTTACTATCAAATGACATTGACTGCAGGATGACCATCTGCGAACCAACTTGGGTGACCAACGATGGCATGGATAATTTGTCTACCTTATTAGAGCAATGCCATGCAGTTCAAACTTCAAACTAGCAGTGTATTTCAGGGGTGAAAATAATTTTCAAACCTGAGAATTCAAGCTGAGCCACTGTGCTCTGTGTAAATTTTGTAATTGTATAAATTCATATATAATGACAGTTCCTGAGATTTCTTGTTGCCCATAGTATTTTGTCATGCTTGCAGTAAACGCATGTTAGTCTATAGTCCACCCAATCATTTCCCACATGACATAGGTGCTGCTTCCATAGTTTGTATGTCAAATGTCATGCAAATTAAAAACACAAACTGAATGTCTCATATTCTTTCCCTATCACTCCAATTATCTCCCCACTGTAATCCATCCATCACTTGAAGAAAAAAGGAGAAGTTTTAAAAGGGAAAATTCATGTACATGCTATATGGTCCAGCAAATTTCCATGATACTGACCCTCTAAAATAACGCTTGTTGAAACCAAAAGACAGCACAAGACGTTATCCCCATACAGAACATGAGTAGCTTTGTACCACTTTAGGTCTATTAAATCATAAACTATAAGCAAGGCCATTTTTTTGGGAGCGTGGGGAAACGTCCCCTACTCGTCCCCAAGTCTCCGGAGCGCGGGGGAGCGAGGAAACTAGACGCCTAGGGGGGGGCGAGTCCCCGTGGAACACTATTTATAACAATGAATTAGACCTCCGATTGCCTGCGACCAGGGCTAAAAAGCCTCTTAGGCCTTGCGGCTAAGGTGAAAAGGGCCTCCAACCCTTGCAACCGAGGCTAGAAGGCTAGATTGATGGGTCAACAAGAGACCAAGCTCACATTCCCTTTTTCAAATGAATGTTAGGCATGTAGAACCAATGATTAGTCCTAAAAAATAAGTATTTCAAGCCCTTATAGATAAAAAATCTACAATGATGCAATGACTTTTTAATTATATGCCTGATCTAAATAGAACCTCTCCCTAAACTGTTTCGAGAAACAGTCCTTAGAGTAGGTTTTGAAATGGAAGTCAACGGGAAGCAGGCGGTGGCCTGATTAACGATACCTCTCCCCGTGTTCCTCCCACCTAGTGCCTCTGATGCTGTAGAGGTTGTGGCTCTGATCACTGCAAGGTCATTGTGTTAACTACTAAGAAGAGTTGAATCCCTCAAGCTAATTCGAAAAGGGGTGCCCAAAGAGTCTGTCAAGCTAGCTTATGCCAGGAGGTAAGTTTTTAGTGCAAGCTAGATCCTAGAATGCTCGTGCGAAGATGATGAGTGAAATTACTTGAGTTAAGATTGTTCAAGTACTCAAATTATGATTACTCCTTATGACAATAATATTTAACAACAATTAGAGGACAATCTTAATACAAGGCAAGTGCTTAAGGATACAAGTGCCAATGAATCAATCCACAAGATACTTAGAATAAATTATCCAATTTGTCAATTAGCCAATGATTACACAATGCCAATAAAATTTACTCAAGATGTTCTTATCACAATGCCAATTAGATTCCAAGTGTCAAAGCAACTTAACCAACCACAAGATCAGAAATTTAGAGCTTAAATGTATGAGTGCTTTAAGTGTAAAATTCAGAAATCCTTGTAACTTGGAGCAAGACAAGCAAGTGTTAGATCTCAAATATCCAAATCAGCAGTAATATTTCAGAAAATTCCAGCACTTATTAGACTTATGACAACAGCAAGAAAATCACTTTAGATCATGGAATTTACCAAATATATGAAACAATTTTTTTTCCGAATGATTAGCAAATGTAAATTTATTAAATAAATCCACTTTAAGATGGAGTATTCAGTGATATGTCAGATCTGAAGTAACTTATTACAGCAGTAAACAAATCATCAGATCAACAAGTTAATGATGCTACAACAAATGCCCAATATGCCCAAAACTAGGAAAAAATTATCAAAATTGAAAAAATCAAGTTTTTAGGGCTTTTAGAGTGTGATATTCAGAAAATATCAGATCTGAAAAACTTGTTACAACAGTGAGGAAATCAGAAAACTAGTGAGCTATTAGTGCTTGAACAAATGCAAAAAAATGCCTAGAACTTGGAAAAAATTGCCAAAACTGAAATTTTGAGCCTTTTAGGTGAATTATTCAGAAAAAGTTCAGATCTGATATATTCAGTTATGCAGTAAAATTCTAGAAAAGCAAAAAATCAGATCTAGGCTAGATAACCAATGCCCAAATGGCCAAAATTTAGGAAAATTCAAATTTTGCAATTTTGAGTTATTTTGACCAAATTAAATGTGATTTTAGGGCTTATATATCACTGTTAAAAATAAAAATTACAACAGTGGTAAAACAATGAGAAGCTAGGGTTCAGATAGCAAACCAAGAGGCCTTGGGGCCTTGTAGATGGCTAGGTGTTGAAAAATGTGTAACTAGGTTCGCTCTTCATAAGTATGAAATGTATTTTTGATTCTTGTAAATTATGAAATAAAAGAAAATTATTATTATTGTTTTTGGAGCATGGGTTTCATGCTCAAGGTCTTTTATTTTATAGGTCAAGCACCCATTGAGTGCTTCTAGGGTTTGTCCTAGGTCAAGAAGTCAAAAGAGTCACTGTCATAAGTTGAAGACCCCACTGGGCCCATTTTAATTTTTAAAGAAAAATATTTTTGTCTTTAAAAGTGTTGGAATACCCTCCAAGATCAAGTCGACCTAAAGGAAGAGTCACGTCCACCCTTGAAGAAGCCTATATATAGAAGAGGACTCGTACTCCTTGAAGACACCCGCTCATCTCTCATTCTAGTGAAGGAAGAAGAAGGAAGAGGCAACAAAGGACAACGAAGTTTTGTGTTTGGGCTATCTTTCTCTCACACGTGCTAGAGAGGACTAGGGTTTTTGCAAATGACCTAGAGCATCCTTCTACAAGTTCGATCTTGGAGGAAAGGGGGCAAAGAGGTCAAGAGAAGGTCACCAAGGGTCTCTCTCAAGCTTAGAAGTCAAAGAAAGGCAAGTGAAGGTCAGAGAAGGGCTCTAGAAGAAGATTGAAGTTCCCACATGTGGCAACAATAATCACTGGGGGCCGAAATTTCAGATCTGCAGTAGGAGGCCGAAAATCTTGCAACAACAGGTCGAGAAGGTGCTACTGGAAGAGATTCCACTGGGTTTGACTAGATCGAAGTTGACACATCACTCAAAGAGGTTGGTCTTGGTCTTGGAGGGTATTGGTCTCAGTCCTAAGGTCTTGGAATTCGTCAATTAAAGAATCTATAAGGAAGAGAAGAGATTTAACGGTTTTTCTCTCAAGAGGAGAGGTTTTGCCCTAGCTTGCAACCTGTTGTCGCACAAAGTGTCTAGGCACCACGACAACGCTCAGAGTAAGGGTTGTCACTCTAATCCTTACTGACTCCGTTTAGACTCTCTCCTAGACAAGTCATGGGGGGTAGTCCCTAAGGTGAATGACTACATACCAGTGCCTTTAATTTGATTTAACCATAGACTAAATAAAAACAAGTTATCCACAACAAAATTATAAATGTGGTAAAGCGACGATCATGGACAATTAATTGTAAAATGCCCAAAACTTTAGCATACAGGATAATCTAGCAAAATAATCTTTCTTCAACAGTCAATATGATTTAAAACATTTATCGCACCTCGACCATAGAAAAATCATGAAAATTTTAGATTTTGCACTTAACATCAGAAACACCAAGCAATTTTAAGTACTCCTTAGGCAATAACTTTAAGGGTAAATGAAACAATCAAAATCTTTTAATGTGGCGAAAATAAAACAAATCAAAGAGTTAAAAAAGGCCGCATTAAAAATATTTAATGTGAAAGCGCCAATACACCTTTAGTTTATTTCATTTTCAAATTTTTATATTTTTTTTAGTTTTTAAAAAATTTTAAATTTTAGAATTTTTTAAAGATTTTTCAATGAAAATAAAAAAATATATATTTTTAAAAATCACAAGTTAAAAAGAACAAAGGTAAAAAAATAAAATCAAAATAAAAAATAAAAAAAATAAAAGTAAAAAAACTAAAATCAATTTTTTTAAAAGAACATGAATCTAACCTAAGCTTAAAAAAATAACAAGAAATAAAAAAAAATGGATCCAACCTAACCCTAACCATGAAAACCAAAAAAGAATACAAACAAATGAAACCCAAGGTAAAAGTTGAACGTGTTTTGTTTGTATTCGCAGGTGAGTTCGACGACGGATGAAGACTTCGACACAGGTCTTGGCAACAACTTTGTTTTGCAGGGAATGAAGGAGCAAAGGGAGACGACGACGAAGGAAGAAGCCGCGAATAGCAGTGGATGAAGGCAATGTTTGAGGGGTGACGCAGCAGAAGGGAGCTAGCAGGTTTGGACGCACGGATCTGTGAGGAGGAATAAGGTTGTGTTAAATTTTTGAAGAGGCAGCGACCAAAAAAACAGTGTGGGATGGTTGTGTCCAGTAGCTCAATGGAGCAGTGAGAAGGGACACACAGGGTTTGCAGCTGTAGGTTAATGGAGGGTTTTCAAAGGGCCAAAAGTAGATTTGAGGGACTGCGAGCAGGAAGAAAGGGAGATATGCAGGTCGGAGCAGAGGAGACCGCGAATTTGTAGTTGTGGGTTTGTGGAGCAGTAGAACGAAGGTTTTTCGAAGGGCTTCGCAATGGTGGAAATGGCAGTAGAGAGGAGGGTTTGGGCAGAGGATAAAGAAACGTGAAAATTTCCCGAAAAAACACGAAGATAAAGACTAAAACAAATTCGAAAATTTCTGTTTAGAAAAACCCCAAACAGCAAAGAAACTGTAGCCCAAAACTCAAGATAAACCTAGAAAAACAAATTTCACCAAGGTATTTTTATGCTTCAGATTTATCAGCAAAATCCACATAAAATTATTTCCAGATTTTAAATTTTTTTAAAACCCTTGGATTGCAAAATGCTGGATAATATTCTTGCAAAATGATTTTGAGGCCAGATCTTACCCTCCAGGGCCTAGATCTGGCTTCGAATCAAACTTCACCTTCAGATCTGCAACCTGTACCTGAAAACAAAAACACCCAGAACCTAGATATACAAAAAATAAATAAAACCCAAGAAACCCAAGTCAGAAAACCCAAGTCAGAAAACCCAAAAAATTTATAAATCTATCAGATTTGAGGAGTGCAAGTCCAACTCCACTCCTAGATTTGATAATCTAAGGCTCTCAACAGCCAGATTCATCAATTTCGCACATAAAAAATTAAAATTTTAAATGTTAAAAGAGGTGCTTAGCACAAAACCCTTCGTGCATCACCAATAAAAATCTTATGATAAGCCCGAGATTAAATTAAGCTGGGCTCTTCATAAAACACGGATTGAGAGTTGGCTGGTCCAACTGAAAACTTCCCCTAACGCCCGAGGATCTAAAAACAAGACTTTTCGACAAAACTCAATTCAGCCATCAAATAGAGCGAGAAAATAATAACAAAATTCAGATAAACAGAGATACCTGTTATTATATTCAAAACTTAAATTATCATTTAAACCCTAGTCACTGAGCAAGATACTTGTGCTCAAATCACTCTTCAAAAGCTATTATCAATGGCTAAAAAAAAGTTTACGCATGAAAACGACATATCTTACAGTATTTCCATGAAGAGGAACACCGGCGAAAATTAACCCCAAAGTCTTCCTTTATTATTAAAAAAAAATATTACACAAGAGCTTTTCGCTTAGCACACGACTCAAAGATCGGATGGATCAACTGGAAAATGACTTTCTATTTAAAGATAAATCCTCCAACGACTAGTTCGAGTGATTCTCATCAAAGCAATCTCGACAGTTGATGAGGATTAAAATTTCTTTTAATCTCATCCGTCGAAATATTAAATTCTCGAGGAAATTCGATTTTTTTCAATTAAATGCATTTTAATTAACTCAAAATAATATTTTTGAGTTAATTTACTCAAAAATTTGACTTGGACTTAACCCCCAGGGACCAAAGGCTTATAGCAAAATAATTAATTTACCTTAGTCTCGGGACCTTTTAAAATTTTTGATTTTTAAGGACCCATGAATTTTGCCTTTGGAGAATTTAAATTTACGTAGGACCTAGAATTAATCAAATTTTTGGCTTAGGATTTTAATTAATTTTTGGCCAGAAAATATAATTAGTTAACCTATGAGGGGATAAATTATTTTTCCAACTCTCAAGACACTTTACATCATAATTTTCATATTTTTTACATCATAAGGGGGAAAACCCATCTGTAATAGACCCCCACAGACTACCCATTTTTGTGACACAAATATAATCCAGCAGACCAGGCAGTTTGTAATAAAATAACCTAACCAAATAGTTAGGATTATTCCCAAATGAATTTTACATAGACTCAATCTATAACACTAGGACTCGCCTAAGATCCCAGTGACAAAATACATTCCGGCTTTGGGGTGAGACTGAAGGAAAACTCTGCCGACCATTCGAGAATGGATCGGTGAGACAAAAAACCTCCCAGAATGTAGATCGTCACCAGAAAAATAGGTTTACCTAGGCCATTACATACATGACATGGTTCTGCTGAGATTATTTACATCATATATATGCAGAATGGGTTTACATTATAACATGATGATCAGGCTGATGATGATAGCTGAACGACACAGACACATCGATCAGGCACTATCCCTTTTGCGTAAAAAGGGGTGTATTGTTATGGGTCGTTGACACGTAGTGGTCAACATCTGGCTCTACCTGGGGACACGTTGCTGCTCCGGAGGAATGTGAGAATATAGATCTGCATCCACGCAACACACAAAATAACATAAGTAGTGTCCATTCAAAAAATCATCATATAACATTAAGCACATGAAATATATAAGCTCTTCATTTATTAACTATCTAATAACATGAAAAACATAAATTTGACATTACTACAAAATGAACTGCTAAAATGAAAGGGTGTAGGGTTAGGAATACAATACAAAGAATGCCCAGTGACATCAGATGTCCTCTCTGAGGTACAATTTGAGCATTTGGCCATTCGTGGGTAAATCTAGTGGTTCGCCTTCCAATGTGCTCAAATGGAATGAGTTGGGTCCAGAAATGCCTCGAATGATGTATGGTCCCGGCCACAAACTGTCAAATTTGTTATGTTTTCCTGGTTTTTCATTTTTTTCGATCCCAGAACAAGACCATATCTCCAACCTGCAAAGATCTAGGATGAGATTTTTTGTCAAAGCTTTTCCTGATGTTAGATTGATTCTTATACATATTATCAAAAGCCTTCCTACGAGTTTCATCCAACTCCACAAGCTGATCAATTCTATTCTGGACAATAGTTTTAATGTTAGGAAAGCGCTGAAGGAGCTGGTAAGCTGGCAATTTAAGGTGCATTGGAAAAGTTGCATCCAGGCCATAAACTAAGTCAAAGGGACTTTTCCCAGTAGCTTTCTTTTTTGTTATCCTATCTACCCACAAAGCATACTTGATTTTAGTGTCCCAAGATCGCTTGTTATCTCCCACTATTTTCTTGATAATGGTTATAAGATTTTTATTACTCGATTCAGCTAGGCCATTACCTTGAGGATAATAGTTAGATGAATGAGATAACACAATGTCGTACTTAAAACAAAATGATGAAAGTTCCATAGAACTAAAAGCCTTAGCATTGTCAGTGGTGATCTTGGTAGGGACACCAAATCTAGTAATTATTTGATTTTCAAGAAAGTCCATAATAACCTTTTCAGTGGCATTCTTAGCTAGAATGGCTTCTACCCATTTTGTAAAATAATCAATAGCAGTTAAAATCCATGAGTAGCCATTGCTAGAATTTTCATGAAATTTCCCCATGAAATCCGGACCCCAATGCTGAAAAGGAGCCTCAACAACCACAGGTTGAAGGGGCAGGGCAACTAGCTTTTGTTTCCCAGTGAAAAGTTGAAAGGATGGGCAATATCTAACAAATTTGTGCACATCGGTAAAAATTGAAGGCCCGTAATATCCAGCTCTAAGGATTTTATGGGCGGTAGTTCTAGTAGCATAATGCCCTCCACAAAATCCAGAGTGAAACTTGGAAATCAACCTTTTAGACTCAACTTCATCAACACATCTAAGTGTAATGCTCTCTGGATTTAGCCACCCAAGGCCATCCTTCATGAGGTAATACTCAGAAGCCTTTAATCTAAGAGCCCTTCTTTTATGAGCAACTAAATGGCTAGGACATGTAAGATTCAATAGGTAATATATAATATCCTTGTACCATTCATGCTCTCCTAACCTTTGTAGCTCAGGTGAAGATGAATCGTTAAGACAAATCAAACCAAGAGCTTTCTCGTTATTTTTAGTTAACATTTCAGCTAAACCTTGACCCTTGACCAACTTGGTGGGTTTAATTTCCAAATCATATTCTTGAATTTTCGTTACCCACCTAGCACGGGTTCCTAAGCAATCAGTTTGAGTTAATATATCTTTGACAATGGAATGTGGGACGTAAGCTATGACTTTGGAATATCCCACATATGTCCTGAAATGCTTAAGAGATTTAACTAAGGCATAAGCTTGCTTTTCCATGGTAGTGTAATTGAACTCAAAATTCTGAAGCGCTCTACTCATGAAAGCAATAGGCTGTTCTTGCCCATCCTTATTTTTCTGAAGTAAGACACCAGCAATGGTATCCTCAGAAGCAAAAGAGAAAATCATGAAATCCTTGGAATAATCGGGACTGATTAAAACAGGAGCTTTGGCTATAACATTCTTTATTTCTTGAAAATCCTTTCTACTGTCTTCTTTTCACAAAAAAATTGCGTCCTTTTTCAAAATACTTTGAATAGGATTTGCTAATTCTGCGTAATTCGGAATAAATCTTCTAAGGAAATTTATTTTTCCTAGGAAGGACTGGAGGGATTTTAGATTATGGGGCAGAGGAATCTTTTGAATTGCCTCAACCCTTTCAGGATCAATCTTGATCCCATCCTTTGAAATTATGTGATCAAGTAACTTCCCTTCAGTTACCTCGAAGATAGATTTAGTAGGATTTAAAGAAATGCCAAATTCCCTACATTTGTCAAAAACTTGCCTAATATGACTTATATGATCAATACAATCCTTAGAAAAAAAAGTAAGGTCATCTTGATATATTTCATTGAATTTTCCAATTAAACCTTTAAAAGCATAGTCCATGGCCCTTTGGAAAGTAGCCCCAACATTCGTTAAACCGAAAGGCATTCTTATGTATTCAAATGTCTCCCATGGTGTGGTGAAAGTCGATCCTCCTTTTTACCTAAACTTGATTATATTCAGAAAAACCATCCAACAATGACATCATCCCGGACCCCGTTACTCTTTGCAACATGGTCTCCATATTAGGCAAAGGGTAATTATCCTTTTTACAAGCTAAGTTAAGATTTCTGAAATCGACACACAATCTGATTGTACTGTTCTTTTTCCTAATGATCACCAAATTTGAGCACCATGTAGAATGCCTAGTTTGAGCAATAATGCCAGCAACCAACATCTTTGTGAGCTCCTTTTGGACTAAGGGAGCCAATTTAGGATTTATTTATCTAAGCTTATGACGAAATGGCTTAGCATTTTCATCCTTTAAGGGAATGGTATGTTCCATAACATCTTCCCTATAACCCTTTAATTCATCGTAAGAAAAAGCTAAAACATCCCTATACTCATGAAGTAAATTTATTAATTTCTTTCTTTCATCTTCATTAGTACCTTTACCAATTTTAATAATTCTAGGATCTTTAGATGTACCAATGTTTACTTCAACAAACTCTCCAGGATCAATTTTATTTTCCTCTTTCCTTTTAACAACATCATGCCGATCAAAGTGTTGCTCAAGAGCAACGACATACCGAGGAGTAGGATTTAAAATATCTTCATCGATATCAGGTCCATCCTCCTTGTAGTCTACTTGAAACCCTGAAACTCATCCAAATTGTCTAAGAAGTGAATAATCTGTCTTTCATCGTCAAAGCCCTGCCAATGCTCAGAATTATCTGGGATAGAAGGTCTAAAAACAATTTCCATCTTAATTTTATCTTCAATTAAATTATCAGATAATTGCATGGTGGAAGCAGTAACAACTAATTCATCAGCCAAACTATTTTGCTTCCTTGGGATAGCTTCAAGGTTAATGGCATCAAAATACTCCATGGTATCCCACGCAACTTTCCTATAATTTTTTAATCGCATTTTTTTACATGTGAATTTATTTTTAATTTGCATGATAACTAAATTTGAATCACCCTTGATACTTATCAATTTAACTTTTAAAGCTTTTGCCAATTCAATACCCAACAACTAGGCTTCATATTCAGCGACATTGTTGGTCTCTTCAAATTCTAACAGATAGGAAAATTTGAAAATATGACCAAGGGGAGATTTTAAAACAATCCCTGCACCTTTACCATGCCTAGATGTTGCGCCATCAAAGTATAAATACCAAACCTTATCTTTTAAATTACCCACTTTTTCTTCAACCTTTGTCTCCAAGGGAATGATAGAATTAGACATGATAGCATGATTCCCATTTCCTAGACAACAACATACCCCAAGCATCACGTACATCAACCACAACAATGTCCATAACAATCATAATACCAGGGTAGACAGACAGATGGAATTGTAGGTCCTTAATGAACGCATGAACTTCAATTTTCTTCGAATCCATGGCACACATGTTATAGTAAGGCCTAGATATCCTTAAGTTAAGCTGTTCCATGACTCTCTTAGTCATCACACAAGCGGAAGCACTAGAGTCAAGCATGCAGTTATATAAGCGATAATTGTTCACAAGCAAAGTAATGAAGAATGAAGAGTGTTCTTTATTATCAGAATCCATACTCTGCAAGTATATGGGAGCATCCTGATAGAAAGCCTTAGGAGGATCCTTTTGAGTAGCATTTACCTGGGTGCTACTAATACCATTCAATAACTTAGTCCTTTGCGAGGGGATCTTTACTATTTCGGTGACAAGGAACAAAACTTTAGAGCTATTAAGCCAACCTCCTAAATCAATATTCATTCCGGAAGTTGATCCAAAATTAAGACTTAGAGAATTAGCCGGATTATGATTTTCATTTCTCCTTTGATAAGTTAACCCCTTGTCCTTAGCAATTTCAAGGACTCGCTCAGGCGGAGGTTTCTCACCAAAGAGCTTAACTAAGACATCAATTTCCTGACCAAAATTATTGATACTATATGAAGATGTAAAAGGTTTGACAGATTGACTATTTCCCTTGACCTCTTCCCAATTTTCCTGCGATAAGTGATATTCTTTACCAACCACATTTATCTGGTTGCTTGTCCCAAGCAGCTGACGATGCATGATTCTCTTGATAATAGGACAAGTGGCTTCTTCATGAAGCTCATCACAGGCTCTACAATAAGGTGGGGTCTCCTCCACAAGATTATTTGTTTCAAGAGGGTGAGGAGGCCTCTGCTCACTAGATTGACCTTTCTTCTGCAAATTATTTGGATTATTATTATTATTATTTTGACCCCTAGGTTGATGCATTTGAGCTCGTTCCATTTGAATCAACATAGACTGTAATGCAGTTATCTCCTTAGCATGATCAACAATCATCCTAACTTGATTTAACTCCATATTTTCTAACTTCTTAAGCAATTTTTGCGTAGATTCTTCTTCAGATTCCTTTTATTTTCCTTTAGGTTCTTTTAATTTAACAACAGATCTATCAAACCCAGGAACTTCAGATTTGCCAGAATCTGCCTTATCTTTTTCCAGCTCTTCAGCTGTGATTTGATAAGCCTTGTAATCACCAGGCTTGGACCTTCTCAGTTCATAAGAAATGTCAGGATTGAAAGCATCGAGATAGTGTTCAAGAAGCATTTTCTCAGTTGGTTTGTAATCAGTGGATATTTCTTTAAGCATACCATTAAACCTTCTATTAAATTCTTCACACGTCTCATTTTCTTTCTTTTTAATGATGCTAATGGATTTTGCTAGAAATCGATCTTCTTTCTTATCACCAAATTTCTCTTTAAAAGCATTAAGGAGGGAATCATATGAATTAATGCTATGATCAGGCCTATCCCTAAACCAATCCATAATATCCTACTCAAGGGTCAACACGAAGCATTTCATTTGCACATCCTCTTAATTTTGAGCCAGATCGAATTTATCCCACCAAGTTGAAAAAGCATATAAATGATTTTTAACAGTGATTGCATTATTTCCTTGGCAAGCGGGTAGCTTGTCTAGACCAACATTAGGAATGTTATGGGGATAACCCTGGATGTTAGTAAAGTTAAGAGGCTGATAGATATCCATGATGTCTGGAATGGGAGGATTCAAGAAGAGTGAATGCATGTCACAGAGAGCTTCCTGGCCAAGATTGACAAGGAGTGTACAAGAAGAGAGCTTGTGTAATCTAGCTATGAGAGCCCTTTCAGGATCCTGAGCAGGATTAGCCAAGCTACTTGGGTTTCTTCTAGTACACGCCCCTGTAGAAGATGAAGTGGAGTCGCCACTCGAATAGAAATCTAACTTAGACATAGAAGATGATATGATGAAAATGAGATGAAGATGAATGATCAAATGATGAGAAGAGATTGAGAGGACCAAAGACAGGAAAAAATCTATCCTCGGCAACGGCGCCAAAAAATGTTGTCGCACAAAGTGTCTAGGCACGCGACAACGCTTAGAGTAAGGGCTGTCACTTTAATCCTTACTCACTCTGTTTAGACTCTCTCCTAGACAAAGTCAAGGGGGGTAGTCCCTAAGGTGAATGGATGAGGGTAACCTATGGAACACGGGCTCTAGGAGATTTTAAGGATGAAAAACTTGATGAATTTAAAGCAAGTCTTGGTCAATTAAGATAGATAGACACAATCACAAGATAAAAATGACTACAGACCAGTGCCTTTAATTTGAATTTACCATAGACTAAATAAAAACAAGTTATCCACAACAAAATTATAAATGTGGTAAAGCGATGATCATGAACAATTAATTGTAAAATGCCCAAAACTTTAGCATACAGGATAATCTAGCAAAATAATCTTTCTTCAACAGTCAATATGATTTAAAACATTTATCGCACCTTGACCATAGAAAAATCATGAAAATTTTAGATTTTGCACTTAACACCAGAAACACCAAGGAATTTTAAGTTAGCATTTTAAGTATTCCTTAGACAATAACTTTAATGGTAAATGAAGCAATCAAAATCTTTTAATGTGGCGAAAATTAAACAAATCAAAGGGTTAAAAAATAAATTTTTAATGGGCCATAGGGCACATTAAAAATATTTAATGTGAAAGCGCCAATACACCTTTAATTTATTTCATTTTCAAATCTTAGATTGTTTTAGTTTTTTAAAATTTTAAAATTTTAGAATTTTTGAGAATTTTTAAAGGTTTTTCAATGAAAATAAAAATCACGTTAAAAAAAACAAAAGGTAAAAAAGAAAAGGTCAAAAAACTAAAATCAGATTTAAAAAAAAAATGAATCTAACCCAAGCTTAAAAAACAAACAAGAAATCGAAAAAAAGGGAACCAAGCTAACCCTAACCGTGAAAACCAAAAAACGAATACAAACAAATGAAACCCAAGGTAAAAGTTGAACTTGTTTTGTTTGTATCCACAGGTGAGTTCGATGACGGATGAGGACTTCGACGCAGGGCTTGGCAGCAACTTTGTTTTGTAGGGAATGAAGGAGCAAAGGGAGACGACGATGAAGGAAGAAGCCGCATATAGCAGTGGATGAAGGCAACGTTTGAGGGGTGACGTAGCAGAAGGGAGCTTGCAAGTTTGGACGCACGGATCTGTGAGGAGGAATAAGGTTGCGTTAAGTTTTCAAAGAGGCAACGAGCAGAACGATGTGGGATGGCTGTGGCTAGCAGCGCGACAGAGCAGTGGGAAGGGACACGCAGGGTTTGCAGCTTCGGGTTAATGGAGGGTTTTTGAAGGGTTGCAAGTAGAACAAAAGGACTACGAGCAGGAAGAAAGGGAGATATGTAGGTCAAAGTAGAGGAGGCCGCAGATCTGTAGCTATGGGTTTGTGGAGCAGCAAAACAAAGGTTTTTCGAAGGGCTTTTTGCAATGGTGGAAATGGTAGCAGAGAGGAGGGTTTGGGTAAAGGATAAAGAAACCTGAAAATTTCTAGCAAAACACCAAGATGAAGACAGTAAAACAAATTCAAAATTTTAAGTTTAGAAAAACCCAAGCAACAAAGGAATTGTAGCCCAAAACTCAAGATAAACCCAGAAAAACGAATTTTAGACCAATGTATTTTTATGCTTCAGATTTATCAGCGAAATCCGTGTAAAATTATTTCCAGATTTTAAATTTTTTTAAAACCCTTGGACTGCAAAACGCTGGATAATATTCTTGCAAAATGATTTTGAGACCAGATTTTATCCTCCAGGGCCAAGAATTGGCTTCGAATCAAACTTCACCTTCAGATTTTCAACCTGTACCTGAAAACAAAAACACCCAGAATCTAGATATACAATAAATAAATAAAACCCAAGAAACCCAAGTCAAAAAACCTAAAAAATGTATAGATCTATGCACAGGAAAGGCAAAACTATCAGATCTGGGGAGTGTGAGTCCAACTCCGCTCCTAGATCTGATAATCTAAGGCTCTTAATAGTCAGATTCATCAATTTCGCACATAAAAAATTAAAATTTTAAAGTTTAAAAGATGTGCTTAGCTCAAAACCCTTCATGTATCACCAATAAAAATCTTATGATAAGCCCGAGATTAAATTACGCTGGGCCCTTTAGAAAACACAGATCGGGAGTTGGCTGGTTCAGCTGAAAACTTCCCCTAACACCTGAGGATCTAAAAATCAAGACTTTCCTTCTAAACTCAATTCAACCATCAAAATAGAGCGATAAAACAATAATAAAATTCAAATAAATAGAGATACCTGCTATTATATTCAAAACTTAAATTATCATTTAAACCCTAGTAACTGAGCAAGATACTTGTACTCAAGTCACTCTTCAAAAGCTATCATCAATGGCTAAAAATAAGTTTATGCATGAAAATGACACATCTTACAGTGTTTCATGAAGAGTAACACCGACGAAAATTAACCCCAAAGTCTTCTTTTATTATTAAAAAAAAAAAATTACGCAAGAGTTTTTCGCTTAGCACACAACTCAAAGATCGGATGGATCAACTGACAAATGACTTCTTATTTAAAGATAAATCCTCCAATGGCTAGTTCGAGTGATCCTCGTCAAAGCAATCTCGACCGTTGATGAGAATTAAAATTTCTTTTAATTTCATCCGTCAAAATATTAAATTCTTGAGGAAATTCGAATTTTTCAATTAAATGCATTTTAATTAACTCAAAAATAAAAAATTTGAGTTAATTCCCTAAAAAAGTTGACTTTGACTTAATCCCCAAGGACCAAAGGCTTAAAATTTAGCAAAATAATTAATTTACCTTAGTCCCGAGACTTTTTAAAATTTGATTTTTAAGGACCCACGAATTTTGCCTTTGGAGAATTTAAATTTACCTAGGACCTAGAATTCATTAAATTTCTGGCTTAGGATTTTAATTAATTTTTGGCAAAAAAATTTAATTAATTAACTTACCATGGGATAAATTATTTTTCCAACCCTTAAGATACTTTACATCATAATTTTCATACTTTTTTACATCATAAGGGGGAAAACCCATCTGTAATAAATCCTCACAGACTACCCATTTTTGCAACGCAAATATAATCTAGCAGACCGATCAATTTGTAATAAAATAACTTAACCAAATAGTTAGGATTATTCCCAAATGACTTTTACATAGACTCGATCTATAACACTAGGACTCGCCTAAGATCCCAGTGACAAAATACATTCTGGCTTTGGGGTGAGATTGAAGGAAAACTCTGCCGACCATTCGATAATGGATCAGTGAGACAAAAAACCTTCCATAATGTAGATCATCACCATAAAAGTAGGTTTATCTAGGCCATTACATACATGACACGGTTTTGCTGAGATTATTTAAATCATATATATGCAGAATGGGTTTACATTATAACATGATGATCAGGCTGATGATGATAGCTGAACAACACGGACACATCGATAAGGGGCTATCCCTTTTGTGAAAAAAAGGGGTGTATTGCTATGGGTCATAAACACGTAGTGGTCAACACAACCTATATACTGTGTCATTGTGTTTTTGTTTTGTTTTTGGTAGTTGTTTGATGCTTCACACATATAATAATAAGGAACAAAGTTAATAAGTAAAAAGGAACCACAAGCAGTTATCAAGTAAAGAGAATTAATCATAATCATTGCCTTAATAAATTCTCAACATGGTATTAGTGCTAAGGTTGGCTAAGGGCATCATGAAGATCTCCAATACATTGAAGAAGTTCATCAAGAAGTGTTCAAAGGTAGCAAGCTATCTCAAGAAAAACATGAAGGAAGCATGGAGTCCCTTATTCTCTACAAAGAAGGAAGTAATCGAAGAAAAAGATGAAGGTCTCTTCTCGGCACTTATTGGCACATTCCAAAACGAAAGCATTTGGGTAATTGATAGTGGTACATATAGGCACATGACAGGTGATCACAAATAATTAAAGACCTTACCAAAGGGAAAATATTCTTATTCAGTGGAACTTGGTGTGAAAATTCTATCACTGCAACAACTGATTTATTTTTACTACTTATTCCACAATAAGTTATTTATGAAATTACTTCAATAAACATTAAAATAAATACTGCTGCAGATATCACATCGTAATACAGAAATAAACATATGCACAAGCATTGACACAACGATTTTGGACAATAGTCCCCGTAAAAACCCAATGTGGGAAAACCGGTGCAGCAAGAGAGAATTTTATTATACAACAATTCTTCAATACAACAAGGTGCGAAACTGGCTTACCCACATAGAGAGATAATTCTCTAGCACTTCTCCCGATCGTAGTGTCAGCTCGACTGACCTCTACGTGGTTCTCAAACCCTCTGCGTCAGCCCTGAGCCTCTTTGCGTCACCCACACAGGCCCAATTAGTGATTGTGCAGTCTTCTGCTGCCTCTGCGTCTGCCTCTCTTGCCTCAACACTGATCTTTAGTGGCTGATCCCGCCTCTCTGCTTCGTACTTGCTGCCTCCTGACTGCTCACCAGACCACTGGTTCAATTTCTTAGCTAACCTTGCTCCAGAAATTGAATTGACTGGTCTCCGTCAGTATGTTCTCCAAGTGGCCCTCAAGCCTCCTCTTATACTTTTCTCATTGACAAATCAACGACCGAGATTAAGTCCCTAATCAATGACCAAGATAATACTTGGCTTGATCCATGACTTTTGGACCATTCTAACACAATTTTATATTAATTCACATTAATATTTTATTTTCCCTAAGTTTAGACTTAGGGACTTCATTAAAAATATTAATTATTTTAATATCTCCCAAACTGTTTAGAATTTGCCCAATCCCTTTATGGGTATTGGAGATCTCATGTGCCTTAGCTTGTCCACTAATTTTCGTGGCTAGAGCACATCCAATGCTACCCCAAATCAACACTCCCTCTTAGCGAGGACTGTGCTATAGTAATACTCCTCATTGGGTATTACCTTGATATCCGGCATCGGTCCCTGTGCTGATGTTAAGCTTCCTTGCCCAACATCCTCTGCACTGTTTCCCATGGCTCTGTTACTACCACAGCTGCATCTGTACGACAACTCCTTCTGCATCCGTGCTATTGCTGGTCCTTTCTCCCAACACTGTTTTTGCACTGCAACTCGCTCTGCATCCTTGCTGTTATCACTCCCATTTCTGCTATTGAAACGGGTTCTTTACCATCCCCATCTTTTCCTCGAAGTAGTCAAACTTTGTCTTTCCAAGGGCCTTGGTGAGGATGTCCGCCACCTGTTCTCCAGTAGGAGTGTAGCTCAACTGTATAGTTTCTTGTTGGACACAGTCCCTGACAAAGTGACATCGGATATCAATATGCTTCGACCTATCATGAAACACTGGATTCTTAGAGAGCTTGATGCAACTCTGATTATCGCACATGATCTGGTCACCTCCATATTCCTTCTGAATAGGTTTACAAGCAGTTTTCTAAGCCATATGGCCTCACACGAAGTTGTGCTTGCTGCCATATATTCTGCCTCAGATGAGCTCAAAGCCACAGAATTTTGTTTCCTACTGCACCAGGAGGTCATTCCTGATCCAATTTTGAAACAGTACCCAGAGGTACTTTTCCAATCCATTGAACTCCCTGCCCAATCTGCATCAGTAAATCCACTCAATCTGATATCCTTACTCCTGGTGTACAAGAGTCCATAATTCACTGTTCCCTGTAAATACCTGAGAACATGTTTGGTTGCTGCCCAGGGCGCCCTCTTCGGTTCCACCATGAACTGATTGAGGGTGTTGACAGCATAGCAAATGTCTGGCCTGGTATTGACCAAAAACATCAGGGACCCTATGAGTTGCCTGTATAGGGTGGGATCGACATCCTTGTCTTCTGATGCATCAATCTTCTTCCAGTTGGTGATCATTGGCGTAGCCATAGTTATACAATCCTCCATCCCGAATCTTTTCAGGATTTCTGTAGCATACCTCCCTTGCCAAGGAAGATTTCTCCCTTCTGCTTCCAAACTTCCAACCCTAGGAAGTAGTGCATTCGTCCCAAATCCTTCATATCGAATTTTGTGGCTAGATTCTTCTTGCAGTCCCCAATGAGTCTGGATGATCCTGTCAGAAAGAGATCATCCACATACAATACTAAGATTAGCGGCTCGTTCTCTACAACCAGATAGTAGAGATTCGAATCCGCGTCACTCTTGACAAACCCCATCTTCTGAAAGTTGCCATCTTTTCAACCATACCATGCTCTCAGTGCTTGTTTCAGCTCATACAAGGTTTTCTTCAATCTGCATACATGAGACTCCTCATGAGTTTCAAAGCCCTCTGGTTGTTCAATGTATACCACCTCTTCTATTGAGCTGCCTCCTTGAAATTGGCAGGCTCTCCATCTTGAGCTATTAATCCCTGATATCTATCTCGCTGTTTTCGCTCCCTCTTATTGTTTCTTGGCGCACCAATGAAGTCCTTTGCATCTTGCAGAATCTGACGAAGTTCCCTGCTAGTTCTTCCTTTGCTAGCAGATGCTTCTGTTCGCTCCTCCTCCTCGTCCTAAGAATCTTCCTGTCCTGAGGAAGAATTCTTTACTTCTGTTGGTTGAAGAGGCTAAACCAACAGTTCCTCTTTCGACTGCTCCTCGGAAGGCATCTCACGAGATCTTCTGAAAGCCCTGTCCTCCATGAACTTTACACCTCGTTGTACTACTACCTTCCTGCTCCCTGGAAGATAGATTCTGTATGCCTTAGCGTTCTCGTTATATCCTACTAGATATCCCTTTTCCGCAGTTTGATCCAACTTCTTCCTCTTTTCTTCAGGTATGTGGCAATATGCTAAACTCCCAAATATCCTGAAATGACTGACTTCAGGTGTCTTCCTTGTGAAGACTTTCTCTGGAGTAATCTTGCCCACTGCCCGATGAGTACTGTTCTGAACATAGACTGCTGTGTTACATGCTTCTGCCCATAGGAAATTTGGCATATCTTGATCATACATCATGGCCCTAACTGCTTCTACAATAGTCCTGTTCTTTCTTTCTGCTACCCCATTCTGCTCCGGATTATATGGAGTTGTCCACTCTCTTCTGATGCCCTCCTTAGTGCAAAAATCAGTGAAGTCCTTATCGACATATTCTCCACCATTATCTAAGCGCAAAACTTTTTTTCTTCCCAATCAGATTCTCCACCAGAACTTCGAACTACTTGAATCGACTGAAAACCTTATCCTTGGTTTTCAGAAAATAAATCCAAGTTTTTTTTGAGTGGTCATCAATGAAGGTAAGGAAATACCCGCACCACTGAGAGCTTTGACGGATATAGGTCCACAGATATCAGATTGTATCAATCCTAGTACACTCTTGGCCCTGTGTTTGCTCCTAGGAAATGCTGCCTTGGCATACTTTCCTAGAGCACATCCCCTGCATACATCATCTCATTCCGTACTCAGATCCGGAACTCTTGTTATAGTGCTCTTGAAAATTCTCAGAGCTGCATGGTGCAAGTGACCCATTCTTCTGTGCTATAGTTCGTTCAAGTCCTTGTCTCCATGACTGCATATTAGTACCATTGGTGATTCTAGTTGCAATCTATACAACTGATTACTTTTGATCCCGATCTGCACTTTCTTTTTCCAGCTCGGGTGTTTGATGTATACCTTCTCCTTCATGAAGTAGACGTCGTAGCCCTTGCCTTGTAGTTGCGACACGAAAAGTAAGTCCATCCCCAATCCTGGTACATGCAGCACATTTGTAGTACGAAATGGTTCTCCCGATTTTGTTTGAAAAACTATGGTACTCTTCCCTGTTGGAGTACACTTTGCCTTGTTCTCCATGATGATCTGAAAGTTCATCTTCTCTTCTCGATATTTTGAGAAACACTGCCTGATTCCCATCATATGCCACGAAGCTCCACTGTCTATATAACATACTTCTGATGATGCAACACTAGTCATACACGCCACTTCTTCTTCCAGCCTAGAAGCCAACATAGAGATTGAAATCTCTTTCTCTTGTGCAATTTTCTGAAAATCTGTGTGAGTCTCTTGACGTGGATGCCTCTGTGTCGAGGTCTCGACCCGTAATAGATTTTTCCTTTCTGTTTCTGATTACTCCCTCTGATACCATGTGAAAATTCTATCACATCAACAACTGATTTATTTTTCCTACTTATTCCACAATAAGTTATTTATGAATTTACTTCAATAAACATTAAAATAAATACTACTGTAGATATCACACCGTAATACAGAAATAAACATATGCATAAGCATTGACACAAATATTTTGGACAACAGTCCCCGGAAAAGCCCAATGTGGGAAAACCGGTGCAGTAAGGGAGAATTTTATTATACAACAATTCTTCAGTACAACTGGGTGCCAAACTGGCTTACCCACAAAGAGAAATAATTCTCCAGCACTTCTCCCAATCCCAGCGTTAGCCCGACTGACCTCTGCGTGGCTCTCAAACCCTTTGCGTCAACCCTGAGCCTCTCTGCGTCACCCATGCAGGCCCAGCTAGTGACTGTGCAGTCTTCTGCTGCCTCTGCGTCTGCCTCTCTTGGCTCAGCGTTGATCTCCAGTGGCTGATCCCACCTCTCTGCTCTGTACTTGCTGCCTCCTGACTGCTCACCAGACCACTGGTTTAATTTCTCAGCTAACCCCGCTCCAGAAATTGAACTGACTGGTCTCCCTCAGTATGTTCTCCAGGTGACCCTCAGGCCTCCTCTTATACTTTTCTCATTAACAAATCAACAGCTGAGATGAAGTCCCTAATCAACGACTAAGATAAGATCTAGCTTGATCCATGACTTTTGGATCATTCTAACACAGTTTTATATTAATTCACATTAATATTTTATTTTCCCTAAGTTTAGGCTTAGGGACTTCATTAAAAATATTAATTATTTTAATATCTCCCAAACTATTTAGAATCTTCCCAAACCCTTTCTGGGTATTAGAGATCTCATTTGCCTTAGCCTCTCCACCAATTTTCATGGCTAGAGCATATCCAATGCTACCCCAAATCAACACTTGGAGATAACAAAAGCTATCCCATAAGAGGCATTGGATCAACCTCTATAGAGCTGGAGAATGGAAGCAAAATTTATCTCAGCAACATTCTATTTGTTCCAAGTTTGCATAAGAACTTACTTTACATTTCAAGTCTAGAGGACAAGGGTGCTAGAGTAGCTTTCATTAATGGGAAAGTTGTGGTATGGACTAAAAACTCAAGCATAGAAAATGTTAGAGTAACTGGTATTCAAGAAGGAAGACTATATAGGCTGATATCTCCTCTAGCCCAAGCCTTGGTTCACATTGCAGTTAGCCCATGTGAACATTGGCATAGAAGATTTGGTCATCTTCATTTCAAGATCCTCCCAACTCTAAGTTCCATAGTAGATGGAATACCTGAATTAAAAGAAGATCATGAAGGAGTATGTAAGGGATGTGCATTGGGTAAGAATACCAAAAGACCATTTGGAAGCAATGCTTCACGGTCGAAAGAAATCTTGGATCTCATTCACTCCAATGTATGTGGCCTTGTGACTCCTAAATCTCTTGGAGGTCATCTATGTTATGTCACATTTATAGATGATCATTCAAGAAAGACTTGGGTTTACTTAATGAAAGCCAATGACAAAGTATTTACAAAATTTCAAGAATTCAAAGCTGAAGTGGAGAATCTTACATAAAAGAGAATCAAGATACTAAGATCCAGTAATGGAGGAGAGTATATATCTAAGGAGATTATAGCATTTTGTAAGGAAACGGGGATTAAGAGGGAGTTGATAGTCCCATATAATCCCTAACAAAATGGAGTTGCAGAACGAAAGAACCGATCCATTGAAGAAAGTGTAAAGGTGATGTTACATGATCAAGATCTACCAAAATTTCTGTGGGGAGAAGCCACGAAGACTGCAATATATATTCAAAATCGAAGTCCCCACAGGTCATTGGAAAACAGGACTCTCGAAGAAGTATTCATTAGGAAGAAGCCTACTATAGGTCATCTCCGAATCTTTGGGTTTCCTATATATATTCATATACCAAAGGATAAAAGAAAGAAGCTAGATCCTTCAGGCATGAGAGGAATATTTGTTGGCTACAACAACTCCTCTAAGGCTTATAGAATCTACATAAAGGAAGGACACCATATAGAAGTAAGTCGAGATGTCATATTTGAAGAAAGTGCTGCATTCAAGAAATCTAAGGAACTTCCCATGGGCTCGATGACGAAGAACTTCCAGTGTTTGAAGAAGAAGTTAACAGGGAAGAAAAAGAATCTCATCATGAAGATGAGGGTCCCAATGAACCCATTCAACCTGTGGTCCTCCCCGAATCAAGAAAGAGACCAAATTGGTTGAAGTCTACATTACTTGATGCAGAAGGTCATGGGGCAGCGAAAGGTTCATTTAGAGAAAGCAAGAAACCCAAAAGATATTTTGGGTATGTTGCATACATGACAAAACTAATAGAAGCAAAACCATCCACTTTTGAAGAAGCTGTCAACCATCAGGAATGGAAGGATGCCATGAATGAAGAGTATCAATCTATAATGAAGAATGGAGTTTGGGAAATTGTACCTAGGCCCGAAGACAAATCTGTGGTAACTTCCAAGTGGATCTACAAGATCAAATATGCGACAGATGGAAGTATAGATAAGTATAAGGCAAGATTTGTGGCTAGGGGCTTCTCCCAACAAGAAGGCATTGACTATGAAGAGACATTTGCTCCGACAACAAGGTATATGACCATTCGGTCATTGGTCTCTCTAGCAACATCGATGGGATGGAACATCCATCAAATTGATGGCAAGACTACGTTTTTGAATGGTGAAATTGATGAGGAAGTCTATATAGAACAACCCTTGGGATTTGAAGTTAAAGACAAAAAGGCATATGTTTGCAGATTGAAGAAAGCATTATATGGCCTCAACCAAGCACCAAGGGCATGGTATGCTAGAATGGATGCATATCTTCAAAGAATAGGCTTCACAAAAAGTTCTGTTGATCTGAACCTTTGTATCAAGGTTGTAGATGGAGAACTTGTAATCACTCTTCTGTATGTAGATGATCTTCTCTTGGCAAGTGTAGAAGGTCGAATTGAACAATGTAGGAAGCAACTAGCAGTAGAATTTGACATGAAGGATCTAGGGCTGATGCATTACTATTTGGGACTAGAAGTCTGGCAAGGACCTGATGAAGTTTATTTGGGTCAAAGAAAGTACGTGATCAAGATGTTGAAGAGGTTTGACATGATGGATTGCAAACCTATGACCACTCCGATGATCACAAACTTGAAAAGACTAAGGAATTTTGAATCAAGCATTGCAGATCCTTTCAAGTATAGACAACTGTTTGGCTTGCTAATGTACTTGGTGAATTCTCGACCTGACATATGTTTTGCAGTAAAAATTCTTAGTCAATTCCAAGTGGAGCCAAAGCATGATCATTGGATAGCAGCAAAACATATACTAAGATATTTGTGAGGAGCTATCCACTACTGCGTAAAATATGATAGGAGGAATGATGTCCACCTGATTGGATATACAGATTCTGACTGGGGAGGCAGTGAGTAGGATGGAAGAAGCACTATGGCAGGATGTTTCAGTTTGGGATCCTCTATGATCTCATGGATGAGCGGAAAGCAAGACACAGTTGCTTTGAGTAGTGCTGACGCTGAGTATGTTGCGGCTTGTGAAGTAAGCAGAGAAGCGGTCTGGTTGAGGAAGCTTTATCCGACCTATTCGAAGGATCGATGGACCCTATAGTGATACATTGTGATAACACTAGTTGTATACATTTGTTCGAGGACCCAATATATCATGCAAATACAAAGCATATAAACAACAAGTATCACTATATTCGAGAGCTAGTACAAAATGGTGTGTTGTAGCTGTTAGTGTCAGTCTTTCCAGCCTTCCTACAGTGATCAAATATGCTCTTACAAAGTGATCTCAGAGTGTCAAAGTCAAATTTTGTCATTTCAAGGAGTTTTCAAGCAAAATTTGGTCACTAGGCATTAGGTCTAGGGTTTGCCTTAACTCCTTCTAAAGTTGTCAAAATGTTGATCCATGTCACCATTCAGCTGAGTCTATCATCATCCATAGGGTTTTCATTGTCATGTCAGTGTCTAATGAGTCATTTTACATCTTGTTCATGCTTCAGTTGTGCCTTGGCAAGGTCATTTCCCTCTCCTAGGGTTTTGAAGGAAATTTCTCTTGGATGGTCAAATCACCGGCAAAACTTGTTTCCTGATGTTCATACACCTTCCCCTATCCTTAAAGTACCTTATCAAACACTTCCCATCCCTTAGATCCGCCAAATTCCTCATTTTTGCACAAACCCTAGTTTCTAGCTACAACCTGGCAATTTTCTAGGTTTGGCCCGTGTTTTGCCCTTTTCGACCCCTTCCCCTCACTCAATCTCTGAGATTCCACTTTCCCCTACTTCCTAACATCCCTCCCCATTCCCAAAAATTTCCCCAAGAATTTAGAAGCCCCCTATCCCTTTCATTTCGCTCCATTTCGACAAAATCTCTTGTTTCACACATCGGGACAAGTTGCACTCAAATGATGTTTCAGAGCAATAAAAGATGAATTTTGGAAAACTGAGAGAGGTTTTTGTCCATAACATGCCAAAGAAGAAAAACCTCCTTCACTTTTTGCACAGGTGTCATGGTTTTAGAGAAATGTCAAAATTACAATCGCCGGATCCAAGGTGGTTGGCCAAAGCACAAAAACGGAAGAAAAGGCCCGATCCCCTCCGTATCTTGGCCGAGGCTTCTCTCACTCACCATGATACTCATTAGCCTCCTCCTAGCAGCAAACCCAAGAAATTTTGAGAGTTTTGAAGCATTTTTGGCATTTTTGGGAATTTTACAGGTTTTGGCCATTTGACTGGTCTCACCCCGCGCGCGACCATACATGGGGGCAACTCAGAACGGGGAAAACTTTGCATTTTTGGAATTGTCATGCAAAAATACACTTGCCTATGGATGGGTTTCAGATTTTATGGAGATTTGGGCTTCCAAAAGCTCAAAATACATGCAAATTTTGACTTTCTACCCCTATTTTGAGTTGCAGAAAGCTGTCTTGGGAGAAATGACTTTTGAGGGGTCAAATCAACTCCAAATTCAAAAATTCCAGTTGGGTTGGAAAGTAGACTCACAGACCTTTCCAACAAGCCCACTTTTGCTCAATTTGGCCACCTGCAAGTACCCCAAACAGAGCTCCAAAGGGGCGCGACCAGTCAGGCAGGGGGCGCGACCATTCAGGCAGTTTTTTGCCAGATTGCACTGTACAGCCCAGAAAACGCAGATTTGACTCAGTTTGACTTTTTGGGGTGGAAGATGATTATCTTTGACGTAATTATTGTAACTCTAAGACACTTTTACTCTTGTTTAACACTTCTAGAAGATTCATTCATGTAAAGGGTAAATATTTAATGAATGGATTGGTTTCCTAGCTTGTAGAGGCAAGTTGTTTTGACTGCCTAGATTTTAGTGTTCAGTTTAGAATTGGTTGAAACAGCTCCTAGAAGGATGAGTTCGACCCCTAGAGGCAAGGGAAGAGGTTGGATTGCCTATATTATGTATTTTCTCAATCATTTTCAGGGGTTGGAGGGTTGGACTCTTGAGGGAGAAGCTCCTATTGTATATTTTACTTGTATCTCTGCAATTTGAGGAAAAGGAAGACCAGGGTTTTGCAGACATCATTGGGATTCTTGTGGACTCTTGTGTTGATGGTGTGTTCTCTTATTGTAATTGTAAGTGTGTTTATGTGTTCCATCTCTTTCTTTACTGCAGCTTATTAAACAAATGAAGTGATAAAGTTTGAATTCATGCTTGCCATGCTCAGCTTTCAAATTTGTTTAATGTTTATGTTTTCCACTGTCTAGAGAGGATTCAAAGTCATTGTTTGCCCTCTTTAGCTCCCTCTCTTTCTTCCTTGATCATCCATCTCAGCTTAAGGCATCAGCACAAACTCCTACCTTGCCCCAAAGACCCACCTGTAAAAACTGAGCTCAATCCCCACACCCTGAATTGCACTCCCTCCAATTGCCACCAAAAACCCCAAAAACTTTAAATCAATCTTTTAATCAGTTTACTAGCCTAATATCAGTGTCACTGTATTGGTCATCTCTGTCCATTGAATATTTTACTGAGATTGACCGGAGAGAGCCTTCTCATACCCCATAGGGCTAGCTACGAGGTGAAATGGTTTGATGTTGCCTTGAAGGTTTACCTTCCTCAGCCTAGGGTGAAATCTCAAGCGCTAACAGTAGCTACAATATATCTCCACTAATGAGTACGTCGCTGACATATTGACGAAATCTCTTCCTAACAAGAAGCTTGTGTACTTGAGAGACAAGCTTGGCTTGGTTGATATATCCTCCCTAATGAGAGGGAGAGATAGGCACGTCATTCTTGTCTTCACTTGGGAAGACAATGGAGGATTGGGTAACCATCTGACATTCGATACTCTTTGAGGATGTGGTAGGGCAGCAAAGATAAGAGTAGTCGTGGACCGATATTCTTTGAGGACTAGCTATCCAAGACAAGAATAGTCCAAACAAAGTCATACTCGGTGAACACTCTAGTGGAGTATGTACCTAGAGAGACAATGATGATGGTGTCTATAAGTCATTTGTCTCGCCAACATTGTGCCCTAATCTTGTGGAGAGATAGAGCTGTTAGTCAAGGCCTTGCTATGTGACAATGCTGGTTGATATGATGCTAGTCAAATGGGTTACCAGTCCGACTCTTCTTATGAGATCTCTTCATATTGAGAATGTCCATGTTTCTCTTATGAATACCTCCCTAGTCAAGAGGGACTATTGAAAAATGTGTAACTAGGTTCGGTCTTCATAAGTATGGAATGTATTTTTGGTTATTAAATAAAAGAAAATTATTATTATTGTTTTTGGAGCATGGGTTTTATGCTCAAGGTCTTTTATTTTTTAGGTCAAGCACCCATTGAGTGCTTCTAGGTTTTGTCCTATGTCAAGAAGTCAAAAGAGTCATTGATATAAGTTGAAGACCCCACTGGGCACATTGTAACTTGTAAAGAAAAATATTTTTGTCTTTAAAAGTGTCAGAATACCCTCCAAGACCAAGTCGACCTGACAGCTAGCAAGTCGACCTAAAGGAAGAGCCACGTCCACCCTTGAAGAAGCCTATATATAGAAGAGGATTCGTCCTTAAAGACACTCACTCATCTCTCATTCTAGCGAAGGAAGAAGAAGGAAGAGGCAGTGAAGGAGAAGAAGGACGAAGAAGATTTGTGTTTGGGCTATCTTTTTCTCACACGTGCTAGAGAGGACTAGGGTTTCTACAACTATCCTAGGGTATCCTTCTACAAGTTCGATCTTGGAGGAAAGGAGGCAAAGAGGTCAAGTGAAGGTCATCAATGGTCTCTCTTAACCTCCATAAGTCATGGATAGGCAAGCAAAGGTTAGAGGAGGGCTCTAGAAGAAGATCAAAGTTCCCACGTGTGGCAACAACAATCGCTGGGGGCTGAAATTTCAGATCTGTAGTAGGAGGCCGAAAATCTTGCCGCAGAAAGTCGAGAAGGTACTACTGGAAGAGATTTGACTGGGTTTGACTAGATTGAAGTTGGCACATCACTCAAAAAGGTTGGTCTTGGTCTCAGTCCTAAGGTCTTGGAATTCGTCAATTGAAGAATCTATAAGGAAGAGAAGAGATTTAGGGTTTTTCTCTCAAGAGGAGAGGTTTTGCCTTGGCTTACAACCTATATTTTGTGTCATTGTGCTTTTTTGTTTGTTCTTGGTAACTGTTTGATGCTTCACACATATATTAATAAGGAACAAAGTTAATAAGTAAAAAGGAACCACAAGCAGTTATCAAGTAAAGAGAATTAATCATAATCATTGCCTTATTAAATTCTCAACACTAGGAAGATTTCCAATGAAGATGACCACTTGAAAACACAATGTTAACCCCAAAATCGTTGCAAAACAAATTGTTAGAGATAAAATGCCAATCCCTTGAAGAAACCCTTGTTTGCAATGAAATCTAGGCTTTGTAGGGATTATGGCTTTCTTAATGCTTGCAAAATAAGTCCCACACGCTAGCCTTTTAAGTTGGGTAAGGGCTAGGGCCTTTAGAAAATGGGTTTGTTCCCCGATTTGAAAATAAGCAACTTGCAAAAATACCCTAAAAACCCTAGATTTCTAGGGTTTCTGAGGTCTCCAATGCCAATTTCTTCCTCAATCCTGAAATAAATTTAGAATAAAAACCCAAATACCCAATATAAAAAAATAAAATTAAATTTCAAAACCCCAAATATATACAAAATCTCAAAAAACCAAAACCCCAGTTAGCAAAAATACTTTACAAATCTATTCACAAAATTTACAAATGTACAAGGGTTTTGAAATATTTTTTTTGAGAAATAATTTTTTTTTTTTATCTATGGAGTTTTTTCTTTGATGAATGACTAAAAATACTTTAGAAACCCAATGCACACTATAGCCTTAGCGAAGATTAAATCCACCATACAAATATTTGGGATCCAAGCAAAATAATTCCTGCCCAAGTTTGTGAACTTGGAGACCAAGGATTGAAGTACCTACAAACACTATGTATTTATCTCAAGACAATCTGTTAATCATATGGGGAATCAAACCACCTAAGATTAGCCCAAAACTATCAATAGCATGATTTTATCTCCATCTAATGAAAACATATCTTACCAATATTCAACACAACATAGGAAAGCCCGTAGTTAGTACATACCACAAATCATGAACATGGAACACCTTGAAATTGCACCCCAAAGTCTTTATTATGATAGAAAAAATAGTTCCCAGCGAGACAATAGTTTAGATGAAAGCTTCAATAACAATTTTTTAGCCAATGATCATCGTGTTAGAGATTCAAATGACTAATTTATAGATCAATCCTCCAATTGGAAAAATAATGCAAACTTTGATCCCCGTCAAAATAATCTTGGCCGTTGAAAAATATTTGATTATCTTTTAATCTCGGTCTCTATTATTTTTTTTTAATATTAATATTAATATTTTTATTTTATTTTGAGGAATTTTCGAATTTATCATTTAATTCCATTTTTATTAGCTCAAAATTAATTATTCTGAGCTAATTTCCTCAAAAATTTGACTTTGACTTGACCAGTAAGGTCCAAGGGTCCAAATTTTCTTGAAATATACAATATTCCCTTGGTGGAGGATCTTTAAAAATTGATTCCTTTGAGACCCACAAATTTTTCCACTTGGAGAATTAATTTTCCTAAGACAACTTAATTTGACTCTAATTAAATAATTTTCTAGCTTAGGATTTAATTTTATTTTGCTAGAAAAATTAATTAATTTATACACGAGAGGATTTAATATTTTTCCACTCTAATGCATAATATTTTTACATTTACAACCCTCAAAGGGGGGAATACACATTTGGCTCAGACCCTCAAGACGCATACCCCATCTGTGACATATTATGAGTCAGTAGACCAAGTGATTTGTAATAAAATAATTTAGCTAATTAGCTTAAATTTTTCCCAAACCAATTTTTCATTATACTCGACTAGAACACTAGGACTTACTTAAGACTTTGACGAAGAATTCCACCCTAGCTTTGGGGTGAGGCTAGAGGGAAAAACTCTGCTGACCATCTGTGTTTAGAAACACACATGAGTCAGTTAGACAAAAAAACCTTCTACGATGAAACTTTTCGCCAAAATAATAGGCTTACCCAAGTTGTTACATACATTCAAGGTGTTACTAGGATCATTTACGTTACATAACTTGCAGAATGGGTTTATAATGGCACATAACATCGTTGATAGAAGATTTTATCCTGTTGAAATTTGTACTTCTGCTTCCTTGGAAATTTGACAAATATGAGTGCAACACTACCCAACCATCAAAAACTAACTAACTAACTAGCTATATATATATATATATTTCAATCGACATTTCCATTTTTGGGAGGTGACGTTTCTAAACATACCCGTTTCGGAAACTTTGAAACGTTTCGGCGTTTTGTGCAACTTGGAGTCAACCACAAGCCAAATACCCATTGGCAGGTCAGGAACCCCCTAACAAATGACTAGTCCTTGTTTCACCAATCCACCAAGTCATCACTTGGAATCAGGCTCCCCCTGACACATGATAAAAAATTGGGCCCATTTACCATTCCCACAAGTTGTCACATGCTATTGAATGGTAAAATACTTGCCCGATGCCATAAGGCAAATCTCAACCCACTACCCAAAACACATGGCAATATGGTCAGATAACCCTTGACTGGGGGAGCAATCCAAGCCTTGATGCTGTCCAATCTCCCTAGCCATATTACATGGCTTCCCAGTCAATACCCATGATCTAAGGGAGATTATCCGCTCCTTGATGCAACAATATCAACACTCCCTTCAACCAAGGGAAGCATACTCAATCACTCCAAGCTTGTCCCAGAAGAATGCCAACTTCATCTAGGGACAAAGGCTTTGCGAGAATGTCAGCAACTAGCTTGATTATAGAAATACATAGGAGCCTCACTGCTCCTTTTGTACCCCGTGCTTTGACCTATCATGATGGTCGTCTCTCACACTTGATCAAACAATTATGCCAGTAGCTTCTGAAGCAACACTGCTTCACGACTCACCAAACAAATTGCAATATACTCTGCTTCAGTAGCGCTGTCAACTTCCTACTCATCATAGCAGACCCCAAGTTGAATTTGTGAATCGTTGCAGTTGTATGAGACATATTTCAATCATATCCAACTATACCATGGAAGTAACTCAACACATGTTGTGCCACATGCCTACGCTCAACCATAAACTGACCAACTTGAATCCATCACCATTGCTGCTTTCCGGTCATCCTGATTGGGTGCTCCCTCTAACACTGAAACAATTTTCCTTGCCAAGTTTAAAATGGATCCACTTGTAAACAAATGGATCTAGTGATAGAAATCAAAATTCCTGCCTCCGCTTTTCAGATCTGCAAGAAACCCAAGTTAGAAACCCCAAATATATACAAAGATATCTCAAAAATATCTACAAGGGTTGGAAGAAAATATATATACAAAGACCTATTGACAAATTTTACAATGAAATGGATAGAAAAAATATTTACAATAATTTACAAGTTTAATCTATGGGTGTGAGGACACCTCCGCCCATAGATAAGAAAAAATAGCTCTAGAAATAACCGATAGATCAATGAATATTCTTTAAAATAGGAGAAATGTTTGATTTGTAAATAGATGATCTTGGTAGAGTAAAAGGCAAGAGATTCCCTTGAATGCAATCTTATGATGAGCCTTTGAGAGACCCACTATGGGTTCTCAGTTATTATGTGCCAAGTAGATGGATGGTTCAAACAAGAACTTCCCCAAATGCTTGGCTCGAGTACTTAGCTGATTCAAGCAAGAATTTCCCCAAGTCCTTGATATTTGATTAGAAAATATTTTCCACACAACTTCGAAAGATTTTGTTAGATTCATAGGGATGAGACAACATAGAGAGAAAGAGATCTAGTGGTTCGAACAAGAATCCACAATATCTACCCAATCAACAATGTTTCCCAATCCAAATAGAGGTAGCAAACAAGCGACCAATAAATCTAGATGGCTAATGAATATAACAATTTTAAAACCATAGTAGAAATTAAAAACACATTTTAGAAAATATTACCATAACAAGCTGAGAAGAACACCATATTTTTACTCCAAAGACTTTTCAATTTTATTATTTAGAAAAAATATTAGAGTTTCCATAGCCAAATTACACTTTTCAGAGATGTCTACAATGAGGAGCCTTAGGCTTAATTTATAGAAAATGAAAGATTTGGATCCCCTTCCATTGGAAAATGGCTAGGTCCAATGAAGTGCACAAATTTGAATTGATCCCAGAGAATAACGACTAGTTGAAGCTTGATCCATGCCAAAATTTAATCCTCTCCCTTGGTCTGGAAGAAGAAATTCGAATTTGTTGAAGAAGGATTTGATCCTAGTCCAAAAAATAATTTTTTCAAATTTTTCTTCTTGAAAATCCTCCTTCAATTAACCACCATGGTCCAAAAGTTTGTTTTTTCTTAAAAAATCAAACTTTTCCTTTTATGGAGGGCCTATTTTTTTTTTTTTCCAATTTTTTTCCATGAAATTCCCTCATTCAATTTAATTACCTGGACCAAAAAATCGATTTTCCTTGAGATTTTTTTTTTTGGTCCAAGGAATATTTTGTGGGAACCTTGGAAATGAGTCCTTCAAATTTAATCTTCCTCGGGAAAAGTCAATTTCCTCCAAAAAATTGTTTTTCCACTTGGAGATAATTTTTATTTTCTCTCATTTTAATTTTTTGACCATTTCCAACTAATTTTTTGCCAGAAAAAAAATAAAAATAATTTGAGGGGATGGACATAAATTTTGACCCTAAAAAATGTCTAAATAGAGAGTTGAGGTGTAGAGGTTCTAATTATGAGTACTCTACCCCCATCAACTTCTATAGACATTACATTTTTCAATTTACATCAAAATAATTATTAAAATCCCGATCAGTGGGAAATTTTAATAATTAACATTAGACAATTAGACTTTACTAAATTCTATAAGACTCAAGATATGGTCTAGCATGACAATTTTACATCGACTCTATACACTAGGACTCACCTAAGACATCACCGTCGAGCCTCACCCTAGCTTTGGGGTATATTTGGGAGAAATTCTTTGCTAATTATAATTTTATAAAACGCGAATAATTGGCGGAGGGTAAAAAACTCCCTAGAGTGAAACTCTTTGCTGAAAAGTTTAAGCTTACGTAGGTGTGTTACATGGCTTTATAAGCATACGAGAATCATTTTTACAATGGCCACATAGGGCTGCAGAATTTGGAATTACAACTTTGACAAAACCGCTGAAAGATGATGATCTCTGGCTACTTGCATGCTCGATCATGATGGAATGCTTTGAAAAAAATGTATGCCGCTATAGGGTAGTTGACACAAAGTGGTCAACAACATGCATTTTGATGTTTGGAAAGTTTCACTATCTCTCTTGAAGCTTTTTAGCGTTGTGATGGATGGATATGTTCTTCATTGTCTTGTAAGTGCTATTTTGATGCTATATTTATGATTTTGATTAATGTCTAATGCATGGAATATTGTCTCATGGTTAATAATGTGTCCTAACTGATGAAGTTTTGTTTAAACATTGAAGCTATTGGGAATTTTTGCATGTTTTACTCATGGATAATGAATGAATGAATGTTCCTAGAGGATTTGTTGCATTTTTCATCCTTGAAACTCCATCAACAAGTGTCATCGAAGAATAAATATCTGGAAGTGTTGTATAGCTACTTTATTTAGGGTAGCGAAGCTGCTTCTAGGTCTCCTTGAAGAGCGAATTGCCATGTCAAAATTATCTTTGACTCCAATTCTCCCTATTGCTAGGCACTGGTCTTAAATCCTTGGTTATCACTCTTAAATTGATAAATCATCTTTCATTTCACCTCTTTTCCTTGTCCCTTTAAATATAAGGAGGCCTCTCTAGGGCTTTGTACAAACTCCATTAGAGGAGGGTGTTTTGAATTTCACTTGGATAGAACTCTTCCCTTGTGTCTTCTTTAGTGATCCTCAAGTTTTGGTGGATTTCCCACAGTGGTATCTTCGGAAATTTGATGCCCTAGCCATCACACCAAGAGGGAACCCTAGAAGCTAACCCTTCAACTGGGGGATTTCTTCGAGGCATTTGCTTTAGTACTCATTGGAGTAAATCATAAATTTCATTTTCTCTTATCTACCTTGACCTTGATGACCTCATATCTTGCTAAATATCTCAATCGTAGGTCTCGTGTAGTCTTCTTTTCAAGGGGCTTTTAATTGAAAGTCTTACTAGCTTCTCCCAAAGTTTGCACTTTCATTGAACCTTTCCATTGAATGAGCCACCTTCCCTCTCTTCAAGCCTACCATAGACATATACCTATCACAAGTGAGTCATACTAGGACTCCTCATGTTGGTGAAAATTCGAGAAGAGTAGGGGACTTATATTGTGGTGATAGTGGGCCTCTGTCCCAAGTTTTGTTGTGCCCACCATCTTTTGCCTATTTACAAGGCATGCTAGTTTGTGCAACAACAGGTTCTAAGTGTGGGAGTCCAAAGGAAAGAGTACGAGTTCAAGGAGAGTGATGCCCACTTAACTCATACTCACTTGAGCCAACCCACACTTACTTTAGGCAACTCGACCTCCACTTATTGATCGACTCATACTCACTTGAGACAAACTCGACTTGCTAACTCGACATCCTTATTGAGATAACTTGACCCTTCACTTTGTTGACATTACTAGGGCACAAGCTAGAATAAATTTTATTCATCATGATGACTACTTCTAATGATTAGTTAGCATCAATCACATTTCCAATATTATTAAGTAGTTATACAAAAGAAAACTCAACCAATGAACATGAAAGAGCGATAAAATAACCATGAGACAATGAGACAAGAGACACAAAAATTAGGCGCAAAACCCAAAAAAGTCTTTCCATATGACAGAGAGAGTTAAACTCATCAATACATTAGAAATATATCAAGATAATAGCAAAACTAGTATCCAAGAACTAGATGAAGTGCCAAGCCCTCCTCCTAAGATTTTCGACCCCCTCATTCCTTCTTTTCTTTGCTAGAACCAGTGTTGTTAAAATCGCGATAAAATCGCGATTTTATCGGAAAATCGCGATTTTTTCGCAAATCCGATTTTATCGCGATTTTTATCGATAAAAATCGGCACTTTTTTTTATAGGCGATTTCGGAGTTTTTAAAAAAATCGCGATTTTTTCGGTAAAAATCGCCAGAGGCGCGGGCAGCGGGCGTTTTATATGGAAAATCGATTTTTATTTTATTTCATTGAGCAGTCCGCGCGGAGGAGGAGGAGAAGAAGTGAGGGAGAGGGTTGCCGTCGGATTTGGGAGCGAATCCAAGCGATTTTAGGAGGAATCCAAGCCAAGATCACCAATTTGTCCATAAACCAGGTATGTAGATTAATTTTTTTTTGTTTTGCTTCTATAAAAACTTTGTTTTTCATTGTTTTTAAAGAATTTTTGGAAATTTTTCATTGATTTGGGATGGGTTATTTGTTATGACTATGAGAACCAATTTTTTATTTTTATTTTCTCATTTTCTTTAAACATTGTTTATTTTTTTTGAATTTTCATTGTTTTTTTGCATTTGCCATTGGCATTTGGTTGGGTAACTTGGGTTTAGAAATTGGGATTTTGGAAATAATTAACTTGTAATTTTGCAAATGCTAAATTGTAATTTGTATTATGTAATCCTAAATTCCTATTTCCTAATCCTTATTTTTAATTTTTTCCATAGGTTTGCAAATTCAAAATTCAAAAACAAACATGCCAAGGAAATTGGATCCTTTCTGGGAATATGGTGACCCTAAAACTCCGAATGATAGACAAAACTTGTATTGCAAGTTGTGTGGAAAGGAGATATTCGGGGGGTGTACAGGTTGAAGTTCCACCTTGCACAAATCCCTGGACGTGATGTGGTGCCCTGTCCTAATACAAATGCTGAAATTATCCGAAAAGCCATGAGAGCATTGGGAGAATTAGAGCACTCTAAAGAGGCCAAAGAAGAACTCAAAAGGCAACTAAAAAGGTCAGCTGAAGGAAGTGGGCCAAGTGGCACTGGTTCTACTGCAGCGTCAGTCAATCCGGTAGCTGCATCATCATTTTTTGTTCCTCGAACCACACCTGGTGCACAACCAACTATCGGTTCAATGATGAAAAGAACTGAAAAAGAACAAGCTGACAAGTTGATGACAAAATTTCTCCTCTGGAGTGATATTCCTTTCAGCATTGTAAGGAATAATCCATTTTTCCAACCTACTGTTGATGCTATTGCCAGTGTTGGCTCGGGGTACAAAATCCCTTCTCTTCATGATTTCAGAGGCCGGCTTCTTCAAGATGAAAAGCGTGACTGCACCCAAAGATTGGAGGATTTTAGGGAATCCTGGGCACAAACAGGATGCACTGTTATGTCAGATGGTTGGACTGACCAAAAGGGGAGAACCCTTATAAACTTCTTGGTTAGTTGTCCCAGGGGGACTATGTTTATCAAATCTATTGATGCAACTCATCAAATCAAAGATGCAAAAAAATTATGTGATTTGCTGGATGTGTTTATTTTGGAGGTGGGTGCAGAAAATGTTGTCCAAGTCATAACGGACAACGCTGCAAATTATGTTGCTGCTGGTAGAATGCTTATGGACAGGCATCCTACTTTATTTTGGACACCTTGTGCTGCCCATTGTATTGATTTGATGTTAGAGGACATAGGGAAAATTCCCTTTGTCAAAGAGGCTGTTGACTCATCAAAAACCATCACAAAATTTATTTACAATCACACATCTGTGCTTAGCTTGATGAGAAAATGCACCAACAACAAAGAGTTGGTGCGCCCCGCCATTACACGGTTTGCGACGAGTTTCATATCTCTTCAATCCCTCTTGAAATCTATGTGGGATTTGAAGAGAATGTTTGTTTCAGAGGAGTGGCGTTCTTCGCCAATGAGCCGCAAACCAGAAGGAGAGGCCGTCTGCAGACTTGTTTCATACCAAGAAGACTTCTGGGCGGGAGTGCAGGAGGTGTGCGCTGTCACTGAACCTTTGGTAAAGGTTCTTCGGTTGGTAGATGGTGAGAAGCCCGCAATGGGCTATTTGTATGAAGCCATGGACAGGGCCAAAGAAGCCATTCGGTCCTACTATGATGACAAGGGAGATGATGGGTTCCAGAGACAACTCCTTCTATGGAACGTCATTGATGAGCGATGGAACAAAACACTCCATCGTCCCATTCATGCTGCTGGGCTTTTCCTGAACCCTGCATTTTCTTATGCATGTGGGTTTGATTTTGATGCTGAGATCATGGATGGATTATTAACCTGTGTCCAGAAGATGGTGAGAACTCCAGAACAACGTATGGAGATCTCTAAACAAATTGAGACGTATAAGATGTCAGGTGGCACATTTGGCTTTGATATGGCTATCTTTGATAGGACGGCCAAAATGCCAGGTATTTTTTAGTTTGTAACTTTGTTTCAAATTTCATTGTCTCTTCAAATTCCATTTTTTTCTTATGTTTATTTGTAATTTTGTTGTAGCCGCATGGTGGAAGATGTATGGTGGCAGAGTACCCCTTTTGCAAAAGCTTGCCATACGCATCCTCAGCCAAACATGCAGCTCCTCGGGATGTGAGCGCAATTGGAGTGTATTTGAAAAAATACACAACAAGAAGCGCAATAGGTTAACAACTTAACACTTAAACATTTAAAATATTGCAAATTTCCAAATAAATTTTTGAATTCATTAAACAATATTTTTTTTTATAATATTAATTATTAATTATTATTTCATGAACTTTGTACAGGTTGGAGTCCCGTAGACTTAATGACATGGTCTATGTCTACTACAATCTTCGATTGTGGGTGAGGCAACTAGACAAGACACCTGATATGGAAGCCATCTCATTGGATGAGATTGACACCACTGCTGAATGGAGGGTTGAGACCGAGAGGCCTCTCATGGATCCCACTGAGGATTGGTTAGTGCAGGATGAGGGGGAGGAGGAGGAGGAGGAGGAGCAGGAGCAGGAGCAGGAGGAGGAGGAGGAGGAGTTGGAGGAGCAGGAGGAGGAGGTGACACCGCCTACCCGGGCTACCACTAGAGGACGTGGTCTCTGTCTACCTACAGTAGCTGCTACTTCTACAACTACTTCTTCAGCTTCTAGAGCACGTCAGACTCCACTGCCATTTCCACCACCACAGGCACCAGCATCTTCATCTAGGGGGAAAGGGAAAGCAGTGACATTTTCTCGCAAGAGGGGCAGAGGAAATCAATAGGATTAGAGTCTTAGACTTTCATTTTATTGTATATGACATTATGACATGATGAGATACATTATCATATTTTTTGTTGATATTTTGAGGCTGAGTTGGGACTCAGGACTTACTATTCAGGACATGATTCAATGTTATGTGTGATTTTAGCGCTAGAAATGATATTAAACATCTTATATATTAGTTTTTTTATCATATTTATGTGTCAATGTATTTATTTTATGTTGTAGATGGTTTAGATATTAAAAAAATTGAAAAAAAATGAAAAAAAATGAATATTTTTGTGCCAAACGATTTTTTCTCGATTTTTTCCGTTTTTTTTTTCCCGATTTTAACGATTTTTCCGATTTTTTCCCGGCGCCGATTAAATCCCGATCGCGCTTTTAACAACATTGGCTAGAACAAAGCTCATGATGAGATAGATTGATGTGTCAAATGAGGAGAGGAGGACTTCTTTATATAGTCTTCAAAGGGGGGTCGAATGGGTGCCTCCAAGGAGCCCAACCTAACTTGAACAATTTAGGAGGAAAAATTTAAAATTCAAATCTTCTTTTTCTTCATGATGAAAATACCGACCATGGCTACCATATTTCCAACACACTTGGCCTTCAACTCATCATTCAACTCACTCTCAAGTGGTTACTCAACTCCTCTTAAGTGAGTGGGACCCTTAGTTGACTAGAAACATGTTTCCGACATGTTCCTAGTTATTTAATATCTTGATTTTGACGTCTTTTTCATCACTTTTTGAGTAAAAGTGATTTTTCATGAGGGAAAATTAATATATTCCACCCAAAAATGGGCACTAAGGTAATGTTGGCACTTTGAGGATGAAAAATGAGTACCTACGTGCCATACAAAACTTCCTAGTACCACTTTTTTATTTGTTCCATAAATTTTAATTAAGAAATTCCGTTTTGTGGGAAATTTTTAATTATTAAAATTCCTCTAACAACCTAATGCAATTTTGTGAGACTCGAGATAATGCCTAGCATGGTAATATACATTGACTCTAGACTTAGAAAACACACTCAAGGCCTAGTTATTAAGACACACTCCAACTTTGGAGGATGTGAGTAAAAAAACTCAATTAATTATTTATTGCTAAAAAGCAAAAATAATTAATCAAGTGAAAAAAACACCCTGGATCGACTTCCTTTCTAACCATGTGTCAAGGCGCTAAGTCTTTTACATAATTTCATCATGCTAGTGAAATTTTTTGCAACTCCCCCATGGGGGTACAAAAAATGCATAAAGAAAAAGAGAGAAGAAGATGTTGAGAAGTCAATGCAAGTAGATTAGGGTTTGATTCCTCTTTCTTGATAATTGTGAGTTATGTTGGCTTCTTTTAATTCTTTATTATTTTATCTTTCATCAAGCAATTACCATATTATGTGTGTATGAAGATCACAAAAACACAAGACACAAGATGTAGGCACTATGCCAAGGCAAAACCCCTCTTGAGGGGAAAGCCCCGTAAAAAATTATCTTTCTTCAATAGTTTCTTTGAGATTCTTCAACCTAGACATATGCCAAACCTTCCTTGCACACAAAGTTAGCCCTACCAGATCTTTGACCCCTTTGCAACAACACTTCCACCCCAACAACTTTGACTATGCAGCAACTTACGACATCAGGCAACCACTGGCAACAAAAACACTTGGAAGACTTCGATCCCCCAAACTAGGGCAGGAAAGAGTGAGAGAGAGTATACCAAAACTTCGATTTCTTCCTTCTCCTTAGCCTTGATCCAACTCACACTCCTTTTGACTTCCTTTACCCACTTCGCACTTTTCCAGCTTCACTAGAGATATCGAACTTGCCTGATATGAGATGCTCCAAATGAATTTGATCTCCTTCTATTTATAGGCTCTAGGTGAGGTCGAATTGGTGTCCCTTAGGCCGACTTGGTGTGGAGGTTACATAAATCATATTTGACTCAATGATAAACTTTTTTACATGATTCCAAAGCCCAAGAAGGGCCTCTTTAAATATACAATGACTCTAATATTAATCCTAGGGGTCCACAATGGGGACTTTGACTAATAAAATGATGAGCCAAGCATGAAACCCATGCTTTAATAAGTCATTGACACAATGATAAAATATTTTTCTTTATTCTTTTGACAAGTACATTACATAATACTCAAATACGTTTATGAAGACCGAACCTAGTTACATTCTTCACCAAAAGAGAGAAGTAGAAGGGAAAAATTGTTAGAATTCGGGTACTAGAGGACAAATGGTTCCCTAAGGCTTTGATCTTTTGCCTAGGGAAAAGTGTCCAAATTTATTTGTATTTTTCTCCTAAAGTGACTTAATAAAGTCAATTTAATTTAAAAGTGACTTTATAAGTGGTAAAATTACATTCTAATTTAAAAGTGACTTTATAAGTGGTAAAGTTAGATTCTAATTTAAAGGTGACTTTATTAAATTAAATGAAGAATTAGAAAGTGAAAAAGTGACTATGGAAATAAAAGGCTAAGTGGGTGAGTTAAAAAATAGAATGTGAGAATTAAATGCACATTTATTCTTATCCCTAGATCTAAATGAATCTCGACCATTAGATCTTAGGGTAGCCCAAAAGGTCATTTAGAGAATAAAAGGAGAAGAGGAGGAAAAAATCATTCATTCTTTCATGAGCATTTGGGAGAAAGATAAGAGAGAGCAAAGAGAAAATTTCTGAGCAGTGACGAAGTGAAGGAGAACAACAAGAAGACATTTCAGTAAATCTAGGTAGCAACATTTATTGGCACGCATCCCAAGGAAAAACCGTACAACAAGAGGAAGGCATAGAAATCGAGGAAGAGGGACAACAAGTTCTGGGCACGTTTTTGGACACTGGCCGTACAACATTTAATGTTGTTTTATTGCTGCAAAAATTTCTGTTTTGGCTGTTTGTTGATTGGCATGATTTTCAAGGTGGAGTTCAAGCACAGAAATCGAGATAAGTTGTAATTTGTGGTTGCTGGAATTTTTACTGTGTATTTCAATCTCTCTAAAAACATTTTTAGAAGTAAAGAAGAGCTCTCATATTGGTTTTCCCCAAGAGTTGTAGGGGGTTTTTTCAGGGTCACATTGACCAAAAATCACTGTGTTATTTTCTGTGTGGCTGTCATAATTTTGCTGTGTTTTATTTATGCAATTTTAGCAGTTGTGAAATCTCTAAATTTGTGTTTTCAAAAAATTATTGTCATTTCCATATTTTAGAATTTTTATCATGCTTGGATTTAGAACTAAATGTCGGGAGTGATAAGGAAAACTAATAATTGGAGTGGGGGTTGAATTTTCTTCAAAAATTACCCTGCAAGACTTTTGGACTTGAAATTTGATAGGTGCTTTATCCAATTAGATGGTTCTTCTTCTTTTATTTTCTAGGTACAACTGAGCAGGTAAGAAGACCTAAATGTACTAGGTATTCAATCAACTAGGCCAAAATGTGACAAAAACATAAGCAGATCCATGCTTAGGCTAAAAGAAATATGATTTCTAGGTATGATTAGGCTAAAAGAACTATGCTTTCTAGGTATGATAACCTTTACAATACATTAAGACAACTTTTACATAATGGTAAAGTGAAAAAGACCTAGGGGTTCATTAAGTCATGTGTCCTAATAAATCCCCTCTAAGACCCTCATGCACCCACCTCGACCATAAATGACCTCTAAGAGATTGTTAGGAACCATATGGGCAGGCACTTCTGGCCATGAAAAAACACGAGGGTCTAGAGAAACCGTCTAGATGAAAAAAGTCTCTATGTAGATCCTTAAGCATGGTATGGTACAAATACCAAGGTACATGGTGACACGTTTGGTTTGTTATGAATACAATACAAATCTTTTTGATCACACAAGTGATTACAAGACCCTAGGCTTTGACATATCTCAAAATATGCATGATATTGACTCAAATACTAGAATAGACATGTGTTGGAGATACTGAGAGGTGGGTGAATCAAAATTTCACTTAATTAATTTTGCACTTTCAGAGCATTAAATATCTTTAATTCAAATCAAATTAGATAATCAACATCACATCACATCACATCACATCAATAGTACACAAGAAATTTTACGTGGAAACCCAAATTTGGGAGAAACCACAAAATGCTTTTTAATATATTAGATGAGTACAATAATTTATCAACAGCAGTTTAAGGAAAGCACTAACCCCCTTAGTACTCAGTTAGAACATCATTTGGGTTTATCAGGAAGCACCAACTCCCTAAAAGGATGCAATGACACCCTGTCTTTACTAACAACAAGTGGAATGATGCACCAACACCATGCTAGCATCAATTTGCTGCCCTAACACCACCCTTCCACCTTGAAGTGTTCTCAGGCACCAACATGAAGGAGACTTCAATCTCTTCCTTGCACCACCTTGCCACCCTTAAGATGAAAGATAGAATAAGAATTTGTGGGCTATCGTACTAGGGACAATGACCCACTTACACTAGCATTCAATTACTATCAATGATACTTCATTGTTGTTTCTACTACCATATGCTTAGATCACAGATTATATGCACTGGTGTTTTAATACATGAAGGTTGTGGATGTCATCAACAAATGCTGCGAAAACTGTCATGGTATCACTGTCTTATCATTGCTTAGAATTGGGTTCAAAACTTGACGAAACAAAATTTAGGTTTGTTCCTTAAATACTAATGTAGACCAACCTTTATAAACCATTAACCTTCTGTCTAGAATCTTGTCACAACATTCCTCTAAACATTGCAAGTATAGGCCCAACAATTTAACAAAGGTAAAGGCTTCGGCCCATACCTCATATTTTCATATCAAATGGAATATCATACTAGGTATTTTTGCAAAAAGTATGGTTCCTCTGCCATTGTTGTGCTTCAGATTTTCCCTTTATCTGTGGCTTGAACAACCTTAAGTTTCCCCTTAATCTGAAGCCTAAACAAATTTTGATGCAACCCTTCCTTTGTGGCCTAAACAAGACCCACTTCTGCTCCTTTCTTGCGGCCTAAATAGGCCCCACTTCTGCTCCACACACATAAGAATTTGACACAATTATTTTTGGACAATTGTCCTTAGAAAAACCCCGAAGGGAACACTAGTGCTCCAGATGAGGGTTTTATTATTATCTTTAGTAAATTCAAGAGTACAATTATTTGCTTTCCATTCCGGCAAGGTTGTGAGAATCTCTACTAGCAAAATAATTTGGAAGACACCCTTGTCTTCCTCTGTAATCTATATGGCCTCTCCTTGCCACTCACACCTCCTCCCGGAATTCACACTTCTTGCTATAATGTGCAGATCTGACTAAAGAGAAATTTGTATAACCTCAGAATCACCTCTAGGAATGTCGTCCTACGTCCCTCTACCTCTGAAACCCACTCGCTTTGCCTCCAAGGCAATGATTCGACAATTGGCAATTGAAAAGCGGCTCCTCTGACAACTCGCACTGGGTAAACTTACTAACTCACGTTGTTGTATTTGATCTCCTCTGCAGATGAATTCAACCTAATCTTTCTTGTCTCCTGGACACTGGAAGATATAGAGGAAAATTCATCCAGACCCCTGCTCTCAAATCTGTGTTGAAACTCTTACTCTGATGCTTTCCCTAACTTTAGCTACGCCCCTGTAGAATACCTGGAACTGGGTAGTCGAATTGCTCAACTCATACACTGTGTCTTCTCCAATCCCTTCAACCTACTCTTATAGTCTCTCGTTGGAGTCTCAACGATCATGATTACATCTTTACCAATGGCTAAGATCAATTTGACTTCATCAATAGAAGCGCCTAGAGCAAAATCAAACTTCCTTAATCAATTCCCTTCAATTAACCACTTTTCCTAAGTTAGACTTCATTTTTTTTTTTTAATTATGGCCAATTATTTTAATTAAGGTGTCTCCAAGTCATTTCTCGTGAAACCTTTTCTGGGTTTTGGAGATATCATGTTTCTTAGCCTCTTAGACACAATCTGAGACTAGAACACTTGTTTGCTGCTACCATATCTAAAAACTAACAAACTCAACACTTTGTTTGCAGCTTGCACATGCCTAACTCGTTCCCCCTTTTGTGACTTGCATAGGCCTAACTTGTCCCCCTGTTTGCGGCTTGCATAGGCCTAACTTGACTTCAGATTAGCTTCCCTACCTCCTCATACTCATCCTTAGATTGACCTAAAAAACCAAGCCTTACTCAATGCATCATCACATAAAGAAAGGATAAACATGGAACCCAAAAGCACTAAATAATTTGGTCTCTACTCTAGATATGCAATTTTGCCCTCGACCTCAATGAATTAAGAACAATTTACATGAAAGAATGATGCCTTTAGGGGGCTCACGACTGCCCTATATATAGTTGTGAAGGGGGTGGATAATAAGAGTGCTGCCTTGTCCTAATAAATTTACTTTCAGTTTAATAATTAACCCCATGATGAGGCCGACTCGAGGTTCCTTTTAAAATCATTTTCAAAAAGAAAATTCATCTTTTAAGGGCCGATTTGGTGAATATTTAAGCATGAAGAAGTTGAGAGGGTTGCCCTTTATGTAACTGTCAGGACCCGTAAAATTTTCCCAAAGTCCGACAAATTTTCATTTAAATTCTATGCTAAATTTTGGACCAAAACATCATTCAATTGGGGCACCTTGACATTGACTTCGGGGCTTCATATGTAGGAGGGAATATCTCCTTAATTGTGAAGAGTCACATGGCATGCCACCTACCATCGAAAATGACATAACGAGAACTATTTGATGATGATGTTCTAGTATGCATTTTCACGATGATCTGTCATAACAAGAGCGGGGAAAGTATGGCTTCTTTTGGCTTCTACTAAAGTTGTCAACAATGGGAACTAATTTTCAACAATCTTCTCCTTTGGCATTGATGGCAACATTCATACTTCCCCTACGATTACTGCTCCCCCTGTCTCCATGCTTTTGATCTTTCTCTCCCTCTTTGATATTAATGGCAAAGGAGACTCCCCCTGATGAAATATCTCTCTTTCTTCTTGCTATTTTCCTTTCTCCCTCTTTCTTCTTGACTTGTTGGTATGCTGATCAATATGAACCTGTAAGTACTCCAAGTTTTTGCTGATGATACTCAAAGGTTTCTTGTGGAAGAGGCTTGGTGAAGATGTCAACTATATGTTCCTTTGTCCCATTGTACTCTACCTTGATATTCTTTTTTGCGACTTGTTCTCTGAGAAATTGGTATTTGATCGGAATGTGTTTTGTCTTACAGTGCATTACATGATTATTGGAGAGACATATGGCGCTTGTGTTGTCACAAAATATCAAAATGGGCTCATCGTACTTCACTTGTAGATCTTGGAGTTTTTGCTTCATCTAGAGGACTTGAGTGCAACATGCTGTTGCAACTATGTATCCAACTTCTACTGTAGATGTGGATACTGAAGATTACTTCTTGCTCAACCAAGATACTAGACAATCACCTAAGGTGAAGGCTGCTTGATTGGTGTTTTTTCGGTCATCAACACTTCCTTCCCAATCTACATTTGTATAGGTTGTCATACTTTGAATACCATAACCCAAATTATGTTGTTCCTTTGAGATATTTGGAGATCCTTTTAATTGCAAAAACATGGGATTCTTTTGGTGCTGCTTGGAAACTTGCCACGTATCCAATTTCTTGCATCCCATCTGGTCTTGAAGTTGTCACATATGGTTGCCAATCATTGATCTATAGAGTCTCTGGCCTACTTCCTTGGGTTCATTGTCCTTGCTTAATTTGCAACCAATCACCATGGGAGTGCTTACAGGTTTATGGTCTTCCATTTGAAACCTTCTCAACATTTCTTTGATGTACTTGGTTTGGGAAATGAATATGCCTTCATCGTCCTGAGATATCTGGAGTCCCAAGAAGGAGGTCAACTCTCGAAGTAGAGATCTTAGACTCATTCTGCATATCTTTGGAAAACCCCTAACTCAACCTGTCATCGTCGCTTCCAAAAATAATGTCATCCACGTATACTTCAATGATAGTCAGGCTGTCTTAATCAACATTTATATATAGCTTGTTATCAGCACTTCCCCTTTTGAATCCTTGTTGCTGTAAATATCTGTCCAGTCTTGCATACTAGGCTCTAGGTGCTTTCTTGAGACCATACAAGGCTTTCTTTAATTTGCAAACATAATCTCCCTTTTTGGTTAGTGGAAACCCTTCTAACTATTGTATGTAGACTTCTTCTTCTAACTCTCCATTTAGAAAAGATGATTTTACGTCCATTTGATACACTTTGATCCTTCTCGAGCAGGCATAAGCGAAGAACATCCTAATTGCTTCCATTCCGGCGACAGGTGCAAATGTCAAAATCTATCCCTTCAACTTGCGCATATACTTTATATACCAGTCTTGACTTGTTCCTGATTACCTGCCCATCTTCATTCAGCTGATTTCTGAATACCCATTTTGTGCCAATGACATTCTTGTCCTAATGTCTTCGAACCAATTCCCATGTCTCATTCTTCTCAATCTGGTTCATTTCTTCATCCATGGCCTTGATCCAATGTTCATCATGGCTGGTTTCTTCAAAGCAACTTGGCTGAAATGTAGATAACAACTAAAGATGTCCCTATTTTGGTGTGTGTATTTGTTGGCTTCTTTCGAAATTTGTCTCTATTTTGGCGTGCATATTTGTTGACTTCTTCTGGTTTCTATTCCTGTATTCATATCTCCAATGATCTGCTCCGTTGGGTGATTCTTCTATTACTAGTGTTTAGGTGCTTTGGAAGGTACCTGAAGATTTTGCTAATTATCTTCTGTTTCTTCTTGGTTCACATTTGGCTCTTTTTTATGATTATTCTTCTTCTTTATGTGAAATCTCTGACTATTGAGAAGGTGTTGTTAACCTAGTTAATTATTTCCTATTACTTGTTCACGTCAAATCGATTCTTACACCATTCACAAAATAAAAGTTGCAGCAGAAAATGCACGAAACCAATCACACAATGAAGACAAGTATTTTTGGACATGTCCCTGGAAAAACCCTAATGTGGGGAAAACTAGTTTCTAGATTTGAGGGTTTATATTAATATCTTCAACAAAAACTACTATTGAGAAATTACATCTGCTTCCCTGACACTGGAAAACCTCTGACAATATTTTTATGTTCACTTTTGAACAAATCAAACTAGGAAACTTCACTGTCTCCCTCTATAGATCAACTCAACTCTTTCTGACAATTCGAACCTGATTTGATATTCACCCTAGGAGTGACATCAGTTAAAGGTTTATTTGTTTAAAGGTATTACAGACTCATGTGCTGGTGTGTGTTCTGTGTAATTGAAGCAACGAATTGATTAGATTGCCAATACACAGACAATAAAATGGAAAGACAGCAGAGAAACACAGTAAGCAAACACAAAGACACAAGAAATTTCAATAAGGAGTTCACCCTCTTCTCTAGGGCTACATCTTCGGTCCAGCTTTCAGTGGTGGTCTTGTTTTATTGTGCCTTTAAGTAAAGAAATTACAATAGAGGGACTCAATGTGAGTTCTTCTGAAGCAGGTTTGCTTGGGAGGGTGGTTCTTGGATTCCCCAAGCCACTGGAGTGCACAAACTCTTCTTCTTCCTACCAACTCTGTGACCTTCTAGTCTACAGTGGAAAGAGCCAAATATGATGCTCAGTCCGGACAGATTCCTCTATGGGATGGCTTGAATCTTCAAGCTCTTTGGTGCTCGATGCTGCTGCTGGTCAGCTCGGCCCTCTATCCCTTCTGCTTTGCTTTACTGTTCTCTGTGTTCAGTCGTCCTCTCAGGGTTCACTGTTCCACTTCTTCGTCTCTTGACTTCTGTTTAACTCAACTGACTCATTCGACTGTTGCTGTTCATGGCTTTAGCCATTTGAATCAATGCCTGTGCGGTTCGTCTTCCGCCTCTGTCGATTCTCCTTCTGCAGCTGTGCTTGGAGTTCCCTGTTTGGCGTCATCATGAACGGTTAGGGAGTGGCCACTTCTCCTCCGCTAAATGGCTCCAGTATGCTCCGTCGGTTCGTTTCGTCAGTTACGTCGTGGATGCGTTCTTCCTCCACCGTGGCGGTCAAACGGATTCCAAATCCCTTCTAAAACGCGGCTTAATTCCCTGTCAGTTCAGTTTCCTCCATCGGGCGCGATATCAGCTGTCCGATCTGGGCCCTCCAGATCCGACGCCATATGCACATTTCGTGTAATTGACTTGCTCGACCGATAGCGCGTGATCAATGGCTGTTTTCTCTCACCTCCGCCTGCCACGTGTCGATTGATGTATGGAATCGTTCCGCTCTCGTCCAAAACCTCTTACCTTTTAAGGGCACCCCGATCAAAACCGCCGGTTTCCAGACCGCGGGTCCCGCCGTTGTGTTTTAGCGCTTTTTTCCTTTTCCGCCGTGGTCCTCCGGTTCCCCCACGCGACCGAGTGCTCGGGCTTTTCCTTCACGGCCCTGTTCGCCTAGCGATGCGCGCGCATCAAATTCCACCTCCTTTTCCCATTCCGGGGCTCCCAGGGGCTACTTTGACCTCCTGCGCGGTCTCCGTGGGCCTCAGTCAACACGCTTTGACCGAGGTCCTCGTCGTTCCACGCCTGCTGCCATTGGCACTGGTTCCGGGTGTTTTTGATCGCTGTTTTGGAATTCTTTAGAGATTTGTTCAACTTGATACAGTCATGGTTCTTGACAGTCTTTTATGGATCCAATTCGAATCAGCGCCACCCTTTGGAAGTCACATTGGCAGCCTCCAATAATTCTCATTGGCAATTTGGTAGCCTCTGGAAATTTGCACTGCTACTGGAAACTTGATCTTCCCTTCCCAACAAATCGCACTACCTCTGGGAATTCGATTTGGCAATCTGGTAAACTGGCAAACTCGAACTGGGAAATTTGGCCTCCTACTGCAAAAATAATTCAACTTCCTTTTGTCACTCAGAAACTAGAAATATTTGTGAATAGTAAACTTCGACAAATTCCTTCTCAATCACTACTGCTAAAACCCTCCTGGTGCCTCTCTGACAATCACCCACTCGATGTGATCTTTGTGATTTGATCCATCTCCAAAGCTGCCCATCGATCTCCCTTTATAATCTCTCATTCACAAATGAATGGCCACAATTAGAAGTTCACTTGATCCAATTGATGGCTAAGATCATCTTAAAATATTTCTTGAAGCTTATAGAGGTAAATTGATCTTATCCCAACTAATGTCATTTAGTTATCCACTTTTCCTAAGTTTCGACTTAGGAATATTTAAAAATCACTACTTGACATAACAAAGATATTTTCCCTAGGCGAAACTTAGGAAAAATTATATTGGCTTGGAGATAATTAAATCCTCCATGTTTCTAGCTCAATGACACCTCTCAAGATGAGAACACCTATTCGAGCTACAATATTTAACACCTTATTCTGTTTTCTTGCTTTGGTTCTTCTACTTGCTGTACCTTGAACATGTGCTTCCCTCGGTTTTTAGCCCATGCATTTCATCAATTGTTCCATTAATGCTTTCCACTATTTTGTTGAGTTTCAGATTATAGCATTTGTATGCCTTGTTTTTGCTTGAGTATTGTATGAGTTTAACTTCATCTACCCTAGAGTCAAATTTTCCAACCTTTTTCTGTTCGCTTTTTATATAGGATTTGCCCCCGAAGATTCTAAAGTGCTTGGCATTGGTCGTTCTTCCTTTCCATAGTTCATATGGGGTCTTGTCGCTATTACTTTTGAGCACTCCTTTGTTTAAAATATGAACAACTATTTCTACTACTTGTACCCAAAAGATATCACTAAGCTTGGAATCGTTCAACATAGTTCTAGCCATTTCCTATACAGTTCTGTTTTTCCTTTTAGCGACTCCATTTTGTTGAGGTGTCCTGGCTGCTGAGAATTGCCTTTTTCTTCCTTGCTCTTCACAAAAGTGTTGGAATTATTTTGACGTAAATTCTACTCCATTATGTGATCTTAAACACTTGATTTTCAAATCAGTCTCATTTTCAATCATCTCTTTGTAAATCCTAAAGCATTCAAATGCTTTTGCTTCTGACTTCTTCTTTAGAAAACGTACCCCTATCATTCTGATGTAATCGTCAATAAGCAACATGAAGTATTGTTCACCATTCAACCCTTTAGTTCTCATCAGTCTGCATAAATTAGTGTACCATATCCAATGGCTTTGAAGTTTAGTGTTCCTTGGTTTTGAACTCAACCCTTGTTTGTTTTCCATGCTGGTAGTGCTTACACATGGTGCTTGCTGATTTTGAGATTTCAGGCATATCTCTTATTGCTTCCTTTTTGCTGATTTTGACCAGATTGTCAAAGTGCATGTGACCCATTCTCCTGTGCCAAAGCCAACTTTCATCTTCCTTTGCCAAGCAACAACTTTCCTTTGCAATTTCATCTAAGATGTGTATGTTATTGGGAGTCCTTGTTGCTTTCACCACTAATCTACCTAATCCCTTCTTCTTTCACATTTCTTTGAGTTGAACAAAAGTGTGTGTCCTTGGTCACACATTTGACTCACACTTAACAGGTTATGGTTCATATTTTCAATGAGCAAGACATTTTTTGCCATGGCATCCTTGCTTCCAAGCTTTACTGTACCCTTTCCTAAATTTTTTGTTGAGCCATCATTTCCAAACGAAATCGATTCATCCCTTTCCTTTTGCAAGGTTACAAATATGTCTCTATCCCCGTTCATGTTTGTTGAACAACCACTAAACATACCATTTGCTTTTCTTACTTTGGGCTTGTAGAGCAATCACATGGTTTTCATCCTTCTTTTTCCATTCTTTTGATGGTTCTTTTGAGGGATTGTTGAAACCATGCTTTGGCTCCTTTGGAGGAATGATCAACCTGCAATCTTTTGCTATGTGTCCAAAATTCTTGTTGTAGCATTCTACTTCATTACTTAATGATCCAAAGCTGTTATAGTTTTGGTTATAATATTCATGAGGGTTTCTAGGATGGTCACACTTAGAGTGGTTTCCATAGTTTCTTATGTTCCTAGCGTAAGCTTTACAATTTACAACTTTGTGCCTATTGCCGCCTCACGCACACACCTAAGTTAGTGAGAAAAGCCCTTAACTTCACAAGGTGTGGTTGGTGGCAAATTTAAGAGATGGGGCTATCACCTATTCCCAACTCTCTCTCCGTTTAAGCTCTCTCCTAGGCAAGCTAAGGGGGGTGGTCCCTAAATGGAAAGCTAAGTAAAAAGTGATGTGAGGTTTCTAGGAGATGTTATGGTCAATTTAGAATACTTGAGATTATGAGCAAATATGATGAGCAATATGAAATGAAATATACTTAAATAACCATCAACACAAATAAAAGATGAGCATGTAAAACTAGTTCCTTTAATATTGCTCCAAAATAAATAACACTTGCTTAAAAATGAAATGAAACATAAGTAATCTTGTTAATCAAATAGGCGTTAGAATAAGATGATATCACTTTCAAGATATAAATTGCTTTCAAAGTATAACCATTCACGATTCTAGAGCATGTAAAGAAGCAATATAAAATAACTTGCAAAATGAAACAAGCTAAAACTTCACTTGCAAAATGAAAGATATGGTATTTTCCCAAATGAGATGTTACAAAATAATCAATTAAAAACATTTTCATCATGACAAGTATATAAATAAATTGAAAGTAAAATAGCTTGAAAAGTAAAGTGTGTTAATATGAAATGCGCTTAACTAAGGTTAGATGCAATTATTTTGGTTAATTTTAAGCTAAATGCCTACTCTAAATGAGAGATCTTTTCCTTGAATTCTTGCCAAAGGGTAAAAATTTGAGTGACTGTAAGAAAGAGGGGCTAAGAACACGATGGTGTCGTTAACGATACCCTTCCACCGAGTATTACTAGCCAACATGTGCCTTTGTTCCTAAACAGGAACGTAAGTGATATACAAAGCATGCAAACAATCCAGCAATTAGAAAAACGAAATATACATTAAGCACCCATGGAAACACTGCAAATAGAGAACTGTTGAGCCATTTTATTACTTCTTCAGGAGCAAATACAATAGTAAAATAAAATGGTGCACCTGGGCTTGTCTCAATGGACAAGCATAACAAAACTCAGGTGAGAAAATGCTGAACTGAACGCTGCTGCAACTGCTGCACCAAATTGAACTGCGTTGCCCTAGAAAACTGCTTTGTATGCTGATTTCGAAGGGCTAGAATCACTGCTTCCCGTGCTCAGAAAATTATGATATTTCAGATCCTTGCTCCTTGGCCTAAACCCAAAAAATCCCACGAAGGAATTGGCCAAATGTTGACCTCAGAATTTTGGCCCAAATTCCCTTAGATCCTTTAGTTGCTGGCTGAGTTGGGACCCCTGTTTGACCCCTTAGATCTGCACAAAAAATTCTATAAAATTAGGAGTGTGATCGTTTCCCAAAACCTAGAAAAACCAAGAAAGGGTTTCCCTTGGTTCCAACCTTCAAAAATTGACCCTTCACAGCTAGGCCCTCCAATTTTGAATTCTATTGCTGTGATTGATCCTGTCAATCTCTGCTCTGCCAGCTCCAGTAATCCTCCTCAAATGGCCTTCCAAGTGATCTCCTACTTCACCCAGCTAGCTCCAGCTCTACAATTCCTTCCTCCAACTCCCATGTGAGCCTAGTGATGCCTCTCCGTGCAGGCCTAGGTAACTGTAAATTGGACTGTTGGTACGCTGGCTCTGCTGGCTCCAATCTCGCAAGAAACGCTGGGCCTTTGCTGCTTTCCCAATCCTCTAACTCTCCCGCCAAATGCTTGATCACTAATAGATCCAAACTCCCCCTGCGTATTCTCCAGCTAGCCAGAAATACACATTCCCTGTTTTGGCTGAATGGTAGTGCTGTAACACACTTTCGGAACTCCTGATATACTTATGGAACTGCTTCTCTAGGGCGGGCACAGATGGTCTCCCGAAGTAGAGGTTGAATCTCCTTCTTGAGAGATTCGTGGCTAAACAACCGGTTGACTCAGCTAAACAACAGAGCAAACAGTCAACTAATTTTGATTGCAAGGTGTAAGAATGAATCCAGATGAGAGCTCTCTCCTCCTTTTATCTTTGGGGGCCTTCCTTGCCTCATGGGGCCCCCTTCATCCAACACTTCGAATTCCCTCCAAACCATTCGAATGCCCTAGTTCGAATTCCCACATGGGTGGCCCCCACCTTCCACTAGCAACCAAATTAAGTCAAATTTCCTCCTAAGTCCCTAAGTTGAGAATGCTGAGTTCTTTCCCTTAGCCAAAATTGTGCAAAAATGTGTGAAAACACCCCGTTACAAATGTGTTTGAGAAGAGACATGAGATCCTACAAGGGGACAAACCACCTTCATAATTGTAGGGTCACACACTCTTTACCTCGAATTGGAAGAATTTTCCAAGAAAGTCTTTTCCCTATGATGTCTATCAACCAAGCTTATTCTTGGAGGTTAATTGAGTTAAAATGCAAACTATGCTAAAATGCCTAAATGCTATGCAAGTAAGCTTTCCCAAGAGAGATTTGCAATGCTTCAATACAATGGAAGTGAGATAGTGCTCAAAGTAAATTGCAAATGTAACTTCAATTGGAAAAGGAAATTAGCTTGAAAATGAATTAAAGTGATGCAAGTAAGTTTGCTTTGCAAAAGAGGAATTGCCTCAAGTAAATGGGAGATGCTCACAATGATATAATTTCAAAATTGTTCAAGACATAAACATAAGCTTCATAAGCAAATGAAATTGTAAATTTCTCTACGTAAATGCCACAAACCATAAACTTATAGCAATTGGAAATGGGATGAAGCTAAAGAAAAATGAATGCTTGCTTGCAAAGTATGCTTGGAAAGTAAGTGAGCAAGATAAAAAATGAGCCTATGGTGAGGCAATTGTATCCAAAAGAAAGCAAATTGTTAAGCAACTAAATTAAACTTGCCACATAACTCCGAATTCTTGCATGTAAGAAATGAGTTGCTCTAAAGCAAAATATCAACTCGTACTTCAAAGCAAGAATGAAATGCAAAGCATCAAGTGAAACTTGTAGCAAAATTTAACTTAAAAATTGAAATGTGATGGTGAGGTTTTGTTGATTTTAAAGCATGCAAAATGAGCTAAAAAGGAAAGTTAGAAAAAATGCAAAATTAATCCACCCACACAAAATCCTCCTTCTAAAAGAGGAGAAAGGATGCCTTGGGTAAACCCAAAGCTGCCACAAGAAAAAGAGACCTTTTATTATGATATTACAATGGGGTTAAAGCTTCTTAGAGGTCTACCCAAAAGAAGAAGGGAATTAGTACAAGATTTGGAGCTAGAAATAGCTATAATATCCCTCCAACAATAGGAACCTCAAGGGCCAATGAAGACTTTCTAAAATTTGAAAATTACAATCTCCACAAAGGCCCACGACATGTCCTTATTTGTGGCTTCTTCTAGTGTCCACGACCTCCTTGAAATAAATCTTGGATGCTTGAGAGGTCCTATAAGAAAACTAGTTAGAGTTAAATAGTCTTTCCTTAAGGAAGTTGTGTCAAAACTCCAACTATGTGCTGCAAAACTAAGACAAAATTAGTGTAAAAGAGCATGTAAGTATGATACAAAATAATATACAAAACCAAATCATGTGATGGGAGTGAACCCCATCACTTGCTTAGTTTGGGAAATGCTCTTAAATAGTTAAATAAATCAATGAAAGCACAATTTTTTTTAAAGATTTAAATTATGAAGCATTAGCTTGTATACAAGCTATGTTAAAGAAAATCCGTGCAAAAAATCACTTCGTAAGATGAACTATGGAATTCAAAGAACCAATGAGAGCTCCTTGGAGCATGTGTCAAGATTGGGTTTGTCTCTTCAAAGACTTCTCCTCACGTTTGATATTTGATCCAACAAAGTGGAACTCTACAAAACTTCAATCAAACACTAGTCCCATATAGATCTAGCAAATAAGTACTGATAAGAAAACACTAAAAATTCATTGGAAAATAAGTAGAGATTTTCTACACCTAGAGCATATTTCTAAATCAATTGCCAATAACTTAACATTAACAAATCTACAAGAGCATATGGAAATAAAATAGATCAAAGCATGAGCAAAGGAAATTATACCAATAGTGAGCCAATCATCATACTCCAATGGAACAACAACTCATGAATGAACCCTAAAGTCTTTTATTGCAATTGAGAACAAGTGTACATAAGAGTAGAACTTTCCAAAGCATAATAGATCATAGCAATGGATACAAAATGAGAACACATAACTCTATTATATAGAGAAATGGGAGCAAATCCCAATGTAGCAACCAAGTGACAAATGGTTAAGGAGAAGATCCCAAGGGAGAAAATTGAACTCAAGTGTGAGGGCTCCAAGAAATCGAATTTCATAGGTGGCAACAAGATGTCCTCAAGCAAAATCGGATTCTCCAAGTGTGAAGATGAGCAAATCCAAGTGTGAACCAATCAAGGAGTTAACTCAAGTCAAACTTTGTGACCAAACCATGTGATGACACCTCATGTTGATGCTTCCAATGTGCCCAACATAAATCTCCTTGGGACTTGCATTGATCCTCCTCTGGATGCCAAGTGTGAAAGCTATGGTGAGTGAAATGGAGACAAGTCTCCATCAAATCCTCCGTCAGATATTCGATCCAATCCAAGAGATATTCCAACATGTGCATGAACTCCTTAGGAAATTCGATTTTCCATGTCACTAACTGCTTCATTAGTGCCAAAAAAATTGATTGCCTTGAGTGGGCCATGAATTTATGATGCAAGGTGCCAAATCATCCTCCACTTGACCTTTGACTTGAGATAATTTCCAAGTCATTTTGTCACATGGAGCTATTTATTTTTCTTCATTTAATTTATTTATGGTTTAATTTATTCCCAGATTTCCCACTGAACTTAGGAAAAGTGGGTTTTGAGGGTCTAGAACTTATTTTTTACCCTTCAATAGTAGAAATTTGAGGGTGAGAGGTGTAATTTTGAACACACAAACTCCATACAACTTCTCTATACACCATTTATTACATTATACATTCAGGGTTAATTTAAATTTCTGTCCTGCGGGAAATTAAAAAAATGACCCCTAGATCTAATCAAATTCCAAAAAAGTTTACGAACGATCTAGTATGGTAATATACAATGACTCTAAACACTAGGACTCACCCAAGGCCTTGCCTTCAAGTCGTACTTTGGCTTTAGGGTTATGCGTGGAAGAAAAAACTCAATTAATTATTAAGCTCCATAAGGATATAATAAGTAACCAAGTGAAAAAATCCTCCTGGAGTAAACTCACTTCATGACAAGGTCCCAAGTTACTTAGGCCTGTTACATGACTCAAATTCATCATACTAGCAACACTTTACATCATCCCTGCAGGGCTTGTGAAATCTGAGTACAACAAAAGAAGATGATAAGAAGAAGTAGAGTTGAAAAAGTTTGATAATATGATGATCTCTGATGGTACATGAAGCCTTTGATACATCCTGAAGCATGGATTCTTAAAAAATATTTGGGTACACTTCAGTGGTCAACAGTGCCAAAAATTGTTGTAGGAATAACATAAACCAAGGAAGATAGTTTGGTACCTGAGAGTGGGGAATCTTCTAAATGGTGCAACTCTCTAGAAATTTTCTTCTTGTGTCCTCTCCATTGCTGATTGTTGACCCAACGTTCTCTTAATAGATTGATTTTGACCTTTTATTGGTTAAACATTCTCTTTTGAGGGCTTGCATTCCTCTTCTTGATAGGACCCTTGATGACACCTGCATAACTCTTCTCTTCTGCTTCCTCTTCTATCGTCATGGAGCTTGAACCCTTCTCAACATAGGTTGGCTTGTATCATAACCCAGATTTGGCTCCACATGGCCTTTGACTTTTGATAAATTCATCCCAAATTTTAATCCTATTTACAAATTCTATTGGACGTTTTTCTTCTAAACTTCCGTTCTTAGTGAAACTATCTCTGCTTCCAAACTTTCCTTTACTTTAACATTTTCTTCTAACTAGTTTTTGAGTGTTTCTTCAATCATTTTGGCTTATTCTAACTAGACTGTTAGACTGAAAATGGTCTTCTTTTATTCTTCAGACATTTTGTTGAGACTTTGCGAATGCTCTTTTAGTTCACTTAGCTCTTTCTCCAATGCTTTGACCTTTTTTCTTTCTACTTTAAATATTATAGGGTGCTGGCTAGTTGTCTCTCAATATCTACTTCTCCTTCGTCTTCATCATCTTCAACGGTTTTCTTTTGATTCTCCAGTGCCATGAATAATGCTCTTTCTGAGTCACTGTCGTTGTCACTTTCCTCGTTAGATGAAGAACTGTCTTCCTTTGAATAGAGATTTTTGTTTTACTTTGATTCTTGTCTCTTTTGTGATTGTTCTTTTCCTTCTTAGGAGCTTCTTCTTCTTCATCACTATCTGAACACTTTGCATAGGGACATTTCGAAGCAAAATGACCAATTTTACCATAATTAAAACACTTTAAGGGAAGCTTACCTTTGTACTTGCCAGTTCCTTTCTTCAACTTTCTCACAAAGTTGGCTATTTCTTCATCTAAATCATCACTATAGCTACAACTGGAGCTTGGCTTTGACTGTTGCTTGTTCCTTCTTGTTTTCTTGGATGCTTTGAACACTCCTCTTTTGGATGGATTTTCCTGTTCTATTCTCATTTCGTAGGCTATAAGTATGCCATGTAGCTTATCCATGCTGACCATAGCTAAGTCTGATCTTTCTTCTAGAACTAAGACCTTATAATCAAATCTCATTTGAAGAGATCTTAGTAACTTTAGAACAATCACTTTGTTCTCTTTTGGTTCTCCCAACCTTTCATGGCATTTACTATTTCATCAACATAGAGAAAGTAGACCGCCATATTTTTGTATGCCTTCATTCTCAGCTGCTCAATTTTTCCTCTGAAGGTATGAAGCTTGGCCTCTTTGACTTTCTGATCTGCTTCACATATGCTTTGAAGCTTGTCCCAAAGTTCTTTTGTTGATTTACAATGCATTACTCTGAGATAAACTGAGTTTGTTAGACCGCTTAAAATAGCATTTCTGGCTTTTGCATTGTTATCATAGAGTTTCTTATTGACATCATTAGTTGGAAGAGAGGGAGGTGCATCGTATCCACTTTCTACAATGTGCCAGACATCAAATATTTGTGCTTCCACAAATGCTCTCGTCCTTTCGCTCCAAAAGGCATAGTTTTGTCCATTAAACAACGACATTCCATTTTTTGTGCATTCCATGATCTACCTTCTAGTGGTTAGATTGTTGTGAAGGAACTAGCTTTGATACCAATTGTTGGAAATATTGAGAGGGGTTGAATGAATATTTCACTTAATTTAATTAATTTTTCACCTTTAGAGCATTAAATATCATTAGCACAAATCAAATTAGATAATCAACATCGCATCAAATCACATGAATTGTACATAAGAAATTTTACATGGAAACCTAATGCGGGAGAAAACCACATAATTCTTTCTAATTTATTTGATGAGTGCAATAATTTATCAACACCAAATAAAGGGAAGCGCCAACCACCTAATACTTGGTTAGAAAAGCATTCAATTTTATTTGGAAGCAACATCCTGAAAGGATGCAACAACACCCTAGCTTTAACAACACCAATTGGAAGGATGCACCAACACCTTGCTAGCATCAATCTACTACCCTAGCATCACCCTGATGTGTTCTCAGGCACCAACTTGAATGAGACTTCAATCTCCTTCTTGCACCACCCTACCACCCTTAAGATGAATGATAGAAGAAGAATTTGTGGGCTCTTGTACCATGGATAATGACCCACTTACAATAGCATTCAATTATTCTTAATTATATTTCACTATTGTTTATGTTACTACATGCTCATATCACAGATTATATACACGTGTTTCAATACATGAAGGTTTTCGATGTCATCAACAAATGTTGCCAAAATTGTTACAGTATCACTGTCTTATCACTGGTCAGATATGGGTTCCGTTATCGCTCAAACTAGCAGGGGTCCTATGAGGGGATCCTATAGAGCAACTACTAGATCAAGTGGCAACAATGGAGTGATAACCCATTGTCACCTCAGCTAAATCTTCCCGCTCTTTACGAACATTCATTGATGAGAGGAATCACGAGCATAGATAGATCAATGATAGGATGCAGAGTGATTCCTAAAGCATATTCACAATAGAGGCTCAAATAATTGGCTTACTTTCTTTGGAAGCAAGGCGATTGGCTCTCTAAGAAGGGCTGAGGGGATACCTAGACCTAGGTGTGGAGAATATCCCTTAACAAGATGTATCTTAGACCTAAGAGTCCTAAAGGAGAATTAATTTCTATGTAATCCTTGTGGAATTTGAGTCACATAGTTGTGGGACCACAAAGAACCCAAGTGGACTCGAACTAGGTCAAGGGTGTGGAGTTGATCAACAATAGATAGACTTGACCAAGTTAAGGAGAAGAATAGGATTAGAGGCGAAATTTTATGTTGGAATTTAAGTGCAGTGATCCAAATGAAGACAGTAACCCAAAGGAACCTAGGGAGAAGAATGGTCTTCAAGCGAGGGCTTGAAATATCTCAAGATTCCACCTTGGGATCGACCTCAAATTTGGAGGACCTCCCAAGAAGACCCCAATGCAGTGGTTGACGAATTTTCAATGGCTAGAAATGATTTTAAGTGATGCTCTAGGAGGCCTACTAGGTTAGGGCTTAGAAAAGGAGGAGGTGAAAAATAGTTTTCTTTTTGTGATCACCTTTGGACTAGACTAGTGCCTACCCTATTGGGAGAATGGTGTCAATGCAAATCAATGTTTAGAGATGTCTTATACCCAATCAAGGAGTCTCTTAGCAACTTCGCATAGCCCTAGAGGCAACAAATAAGTAACTAGGAAATTTTATACTTCTTTGATGCTGCAATTGATGACTTATCAAGGTAATAATGAAAAATCATATATCTATAGGACATTTGTTCACCATACTTTGCATGAAACATATGAAAAGCCCTCACAAAGACATGTTTTAACAAATTCGCATTTTTTAAAGGCAACTACACTAGCTTCATGAGCGAAAAACATTCATACATTACACAAGTGACAATACATGTAAAGTAGAACATGAAAATGACACAAGTATAGCGAAAATCCTCCAATCATCAATGTGAAAAAATATCGAAGCTCCAAGACCAAAGATAAGCTTTCCAAACATCGAAATGCATTTAAAGATCCAATTCATCCATCAAAGAGGCTAGCCGAAATTCTCAAGAAGAGATAGTCCAATCCAAAATTGTGATGAGAGAAATGAATGAGCCTCTCATCTATTTATACAATCCATAAGGGGGTTCGAATAACATAAATGGCCTAATTAAGCCCCAAATAATAAAATAATGTACAATAGTAACATGACTCAGTGTTGCACACATCGCGATCGGGATTTAATCGGCGCCGGGAAAAAAGCGGAAAAAATCGTTAAAATCGGGAAAAAATCGGAAAAAAGCGGGAAAAAATCGTTTGGCACAAAAATATTCATTTTTTTTCAATTTTTTTAATATCTAAACCATCTACAACATAAAATAAATACATTGACACATAAATATGATAAAAAAACTAATATATAAGATGTTTAATATCATTTCTAGCGCTAAAATCACACATAACATTGAATCATGTCCTGAATAGTAAGTCCTGAGTCCCAAGTCCAACTCAGCCTCAAAATATCAACAAAAAATATGATAATGTATCTCATCATGTCATAATGTCATATACAATAAAATGAAAGTCTAATCCTATTGATTTCCTCTGCCCCTCTTGCGAGAAAATGGCACAACTTTCTCTTTCCCTCTAGATGTAGAAGCTGGTGCCTGTGGTGGTGGAAATGGCAGTGGAGTCTGACGTGCTCTAGAAGCTGAAGAACTAGTAGTAGCAGCTATAGGAGGCTGAGGTGGACGGAGACCACGTCCTCTACTGGTGGTAGTGGTAGCCCGGGTAGCCCGGGTAGGCGGTGTCACCTCCTCCTCCTGCTCCTCCAACTCCTCCTCCTCCTGCTCCTGCTCCTGCTCCTGCTCCTCCTCCTCCTCCTCCTCCTCCCCCTCCTCCTCCCCCTCATCCTGCACTAACCAATCCTCAGTGGGATCCATGAGAGGCCTCTCGGTCTCAACCCTCCATTCAGCAGTGGTGTCAATCCCATCCAATGAGATGGCTTCCGTATCAGGTGTCTTCTCTAGTTGTTTCACCCACAATCGAAGATTGTAGTAGACATAGACCATGTCATTAAGTCTATGGGACTCCAACCTGTACAAAGTTCATGAAATAATAAATTAATAATTAATAATTAATATTATAAAAAAAATATTGTTTAAAACTTTAATGAATTCAAAAATTTATTTGGAAATTTGCAATATTTTAAATGTTTAAGTGTTAACCTATTGCGCTTCTTGTTGTGTATTTTTTCAAATACACTCCAATTGCGCTCACATCCCGAGGAGCTGCATGTTTGGCTGAGGATGCGTATGGCAAGATTTTGCAAAAGGGGTACTCTGCCACCATACATCTTCCACCATGCGTCTACAACAAAATTACAAATAAAATTTTAAATAAACATAAGAAAAAAATGGAATTTGAAGAAACAATGAAATTTGAAACAAAGTTACAAAGTACATACTACAAACTAAAAAATACCTGGCATTTTAACCGTCCTATCAATGACAGCCATATCAAAGCCAAATAAGCCACCTGACAACTTATATTGCTCAATTTGTCTAGAGATCTCCATACGTTCTTCTGAAGATCTCACCATCTTCTGGACACAGGTTAATAATCCTTCCACGACCTCAACATCAAAATTAAACCCACATGCATAAGAAAATGCAGGGTTCAGGAAAAGCCCAGCAGCATGAATGGGACGATGGAGTGTGTTGTTCCATCGCTCATCAATGACCTTCCATAGAAGGAGTTGTCTCTGGAACCCATCATCTCCCTTGTCATCATAGTAGGACCGAATGGCTTCTTTGGCCCTGTCCATGGCTTCATACAAATAGCCCATTGCGGGCTTCTCACCATCTACCAACCGAAGAACCTTTACCAAAGGTTCAGTGACAGCGCACACCTCCTGCACTCCCGCCCAGAAGTCTTCTTGGTATGAAACAAGTCTGCAGACGGCCTCTCCTTCTGGTTTGCGGCTCATTGGCGAAGAATGCCACTCCTCTGAAACAAACATTCTCTTCAAATCCCACATAGAATTCAAGAGGGATTGAAGAGATATGAAACTCGTCGCAAACCGTGTAATGGCGGGGCGCACCAACTCTTTGTTGTTGGTGCATTTTCTCATCAAGCTAAGCACAGATGTGTGATTGTAAATAAATTTTGTGATGGTTTTTGATGAGTCAACAGCCTCTTTGACAAAGGGAATTTTCCCTATGTCCTCTAACATCAAATCAATACAATGGGCAGCACAAGGTGTCCAAAATAAAGTAGGATGCCTGTCCATAAGCATTCTACCAGCAGCAACATAATTTGCAGCGTTGTCCGTTATGACTTGGACAACATTTTCTGCACCCACCTCCAAAATAAACACATCCAGCAAATCACATAAATCTTTTGCATCTTTGATTTGATGAGTTGCATCAACAGATTTGATAAACATAGTCCCCAAGGGACAACTAACCAAGAAGTTTATAAGGGTTCTCCCCTTTTGGTCAGTCCAACCATCTGACATAACAGTGCATCCTGTTTGTGCCCATGATGCCCTAAAATCCTCCAATCTTTGGGTGCAGTCACGCTTTTCATCTTGAAGAAGCCGGCCTCTGAAATCATGAAGAGAAGGGAGTTTGTACCCCGGCCAACACTGGCAACAGCATCAAGAGTAGGTTGGAAAAATGGATTATTCCTTATAATGCTGAAAGGAATATCACTCCAGAGGAGAAATTTTGTCATCAACTTGTCAGCTTTTTCTTTTTCAGTTCTTTTCATCATTGAACCGATAGTTGGTTGTGAACCAGGTGTGGTTCGAGGAACAAAATATGATGATGCAGCAAACGGATTGACTGACGCTGCAGTAGAACCTGTGCCACTTGGCCCACTTCCTTCAACTGACCTTTTTAGTTGCCTTTTGAGTTCTTCTTTGGCGTCTCTAGTGTGCTCTAATTCTCCCAATGCTCTCATGGCTTTTTGGATAATTTCAGCATTTGTCTTTAGACAGGGCCCCACATCACGTCCAGGGATTTGTGCAAGGTGGAACTTCAACCTGTACACCCCCCCGAATATTTCCTTTCCACACAACTTGCAATACAAGTTTTGTCTATCATTCGGAGTTTTAGGGTCACCATATTCCCAGAAAGGATCCAATTTCCTTGGCATGTTTGTTTTTGAATTTTGAATTTGCAAACCTATGGAAAAATAAGGATTAGGAAATAGGAATTTAGGATTACATAAATGATAATAGTAAATACAAATTACAATTTAGCATTTGCAAAATTACAAGCTAATTATTTCCAAAATCCCAATTTCTAAACCCAAGTCACCCAACCAAATGCCAAAAAACAATGAAAAATAAAAAAAAATAAACAATGTTTAAAGAAAATGAGAAAATAAAAATCAAAAATTGGTTCTCATAGTCATAACAAATAACCCATCCCAAATCAATGAAAAATTTCCAAAAATTCTTTAAAAACAATGAAAAACAAAGTTTTTATTGAACCAAAACAAAAAAAAATTAATCTACATACCTGGTTTATGGACAAATTGGCGATCTTGGCTTGGATTCCTCCTAAAATCGCTTCGATTCGCTCCCACAACCGACGGCAACCCTCTCCCTCCCTTCTTCTCCTTCTCCTCCGCGGCGGACTGCTGAATGAATAAAAAAAAAATCGTTTTTTCCATATAAAACCCCGCTGCCCGCGCCCCCCGCGATTTTAACCGAAAAAATCGCGATTTTATCGAAAAAATCGCGATTTTTTCGATAAAAATCGCTATAAAAAAAATGGGCGATTTTTTCGATAAAAATCGCGCTTTGAATCGGCAAATTTAAAAAATCGCGATTTTCCGATTTTATCGCGATTTTATCGCGATGTGTGCAACACTGACATGACTTGGTGACAAACCCACCAAGATAGCTCAATAATACAAAGAGAAGCCTCTCAAGAGGGAAAAATAGTATAAACAATGAGTCGTTGGGCCATTGAGGAGACCTAGTGGATTCCAAAGTGAGCTAATATGAGAGAATAGGCTCCAAACATAGTGATCAAGAGGGTGGCCCCTTGATATCCAAGCAAAACCAATGTGGTGTCCCCAAATGGGTGTGGGGGCACAGTGACATTCTCATGGGTCCCCAAGTGAATCGATGATACTTGTATATTGCCGAGGGATCCATGAAGTGGTAATCTTCTTTTTGCTATGGTGGAGGCCCATGGCTCTCAATGCTCACCCTTCAAGTGCCAATATGACCCTCTGGAGGGCTTGGACTCCGTATAGGGAGACCAAACCCCAAATGAAGATCCACTTGCAATCCTGTATAATATCCAATGTGTCTCCTCGTCTTCCAGTACAACAAATCATTAAAGTAATTGAGTAAAAGAGCTTACAAATCATGGAAAACAAGTGGACACTTCATAGTGGCATGTCCTTCCATAGTGGGCTTTGGCATGTACAGGTGTCTCCAAGCTCAATAAAAGGGTTAACCAAGGACTCTATTAGGTGGTTTCAACCTTTAAAGGGGGTGACATGTCCATGGTACATCCATCAAGTGGTAGGTGGCATGTGATATAATGATGGAATAGAGTGGGGATCAGGGGAAGGCTCCAAGCCATATGCCACAGTACAAGGGTAACTATAATAGGGGAAGCCCACACTTGGGTATATGAGTGTAGGAGGGAGAAATCGTGGTACATGAGTTACCCCAACCCTCGTTTTTCCACTCTTTCTTCATATGCCTTTTTCCAGTGATTGATTTTTCTTCATAACTGCTCAAGGCTCCAGGGGATGAGAGCATGATGTGTAAGATATAACATTGATTACTTCCTTAAGGTGGGGAAATTCATTGCCCACCAGGGGTTGGGACCAATGTTATCAGAACCAAACCGGTGATCGAACCGAAAAACCTTGTGGACCGGGAACTGGTCGGAACCGGACCAGAACTGGTAAAAAACCGGAAAAAAACTGGTTTACCAAAAACCCATAAAATATTCATATTTTTAAGAAAAACATATATATTCATGTGCATCCATATGAATCCAAATCATTTATACACAAATATGCAAAAGTTCTCATTTACATAGCATGTAAGGGTGCACATAACCAAAATTTCATCGAGTGCAATCCATCTCTGAACCGAAAATACATCAACAAATAGGCTCTAGATGACCTCTAACATCCAAAAACAATCATGCTACAACAAATGCCTATATATCATCAAAACCATTGCCTATATTGGGGTCTTCGTCATCAATATAACCATTTAGGCATTAAAATAAGATAGAAAAAACGTAGCATGTCATGTCAAGATTTTGTTTGAGTGATGGGTACATTTTTAGTACATAGAGGAGTTCGATAACCAATGCCACTAACATAAAAGTACATAGAGGGCTTGGTGTACTTTATTAAATACTAGTTCGATACCCTCGTACATGACAAAATCCAATAAAAATGTTGCAATCCCCCCAATCCTGAAAAATTGTTAAGTCTGCTAGATTTTGAGTGAAATCTAAAATTGTACTTTCTCCATATGAAAGCCAATGGCATTGGAACCACTCTCAAACATTTTGAGTCATTTCATGGTAATGTTAAAAATTTAAGTAAAAGTGACATTTTCATCCTTTTACTTTAAGAATTTAACATTACCATGAATTGCAAAGCAATACTAGGGCCATAGGCTTGATTATTAGGCTAAGGGCCATAGGCTTTAATATTAGGTTAGCCTAGGGGAGAATTAGAAGTGGGCCAACCAACTGAAAAATTCAAAAAATTCAAAAAATATATATATATACTTTTTTTTACGTTGGATCTGATTCTGAACCGGCCGGTTCGGTATCGAACCGACCTATTCCGCTTCGGAGACCCGGTTTGAACCGGTTTTGGGCCAAAAACGGCTAGACTGACTGGTTCTAAAACAAGGTTGGGACAATCATGGGTTCCTTAATGATGAAAGGGGTCAATATGAGGGACCTGAGGAACTAGGGTGATGGCCATAATGATAGGCGTAGAGCTCATGTTCGACTTTTGCCCACGTGCTAAATATGTTGTCCTGCCTATCTTTTGGATTTTATGGTACATTTCCTACTGAGAGTGGCCAAAATATGCTTTTTTTTTTAGCTACATCAACCTTCGGACATCGTTCTAGGCCCAACCCAAGGTGTGGACAAGGGGAGGGGGAAACTAATTCCTTGTGGACCCAATGGACAAATGTGGACTCAGATGGGAAAAGTGATGAATGGGGTTATAATAAGCGGAGGGGACGTGATGTATATGGTGTCAGGAAGCGGGGCCACGCAACCAAAATCGGGTTTTCCCATGTAGTGTCATCCCCAAAGCTAGTAGCCAGTAAAGGAGATCCCACGGGACTAGGATACAAGGTCAACGATCAAATTGGGCAAAGGAGACAAGAGTATAGACCTAACCCACTCTTTTTGCCGAATCCCCACACTAATCCATGCCCTAAAGTGTTTATGATAAGAAAACAAAGATACCCAACTACACGATTATAAGAAACAATAAAATCGAGACTGGATCTGAGAATTGAGCTGGAGAACATTTGGGTGGGAACTGAAGCTTTGCTACCTTCAATGGCGATCATTCCTATTCGGCTTGCAGGGACTTCCTCCCTGGCTCATAATCGATTGCTCGGTGGAGATAGCATGTCGGCAGGCGCACCCTCTCCCCGGGGAATAGAACCACGTCAGGAAGAGGTAACAACTAGTTTTATTCATATAAAAGATGGGTTTTTATGGCTTAAGACACACTTTCTAGCTCTCGAGCTTCCCAGCGGGGGCACTGTCCTCCTGTTTGCCTTGTCTGAGCGTCCATCACGACTTCTCCTACCACTGCTTGGTGGAATGGTGGCTAGGGCACTGAGAAAGCCGAGTTTTGTGGACGACATACCATTTCCTGTCCTGCATCTGCCTCCCCCTGTCATCTGTTTGTCCACCAACTGGATGCTGCGTGCGTGGTTCCGAAAGCTTGGTCTTTATGCGCCCGGGTTCCAATCTGCTCTAGATATTTCCTGTGCGCAGGAAAGGGTAATGTCTACAGAGGGCCACATTTTTCCTGGAGCTATGACAGAGCACTCAAATAATGACCCTAATGAGCCAAATCTGGAAGTAGCAGGAAGCGGAAAATATACAAAAATCTGGGATGTAGTGTGTCCAGTTGGAAGTTTGCCCATTACAACGGATTGTATCCCCATCCCGCCTGATGCAACTTGCGTAGGTGAAGAATGGATAAACATTTTCGTCAAAAAGACTGGGGGCAGCCATCATTGTATGAGGCTTCGAAAGGGGCTGAATATACAGGAACTAAAGAAGGTAATACGGAACCAAATTGGGATCCCCACCATTTACCAAAACCTGATTTTCTTTGGTTGCTGTCTACAGGACCCCCTCACTCTTCAGGACTATGGTATAAACGATGAATCAACTGTAGAAATTTCTGTTTTCCCACCCCGGTTTTCAATTTCTCCTTATTTCTCCCATATAATTAAATGCCCTTTCCCATAACCATACATTTAACAAGCTGAAAAAAAATAAATTTGCTGAAAACACAAATTCTGGAAATTTTACAGAATGCTGGAAATTGCAGAAATAAAAATCAGGAGTAATAAACAACCATTAAAACACATTTAAATACTGAGATTTTTGGTCAATGTGACCCTGGAAAAACCCCCTACAACTCTTGGGGAAAACCAGTTTGAGAGCTCTTCTTTATTTCTGAAAATTGCCTTTTACAGTGAGAAATTTTCAGCAAAAAATCAGCAAGCAAATTTACAACTTATCTCTTTTCCCATGCTTCACAGCAAACTGGAAATTACATCAAACAGGACAGCAATAAATGCTGTACGGTCTCCTCGATTTTCGTGCCCACTTTCAGCATTAAATGCTGCTGTATGGCCCTAGTTTTGCGTGCAGAAAAACCAGCAAACTGCTCCTCGATTTTTGTGCAAACCTCTCCTCGAAAATCGTGCCAAAATTTGCCTTTCACTGTGTGCTAAATCAACTGTACAAATCTGCTCAACTGCTGCCTTGGAATGTGTGCCAAGCTGCTGTCTCCTTCTCCTCCCTGCTCAGAAATCTCTCTTGCTCTCTTGCTCTCCTTCTCCCAATCTGCTCATGAAAGAATTGAATCGAATGTGATCTTTTCCTCCTTTTCCTCCCTTAATATAACTCCAAGTGACTTTTGGGTGATCCAAGTGACTTTTGGGTGATCTCTAAATCCAATGGCTGAAATAGATTTAGATCAATGGCTGAGATTAAATGCTCATTTAAATCTCACTTTTTATTTTTTAATTCACCCCACTTTAATAAAGACCCACTTAGTCATTTATTTTCAAAGTCACTTTTCCTTTCTAATTTTTCATTGACTTTATAAAAGTCACTTTAAAATTAGACTTAGTAACTTTATCACTTAAAGTCACTTTTAAATTAGATTTAACTTTATAAAATTATAAAGTCACTCTAGGAGAAAAATTAAATTCTTTTGGACACTTTTCCCTAGGCCAAAGATCAAAGCCGAAGGGAACCACCTGTCCTCCGGTACCAAATTTCAACACTCCCTCTTACCGAGGAAGGTGTTCCTCACCACACCCATCTTGTCTCTGAAGTAGACATGCTTGCCCCGTGGTAAGGCTTTGGTAAGGATATCTGCAACCTGCTCATCAGTGGAAATATACTCAAGCTTCACAACTCCCTTCTGAACATAGTCTCTGATGAAATGATATCTGATCCCGATATGCTTTGACTTGTCATGAAATACTGGATTCTCCGTGAGTTTAATGCAACTCTGATTATCACAGTAAATCACTGAAGGTCTCAACGGCTGACCAAATAAGCCAAACAACATCTTGCGAAGCCAGATAGCCTCACAACTAGCTAGACTGGCTGCCATATACTCTGCTTCCGCTGAACTCAGTGCTACTGACTGCTGCTTCCGGCTGAACCATGACACTACTACTGAACCCAACCCAAAACAGCACCCTGAAGTGCTCTTCCTATCAGAAGCACAACCTGCCAAATCAAATTCAGTGTATCTTGCCAATCTCACTCCATCTCCCTGCCTGTAGTCCAGACCATAATCCACTGTCCCCTGCAAGTACCGCAAAATGTGTTTTGCAGCCACCCAGTGAACCTTCGTAGGCTCACACATAAACTGACTCATCGTGTTGACTGCAAAACAGATATCTGGTCTAGTGTTGACCAAATACATGAAGGAACCAATCAGCTGCCTGTACAATGTGGGATCCACCAACTCGGAATCCGAAGCATGAAGCTTCTTCCAGTTGGTGATCATAGGTGTCGACATGGGTCTACAATCCTCCATGTGGAATTTGCTAAGGATGTCCACAATATATTTCCCCTGCCCCAGGAAGAAATGCCCCTCCTCCTGCCACACCTCCAAACCCAAAAAGTAATGCATCAAGCCGATGTCCTTCATCTCAAACTCCGTCGCAAGATCTCTCTTGCAGTGCTCTATGAGTCTCTCTGCACCTGTAATGATCAAGTCATCCACATACAACACCAGAATGAGAGGCTCCTCACCAATCACAATAAAGTAAAGGTTCAGATCTGCCTCACTCTTTGTGAAACCCATCCCCTGCAAATAAGTATCTATCCTGGAGTACCAAGCTCTGGGAGCTTGCTTCAGGCCATAAAGGGCCTTCTTCAGTCTGCACACATGGGACTCCTTCCCATGCACCTCAAAGCCCTCTGGCTGCTCAATGTACACCTCCTCCTGTATGAAGCCATTGAGAAATGCAGTCTTTACATCCATCTGGTGGATCTTCCAACCCATCTTTGCTGTTATCGATATAATGAAACGGATCGAAGTATATCGAGCCACGGGAGCGAAGGTCTCCTCATAATCAACTCCCTCTACCTGGGAGAACCTTCTAGCCACAAACCTCGCTTTGAATTTCTCAATGCTGCCATCTGCAACATGCTTTACCTTGTAAAGCCATCTGGAAGTAACCACGGATTTGCCCTCAGGCCTCGGCACCACCTCCCAAACATCATTCTTCATGATAGAAGAATACTCCTCCTGCATGGCCTCTCTCCAGACGTGCTGGCTAGTTGCCTCCTCATAGCTAGAAGGCTCAGAGTCAAGGATGCTGGTAACCATCGCCATATAGCTACAAAACCTCTCAGGTGGTCTACTCTCTCTGACCGGCCTCTTCGGCTCAGCAACAGATGTGGCATCTCTCAAGGTGTCCTGAAGCCACTCGGGCTTTCTCTCCCCTGAGCATGCTTCTCCCACCGGAGAATGAAACTCCTCCTCATCATCATCAGTAGCCTGAACTCCTGACTGTCTGTCTGCTGTCCTCCTGCCTGCACCGGAACCTATAGAAGCTGAGGCACCGTGTGAACTGTCCATCAATGGACTCCCTGGTGAACTGCTCTGTGAACTGCTCTACATGCTGCCCGGCGCACCACCCCTCTGGCTCGGCGAGCCACTGCTCACTGACGGACCTGACATCCTCATAGATGTACCTCCGGATGCTCCTGATCCCCTGGATCCCTGCGACTGACTCAACTGCTGCTGAGGGTCTGGCTGATCCAGATACTCTAACTCCCGTGACCTCCTAAAGGCCCTGTCCTCCTCGAACTTCACATCCAGTCTGACAACAACTCTCCTCTGTGCAGGAATGTAAATCCGAAAGGCCTTTGAGGTCTCACTGTAGCCCACAAAGATACCCTTCTTTGCGGTGGGCTCTAGTTTGGTCCTCTTCTCTTGGGTATATAGGAGTATGTAATGCATCCAAAGATATGAAGATGACCAATATCAGGCTTCTTCCCAGAGAAAGCCTCCTCCGGAGTCATGTGCCCCAAGGCACGATGCAGACTCCTGTTCTGTAAGTAAACAGCTGTGTTGCAGGCCTCTGCCCACAAGAACAATGGCAACCCCTGATCATGTAACATGGCTTTGGCAGCCCCTATGATGGATCTGTTCTTCCTCTCCGCAACCCCGTTCTACTGGGGGTTGTAAGGAACAGTGAACTCCCTCCTAATGCCTGCCTCCACACAATAGTCAACAAACTCTCCAAGGGTGTACTCTCCTCCATTGTCCGACCTCAAGGACTTGATCTTTCGACCTGTCTGAGTCTCCACAAGAGCTCTGAACTCCTGAAACCGCTTGAAGACCTCACTCTTGGTCTTCAAAAAATAAATCCAGGTCCTCCTGGAGTGATCATCAATGAATAAAACATAGTACTCATATCCACTCAAGGAAACATGAGACATCCGACCGCTCACATCGGAATGAATCAAATCAAGTATCCCCGTCGCTCTGCTGTCACTGCTGGGAAAAGGGGATTTGGCAAATTTGCCCATCGCACAACCTCTGCAAGTATCAAAGTGATCAGTACTGAAATCTGGCACACCTGTAGTGATCTCCCGCAATGCCCTCAATGTTCCATGATACATATGTCCCATCCTGCGGTGCCAAATCTCACACAGCTCAGAACTACTAGCTCTGCTGTCGGTACTACTACTCAATGCCAAAAGGGGCTGGAATGCAAACTTGTACACCTTTGCATGGCGTACACCTATCACTCTAGCTGAATCAACTGGAGTGCCCCTGGGATACATCAACACCTGTCCTCCCCTGAACAGTACCTCATATCCTCTGTCCTCCAAAGCTGAGACAGATATGAGGTTCTTCCTCATCCCTGACACATAAATAACCTCTGACACCTTCAAGGGAGGTTTGGACTCCCTCTGAAATGTCACTGTCCCCACCCCGACTGCTCTAACAACTCTGTCATCACCGAGTACTACCTCAATATCAGTGCCACTCTCTGAAAGCTTTGAGAAGTACTCACGGACTCCTGTCATATGACGTGAAGCCCCACTGTCCACATACCAGATACCTGAAGATGCTCCGCTAATCGAGGGAAAAGCATGCTCCCTCTGAACCTGTGTGGCAAGTGATCCTGCACTAGAGGACTCACACGTAGTGAATGCAAACTCTCGGTCAAAACGACCAGCAAAGTCCTCAATCTCTGCTGAAGCTGCCACGTCCTGGTTCTTCCCCTTCTTCTTCTTCTTCTCCGGACACACAACTGCATAGTGTCCCATCTTTTGACAATTCCAACACTTCACCTTGGAATAGTCCTTCTGTGTGTTCCCCTATTTACCTTTACCTTTGCCTTTGCCCCCACCACTGCTTATGGAAGCCTGCTTCTTCCCTTTGCCTTTCTTGCCTCCTGCCACCAGTGCTACATCCTTATCCTGCTCAACTGGCTTGGCTGCCCCAAGCTGACCTTTTCTGATCTCTGTCTGAATGCAATCATCCCAAAACCTCTCCCATGTGGGAAGGGTCTCATGTGCACAAACCCCATCAGCAAAGTTCAACCATGAACGGGGGAGGCCATTCACTGCAATCCACACCAACTCAGTGGGTGGAATGGCCTCTCCAATCGCTGCCAACTCATCTCTCACATTAGTAATCTTTGTGAGATATCCAGCTGCACTATCATTACCCATCTTAATGTTCTTCAGCTTCTCCTTCAGGGCCATCTTCCGGTTCTCATTGGTACTCTGGTAGAGATTGGACAATGCTGTCCACATCTCATGGGCATTGCTCTTTCCTCTCACATGAGGAATGCAATGGTCTTTGATTCCGTCTAGAATCAGCCTCTTACCCTTGTTGTTCTTTTTATTATAAGCTGTCAACTGAGTAGTATCAGTGGGCACAACAACAGGGTTCTGTGTGGTATGCACCATGATATCCCAGAGTTCTGCCTCCTCAAAGATACTCTGCATTCTCTCCTTCCAAACACTGTAATTTATATGCCCATCCAACCTATCCTCCACCCTCAATCCCAATGACATCCTGCTGTCCTAAAACTGAAAAATAACACTGCTGTAGTAAAGATAAAACTGTTGTTTATGAAAAAATCAGCTTGCTGGAATTTTCTGAGTGAAAAATCAGCAACTGTAATTTTTCCTTTTGCTGTCCCAAACTGCCCTTCAGCACTCAAGCTCTGATACCATGTAGAAATTTCTGTTTGCCCACCCCGGTTTTCAGTTTCTCCTTATTTCTCCCATATAGTTAAATGCCCTTTCCCATAACCATACATTTAACAAGCTAAAAAAAATAAATTTGCTGAAAACACACATTCTGGAAATTTTAGAGAATGCTGGAAATTGCAGAAATAAAAGTCAGCAGTAATAAACAGCCATTAAAACACATTTAAACACTGAGATTTTTGGTCAATGTGACCCTGGAAAAACCCCCTACAACTCTTGGGGAAAACCAGTTTGAGAGCTCTTCTTTATCTCTGAAAATTGCCTTTTACAAGGAGAAATTTTCAGCAAAAAATCAGCAAGCAAATTTACAACTTATCTCTTTTCCCATGCTTCACAGCAAACTGGAAATTACAACAAACAGGACAGCAATAAATGTTGTACGGTCTCCTTGATTTTCGTGCCCACTTTCAGCATTAAATGCTGCTATATGGCCCTCGTTTTGTGTGCGGAAAAACCAGCAAACTGCTCCTCGATTTTTGTGCAAACCTCTCCTCAAAAATCGTGCCAAAATCTGCCTTTCACTGTGTGTTGAATCAGCTGTACAAATCTACTCAACTGCTGCCTTGGAATGTGTGCCAAGCTGTTGTCTCCTTCTCCTCCCTGCTCAAAAATCTCTCTTGCTCTCTTTCTCCTAATCTGCTCATGAAAGAATTGAATCGAATGTGATCTTTTCCTCCTTTTCCTCCCTTAATATAACTCCAAGTGACTTTTGGGTGATCCAAGTGACTTTTGGGTGATCTCTAAATCCAATGGCTGAAATAGATTTAGATCAATGGCTGAGATTAAATGCTCATTTAAATCTCATTTTTTATTTTTTAATTCACCCCACTTTAATAAAGACCCACTTAGTCATTTATTTCCAAAGTCACTTTTCCTTTATAATTTTTCATTGACTTTATAAAAGTCACTTTAAAATTAGACTTAGTAACTTTATCACTTAAAGTCACTTTTAAATTAGATTTAACTTTATAAAATTATAAAGTCACTTTAGGAGAAAAATTAAATTCTTTTGGACACTTTTCCCTAGGCCAAAGATCAAAGCCTAAGGGAACCACCTGTCCTCCGGTACCAAATTTCAACATCAACCATTTTCCTAAATCTGCATCTGCGTGGAGGTTGCAATGGAGACAGCTCAAAAAACTCTAGCTCTTTTCGTGATGCAGTCAAAGGAAAAGGCAAACTGCAGCAGAAAACAGCACCAACACCTGAGTTACCAGGTCCCTATATAGTGGAACAAAAAATGGAATCCCCTTCGCTCCAAGTGCATCTACCAGAGGTAATTGAACTACATACGGAACTATCCAATAAAGCTGTCATTTGTAGATTCAATGGTTACTAGCCAAAATCCATGGACAACAAACTGTGATATACATTTATGCTCAAAGGGTTTTTTCATTGTTGGCTTCAGCTCAGCCCAAGATAGAGACAGTGTTATCAATCAGGGGCCTTGGTTTTGGGGCAATGCTGGCCTCTTCATCACTCCTTGGTTCAATGAATTTGATGCAAACACTATGAAAGTTTCCACAATACCTGTTTGGGTGAGGCTCCATAACCTCCCTCTACACTTTTGGCATTACAAAGTTTTATCAGCTATTGGGAATTCCCTGGGGAAATTCCTAAAAATAGATGAAGACAGAGTCAGCAAAGGAATTGTCACTTTCGCCAGAATTTGTGTGGAGGTGGACCTGAGTCAGGGACTGCCTGATCACATCACATTGAACTACAACAATTCATTGAGGAATCAACCACTCGACTATGAGAATACTGCTTTCAGATGCCGCAGCTGCCTGCAAACTGGACACCTCCAATATAATTGCCCGCTGACCAGAAAGGACACCAAAGGAAAAAAGGAACAACAAAAAAGGCCTAAAGGCTGGCAACACACTGATCTGATGGAAGAAGAGGACTTGCAGTCAGAACCGCCAGAGAACCAAACAGAAACTGGTTTATACATGGGTCAACAATTGTATCAAGATGATTCTGCCCCAGATACTCATATGGAGCCAAAAAATATTCATCAGCAACTAGAACCTCAGTTGGAAGTTAGTGGAATAAAAAGAACTTATGGATCGGAAGGATCTGAATCCGACAAAGAGATACCTTTGAACACACCGGAAAACCAGTTGGCCATTATTCCACCCACTTCCGAATCGGAGGGTTGGAGGAGGGTGGAGAAGAAAAAGGGCAGAAAAGCATAGGCTTGCTGATAGTTATTTTGTTTTTTATTGTAACTTTTTTGTCCCCTTCATGGACAATTTTGGCATATGCTTATAGCATCTACTACATGTAATTTTGTCATATGAATAAAATTACGGATTTTTTCCTCGGAAAAAAAAGATACCCAACTACACAATGAAAAGCCATGCCTTCGGGGTTGAAGGGCCCACCTTCAAATATACAATCATAATAGATGGGCGAGGGACCACATGACTAGCTTAGATGGCAGAGATAATGGCACGTCGAGCTATTTGGTGGCTGCAAGGGGTTGCTGGCAGCCAACTGAGGACCATCTAGGAGAAAAAATTTCTCCTATGGATACCACCTACGGATGGTGGGTAATAGGTTCAAAACTTAACCAAACAAGATTCACGTCTATTCCTTAAATACTATTGTAGATCATCCTTTATAAACCACTAACTTTTTGTCCTGAATCTAAATATTGCAAGTACAACCTCAACAATTTAACAAAGGTAAAGGCTTTGGCTCAAACCTCAGATTTACATATCCAATGAAAGATCAAACTAAGTCTTGTTGCACAAAGTATGCCTCTTCTGCCGTTGTTTTACTCTAGATTTTCCCTTTAGCTCTGGCTTGAACAAACTTTGAGTTTCCCCTTAATACGAAGCCTAAACAGAATTTGATGCATCCCTTCCTCTGTAGCCTAAACAAGCCCCACTTCTGCTCTTTTCCTGCAACCTAAACATGCCTTAACTCGCCCCCCTGTTTGTGCCTTGAATTGGTCTAACTTGGCCCCCTGTTTGTGGCTTGCATAGGCCTAACTTGGCCCTTGTTTGCAGCTTTCACAGGCATAACTCAATCACCTGTTTGCAGCTAGCACAAGTCTAACTGGGTCTCAGATTAACAACCCTGCCTCCTCAAACTCATCTTTCCAAGCCTTACTCAACGCATCACCATAGAAAGAGAGAATAAACATGGAACCTAGAAACACTAGATAATTTAGCCTCTGCTCCAGATATGTAATTCTGCCCTCGGCCTCAGAGGATTCAGAATAATTCACATGAAAGAATGATGCCTTTAGTTGGGATCACAACTGCTCCATATATAGTTGTGAAAAGAGGGAGAGGGCCGACCTTCCCTAACAAATTTAATTTCAATTTCATAATTAATCCCATGATGAGGCTTCCATAGGCCTAACTTGGCCCCTGTCTGCGGCTTGCACTAGCCTAACTCAACGCCCTGTCTGCGGCTTTCACAAGCCTAACTCGACCTCAGATTAGTAGCCCTACCTTCTCAAATGCATCACCACAGAAAGAAAGGATAAACATGGAACCCAGAAACACTATATGATTTAGCCTCTGCTCTAGATATGCAATTTTGCCCTTGGCCTCAAAGAATTCAGAACAGTTCACATGAAAGAATGATGCCTTTAGGGGGCCCACGACTGCCCCATAGATAGTTGTGAAAGTGCAGGGGGGAGGGGGGGTGAGGTAATAGGAGCACCGACCGGCCCTAATAAATTTAATTTCAATCTAATAATCAACCCCATGATGAGGCGGACCCGAGCTTCCTTTTCAAAATCATTTTCAAAAAGAAAATTTGTCTTTCAAGGGATGATTTGGTGAATATTTTAAGCATGAAGGGGTTGAGAGGGTCACCCTTTTTGTCACTGCCAAGACCCATAAAATTTGCCCAAAGTCCAATAATTTTTCATATAAATTTTATGCCAAAATTTGGACCAAAACATCATTCAATATGGGCACCTTGACCATGACTTCAAGGCTTCATGTTTAGGAGGGCATATTTCCTCAACTGTGAGGAGCCACATGGCGTGCCACCTACTATTGGAAATGACATGACAGGAACTATCAGATGATGATGTTCTAGCATGCATTTTCGCCATCATTTGTCATTACAAGATTTGGGAAAGTAGGGCTTCTTCTGGCTTCTACTAGAGTTGACACCATTGACAATCAATTTTCAACAATATGGTGAAGAGAATGGGTTACTCTTGAAGTGAAGCTGAGGGGTAATAGGTTCCACTACCTTGCCATTATATCTTGACTTATACAAGAGCATACATATATAGTCATTTAATACCATATGTATAACTTTACTCTTCTTTCATAGCAGAACGCTTTAAGGTCGTTCATTATTTATTAATTTAAGATTTATATTCAAGCACATCCATATAAAAAAATGATTATTAGTAAAAGGTAGAGCTAGTGTTGCATATGATTGAGTATTTTAATGAAAGACTAGGGCTTATCATGTTGCATTTATGAATATAATGTTTACCTCTCATAATAAATGCTATAATGCAAAATGTATTCTATATCAAAAATAAATGTTCAGTAATGGAAAGCATTCTGGACAGTGTTGACCACTCCATGTCAACTACCCTATAGTAGTATACCCCTTTTTTCGCAAAAGGGATTTCATCATGTTCTACTGGTCAGATCATCCATGATTCATCATCAGTCGACAGTTTGTCAATTTTGTAAACTCATTCTGTATGTTTGTAATGTAAATGTTTTTAGTAAGACCATAATATATGTAACAACCTAAGTAAAGCTATTATTTTGATGACAATTTTCATTCTAGGAGGTTTTTTGTCTCACCGATTCATTTGTGTTTTTAAACACAAATGATCGGCAATGTTTTTCCCTTCAGCCTCACCTCAAAGCTATGGTGGATTTTTGTCGTCAAGATCTTACGTAAGTCTTAGTGTTCTAGTCGAGTCTTTTGTAAAGTGATTTGGAATAATTTTAGCTAATTGACTAAATTATTTTATTACAAATCACTGGGTCTACTAGATCATATTTGAGTCACAGAATTGGGTAAATAATTGAGGGTCTCTTTTATGGGTTAAATGTAATTATCTTGTGTAAATAATATTTTAGCCATAATGCTAAAATATTAGAGGGCTAGGAAAAATAATTAATCCTCTCATGTATCAATTAATTAAATTTTTTAGCAAAAATAAATTAAAAATCATAAGCCAAAAATTTAATTAATTGGAGTCAAGGTTAAGTCTTTAGGAAAAATAAATTCTCTAAATTAAAAAATTCGTGGGTTCTAGAAGAATTAATTTTTGGAGGTCCTCCACCAAGGGAATATTGAAAATATCAAGGAATTTTGGACCTTTGGGCCTTGGTAGTTAATTCAAAGTCAATTTTTTGAGGAAATTAACTCAAAATAATTAATTTGAGTTAATTAAAAAAGAATTAAAAGAGAAATTCGCAAATTTCTCAAAAAATAAATATTTCGACGGTGGAGATTAAAAGATAATTAAATCTTTATCAACGGTCAATATTATTTTGACGTGAATCAAGCTAACTAGCCGTTTTAAGAATTTGTCTATAAACTAGAGGTCATTTGTCTCACAAATCATCCGATTTTTCGATCGTGTAGTTGCTCTTGAGGCTCTCTTGTAATATTTTCTGGAATAATAATAGCGCAAAGTCTTTGGGGTTTACATTGATGGTGGTGTTCATCTCCTGCATCTTATGGTAATATTGCTTTTAATGTTCTGCTGAATATTATTTTTTATAAATTGCTAACTAATAGCTTTGAAGAATAATCTATTGCACAAATATCTTGCATAGTTTATTGAGTTTAAAATAAGATTTTAATTTAATAGAGTTAGCAAGTATTTCTAATTCTAGAAAAATTACATTGTTATTTTACGTCTCTATTAATATGATAGTTTAATTTGAAACATGCAAAAATCATTTGAATTTAAAAAATTGGGCATTTGGGGAAGTCTTCCACTGGACCAACTGACTCCCAAGGCATAAGATCATACTTAGCTTTATCATACGATTTTCCTTTCGCAGGATCTTTGGGGCTAGTACCTCATTTTTTTAATTAATTATTTTTTATATTGTGTTAAATAGATAGATCTGGCTAGAAAGAGCTTGAATCTACAGATCTGAGAGCGGAGTTAGATCTATACTCCTCAGATCTGATAGATTTATATTTTATTTGTATAGATTTGAGATTTTTTGTAGGATAATTTTGAATTTCTAACATCTGGGTTTTGGGTTTTGATTTTATTTTGTAAATATTCTGGATCTGTGGTTTTTTGTTTGTTTGTTTCTCCTTTGTACAGGTTTGTTGACCTTGCCGTCTACACCTACCTATAAGTTAGTGAGAAAAGTTTTCAACTCCACAAGGTGTGGTTCGTGGCAAAAAACTCAGAGAAGGGGCTGTCAAACTAATCCCGACTCTCTCCGTTTGAGCTATCTCCTAGATTAGCTAAGGGGGGTGGTACCTAATGAAAAGTTAAGTTAAAAGAGGATGTGAGTTTCTAGGAGAATTGTTAGAGTTAAATAGATTCTCTCTTTAAGATTTATAAGAAAAAATTGCTATGAGCAATAACCATCATAAGATAAGCATGAAATACATAAACAACAAGTGCCTTCCAAGTATTTCTCTTTAAGAAATGAAATTGTATTTTGCTTAAAATGAAGTGAAATGCTTTCAAATGGAAAGCCAAAATAAACCTAAAAAGTGAAACAATAAATTGTTAGCACAAGATATTATAAATGCTTTCAAAATGAATAAGTCTACAAATCAAAGCATGGAAACTATCCTGCTCAAAAGGATAAAAAAATAACTCAAATGTTAGACCAAGATGACAACATGCAATTAAGTTTGCAATCCAAAATAATAGTACTTGAAAGTGAAATCAACCATTCATGACAATATGCAATTAAACCAAAAGATGAGTCAATTTCCAAGTACAAGAAAATTAAACTTGTTGCAAAATTAAAAGAGATTACATTGCTTGCATCCAAAGTGCCTCTTGAAATAAGATTTGTATGTGAGACTTTAAACCAAAGCAAATGTGATGGAATGTTGTTCTTGGTTTCATTTTATTGTGCTAAGAAAAAGTTACAATTGAACTCTAGTCCTCGCCAAAATATTTGGATTTCACAATGAGGAGTCAATAGAGATAGAGGGTCCCTAAAAGTCTATTCAACCAACTTAAGTTAGAAGTAAGTTTGAGTGAGGCTTGGAGCCTTCCTATACTAAAATTCCTAGATGAAATGAAAATTGTATTAATTCCCCAAATTAAGCAAATGCTTCAAAGAGAAATAGTTTGCAAAACTTGAGAGGTTAGAATGTAAATAAGCTCATATGTTTTTGCACCATTGAATGGAAAATAAACAAGTAAAATGGAATAGATTTCTTTAAGCTACAATTGTTTCAAATAAATGATAATGCTTCAATAGTTTTCATGACATATAGCATAAATTGACCAAGTAGTGAAGCATATACTTAAAGAAATTATGAAACAATTTAAACTTGCCAAAGTATGAAGTGTTTACACATAAAATGAGATTTCCTCAAGTTTACAATTTGGAAGCGTATGCATGTGGGAATTTAAATACAAGATTAGTAAAAAATTGCATGTGGAACGAATGTATTGATTTTGAGCATGCACAATATGAAATTGAAAAAAACTAGAAAGCTAAGAAAAACGAGAAGCAAGATTAGGCCACCCACAAGAATCCCTCCTCTAAATGAGCAAGGGGGATGCCATAGGAAAAATCCAATGTTCCACCAAGGTTCTGGGACGAAGGGGTGAGGGAGCGAGGATATGCGGGAGCGGCCTATGCAAAATCTCCCCACCAATTTTTAGGAAATGTGGGGGGATGTCAGGGTATTAAAAACTTATAAATATAAAATATAATTTATAAATTGAGTCCACTATGACAATTGGGTTTGAATTGAAAAGGTGCAAAGCATGAACATTGATATGAATATCATTATCTAATATCATATAAATTTAGAATTCTAATTTATAATCATATATCATACATTATGATTAAAGTTTAAACCATATTGATGTTCCGCTTCCTACTATGAACATTGAATATTGAATAGTGAATATTGACATAAAATTATAAAAGTCAAGTCTGATACATCATACATCAAGAGTCAAAATTTTATAGAGTTAGAATATCATAAGAACATCAACATATCAAAAGATAAACGAGCATAATTTTGCTCAAGCCTCAAGGTAATGCCCCGCTAGTCTCTGTATCTAGCTGCTGCATGAATAAATCAGGATCAACCATATCACCATCTGAATCAGAATCACTAGCATTCTCAAACATGCTAAGTGGCACACCAACCCCCATCTGTCTCTCATTAAGTCTCTCCTCCATATCTACCTGTGCATCATCCTCTGGATCAACATCCCATCATGTTGCTGGTCCCTTCAAATACTCAGGTGTCTTCCTATGTTCAAGACGTAGGGCACTATGCACAGAGACTAACTTCTTCGTTCTTTTAGAGGTAAGCTTGTTCCTTTTGATAGAGTGGATGAAGCTATATGTGGACCAATTCCTCTCTGCTGCAGAGGAACTAGGAACATCTTGCGAATGGAGTGAGGGGCCTTGGCGAATAATGAATTAAATTTATAAAAAAATGAATTGAAACCTTAAAGTATTAAAACTAATGTTAAATTTTAATTATAAACAAAAATTATTTAAAAATATTGGGCCCCTCGATCCCCCACGTCCCCCCACGACCCCTCACGACCCTCTTTTCGGAAACGACCCCTCAGCACAAGGAAATGACCCCCTGACACGTCCCCCTGCGCACCTTGTTTTTTGGGAGCGTGGGGAAATGACCCCTTCTCGTCCCTAAGTCCCCGGAGCGCGGGGGAGCTAGGAAACTAGACCCCTAGGGGTGCGGGGGCGAGTCCTCGTGGAACACTGGAAAAATCCCAAGCTCCCTCCAACAATTTCTTTTTATCTTTTATTAGCGCTTAAAGTGGGTAAAAATGCCTCTAAGAGGGCAACCTAGAATACGAGGGAGATCTTTACAATGATGAGACTCTAACAAAGCTAGACTCTCTCCCCAAAAATATAACAACAAACTTGAAGATAAAAAAAACTCTCCAAAAGAGATTCACAAGGTTCAAAAGGCCCATGGCCTAGATGAGTTTGCAACTCTCTCTCAAGTGCTTATGGCCTCCCTGGAAATCAGTGTTTGGATAGCGTGAGGGGGTCTTGTATACACTCAAATGAGTAGTTTTCCAAAGCTTCTCCTCAAGCTCCTTACTGCCCAATGCTCAAGCCTATGGGCCACAAAACACAAAAAAATACCAATTGTCAGTGTGAAATTAGGAAAAAGAAACCAAAATTAAACTTAGAATTTAATTTACAAAGTAGTAGCTCAAGTAATGGGAGTGAACCTCCATACTTGCCTAGCTTTAGAAATGACTTTTGAATAGGAGATATAACTTTGAAAGAAGTATTTTGAATTTTAAATAGATGATCAAGTAGCTATAGAGTAAGAAAACTCCCTTTTTCTCTTTGTTGGATGGAAAATTTGGAGCGAAAAATTGATTGAGTCTTGGATCATTATGACTCTAGGAGTGAGTTGATCTAATTGAGATTTCTCCCACTTCTAGATGGATTCTTACACACAATACAAACGATCTTTCCTACACAGTTGAATACGTATTAGTTTGCACAAGATTAGAACAATATAATGAATAAGATAAACCAAACATTCCTCCTAAAATGAATTGGCAAGCTTATCCTTAGAATACTACTCTAATCAATGATATGTGCAAGATAGCTTCCACATGTCAATCCAAGCAATATGGCAAATATAAACTAATATTTATTCAATATGCGCAAGAAATTAAACACAATAGCAGTAGCATGAAAGGACATCACCTCATAATGCCAAGAGAACACTAGCCATATAGCTCTAAAATCTTGATTGTATTAAGAAAGTATGCAAGTACAAAATGACAGTTTTCTCAAGCCCAATAGCTTATTACATGATACAATATGAGAGCATATAGCCTCATTATATAGAGAGTTAGAAGCAAATTCCAAGGAAGAATGTATGTGAGAACTGAACTTGGAGCAAATCCCAAGGAAAGATAAGTCAAGTTTGATGTGGAGAAGATAGAGACATCATAGCAAAATCGAATTCCACAAGTGCACATCAAGGCAAATCGAATTCCATATATGGCATAGTAAGCTCATCCACGAGTGAATCCAAGTATTGTGATAACTCCAGCCAACAAATGCAAACTTGAACTAAGTGATGCCACATATGAAGATGATCCCAAGATAGCTCTGCGTGATTACTCCATGAATTGCGTGATTCCTCCAGGTGAAACTCGTAGTCCTCAAGAGTGGAGTGCTAAGAGTAGAAGAACTTGAGATAACTGTGAGATGAGGCCCCACCTAATCTTCAGTCCAAATATACCATAGAACGTTCTTTCAGTGCATGAGCTCCTATAATAAATTCGATTTTCCACATGTGCAATTGTTGCTTTATTTTTTGGAAATTCGATTTTATGAAATAATGGTGTATTTATAATGTAGTGTGCTTAGTGATCTTCCACATGTCCGTTGGCTCAACTCTTTGACTTAGGATAATTTCCAAGTCATTTCCACGTCATTCAGTCACATGGAATAATTTATTTCTCTCTATTTTATTTAATTCTAGCCTAATTAAATGCCAAAATTTCTACTAAACTTAGGAAATGTGGGTTTCGAGGGTTCAAAACACATTATTAACCTCTCAAAGTGTATCATAGTAGAAAGTTGAGGGTAAGAGGTGTAATTTTGATTACTCATACCCCATACAGCTTCTCTAGATTACACTTATTACAATTTAAATACAATTTTATTTGCAATTTTTGACTTGCAAGAAATCTAAAAATATTAAAAATGATTACCTAGACCTAATCAAATTCCACGAAATTTTTTGTGTGGTCTAGTATGGTAATATATACAGTCACCTCGGCTTTGGGGTAAAAAGTGAATGAAAAAACCCAGAAAATTATCCGCATCTGAAAAAGAAGGGGTAATTAACCAGATAAAAGAACACTACAAGGTGTACTCGTTCGTTGATCGAGTGTCAACATCTTAACCCTATTATAGACTCAAAACTCATTATTACTAGTATCACTTATTACAATTCCTCGCAGTGTGTGGAATCTGTGTACAAGAAAGATGATGAGAAGATAGAAGTAGAGCTAAAAAACTCTATTAATTGATGATCTCTGATGGTACAAGTGTCCTCTGGATCATCCTTGGGCATGGAGTCTTCATATAATCATCAAGTGCCACTATAGTGGTCAACAAGGTGTAAATGTGAAATTCTTCAAGGAAAATTTGGAGTTTGGAGACAGATCTAGGCTTTGAAGGGCAAAATCTTGTTTCAAATTTTGTTTGCAGGGATGAAACAATAAGATCATTCAGTAAAACTCCAGACCTGAGATTTCATTAAATTTTTGAGATCGATTTTGTGGCAAATATACAAATCTGGAGTGATTTTTTTTTGGCGAGGGTTTATGGTGAATTTTTTTTTTGTTTTTTAGGCCAAGGACAACTCTCAAGCCTAGCTGTTTCCTTTGCTGTCCCATTTATCCTTGCCACTGCCCCTTTGCTGCCATTGCCCCATCTCATTTCCTTTGTTGCCCTGCCTTTTTCACTATTACCTTACAACAACTTTTCTTCTCCTTTGGCGTGGCCTTTAGGGCTTGAAACCATACATTTTCATCACCTTGAGCCATTGTCATACAATTTTTGCCTCACTGTGGTGAAAATTTTGAAATATTTTCTGAGTTTGGATAAGATTTTTTTTCCATTTAAATCTGAACTTAAAGGAGAAGCTAAAATTCAGAGTTGACACAATTTTGAAGAAAAGAGTGGTTAGAGATTGGTGTTTTCAGATTTTCTCACCACTGGAAGATTTTGGCAAGGACTTCTAGGCCTTAGGCCTTAGGTTTCGTTCTCCAAACCTTTGTTTTTTTCATTGTCTCTGCATTATGCTAATAACTTTAAAACCGTGAGGTCAAATAAATAATTGGTGGTCATCTTGTCTATTTGGACTTTCATTCCCTTACATGGATTAATGATTGTTTCTCTAGCTGCTGTTAGCATTCCACATTAAGAGAATTAAAAAAAAACTTTAGGACTGTTTTGGCACTAAAGTAATTCACTGGAAAATAACTAGTTGGTTGCTGTCCTAAAGTTTTTCATTGGGTCTGTTGTCGCACAAATTGTCTAGACACCATGACAACGCTTAGAGTAAGGGCTGTCACTCTAATCCTTACTCACTTTGTTTAGACTTTTTCCTAGACAAGTCATGGGGGGTAGTCCTTAAGGTGAATGAATGAAAATAGCATGTGGAACACAGGCTCTAGGAGACTTGAAGATGGACAACATGATGAATTTAGAACAAATCTCGATCAACTGAGATGAATAGATTAACATAAGACACAACCACATGATAGAAATGATTATAGACTAGTGTCTTAGTATTCGATTAACCACAGATTGAACAACAACAGGATATCCCAAGTAATTTATATATGTGACAAATAGTGACGATCACGAATAATTTAATGTCAACGCCCAAAACCTTATCATGCAAGAGATTCCAAAAATAATTTTCATTAAGAATTTAGATCTAGAACAATTATCCAATAGGCAATATAATTTTTTAAAAACATTAATCGAACTTGCCAATAGAGAAATCACTTACCACGAAAGGACATCAAGGAACTTTAGATGAACAATTTAATTATTGCTTAAGAAATTAATTTAATGTGGTAAAATGAAGAGATTAAATTTTTAATGTGACAAAAGTAAATTAAAAGGGTTAATAAATCGAAATTTTAATGTGCCATGGGCCACATTAAAATTTTTAATGTGTTAGCGCAAATCCTCTTTTAATTTTATTCCTTAGCCATTCTAAAGTCACCAAAAGAAAAAGATTGTTTTTAAATGTTTTAGATTTTTTAAAATTTTTAAAATTTTTGGATTTTTTATTGTTGTCGCACAAAGTGTCCAGGCACCGCGACAACGCTTAAGGTAAGGGTTGTCACCCTAATCCTTATTCACTTCATTTAGACTCTCTCCTAGACAAGTCAAGGTGGGTAGTTCCTAAGGTGAATGAATGAGAATAGCCTGTGGAACACAGGCTCTAGGAGACCTGAAGATGGACAACCTGATGAATTTAGAACAAATCTTGATCAACTGAGATGAATAGATTAAACACAAGACACAACCACAGGATAGAAATAATTATAGACCAGTGCCTTAGTATTTGATTAAACATAGATTGAACATAAATAATATATCCCAAGTAATTTATATATGTGACAAATAATGACGATCATGAATAATTTAATGTCAATGCCCAAAACCTTATCATGCAAGAGATTCCAAAAATAATTTTCATTAAGAATTCAGATCCAGAACAATTTTCCAATAGGTAATATAATTTTTTAAAAACATTAATCACACTTTCCAATAGAGAAATCACTTACCATGAAAGGACCTAGATGAACAATTTAATTATTACTTAGGAAATTAATTTAATGTGGTAAAATGAAGTTTTAAATTTTTAATGTGACAAAAGTAAATTAAAAGGGTTAATAAATCGAAAATTTTAATTGGCCATGGGCCACATTAAAATTTTTAATGTATTAGCACAAATCCTCTTTTAATTTTATTCCTTAGCCATTCTAAAGTCACCAAAAATTAAAAAAAAGAAAGATTTTTTTTAAATGTTTTAGATTTTATTTAAATTTTTAAATATTTTGTATTTTTTAATGTTTTAGATGTTTAAAATTTAAATCAAAAATGAAAACACATTTTTAAATCATAAATAAAAATAAAAAGATGTGAAACAAAAAACAAGGCAAATAAAAATCAAATCAAATCTAATAAAACCAAAATCAAATTAAAACAAATCGAAATGAAAAATAAAGAATCATGACCAAATCAAATTTCAAATGAAAAAAGAATACATAAACCCTCATCCCTAAGGCATAAACAAATTAAATGAAATGAAAATTTAAAGTAACCTAACATAAAAGATAAAGTAAAATGAAACCTAAAGACAAAAATTGGATTTGAAATCTAACCTAGCTTATGTGCATACAAGTGAAATAAAAAAGGGAAAACATGTTTAAGTGTTTTGGTTGTTGCGTATGCAAGTTGGAAAGGGCAGTGACGACGACAGGAAAAGAAGGAGACGTGAGGTAGATCCGCACAGGTTTGCAGGTGAAGGAGCCTAGGCGGAGGAGCGAGGAGTTGTAAATGCAAGGGAGAATAGATAAGGGAAGGTCACAGGAGGAGAGGGAGTAGAAACAACGGAGGAAAATGCAGCAACGAGGGATCATGTTTGAGCGACGGATCACGTTTGAGCGAGGAGGACAATGAGGGCAAGGGTTAGCAAGGGTTCGAATGTAGCGGAAATGGAGTATGGGACAACAGTCGAACGGAGCTGGACGCTCGCAGCAAATGGAAGAGAGAGCCGCTTGCAGCAAATGGAAGAGAGAGCTTGGTTAAGTTTGCGAAGTGGAAATGTAACTACGACAGTGGTTTTCTGTAGGTAGAAACACAGGATGAGGAGGCTACGATGGAGGAAGCCACAAGTGCGGGAGGGAGCTGCGGATTTGTAGGTTAAGGCACAGGGAAGAGATCTGCGGAAGAGGAAGGAGCAGCCCACGCAGATGAAGAAAGAGGATTCGGGCAGCAAGGAGAAGAGGATGGCTAAGGTTTGCAGATTTGCAAGAGCGAGGGTTAATGTTGCAGCTCAATGAGATAAGGGTTTCTTACAGTTTTAATGGAGAATGCAAGCAGCAACAAAGTGCTGTGGGCCTTCGTAATTTTTTTTCGAAATTTTGTAGCGAAACAAAAACCCAACCATCATATCCAAAAACTCAGACAAATGGTAGCCAAAAAACCCCAAAAATTCTGATTAAAATGTTAAATCCTTTTTCTTCAGTTTTATTCCTCAAACCATCATGAAAGTTTCCAGATCTAAAAATTTCACAACCCTTCCCTTGGACTGCAAAATTAATTTGAATAATATTCCTGCAAAATGATGTTGATAAAACCCAGAGATCCAGATCTTACCCTCCAGAGCTTAGATCTGGACTCTACACAGATTTATTCCTCAGATCTGTAGTTGCATGACAACAAGAAAACACCCAAACCATATATACAATGATAAAAATTAAAACCCAGAAGAACCCATCTTAAAAAAAAATAATTACAAAATTTACAAGCTGCAGGTTCTAATCAGCTAGATCTGTCATTATACCGCACAAAAAAATAAAATTTTTAAATTTTGAGGTGCGAACTCAAAACTCTTTGTGCATCACCAACAAAAAATCTTATGATAAGATTGGGATTAATTTTACTGGGCTCCTCAGAAAACAGATCGAGAGTTGGCTGATCCAACTGAAAACTTCCCCTAATGTCCGAGGATCTAAAATCAAGATTTTTCCTGCAAAACTTAATCCAACCATTAAAAATAGAGCGAGAAAGTAATAAAAAAAATTAGACAAATAGAGATACCTGTTGTTATGTTCAAAATTTAGATTATTATTCAAACCTCAGCAACTAAACAAGATACCTGTACTCAAGTCACTCTTTAGAATCTATTATCAATGGCTTTAGAAAGAATTATGTATGAAAACAACACATCTTACAGTATTCCTATGAAGAGTAACACCAACAAACTTTACCCCAAAGTCTTTCTTTATTATCCAGGAAAAAGATTACACAAGAGCTTTTTGCTAAGCACACGACTCAAAGGTCGGATGGATCGACTAACAAATGACTTCCTATTTAAAGATAAATCCTCCAACGGCTAGTTTGAGTGATTCTTGTCAAAACAATCTCGACTGTTGATGAAGATTAAAAATTCTTTTAATCTCATCCGTCAAAATATTTAGTTCTTGAGGAAATTCGAATTTTTCAATTAAATGCATTTTAATTAACTCAAAAATTATTTTTTTGAGTTATTTTCCTCAAAATTTTGACTTTGACTTAACTCCAGGGATCAAAGGTTTAAAATTTATCAAAATAATTAATTTACCTTAGTCCCTGGGCTTCTTAAAATCTAACTTTTAAGCACTGACAGATTTTGCCTTTGGAGAATTTAAATTTACTTAGGGCCTAAAATTAATTAAATTTCTGGCTTAGGATTTTAATTAATTTTTGGCCATAAAATTTAATTAGTTAACCTATGAGGGGATAAATTATTTTTCCACCCCTTAAGACATTTTACATCATGATTTTCATATTTTTTTACATCATAAGGGGGAAAACCCATTTGTAATAGACCCTCACTGACTATCCATTTTTGCGATACAAATATAATCCAGCAGACCAAGCAATTTGTAATAAAATAACTTAACCAAATAGTTAGGATTATTCCCAAATTATTTTTACATAGACTCGATCTAGAATACTAGGACTCGCCTAGATCCTATCGACAAAATCCATTTCAACTTTGGGGTAAGACTGGAGGAAAATTCTGCCGACCATCCGAGAATGGATCGGTGAGACAAAAAACCTCCCAAAATGGAGATCGTCACTAGAAAAATAGGTTCACCTAGGTCGTTACATACATGACACGGATCTACTGAGATTATTTACATTATACACATGCATAAAGGTTTTACATAACATTTTGGAAGTCAAGCTGATGATGATAACTGGACGGCACATACACATCAATCAAGTGCTATCCCTTTTGCGAAAAAGGGGGTGTATTGCTATGGGTCATTGACACGTAGTGGTCAATAGGGTCTTTCAAAACTCTGAATACATTGCTGGCTTTGAATGCTCTTATTTGGTTGGTATCTTGTTGAATATGTTATATAATAGCCTTAGCATTACTCTCTTGTCTCATTGCTGATACACCTTATTGAAAGATATCTCTTATTTGCATTTAGAGTCTAAAGGGATTTGCTAAGTTTAACACTCAATTGGGTTACAATCTTGAGCGAATATTGGGCTCCTTTACTTGAAATCATTGACATATTTTGCGATTATCTAATTGAAGCATCAATAAGTATCATTGATAATCTCAAGCATTGGCATCTTGTGTTAGAATATTTTAAGAGCATTTACATAACCTATTGCTTCCTTTGAGATAATTTTCATTAGCGGATAATTTTCTGATCGAGTAATTGTTGGTACTCTAGTTCTCTTTTGCCATTTGGTTAAAGCATTATGGATCTTGGTTAATCATTAATCCACATTTGGCATCTGTAGATTAGCGAACACAATTGTTAAAATTATTGGGTGAAAGTATTTGCAATTATCTCATTGATTAAATATCCAAGCAAGCAAATATTCTAATGTTCATGGTTCTATGATTCTTGTGTAGTGCTCAATTGGGGGAGCTTTAGATCTATCTAAGTTATTTTGAGTCATATCTCTCATACTGGTAATTCCTAAGAGATTAATTAAATAAATTCCATCTTCATTACATTTTGTTAGCACATTGGCAATTTAATCTCTTGAAGTATATTTACTCTCTCGTGAAGCAATTGCAATTGTCATCTTGCATCTAATCTTGCAAGATATTGTATTGTGAGTTCAACTCATAATTGTAAGACATTGTAATGTGAATATCATAATTACTTGTAAATTGCTCTCAGATTGTTAACTGCTCATATCTCTGATTGTCTTGATCCTTTCTAATATTTCCTGGCAGCATTACTTACCTTATAGCTTGAAGTATTATTGTGCAAGTTCTTAATTTATTTAAGCATTGGTTATTAAGGCACTGGTCTCTTATTTTCCATCAAGTGTTGTTTGGATCTAATTGAACATATCGATCTTAGATTGCTCAATTTAATAGCCTAACTTTCCATCTAATCTTAGTTCAAGTTATTTAGGGAAGTGATTGCTTTGCCTCCTTGTCTCCTAGAACTTGTTGTTCCAAAAAGTTTTCTCTTTCTATCTACCCTTAGGTACTACCCCCTTTAGCTTGTCTAGGAGAGAGCTAGAATGGAGTGAGTAGGGATTAGGGTGACAGTCCCTATTCTGAGCGCTGTGCCTTAGGTGTACACTTTGGGCGACAACAGACACGATTCAAAATATTTTTCTTTCCATTGAGAAACTATAGTTGTATTCCTTCTATGCCAGCTTGTAGGTATTTTTGTGGGTCATAGAGATCAAGAGTCATAAGACTTTTAAGTTTTTTCTACTTTATTTGTAAAAGTTATCACCTTTCAATGTTATGGGTTGAAAACCTTGTAGAATTGGAGATTAAGTAGAAACAAAGGGCAAGAAGTGCACAATGAACAAATAGAGAAATCATGTGAATGTATGCGAAGGTGAGGTTTGTCATGTATTTTCTATTTATCCAAGGCAATTCCCCCGCCTCAAATCCGGTTCGACTCTCTTGTGTCGGCCATTAGTGATCTCTTGTAATTTACACATGGTGTATCAGGGTTATCCCTGATCAATATTCTTTTCCACTTTTTTAAGTTTCTTACATGTCCTTTCTGGTGAATGTAGGCTGTCGTTTAGTTAGTAAGATGTTTAAACTCCAATATTAATACCAGCTTTGTTGTCACAATAGCTCTCCAAACTGGGATGTAAAAATAACCTAGTGGGTTACCTCTCTATCAACACTGTTAATGATTTTTCTCTATTTTTGGGATTGAAGAATCTCCGAGGGGAACTCAGTTTCTTCCAAAGTGAAGGGTGTATTGTGTGAGTTCCATCTGCTAAGAAGCAAGAGGGCGTGCAGTTTTCCCTTCATGATATGTCACATGATGAAAAAGGGCTCATCTTATGTTCCTTTTTTTGCAATAAAGCTGACATAAGTAGTGAAGCTCTTTGTCATCCAATTCACTGTAGTGTTGTGGCTTTTGCAGATATGTATATACAACATTGATTGCTGTCCTTGGAAAGGCAAGGAGGCCGGTAGAAGCATTGAACGTCTTTCATGCGATGCGTGTAATGTGCTTGTTGTTGTGATTAGCTAGATATAATCATTTATTTATAGCCTTTGATATTAAAATGTTCATAGGTTCTATGTGCATTTATTTTTCTGCAGGAACATATCTCCTCTTACCCTGACATGCCGGCATATCATAGTATCGCAGTTACTCTTGGGCAAGCTGGCTATCTCAAAGAGCTTTTGAATATTATTGATTGTTTGCGGACAGGTCCTTCCAAGCTAATGAAGAATGTGAAATTTCTACATTGGGATCCTCGGCTTGAACCAGATGTTGTAGTCTATAATGCTGTAGGTGATTGAAAGTTCAGACTTTTTTGTTCAAACTTTTTAAAACTGTTTACTTGGCTCTTGTCTTCTTTTGATAGGGTAGCAATAGGAGCTTATTTTGCACTCCCACAATGTTGTTACATTGGAAGTACTTTTGGGTCCCATTCACATACTTATTGTGGTCATTCATTGGACATTAAGAAAATTGTATTATCTTATTTTATCTATCACAACCATGTATATGGACATGTAGTTCTTCCCCCTCCATTCCATTTGATATGTTTTGGGAAGGGAGAAAGATGCTTTGGATTTATGATTCCTGATTGGATCCTAGCAGTATACTAAATTTTCAAAGTTTTCATTTTTATTTTTTTCACAGGTCATAAATGCCTGTGTTCCTTGGAAGCAATGGAAAGGAGCCTTTTGGGTGTTGCAACAAATGAGGCAAAGTGGGTTGAAGCCATCTAGTGCAACATATGGGCTTGCAATGGAGGTATTTGACAAATCTGCAAATCAAAATCCTACAAAATTTTCAACTCTTTTGAAGTATTTGATTTATTTCCAATTATTCTCTTTTCTTTTCTATTCTAGTTGTTTTGATTTTGTTTGTGATTGTTCAACAAGGTTAGCAGCAAAAACTTTGTGATTTTCCAAAACCCAAAAGTTGCGATATCAGTTACATGGAATTCCTTACATTGGCATGTGATTGGTAACATGGAATGCAGGTATAGCTGAACCAGGGGGCATTACTGCTATAGGCTAGTCTCTTATTCTGTCTATACATATTAACTTTTACCAGTGTTGTTGAAAACAAATAATAGCAACCCACTTTGTAGAAAATTATGAAAGATAAAATAAATATCTCCTAGATAGGGAATTTATTCTAACTCCAGAGTTAAGCATAACACTTAAATGTCATGACAACTTGATTTACTCAACTGAAGTGTGTTTCCAGGTTAGGTGTCCATCAAATCCTGAATTATGCATACAAAAAGCTATTGTGTGAAAACACTAATATCTAAGCTGTAAAAGCTTCTGTTAACGAAATAATTTTTAGTTTTAGTTTTTATTTATTTTTATGATAGTTATATGTCTCATCAAAATATCTACATTAAGTTTCCGATGGTGTGTAGAAAGGAACACACACCCCCACTTTTGCCTCTGCTGGCATTTGTGCAAAAGGCATTTTGGTGGTCAGGTCGAATTTTCCATGGAAGCTCTTTGGCTTTTTAGTCCCCTACAGTGCTACATGCCTCCGAGGGAGATTCTGAATTCTAATAAGGTGGACAAATTTAGAAGCATCTCCCCAGGAGATGATGACCAATTTGATTGATTGTCACATCCTGAAATTTTGCCTGGTCTTTGCTGTTAGCAAAGACTTTGTCAACTTGGATTTTGGAACATATTTCTCAACTCTCATCATGAAGAAAGAGACATCAACAGGTTTTCATTGACCATTAACTGATCTTTTAAACAGAACAGTCTGTGTACTGTTGACAAGAATAACTTGATGGGCATTTATGTAGCCTAGGAGATGACAAATATCAGAGCTGGTACTTGAGGACCATCCTATATGATGGATTTGAACAAGTCAAATTCTCTGGTTCCATTTTTTAATTGTGGTGCAGGTAGAAGAATTTGCGAATGGGCTTTCAGCAAACTTCATAAAATAATGGCAGATGCTGACACACCTTATGTGAAGTAGTGGACACAATAGTGTCTAACTTTATTGATTCTAGGCTTCTGCAAAATTAATCTTCATGATGGGAATATCTTATTCCCATCCCAACCACTGCTGGAACACATGGATGGTGGTGATCACGATGGGGTTTTTCCGGGGGTTTGTCCTACTGTCCTGCGGTTTATACAAAGTCCTTGCGGTCGAGGCAATTCACGCGAATGGGGTTCTGAAGCTTACATAATAGATTCTAAGGAGTTAGACGAAATTGATGGATGTTGAGTCAGCGTGTAAGGCTAGTCAGTGTTGAAAATGTAACTAGTTTTAGTCTTCATAATTGTTGTACTCATTTCAATATGTATCCTATGTAACAAACAAGAAAAGAAAAGAAAAGAATATTATTATTAAAGCATGGGTTTCATGCTCATTATTGATGGTCATCTAGGTAAAAGCATGTTCTTCGTGCTTCTAGGGTTTGTTAGGTCTTAGGATTAATTGTCTTGAGTCAAAGGAGTCAACTTCATGTTTATAAGACCCTTTCGGGAAAAATGTAACTGTAAAAGGAATTATTTTGAGTCTGAGAAACTCCAAAGTTAGAAGTCGGCCTAAAGGAGGGAATTTGACCCCTTGAGAAGGCTATGTAAAGAAGTAGTTCGACCTCATTTGGACACACTCACTTCACAAGTTCGATCTATCAAGAAAGAGTTTGATTTATAGTTGGGAAGTTGGAGGAAGGAGAGCCAAGGTCTAAAAGAAGAAAGAAGGATGTAATATCTTGGTTTTGGGCTCTATCTTTGTCACATGTGTGAAGTTCTAGGGTTTCTGGTTCTGCAGAAGGAGGCCAAAGTTGTAGGTTTGAATTGCAAAAGGACGAAGTGCAAGATCTTGTAGTTGGGAGGGAGGAAACCTTGTATTGACCTTGCCGACCTTGGAAGAGCAATCTTGCTCTAGGCAGGTCTCGAAAGGAGCTGGATTAGGGTTCCCAAAGAAGCTGCAAGACCGAAGTTGCAGAATTGAGTTGTAGTAATGAAGTTGGTACGTTGAAGTTGTAGTATTGAAGCTAGTTGGTACATAATTAAGGAAGGACTTGAGGAAAGGCTGACTTAGTACTAGGAGAAGGACTTGGTCTAGGGTTTGGGTCTTTATATCTCATTTGATGTAGATTCTAAGAAGAGAAGAGTTTCCAGGTTTTTCCCTTGGAGGGGTTTTGCCCTGGTTGAGAGCCTAATATTTGGTCTCTATTGTTGCTATTACTGTTCTTGATATTGTTTAATGAAAAGATATAACTAAAGAACATAAAGAAGATAAATAAGTTTCACAAGCAAATATCAAGGTTAAGGAAAATAAGATTAATAGCTGCCATTATCCGTTCTCTAACATGGTATTAGAGCTAAGGTGAACAAGGAAGGCAACTAGAAGGACACTAGAAGGGATTACTTGTCAAGGGGAAGGGAAAAAGGAAACTTTCAAGATAAGACTAAAGGAGAAGTATTCAAGAAGGATTGAAGACTCACCTAGAAGTAGGGTTTCTACATTGAAGAAAATCAAGTCTACATCAAGCTCACATCTAAAGAATAATTTGAAAGGAAGACTTCAAGAAGATTGTTGATCTCTCTCTCTGGAAGAAGTTCTATTTTGAAGGTATCTTTGAAGGAAGCATCAAGGGACTTCAGAAGCTATTATCAATGACACTTCAAAGATCTTGAAGGCATCAAGAAGATTGAAGATATCATCAAGTAGAATCTTGATCTCAATTAAGTATCATATTACTACATGTCTGAATCTTCAAGTCATATGGGTTCTTTGTTCAAGGAGAGAAATAAGCTTGTTGGGGCATCAAACTATCTAGCATGGAAGAAAAGAATCAACTTGATATTCACAGAACAAGAAATAATGGAATATGTCGTTGGGGAAATCACTAAACCAAGCAAGGACAAGACACAAGAACTAGCAAAGTACAAGAACGGGGAAGTAAGGGCTCAATGGATCATAGTTGAATCACGTAATGATTCTCTTGTTTCATTTGTTGCAAACCTAAAGACTCCCAAGGCCATGTATGAAAATCTAGTGAATTTATACTCTGTAAGTACATCAGAACAAAAGATGTCTTTGTGGAACAAGTTATATAGAATGAAGAAATCAAAGGATGAGGATGTGGCAACCTTTCTCATGAGATTCTCTCAACTAAGAGACCATCTGCAAAGAATTGGGGAACCAATTACTGATTAAGACATAACTATCTGTGTACTAAATGCATTTCCACCAGAATGGAGCAACTTTGCAACGAGCATCTACTCCAAGAAGGATTCAACTCCCTTTGATGAGATGTGGGCTCAATGCATATTGGAAGAATCAAGGATCAAGGTCAAAGATGACATTGGATCAGATGAGCAGTCTCAAGCCTTTCTAGTTTATGTCAAGAAGTTGAAGAAGGGAAAGTTTGGAAAGTCCAAGAAGAAAGATATGTCCAAGGTTCAATGCTTTAAGTGTGACGAGTTTGGACATTTTGAGAAGGACTGTCCAAGCCTATAGAACAATAGGAGAAAGGAAATGTGTGAAGATCATGTAGTTGAGGTAGTGGAAGAACCTGAGAAGAAGTTGAAGAAGGAAGAAGTGAAGGATCTTTACTACTGAAGAAGGTTCATTAATTGTTAGGTTCTTTATAGGGATTAGTCTTTCTTTTAGGACAATATGTTTTACATAACGTCATAGAAAGAAGCATATGATAGTAGCATGTCTAGAATTTACATGATTAAGTTGCTTTATAGAGATAATCTAGTCCATAGTTTTAAAAACCGCCCGACATGAACCTGAAATTGTTCAAACCGGCCGGTTCATTAGGCAACCGGATCGAACTGGGAAAAACACTCGGTTTAAGGGTTGACTTCACCAAAAAATCACATAAACTGGACCAAACCAACTGGTTTATGATGGAACCGACCGATTTATGGTCAAACCAACTGGTTCCATCATAAATCGGCTGGTTTATTGCGAGGCCAGCTACGAACCCCACACAATGCAATTTTGTTAGTTTTGAAGCTATTTTGAGGGAAATTTGGGGTTGTTTTCCTCCAAAAACAACCCCTCTAAGAAAAGCATCCCTACCCTCTCATTTGCCTGACACATCTCAACCCTAGCAATGTTGGCAATTAATGCTAATGTTAAATTCTTAAAGTAAAAGTGACATTTCCATTATTTTTCATTTTCATCCTTTTACTTAAATTTTTACATTACTATGAAATGGTTCAGGATGTTTGAGAGTGGTTTTGACCTCATTGGATTTCATATGGAGAAACTAGAATTTTAGATTTCACTTAAAATTCAGCAGACTTAATGGTTTTCAAGATTTCATGGTTTGGAGGTTTGCAATGTTTCCATTTGATTCTATCATGCATGAGGGTATGAGATTGGCATTTGATCAAGAGCATGAAGCCCTTTAAGAACCTTGATGTTGGTGGCATTGATTGTTAAACTTTGTTGATGTTGGTGGTATTGATTGTTGAACTCGTCTACCATGGGCTTAACAAGAATGTACCCTTCACTCAAAAGAAAACAATTGGTTACGCATGCTAATATTTTTCTACCACATTATAAGATTGAGGAGATGAACCCCTCACTCAAACCAAAATCATTGTTTAGGCATGTTAAACTTTTTCAATTTTTATCATTTTATAAGGTTGAGCAATCTAAGTGTAAATACTTTGAGCTAGATGATTTATGTATCTCTTGTTGATGATCCCATTTCTAGTAGTGCTGAATCAATGATGAGTTTCATGAGTGACCATGTTGATCAATGATTTGTAGTTTTGATGTCTATTTTTGCTACTACTACTACTACTACTAAAGTTGTAGAGGAGTTTTAGGAGTCCTCAAACTCTGAGCCATATTATTTATGTAGCTCATGTTGATGATCCCTTGTCTAGTAGTGGTGATGAGTTTGATCATGATGAGGAGTGATCATGTTGTTGATCACTGATATGTAGACTTGTAGTAGGTCAGTGGCCCCATAGCTTAGAGCATTGTTTTCAGACTCTAGAGGCCATTTAGAGCCTCATTGATTATGTATTTTGTTGCTGATATGTATTGCACTCGGTGCCATTTTGATATATTCAACTTTGCATGGTCTATGGATAAGCAAACCTTGCATATTTTGTCTCTATTGGTTTGGAATCATGGTTTTAAATCTTAAAAATAGTTTTTTTATTAAAAACTAATTATTTCATGTATTTTTTTTAAAGATCGGTTCATTGAGATTTGACCAATCCCAGTTTGACCGGTTCCGGTCTAAAACCCAGTTTATTAGGTGGACCGGTCTGGTCACCAGTTCCAGTTTTTAAGACTATGATCTAGACAGATGGATAGATAAACCATTTTGCATATTGATCATCCATGCATTATCCAACATTATGTTAAAGGAAGTCGTCTTGCTTACATGGATCATCATGATCTTGGACAACCATAATTATGACAGGTTCTTGGAAGAAGCACTATGACAATGGTTAGTAGACATTCCAGGTAATGTGGAACCAATACTGGTAAAGGGATGAAAGAATGCAATGGGTCAGGATGCAGGTTCTTTGTGAGATATATGGATAGCTGGATGATTGGATGAAAGCATAGGAATGCATGTTGGATATAGAACTTTGGATAAGGTTCATATGTATCAAATCTTGTGGAGAGAAGGTGGTCATAAAATATTCTTAGGTATATGGATATATGACGCTTGAAAAGAATAGGATTTGACTTAGTTAAGGATGTATAAAGAATTTAAGACTAACATCCAGTATAGTCTCCGAAAGAAAAGTTGTAACTTGGTAATCAAGTTCGATCCTTGGGCACTCTAATGCATGAAGGAAGATTCATATGGAGATGGACCATGAGGATGTTGATGGAACGAGAAGGTCATCATAATGAGGTAAGTTTGATTTTCATTATTGTTGGTTATCTGGTTAACATATTATTTTGCTACCTGGTAGAATGTTGCAGGGATACATGATGACAATTGAGGCAAGTTCAATAGTATGGATGAAAATGTATTCAGATTATTGAGGGAAGATGAATATCTAATACTTGGCAACTGTGAAGTCAAGATGTGGACATCTTGGGATTAAAAGGTAGCAGTGCGAGAAGATAACCTGAAGGTCAAAGGAAGATCACTTTCAAGAAGAAGCTATGATCAATTTGAAGTTTGGAAAGGCTCAATGTAATGGCTTCATATCAAAGAAGAAATTGATGAGCAAGAAGTTTGGCATGGAACCTATCACAGATTGAAGAGAGAAGGTGGCTCCATGATACCTTGAAATAAAGAAAGCTTGATGATGTAGAGGAAAGAGGGAGCCGGGCAACTATGAAGAACTGGTAGCTGATACTCTTATGAAGACGAGCTGTAAGGCTTGTGATGATGACTTCCCAAATAGAAAGGAAGTCTGGGATCTGCTCTAGGTTTGAGAGGGAGTAAAGGAGTCTCCTTGTATTGGTGCAATATTCTATTCTCAAGATTAAAATAGAATAGGGATGTCCTCTTTGGTTGAGAGAGATTGATGTTGGACATCACATGATCATTCTCCTCTTCAGGTGAGGAAGAGAGAATGACAGAGGATTGGATAAGCATTTTTGGTATCAAGAGGATATAGGTATCCAAGAGAAGACTGGTCGAAGAGGACTGATATTCTTTAAGGACTCATTGGAGATCCAAGATAAGAATTTCCTAAAAGGACATACCTTGTAGACATCGGGGTGGGGTATGTACCTTGTAGAGGTAGTGTGGTATCACACGTAAAGCCTCCCAACATAACGTTCTTGATTAAAGTAGAGCCTGTCTAGTTAGACCTCAGAGACAACGCTGGTCATGCTGATGATGCTTACAATATGGCTTATCAATCTGACTCTTCTGAGGAGAACTCATCAATTTGAGATATGATGTTGTACTGGTTGTACAATTATGAATACCTCCCTAATGAAGAGGGAGTGTTGAAAATGTAATTAGTTTTGGTCTTCATAATTGTTGTACTCATTTCAATATGTATCCTATGTAACAAACACGAAAAGAAAAGAAAAGGTTATTATTATTAAAGCATGGGTTTCATGCTCATTGTAATGCCTCGCCTATAAATAAAATACGAGTATTAGCATACATACCAGACCTCCATATGGTAGCTACGATGCATGGACCCGCATGTATTGCACTATATGTAAACTAGTTACTACAGGAGGAGATATAAATTAAGGTAATAAATTAATACCTCACTAGAGTATCATATATATGGTAAGTCTTTAAAACCAGCAGAAAATATTAATTTTAAAGTACAGATTAAAATTTACAATTTAAAATTAATAAAATAATAATATAAATTAATTAAAATTATAAATTTTATAAATTTTATTAATTCATTAAAAACTAAATAAACCTTATTAAATCAAAATACGTATTCAAATAAAAATCAGTGAAATCAAATGAGATTTGATTTCATAAAAGTTACACGTAACCAAAATATTGACATGAAGATGAGAAGAAGGCGGTGGATGAGGAGATAAAAGGAGAGGGGAAAAGCCATTTTGGGGGAGAAAGGCAGCAGAGTTAAGAACAATTTTGGATACTGTAGTACAGTTATGAAGGGAACTTGAGTCTTGATTATACTGATGTTTTTGGGCACGGGGGAATCCGATTGCTTCAATTGAAAGATTTCTGAGACTGATTACCTAGGTTGTACTGAGTTCGGTAGGGAGGTTTTGGCCGTTTTAGTAACGCAGCCAGACAAGAATTGCAGTAGAGCAAACAGATCGTTAGCAAAGCAGACAGGTTGGTATTCATTAAATTAATTATTTAAATTCTATATGTAAAATTTCATGTTCTGCTATTTTGAAATTAGCTTGAGACAGGGTTCTTACACTCATTATTGATGGTCATCTAGGTAAAGGCATGTTCTTCGTGCTTCCAGGGTTTGTTAGGTCTTAGGATTTATTGTCTTGAGTCAAAGGAGTCAACATCATGTTTATAAGACCCTTTCAGGCAAAATATAATTGTAAAAAGAATTACGAGTCTAGAAAGTCTGGGAAACTCTAAAAGTACAAGTCGGCCTAAATGAGGGAATTCAACCCCTTGAGAAGGCTATGTAAAGAAGTAGTTTGACCTCATTTGGACACACTCACTTCACAAGTTCGATCTATCAAGAAAAAATTCGATTTGTAGTTGGGAAGCTAGAGGAAGGAGAGCAAAGGTCTAAAAGAAGAAAGAGGACGAAATGTCTTGGCTTTGGGCTCTATCTCTCTTACACGTGCGAAGTTCTAGGATTTTTGGTGCTGCAGAAGGATGCTGAAGTTGCAAGTTTGAATTGCAGGAAGACAAAGTGCATAATATTGTAGTTGGAAGGGAGGAAACCCTATATTGACCTCACTGCCCTTGGAAGAGAAGTCTTGCTCTAGGTAGGTCTTAGAAGGACGCTGGTTTAGGGGTCCCAAAGAAGCTGCAAGACCGAAGTTGTATAATTGAGTTGTAGTATTGAAGCTCGTAGGTCGAAGTTGCAGTACTGAAGCTGGTTGGTGCAGAATTAAGGAAGGACTTGAGGAAGGGCTGAATTGGTACTAGGACTTGGTCTAGGGTTTGGGTCTTTCTATCTCATTTGAAACAGATTCTAAGAAGAGAAGAGTTTCTGGGTTTTCTTGTTGGAGGGGTTTTGCCCTGGTTGAAAGCCTAATATCTCTGTCCTTGATTGTTGCTATTACTATTCTTGATATTGTTTGATGAAAAGATCTAACTAAAGAACATAAATAAGATAAATAAGCTTCACAAAAAAATATCAAGGTTAAGGAAAATAAGATTAATAACTGCCCCTATCTGTTCTCTAATAGCCAAGAGATAGAACTAGTTGATTTTGAGGATTAGGCTCAAATTTTCACCTCATGGTCTCTGATGTCGTTGGAAATGGCATTCTGGCAGAGAGAAATATGTGATGAGATGAGTGATATCCAAATGAGGAGAGAGGTCACTTATATTTATACACTTATTTGAGGGTGAGGAGACACATCTATTGGGCTTTTATGCCTACATTTGACTGAGGCCGACCTTGACAATTTGTGCATGAGAGAGAATAAATTCAAAATTCCATTTATGCTTATCAAAATGAGATGATCTTTGTATCAAAATTGGACCTCTTGAAACGAGGAATCCAATGCAATAATCATCTCCATCATATGAGCTGTCCTAAGGTGGAATTTGGCCCTAGTTGCCAATTTTAACAATACTATCAAGCATGAGCATTCCAACCAAATGAATGCCATTAAGGATAGGGTATGGGACTCGATTAAGACAATGAAGGATGATCACACACAACAAATAAGAATAATGGAAGAAAGGCAATTACAGGTAATCAGTGCCATGGGGGTTAACTACGCTGACAAGATAAGGACCATGGAGCACAATCACACACAGGTAATGAAAGCCTTGGAAGCTAAGCGTTTCACTCTTCAAGACAGACTCGTGGAGACAAAAATCGATCAAGCAAAATTAATAGTAAGACATGACAAGGAAATGAGTTCCATGTAGAGGAGGTTGGAAGAAATGGAAAAATTACAAAAGATGGATAGGTTGCAGAAATAGGAGTTTCAACATGGATCAAATAATGAAAAAAGAAAAGAATTTTTGAAGCCATCCAGTCCACCAGAACGATTCTCATCTCACTATAAAGAAGTCTCTTGTCCCATTGAAAACAGGTTGATTGAAAATGCCATGTTTGGAAAAGAAATTATGAAAGATCAAACTTATGTGTCACCTTTGGCAGAGTATATTCAAAATAAGGTTGGGCATACTTCAGGCTCTTCAGATATTTTGCCTGAACACTATCAAGATCAAGACAAGAAATCTACATGGGTCTCATTATTGACATCACATCCCACTACGAACAAAAGTAAAAGGCAGAGGAAGAGAAGAAGTAGGTTTGATGCATCTGATGGTCGAGAGTAGCTTGATATTCCGATAAGACAGAGTCCCACGATATGCAGGATCAAGCATGGCACATCAGAGAAGCGGCTTTCAGACCCGCCAGAGAGCAGACAGATGCTCAATATGCACTATGTTGAAAACGTCTGATGCCATGGGGCATCTTTTGTATAATATCCCTAACCCTACTCTCTTTTATTTTATGTCATTAGGTAGTTTTATTTCATGCATTTATATTATGTCTTCTATATTTTAGTCTGATAGAGTAGATTTTTCTATTTGAGTGGTATTTTCTATATATGCATGATGATTTCGATGTTGAATGGATATATATTTGATGGACTTCTATTTTCTTGGATGCAAGATTTGTTTATTTCTGTAGCATCGGATGTGTTCTAGCCATGAAATTTGGTGGAGAGGCAAGAATACATAAGATGTCCAAAACCCAGAAATTGTTTTTGGAAATTCCACCTAGAAGTGTCTCAATTAGATTATTAACCAATTTTTAAATATTTCCTAAGTCTAAACTTAGGGAATATGGTTAATTAATTAGTATTAATTGAGATAAGGTGAGAATCATTTAGAAACTCACACAGATTGACTCCAAGATGATCCTAGCCATTGATTAAGATTAAATCTTAGTCGTTGGTGCTCCTGTAGAAATTTCTCATTTCCCACCCCGGTTTTCAGTTTCTCCTTATTTCTCCCATATAGTTAAATGCCCTTTCCCATAACCATACATTCAACAAGCTGGAAAAAATAAATATTGCTGAAAACACAAATTCTGGAAATTTTACAGAATGCTGGAAATTGCAGAAATAAAAATCAGCAGTAATAAACAGCCATTAAAACACATTTAAACACTGAGATTTTTGGTCAACTTGACCCTGGAAAAACCCCCTACAACTCTTGGGGAAAACCAGTTTGAGAGCTCTTCTTTATTTCTGGAAAATGCCTTTTTACAGTGAGAGAAAATGTTCAGCAAAAATCAACAAACAGACTTTTACAACTTATCTCAGCCTTGCTGATACACCACTGCTGATACTCCGCAGCTGTTGCTGTTACACCGCGGCTGTTGCTGTTACACCGCAGCTGTTGCTGTTACTCCGCTTTCAGCTTTGCTGTTACACCGCTTTCAGCTTTGCTGTTACTCCGCTTTCAGCTTTGCTGTTACACCGCTTTCAGCTTTGCTGTTACACCACCCAGAAATCTCCCTTGCTCTCTTGCTCTCCTTCTCTCAATCTGCTCATGAAAGAATGAATGATCTTTTCCTCCTTTTCCTCCCTTAACCCAACCCTAAGTGACTTTTGGGTGATCCCTAAATCCAATTGCTGAAATAGATTTAGATCAATGGCTGAGATTAAATACTCATTTAAATCTCACTTTCTATTTTTTAATTCACCCCACTTTAATAAAGACCCACTTAGTCATTTATTTCTAAAGTCACTTTTCCTTTCTAATTTTTCATTGACTTTATAAAAATCACTTTAAAATTAGACTTAGTAACTTTATCACTTAAAGTCACTTTTAAATTAGATTTAACTTTATAAAAATTATAAAGTTACTTTAGGAGAAAAATTAAATTCTTTTGGACACTTTTCCCTAGGCCAAAGATCAAAGCCTAAGGGAACCACCTGTCCTCCGGTACCAAATTTCAACACTCCCTCTTACCAAGGAAGGTGTTCCTCACCACACCCATCTTGTCTCTGAAGTAGACATGCTTGCCCCGTGGTAAGGCTTTGGTAAGAATATCTGCAACCTGCTCATCAGTGGAAATATACTCAAGCTTCACAACTCCCTTCTGAACATAATCTCTGATGAAATGATATCTGATCCCGATATGCTTTGACCTGTCATGAAATACTGGATTCTCCGTGAGTTTAATGCAACTCTGATTATCACAATAAATCACTGAAGGTCTCAACGGCTGACCAAATAAGCCAAACAACATCTTGCGAAGCCAGATGGCCTCACAACTAGCTAGACTGGCTGCCATATACTCTGCTTCCGCTGAACTTAGTGCTACTGACTGCTGCTTCCGGCTGAACCATGACACTACTGCTGAACCCAACCCAAAACAGCACCCTGAAGTGCTCTTCCTATCAGAAGCACAACCTGCCCAATCAGAATCAGTGTATCCTGCCAATCTCACTCCATCTCCCTGCCTGTAGTCCAGACCATAATCCACTGTCCCTTGCAAGTACCGCAAAATGTGTTTTGCAGCCACCCAATGAACCTTCCTAGGCTCACACATAAACTGACTCATCGTGTTGACTGCAAACAATATCTGGTCTAGTGTTGACCAAATACATGAAGGAACCAATCAACTGCCTGTACAATGTGGGATCCACCAACTTGGAATCCGAAGCATGAAGCTTCTTCCAGTTGCTGATCATCGGTGTCGACATGGGTCTACAATCCTCCATGTGGAATCTGCTAAGGATGTCCACAATATACTTCCCCTGCCCCAGGAAGAAATGCCCCTCCTCCTGCCACACCTCCAAACCCAAAAAGTAATGCATCAAGCCGATGTCCTTCATCTCAAACTCCACCGCAAGATCTCTCTTGCAGTGCTCTATGAGTCTCTCTGCACCTGTAATGATCAAGTCATCCACATACAGCACCAGAATGAGAGGCTCCTCACCAATCACAATAAAGTAAAGGTTCGGATCTGCCTCACTCTTTGTGAAACCCATCCCCTGCAAATATGTATCTATCCTGGAGTACCAAGCTCTGGGAGCTTGCTTCAGGCCATAAAGGGCCTTCTTCAGTCTGCACACATGGGACTCCTTCCCATGCACCTCAAAGCCCTGTGGCTGCTCAATGTACACCTCCTCCTGTATGAAGCCATTGAGAAATGCGGTCTTCACGTCCATCTGGTGGATCTTCCAACCCATCTCTGCTGCTATCGATATAATGGAGCGGATCGAAGTATATCGAGCCACGGGAGCGAAGGTCTCCTCATAATCAACTCCCTCTACCTGGGAGAACCCTCTAGCCACAAACCTTGCTTTGAATTTCTCAATGCTGCCATCTGCAACATGCTTTACCTTGTAAAGCCATTTGGAAGTAACCACGGATTTGCCCTCAGGCCTCGGCACCACCTCCCAAACATCATTCTTCATGATAGAAGAATACTCCTCCTGCATGGCCTCTCTCCAGACCTGCTGGCTAGCTGCCTCCTCATAGCTAGAAGGCTCAGAGTCAAGGATGCTGGTAACCATCGCCATATAACTACAAAACCTCTCAGGTGGTCTACTCTCTCTTACCGGCCTCTTCGGCTCAGCAACAGATGTGGCATCTCTCAAGGTGTCCTGAAGCCACTTGGGCTTCCTCTTCCCTGAGCATGCTTCTCCCATAGGAGAATGAAACTCCTCCTCCTCATCACCATCAGTAGCCTGAACTCCTGACTGTCTGTCAGTTGTCCTCCTGCCTGCACCTGAACCTGTAGAAGTTGAGGTACTGTGTGAACTGTCCATCAGTGGACTCCCTAGTGAACTGCTCTGTGAACTGCTCTGCATGCTGCTCGGAGCACCACCCCTCTGGCTCGGCGAGCCACTGCTCACTGATGGACCTGACATCCTCATAGATGTACCTCCGGATCCTCCTGATCCCTGCCCACTGGATCCCTGCGACTGACTCAACTGCTGCTGAGGGTCTGGCTGATCCAGATACTCTAACTCCCGTGACCTCCTAAAGGCCTTGTCCTCCTCGAACTTCACATCCCGTTTGACAACAACTCTCCTCTGTGCAGGAATGTAAATCCGAAAGGCCTTTGAGGTCTCACTGTAGCCCACAAAGATACCTTTCTCTGCGGTGGGCTCTAGTTTGGTCCTCTTCTCCTTGGGTATATAGGAGTATGTAATGCATCCAAAGATATGAAGATGACCAAGATCAGGCTTCTTCCCAGAGAAAGCCTCCTCCGGAGTCATGTGCCCCAAGGCACGATGCGGACTCCTGTTCTGCAAGTAAACAGCTGTGTTGCAGGCCTCTGCCCACAAGAACAATGGCAATCCCTGATCATGTAACATGGCTTTGGCAGCCCCTATGATGGATCTATTCTTCCTCTCCGCAACCCCGTTCTGCTGGGGGTTGTAAGGAACAGTGAACTCCCTCCTAATGCCTGCCTCCGCACAATAGTCAACAAACTCTCCAAGGGTGTACTCTCCTCCATTGTCCGACCTCAGGGACTTGATCTTCCGACCTGTCTGTGTCTCCACAAGAGCTCTAAACTCCTGAAACCGCTTGAAGACCTCACTCTTGGTCTTCAAAAAATAAATCCAGGTCCTCCTGGAGTGATCATCAATGAATACAACATAGTACTCATATCCACTCAAGGAAACATGAGACATCCGACCGCTCACATCTGAATGAATCAAATCAAGTATCCCATTCGCTCTGCTGTCACTGCTGGGAAAAGGGGATTTGGCAAACTTGCCCATAGCACAACCTCTGCAAGTATCAAAGTGATCAGTACTGAAATCTGGCACACTTGTAGTGATCTCCCGCAATGTCCTCAAGGCTCCATGATACATATGTCCCATCCTGTGGTGCCAAATCTCACACAGCTCAGAACTGCTAGCTCTGCTGTCGGTACTACTGCTCAATGCCAAAAGGGGCTGGAATACAAACTTGTACACCTATGCATGGCGTACACCTATCACTCTAGCTGAATCAGCTGGAGTGCCCCTGGGATACATCAACACCTGTCCTCCCCTGAACAGTACCTCATATCCTCTATCCTCCAAAGCTGAGACGGATATGAGGTTCTTCCTCATCCCTGGCACATAAAGAACCTCTGACACCTTCAAGAGAGGTTTGGACTCCCTCTGAAATGTCACTGTCCCCACCCCGACTGCTCTAACAACTCTGTCATCACCGAGTACTACCTCAATATCAGTGCCACTCTCTGAAAGCTCTGAGAAGTACTCCCGGACTCCTGTCATGTGACGTGAAGCCCCACTGTCCACATACCAGATACCTGAAGATGCTCCGCTGATCGAGGGAAAAGCATGCTCCCTCTGAACCTGTGTGGCAGGTGATCCTGCACTAGAGGACTCACATGTAGTGAACGCAAACTCCCGGTCAAAACGACCAGCAAAGTCCTCAATCTCTGCTGAAGCTGCCACGTCCTGGTTCTTCCCCTTCTTCTTCTTCTTCTCCGGACACACAACTGCATAGTGTCCCATCTTTTGACAATTCCAACACTTCACCTTGGAATAGTCCTTCTGTGTGTTCCCCTGTTTACCTTTACCTTTACCTTTGCCCCCACCACCGCTTGTGGAAGCCTGCTTCTTCCCTTTGCCTTTCTTGCCTCCTGCCACCAGTGCTACGTCATCATCCTGCTCAACTGGCTTGGCTGCCCCAAGCTGTCCTTTCTTGATCTCTGTCTGAATGCAATCATCCCAAAACCTCTCCCATGTGGGAAGGGTCTCACGTGCACAAACCCCATCAACAAAGTTCAACCATGAACGGGGGAGGCCATTCACTGCAATCCGCACCAACTCAGTGGGTGAAATGGCCTCTCCAATCGCTGCCAACTCATCTCTCACATTAGTAATCTTTGTGAGATATCCAGCTGCACTATCATTACCCATCTTAATGTTCTTCAGCTTCTCCTTCAGGACCATTTTTCGGTTCTCATTGGTACTCTGGTAGAGATTGGACAATGCTGTCCACATCTCATGGGCATTGCTCTTTCCTCTCACATGAGGAATGCAATGGTCTTTGATTCCGTCTAGAATCAGCCTCTTACCCTTGTTGTTCTTTTTATTATAAGCAGCCAACTGAGTAGCATCAGTAGGCACAACAACAGGGTTCTGTGCTGTATGCACTATGATATCCCAGACTTCTGCCTCCTCAAATATACTCTGCATTCTCTCCTTCCAAACGCTGTAATTTGTATGCCCATCCAACCTATCCTCCACCCTCAATCCAATGACATCCTGCTGTCCTAAAACTGAAAAATAGCACTGCTGTGGTAAAGATAAAACTGCTGTTTATGAAAAAAAATCAGCTTGCTGGAATTTTCTGAGTGAAAAATCAGCAACTGTAATTTTTCCTTTTGCTGTCCCAAACTGCCCTTCAGCACTCAAGCTCTGATACCATGTAGAAATTTCTCATTTCCCACCCCGGTTTTCAGTTTCTCCTTATTTCTCCCATATAGTTAAATGCCCTTTCCCATAACCATACATTCAACAAGCTGGAAAAAATAAATATTGCTGAAAACACAAATTCTGGAAATTTTACAGAATGCTGGAAATTGCAGAAATAAAAATCAGCAGTAATAAACAACCATTAAAACACATTTAAACACTGAGATTTTTGGTCAACTTGACCCTGGAAAAACCCCCTACAACTCTTGGGGAAAACCAGTTTGAGAGCTCTTCTTTATTTCTGGAAAATGCCTTTTTACAGTGAGAGAAAATGTTCAGCAAAAATCAACAAACAGACTTTTACAACTTATCTCAGCCTTGCTGATACACCACTGCTGATACTCCGCAGCTGTTGCTGTTACACCGCGGCTGTTGCTGTTACACCGCTGCTGTTGCTGTTACACCGCGGCTGTTGCTGTTACACCGCGGCTGTTGCTGTTACACCGCTTTCAGCTTTGCTGTTACACCGCTTTCAGCTTTGCTGTTACACCGCTTTCAGCTTTGCTGTTACACCGCTTTCAGCTTTGCTGTTACTCCGCTTTCAGCTTTGCTGTTACTCCGCTTTCAGCTTTGCTGTTACACCGCCCAGAAATCTCCCTTGCTCTCTTGCTCTCCTTCTCTCAATCTGCTCATGAAAGAATGAATGATCTTTTCCTCCTTTTCCTCCCTTAACCCAACCCTAAGTGACTTTTGGGTGATCCCTAAATCCAATGGCTGAAATAGATTTAGATCAATGGCTGAGATTAAATGCTCATTTAAATCTCACTTTCTATTTTTTAATTCACCCCACTTTAATAAAGACCCACTTAGTCATTTATTTCCAAAGTCACTTTTCCTTTCTAATTTTTCATTGACTTTATAAAAATCACTTTAAAATTAGACTTAGTAACTTTATCACTTAAAGTCACTTTTAAATTAGATTTAACTTTATAAAAATTATAAAGTTACTTTAGGAGAAAAATTAAATTCTTTTGGACACTTTTCCCTAGGCCAAAGATCCAAGCCTAAGGGAACCACCTGTCCTCCGGTACCAAATTTCAACAGCTCCAACAATGGATTATAAGAGGAAGTCGGTGGGCACTTGGAGAGAACACAACAGATACACCAGGAATTCGATTTCCTTGGCCGATCGATTTCCAGAGAGCAACAATAGTTGTTAGAGAGCCAAAAATTGAAGCAGATATAGTGAGGGGTAGAGACAGTGAGGCTGGAGGAAGTTTTCCAGATCCAGCTAGTGCATTTGCAGAGAGGCAAAAGTACCACAGGGAGACTGACGTAGGGGCTGCACAGAAGCCTCTAGAGGGCATTTTGATTTAGTTGGAGAGAAGCCGAGTTTCAGTTCCAGAGGCCGAGAAAGGGTTCTAGAAGGATGGAGAGACAATTTCTCAGTCAGTGGCAGACAGGACAACTATAGGAGCAGCTGATTCAGACTGAGTGTGGCAGATATTGCGCTAGGGTGACGCAGGCCAGTGCAGAGGCAGTTTGGACAACTCACTTGAAGCTGCAATCAGAGCCTGGCTTTGCTTGTGGGTTGAGGAAAATCACTCGCTAGAATTTTTCCAGTATTTTTCTCTGTAGGATTGCCAAAGTCGACATCCATATTATTGTACTCATAATTTCTCACTGTCGCATAACAATAAAACCCTAGCCTACTGCACCGGTTTTCCCGCATTGGGTTTTTCCGGGGACAATTGTCCAAAAATAACGGTGTCATCTTTAATGTGTGTGTGTGCTAGTATTTTTTCAGTTTCCAACGCTATTATTTCCGCAATATTTTATTTGTGAGGGCTGCAGTGTGATTTATTTGATATTCACCGTAGCGGATAAATTGTTAAATAATTAACAATTAGAAAAATAAATTCCAATTGCTGCAATAGGATTTCATTTTTGAAGTTTTCAAGGATTCCGGGGTTCTCACATTACTTCATGGAAGCAACGTGTCCCCATATGGAGCCCACTATTGCACTCAAATTGTCAGAGTTCCAAGTAAGCGAAAGTACCAATTTTTTTTCAACTGGATAGGATCACCTATCAATAGTCCATGTGTCACGGTCACCCCATTCTGCAAGTTATATGATATAAATGATCCTAGTAAGACCTTGAGTATATGCAACAACCTAGGCAAGCCGATGATTTTGGCGACGAATTTCATCCTAGGAGGTTTTTTAACTTCATTGATGATCTGTGTTTCTAAACTATACCATATTTTTGCTGGCATATGCTATGTTGGTCCGTTGTATAATCTGATATTAATGTTCCACATTCCTGTAAGCACTGCCAAACTTCAACATTGTATTAATCAATTGTTGGAAATACAATAGAAACTTGGGGCGTAATGGCACATCGCCGCAGCTAAGCGTTACTCTAGTACATGGAAATAGTACAATCTCCATAGATCAACACTATCATTAACGTGTCCATAAACGAATGTTACCATCTCTTCATCAACAAGAGCTCAAATGGATGGCAACATGATAAAAATTTAGTGTTTTGTTCCTTTATCATCGAGAGGATGAATGGTTGACCCTATAAATGATTGTAGACGCTGCCTTTAAAGAGATATCACAATGATTCATTGACAGACAAACCTATTACAAAATTTCAAGCCCTGTTCATGATCACCAAGGGACTGAAAGGCATTCTTACTTATACGTTAATCTAATGTATCAATGAAACAATTCTTTTCTATTTGAAGGCTTTTCCCTTTTTGAGGCCTCTTCATTTTTGTGGGTTCCCTTGTGTCTATCTACATTGCTTCGACATGATTTGTGGTCATTCTTAGCGTTTTTCTCCATATTGTGGAGTTAAGCACCAATGCACCTTGAATAATTCATTATCTCGTTCCATCTCCACACGCATTCCTCCATCCCACAAAACTATAAATCCAACAACTCATCTCTAAGATACATTTTTATTTTTATTTTTTCCAGGCGCCCACCATTTGAGGGGAGAATTGAATGAGTCGATCAACAATTCCAGTCTTCTTCGAGGATCATTTCAATGCCATATCTGGAAACAAAATTTGTGATAAATGTGTGAGTTATTTTTTAATGGATTGCACTTGGACACATCGAATTGCATTGAAATAATAGATAATAATAGGAAGCGCATGTACATGAAGGCCAACCTGAGGACCCAAGTAGTGAGGTTTTGGGATCTAGTTAACTATATATAGTTGATTGCACAAGGAAAACTGTGTTATGAACTTAACAATATATAAATTATTATAAATAGTAATGTTAAACTATGATTAACAATTATAATAAATTATGAAGGGCATGTCCCAAAAGACATGACTTCTTATGAAAGGGAACTTCCACCTAGCTATATGCATGGGACCCTCATTCTATTCAATCATATCAATTTTACTCAAAACATTTATATATAGACATTACTTAATCCTATGATGGATTTTCTCCTATTTTAGATATTTCGAGTATATGTATGTGAACAAACTTTGTTTGTTACATTTGGTATTAGAGCCTTGTATTTTATCCGACCTTTAGCCACTCTCTTATTAGAGCCATTCCGCTTCGGCTTTGGGCCCTATAAATTCTTGAAGTTTTCTCCAATTTAGAGACTAGAAGTTTGGTGCTCAGTCATTTGGATTTCAAGAATTTATGAGTTTCAGTGAAGGTATTAAAAATAAAAAGAGAAACAATTACCAATTCCATAACCAACTACCATCTGTACAATTATCAAACAACCATACAACAAATTCAATTGCTATACCATCTGCCCACTTCCATACAAATAACTTTAAACTACACTCTCTTAGTGCCCATTGTTACCCACCAAAATTGGGTAACCCCATAGTAGAAATATTTTCTCCTTTTTTGGACAACCAACTAGCCAACAACCCTATTTTTTCTCAGTATATGATGATATACTAAATTCTTTTGCCATTTGCACTAGTCAAACATTTCTCACCATCTGACATTCCTCTTGAAGGAAGGAGTGCCCGTTGTTACCCACCAAAATTGGGTAACCCCATAGTAGAAATCTTTTCTCCTTTTTTGGACAACCAACTAGCCAACAACCCTATTTTTTCTCAGTATATGATGATATACTAAATTCTTTTGCCATTTGCACTAGTCAAACATTTCTCACCATCTGACATTCCTCTTGAAGGAAGGTGTGACCACTCAACTAATACTTTAACCATTTTGCAATCACGCGCTTTTACTGAAAATTTTGCGCATTCTAATATAGATAAAGGGGTGATCTGGATGATTGATCGATCTTGACTGTAAACTTGTTCTCTCACCTTTTCAGGGCGGTTAATATTTGGCCCTTGTGTAGTGTGACCTCCTTTGAGGCCTTAAGGTTATAGGAGGGGGCACTACGTGGGAAATTTGGATTGAAGTATCGTATCCATAACCATTCCATACTTACCACTCTTCACCATACCCCTGATTCGATATCCATTCTTTGGTTTTGCTGCCATTGGTCCATTGGCACTTTCATATCCTCATCCTTGAGTCATGGTCAAAAACTTTGCCTTGGAGGTCTATGCAACTAAATGAAAGGTAAAAGCATAAATTGACCACAATGAAAGAAAGAGAAAAGTTAAAATGAAAAAGATGGTTGGGACATTAATTAGTGCATGGGAAAAATCCTAGCATTAGCTTTATCCCCCTCATTAGTCATAACATGGTTCTTGAGCACTTGATGCTCCATCACATAATAAGGAACCATTATGTCCCAACCCTGATGAGTTATGCTCCTCATCAAAGCAATATAAAAAAGAAGTAAAAGGCGCACTAGAGGGGTGGAAAAAGCAGGTTGAGGGAAGGGGTAACTCATGCCTCCACAATTTCTCCCTCCATACATCTATACACTCAGGATGATCGACCTCCATCAATTGGTGCCATAACCATGTCACCCAACCATGAAGCATTTCCCCTCTGTTGCCATCGCTATCACAAATACCTATGAATTGAAGGTTTGACCTTAGACATGTCACATCCCTTTAGTCGCTGGAAGCATCTAATAAGGTTGTCTATTTGGTCATCCCTAACAAGGTAGGGAACATTGTTACGGAACTTGGTCTAGTTAGATATTTGAAGATGATCCCAATTTGAGGTCTTATTATGCCCTTAACAATTAAGTATGGTCTACTATGATGCATTTATGGTCATTGTTTCTAATGAATGGTATCTTTCACTTGAGTTTGAGATGGCTTTTCTAGGTGCTCCTTCACAGAGTAGCAGAGGCCTTAAGGACACACGCTCCATGCTTACACCACACATGATACCTAGGTCGTACCACACATCTAGAGAGTAGTGATGACCTTGTAGACATAGCATTGCCCCTTTATAGCAGAGCATTGGGCACCTTGGTGATCCCAATAGTTGATTGAAACCTTAGAGCACCCCTATATGCTGAAATGTTGAGCTAACTTTGCTTGTTGTTGGAGATTATTGATGATGTACCCAACGGACCTAGCATGCCCCCAAGCTAGCCTTGAAAATGTTTGATGGGCATGACTTGATTCAGAGTCGAGACAATGATGGTCATCCCCAAAATGAAGAAGGGCTTTTACTACAACTTGGAGCCCCAAAACTTAAGAGATTGTGTGCCATGTCATCATTCTAGCCCCTTTGGAGATGATGTGGGGCACCTAGAGTTGGTTTTGACACATGGAGGCATTTTGAGGCATAATTTGAGGGCTTTTGTTATGAAACCAACTCAAGAAAAAGATAGAAAAGATAGATCAACGCTTTAAAATTCAGCCTCTTCGAGGGGGCAACCTTCTTTACATTACATAAATGAACAATTCTTGGATGATTCAAATGACAAAACCTCCTTTCTATATATAGGAGTCTAAGGAGTCACAATATAACCCAATCTACTTAACAATAATAATTTAAAGCCACAAAAATAACAATAGAGGGATTCTATGGGGCACAGTAATAACAATATGGGGACAATAGGGGCACAAAAATATTAATAAGGGGTACAACTACAATAGTAATGAGGTAATCACTAGTATTATAGGGACCCAACATGCCCCTCTCCTTCAAAAAAGTGTTGTCCTCAACGCTTGAGTAGTTCTCGATGCTTTTGTATAAAATTCTCATCCTCCCATGTGGAATCTTCAACAGATAAGTTCTTCCACTTGATAAGATACTCTGAAATTGATTGATTTCGTAGCTGTCGAGTTCTTGTTTCTATGACTGCTTCTGGTTCCAATATAATTTTTCCTTCCTCGTCAAGTTCTGGCAATATTGTTTGAACTGGGAGCTTATCGCCTATAACCTTCTTTAAACATGAAACATGGAAAACTGGGTGCAATCGAGAAGCTGCAGGAAGCTCCAATTTGTATGCCATAGTACCAATCTTTTGCAACACCTTGTACGGACCATAATACTTTGGTGATAATTTATTATCCTTCTTAGCTTGCTTGAGTGACATTTGCTTATATGGTTGTAGCCGTAGGAATACCCAATCACCTACATCAAAACTTCTTTCGCTGCAATGTTGATCTGCCTGTTGTTTCATTCTATTCTGTGCCAACACGAGGTTATCCTTTAAGAGTTGGAGGACTTGTTGTTGATGCTCGATGTGATGTTCCACTGCTTGAACCTTAGAATTTTCTCTTAAATATGATGTGATGGATGGTGGCTGACACCCATAAAGTGCCATAAATGGGGTCATTTTTGTTGCTGTATGGAAGGAAGTATTATACCACCATTCAGCCAGAGGCAACCATTTGACCCATTGTGTCTGTTTATCAAATACAAAGAAACGAAGATATCCTTCCAAACATTTGTTTACTATCTCAGTTTGCCCATCAGATTGAGGATGATAAGATGAGCTATGAGCTAACTGAGTACCAAGACAAGAAAATAATTCTGTCCAAAAATTTCCAGTGAAAATGGGATCTCTGTCACTTACAATAATCTTTGGGTTTCCATGTAGCTTTTGAATTGTTTCCATAAATGCAGTAGAAACTGTACTGGCTTTAAATGGATGTGATAATGCACAAAAGTGTGCATACTTGGTAAGTCTATCAACTACCACCATGATGACACTCTTTCCCTTAGACTTGGGTAAAGCTGTGATAAAATCCATTGAAACCTCCTCCCAACGTTGGCTTGGAATGGATAAAGGTTGTAATAGACCCGGTGTCTTAATTGTTTCAACTTTATTTTGTTGGCAAACCAAACATTCCGCTAGAAACTTTTGAATATTTGATTTAAGGCTATCCCAAAAAAATTTCTTCTTAACCCTGCGGTAAGTTTTTAAAAATCCCGAGTGCCCTCCTAAGGGAGAAGTGTGCAATTCCATAAGAATATTTTGTTTTAGCTGGGAATTCTTACAGAGGTATAAGCAATCTTTGTACCATAACGAATCATTTTTCCAGCTAAATGTATCCGACGTACTGGAATCTTGTTGTAACTTTCGAATAAGTGCCCACACTTCTTCGTCATTCTTCCATTCCTCCCTTGCTTCGTTTATCCAATCTAGTTGGATAATAGAAATGGCGCACAACAATGCTTCCACATCCTCATCCTTTCTTGAGAGTGCATTTGCCACCACATTTTGCTTCCCTTTTTTGTAGATGATTTCAAAGTCATAACCCAACATCTTTGTGACCCACTTTTGTTGCTCTTCAGAGGATAATCTTTGTTCTAAAAAGTATTTAAGGCCATCATGATCCGTTTTTACCTTGAAGTGTCTTCCCATTAGGTAGGGTCGCCATTTCTTAAGTGCATGGAGTATTGCCAACATTTCCTTCTCATAAATAGATTTTTGTAAAACTTTCCCTTGATTGGACGACTTTCAAAAGCAATGGGTCTTTCATCTTGCATTAAAACAACACCAATTCCATTTCCTGAAGCATCACATTCCATAATAAAGGTTTTTGTGAAGTCCGGTGTAGCTAAGACAGGTGCTTGGCACATTGCCTCTTTAAGATGTTCGAAGGCCTTTGTTGCTTCTGGAGTCCATGAAAATGCATCTTTCTTCAATAGCGTTGTTAGAGGTGTTGCTATTCTCCCATAATTCTTAACAAACTTGCGATAATACCCTTTCAACTCGAGAAATCCTCGCAGATGCTTTATGGATGTGGGGATTTTCCATTCCTTAATGGTTTTAATTTTGCTAGGGTCTACCTTAACTCCTTCATGAGATACAATATGACCCAGATATTCCACCTCTTGTACTCCAAAGAAACATTTGGATCTTTTTGCCTATAATTGTTTTTGCTCTAATAGTTGTAGCACCCTGTCAACATTGTCAACATGATCCTTCCAAGACTTGTTGTAGATTAGTATATCATCAAAAAATACTAACACAAATTTTCTAAGGAATGATTTGAAAATTGAATTCATCAAACCTTGAAATGTTGAGGGTGCATTGGTAAGGCCAAAAGGCATGACCAAAAAATCATAATGACCCTCATGAGTTCTAAATGTTGTTTTCAGAATGTCTTCAGTCTTCATTCTGATTTGATGATATCCTGAACGAAGGTCCAACTTGGTGAAGTAAATTGATCCATGCAATTCATCCAGTAATTCATCAATGACAAGAATGGGAAACTTGTCTTTAATAGTGAGCTTGTTGAGCTTCCTATAATCCGGACACATGCGCCATGATCCATCCTTCTTGTGCACCAATACTACTGGAGCAGAGAAAGAACTTTGACTCGATTGAATTATACCAGCCTCTAGCATTTCTGCAACCATACGTTCAATTTCACTCTTTTGGGCATAGGGATATCTGTACGGCCTGATGTTTGGAGGAACACTTCCTGGAATTAGATGAATAGCATGATCATGATCACGAATAGGTGGGAGACCTTTGGGAGTCTCAAATACCTTGGAATGATTGTCCAAGACTTTTTGGAGATCTGGAGAAATAGATGCTTCCAATGTGGAAACATCTAGCGAACATAATTGTGCAATTACACCTTTTCGTTCCTTTTTTAGAATCTTTGTCATACCGTTAGAGTTGATTATCTTTCCCGGTTTCCCTGCAATACCTCTTAATTCAACTTCCTTTCCTTCCATAGAAAATTTCATGAAAAGTTCTTGAAAATTAAAAGCTATTGTACCCAAGGATTGTAGCCATTGGAGTCCTAATACAACATCAACACCTACCATTGGAATGGAAAGCATTGGGCTAGTCAATACATATTCTCCCATGGATAGCTTGATATTATGGCACTTTCCAGAGCAATTTATTGTTCCTCCATTTGCAACCATCACTTGACACTCTGGTGCTAGATATAAGAAGCAATTCAATTCTTTTGCTACCTTACAATGAATAAAATTGTGGGTACTTCCTGAATCAATCAACACTATTACCTTTTTCTTCTTGATTTGTCCTTCTATCTTGATGGTTTGAGGAGTGGTAATTCCCGCCAATGCATTACAAGATATGGTCAGATTCATTTGTTCTTCATCTAGGCTTTGTTCCTGGAGTATATCCTCTTCTTTTGACCTTTCTTGCTCCTTTTCTTCTTCCTCTTCACAATCTATGTAGAATAATTTCTTCTCAGCACACTTATGACCTTTAGTATATTTGCTATCACAACTGTAACAAAGCCCTTTTGCTCTTTTTTCTTCCAATTGTTGTGGTGTCAACCTTATAGGTTGTGGAAGACTAGTGGCAACAACACTTCCATCTTTATAGTTGTGAGTGGTATGTTTCCTGGTTGCCATAATTTTGCTTTCCATTTTTCTTGCTAACCTGAATGCCTTCTCTAATGAATTAGGTTCCCAAAGGCGAACATCATGTTGGATATTATCCTTTAAAGACCCTATGAACACGTCAATCCTATGCTCCTTTGGAATAATTTTTATCCTTATGTTCAATTTTTGGAACTCCTCAATGTGCTCCATTATTGAACCCTTTTGTTTGAGACTTATCAATTGGCAAAAAAAAATGTTGCTTTTTGTATCCTCCTAATGTGCTATGAATTCTTCCGTAAAAATTGCCCAAGTGATAAATTGTTTACGAGAGCAAAGCCATTGATACCATACAAACTGATTTGGTTCCAAATATAAAGTTGCAATACGTACCTTTTGTGTGTTTTGCACATTATTGAGATCAAAAAATTGCTCCATCTGTAATATCCATGTTGCGGGATCCTTGCCATCAAACTTCCTCATATCGATTTTTGGAATATGGTGCGTCTTCGATCCAACATTAGAGTCTGTGAAATCATGATTAACATTTCCTTTGTTTGTATCATGAGTTTCCTTTCCTCCCCTTTCACCATTAGTAAGTATTTCTTGTAGAAAATTTGTCAAATCTGCCTTCAAATTGTCAATCTTCGCTTCCATGCCCTTTATGTTAGATTCCACTCCATTTATCTTAGCTTCTGTTAGCTTTTGTGAGAGTGAAATTTGTTGCACTTGGTCTTGTAATTTTGATATATCATGTAGCATTTCTTCCTCTTCTTCATGAGTCATGCTAGAGCTTTCAGATTGCTTACATTTTCTTTCCTCGAGGCATCAGTTACCGATACTAATGCTCTACTATGCCCTTTGAATTCCTTCAAAATAATTTTTCAAACCAAGCTTAAGCAAAAATTTAAAAAATCTACACCTTTTTTCACTTTGTAGGAGCTCAATATTGCCTCTGATGTATCTCTGTAATTTTGGATCATCCAATTCTAAAATTGCTACCTGTGGTAGCCCTTTGTGTCCTCTTTCCAATGCCACTAGTCTGACCCCAATTGGATTCTCCAATGAAGAGTTATGCCAAATCTCCCACAGTGACCTGATTATAGACTAATTCAGTAGAGCGAACTTGTACGATGTGCCACGTGTCCCTGTTTTGACCTTTGGCTCTGAAAAATATATACAAGAAACTACAGTCTGTCCTCTTTCTGTACCTTCTTACAAAATTTCAATCCGATGCTCAGAGAGAAAGTTATGATGATTTTCCCAGGCCACCTGTTTGGAATGTAATCCAGGAGTCTGCAAAAAGACCAACTTCCTCAGATCATATCTCCGCAAATATAGCGCGAAAAACTCTGAAATTCGGACCCGAGCTTCAATGCGATGTCTTTTCAAATGGTTTTTTTTTTAGCTTCTGAAACGTCGCAGAAAAAAAGTTATAGGGAAAATGCCACGATGACTTGTTTGGAGTAGCGAAACCCTAGAATCCAAAGCTTTGATACCAAATGTTATGAAACCAGCTCAAGAAAAAGATAGAAAAGATAGATTAACGCCTTAAAATTCAGCCTCTTCGAAGGGGCATCCTCCTTTACATTACATAAATGACAAAACCTCCTTTCTATATATAGGAGTCTAAGGAGTCACAATATAACCCAGCCGACCTAACAATAATAATTTAAAGCCACAAAAATAACAATAGAGGGATTCTATGGGGCACAATAATAACAATATGGGGACAATAGGGGCACAACAATATTAATTAGGGGTACAACTACAATAGTAATGGGGTAATCACTAGTATTATAGGGACCCAACAGCTTTCCCTCAAGGATAGAGTTGATTACGATGATTGGACATCCACCTTTCCCATTCCATGCATTTTTAGAGCATTTATTGCCCAAAAAGGGCATGCCATCATGCTAGAGGAGAGTTTCAAGCCGCACTTGTGGGCTTTTGTGGCTTATTTATGTTGTGTTGAACTATTGGGTTGGCTTGTAACCCATTTTCTTCATGTATACTCAAAATCGAACTTGTCATAGGGATTTAGGCTAACAATTAAGAGTGATAAACCTTGTATAAACATAGGAGCACTCTTGTCATTTTTCATCATTACACTTGGATTTTGGCCTCTTCTTGAGAGTTTGACATAACCTTGTGTAATTCGCTACTTGTGTAGATGTGATGTTTACGGTGCTCTTGCTTTTGGAGATTGGATTTTGCATTGGAGATGTATTTTTGGGAGTGAAAGAAGGCTATTTCATGGAAGAATTATATGTTTATTGCATCTTTTTGTTCATTTACATTTGACTAACTATTGCTAGGGTTTTTCTTTATTCCATGTCTAGATGCAAACTTTTAATGGAAAATCTTGTTTGATTATTGCATGTCAAATATCTCTTCCTTGAAATCCATAGGGAACCTCCAAGGGAGCTTCCTCTATTTAATTTATCCCCTCATAAGAGTGGTAGTTGGGGTTTATACAAGTGAAAACAGGAGGTTTTCCCCCTTACTCCAAGCATTAGTCCATTATCTCTTGGATTAGCCCTACAAACTCGATCACCCAAGTAGGATTAATCAATGGCAACCTTGGTGTTGATCAAAAACTTAAATATTTTCCCTTTCTCTCATTTTCTAAGCCTTTCAAGGCAAGTTGCTAGTACAATTTTGTAGGGATGAATTCAATTAGGGCTTTTGTTGGTGAATGTTGGAGGTAAATAAAACTTGAGTCTAACCTTGATGATCCTTTAAACTCAAAATCTAGCCTTTTGCATGGTTAAATTTACCCTAGAAGGGTTGATGTCATCTCTCTCTAAGCATTTTGTGGTCTAGAAAACCCTAGCCCTAGCTAGGGCTTCAACTTACGGCTTAAGTTGAGGGTTTTCCTTGTTCCTTTGTTCATTTTATTCGTAGTGAACCCTTTCTTTGTTGCATGTATGCTTAGGAACCACTTTCTTGCTACATATTTAGAAACCCTAGGCCATACGTGTTATCTCTAGGCTTGGTATATGATATGCTACTCCTTTAGAAGAAGAATTGTGCCTTTGTCCATCAAAGATTTACTTTACCTAGCCTATATCTACATCACCTTGAACCATATAATCTAGAATAACCTTTAGGTGATCACTGGGAAGCCTCCCTTGTGGTGCAATTCCACTAAAGAGTAGGGCCAAGATTGCTAAGGTGACAGCGGCAATGCCCCACGTTATTGCAACAAGGTTTGGCCTTTGCCTTGTGAGGCCTCTCACAATGCCTATTAGATTTTGAGGCAACACCTACACACAAAAGAATCTCCATCAATTTTGCACCATACTGTATAAAGTATGATTTTTTTGTGTACCGTCAAGAGGTATTCTCGCATGCCAAGAGATATCCTAATTCGACCCAAGAGAATTGTACAAATTAAAATTAAAATTTTTATTTTTTAGGGCACCACGTTTACACAGCCATGAAGGGATGTGTCCCTTGGGGGATTTTGCCCCATTCGACTACTATATATTGATGATGTGACATCTCATTTTTTTTCTATATAATACTACCTAAGCACCCACGGGGGATTTGAACAGGTGACCTATCACAAAGGGTGCCTTAACAGTACACCCATTCACCGTCAATCCAAAGCCCAGTGGGCTTGTGACATCTCATTTTACACCAAGTAAGCTTCTTCATTTTTCTAAGGCCTCTTGGATAGTCGAATGAAGAACAAGAATGACTATTTTTTCGCGTGGAAGAGGACCATAAGGAGCTGAGCATGAAGAAGAAGGTTGAGTTAGAAGGTCATAGGCCCACAGGACTTGGTTTTTGACAGAGTTGACCAAGGTTGATTAGTATGAATCTGGCCAGGTTTGAATGATATTTGGACTTGGATTTTGGCACTGATTTTTAGACAATTTGGAATTCTAAACATTGCTGAAGAATAATTTCTCCTAGAAGGAGAGTAGGGGACTTAGGCTCTGGTGACAATGGGCCTCTGTCCCAAGTAACATTGTTCCCTCTAGCCCTTGCCTCTTTACATGGCCTGCTAGTTTGTGGAGGAACAGGCTGTTATGTTAATTTGCTTAAAGATAAAGCACCTGGAAGATCGGCACCAGTCGAGACAGGGAGTTGAGTAGTCTTTATTAATGTATTCATCTTGGAGTCTTTATGCTTGTTGAAAGTCCTAGGGTTTGTGGGATGAAACCCCAGAGAAAGACTTGGAATGCTAGATGCTCGATAAATCAACAAGATGAAGAAACCCTAGTCCTTACAGTTCATGCAATAAAAAGAAAGCAACATGCATCAACAATTGATGTTGAGGACGAGTTTGAGCATTCATCTCAGAAGAATACATAGGAATGCAAGCTTAATGAGATTGCAGATGGACTTCATTAATTTCTGCAAGGAGGCAAGGATCAAGAGGGAGTTGAAAATTCGTTACAACCCTCAGTAGTTTCTTTCTTGATCAAAAGATAAGTACTTCATATTTTTTATTCTACCTTGATTATTATTATTTTTACTCTATGTAAATCTCTTGTCTTTGTATTTTTTGCTTGGTTATAATTGTTTCTTCCATGGTCTCCCAATGAGGTTTGCAGGTACATCGTGAGGACTGCCAAGGCAATGATTCTTGCAACATATGGTAGCATTGGAAAGAACTAAGCAAAGTTTGTGGAAAGAGGGTTATCCCAGTAAGAAGGAGTGGACTACAAGGATATGTTTTCTCCAGTCTCCGATGGACTGGTTCTTGTATAATGGCTCGAGCATAGAATCAACAAGAGTCATTGGTGTTTGAGAGGGAGAATTTGTACAGACATCCAAGACCGTGGCAATTGACAGGATGAGATTCTAGTTCCAATGAAGCAAACAATCAGGAAGAGTGGAAGGATCAACTTTCCTAGAGGATGTTATGGGTTGATATTATCAAGATGCTCAGAGATAGAAGGTCTCTAGGAACAATATGCCTTTCTTTGAGGAGACTATGTCAGATAGAAAAAGGATTTACTTACATGAAAGAGAGAGCAATAATAGCAGAAGGAGTTGGTTACATGACAAGCAACAATGGCGAGAGGATTTGCTTCCTTGAGATAGGGGGAAACCAGTACTACCACAGGAGACTTGCTTCAATGTCAGAGGGAGTTGGACTGAGAGATTGAAATAAAGTATTCAGGCTAGATACACAATTTCTTGGGATTGGAGATTCAAATTTGGTGGATCTCATGATGTATACGTAGTTGAGTGGGTCTTTGATTTATTATTTAGTTAACACCAGGCTCGATATTTACTTTTCAGTGAACACATTGAGCTAGTATATGGTCGAGCCAAGGCAGATACATTTGGTTGTGGCAAAGCATGGTTAAGGTACCTACATGGTATTGTAGATATGGTTTAAGATATGTCTCAGGTAGTGAAGTGAGGCTGTAGGATATACAGATTCAGATTGGGTTGTGAATGCAAAGGACAAAAAGAGCACATCAGGGTGTAGCTTCAGCTTGGGATAAGTTATGATATCTTAGTTTAGCAGGAAGCAGACATCTGTTGCACTCAATATTGCAGAGGCAGAGTGTATCGCAACTTGTGTCGCAAGTTGTGAAGCAGTATGACTTCAGAAGCTTCTTGCAAGACTCTTTGATTAGGTCACTTCATCTGAGACATGGTGCAAAAAGGAGCAATGGAGCCCTAGTACATATCCACAAATGAGTAGATTGCAAACATTCTCACCAAGGCTCTCTCTGGAGTTAAGTTTGTATACTTTGGAGACAAGCTTGGCGTGATACAAAATGTCTTCCTCATTGAGAGGGAGGGTTGATGTCTTTGCAGGATCAGGGTAGACCTTCTCTTGAAGCCATAAAGGACTTTGGCTGAGTCATAAAGGACTTTGACCAGGGGAGATGGATCATTCATTTGAGAGGCTAGAAGGATCTGGCTGGGTCATAAAGGACTTTGACTGGAGATGAATGGCCCACGTAAATTACAAGATTGGGATAGATCTTCTCCTAAGAATCCAGAACAACTTGGCTGGGTCATAAAGGACTTTGACAATAAATGTAATTCACCTAAGAAGCCATAAAGGACTTTGGCTGAGGGTGAATAGTCCAAGGGTATATTCTCCCCTAAGATGCCAAGACTTGGCTGGGTCATAAAGGACTTTGACCAGAGGAGATTGATACGTTTTCCTAAGGAGCCATAAAGGACTTTGTCCAGAGGTAAAAGGCCCTAGATACTCACATTGCCTATTCTAGGATGAAGTGATCTATAGATGTGCATGTGATGAGTTAGATTGCACACTCCAAGATGGTAACTATCTATGGACATGCATCAACTTAACAAGCTCATGAACTTTTCTTATGAAGGAGAAATTTCAGCTAAGGGGAAATTTGTTGCAGCCAAGGAGAATACCTCCCTCGCTAAGAGGGAGTGTTGATTTTTTGTGTGTGGCATCAGTAGGTATTCTTGCATGCCAAGAGGTCTCCTAAGTCGGCTTAGGAGAATTGTGAAAATGAAAATTAATATTTTTATTTTTTGGGCACCATGTCAGCCCAACCATGAAGGGACGTGTCCCTTGGGGGATTTTTCCCCATTCGACTACTATCCATTGATGATGTGATATTTCATTTTACACCAAGCAGTAAACTTCTTCAGTTTTTTGGGGCCTCTTGGACAACTGAATGAAGAGCAAGAAGGACTATTTTTTCATGTGGAAGAGGATAGTAAGGAGTTGAGCATGAAGAAGGTCGAGTTAGAAGGTTGTCGGTCAAAGTAGCCATAAGACTTGATTTCTGGCAGAGTTGGTCAGGGTTGACTAGTATGAATTTGATCAGGTTTGACTAACATTTGGACTTTGGATTTATGGCACTGATTTCTAGACAATTTGGAATTGTAAACCTTGTTGAAGAATAAATTTTTCTAGAAGAAAAGTTGTTGGGTTTTGTCCCAAGTTTGGGTTTCCCAGGGTAAATTTGTTGTCTCTATTGTGCATGGCTCTCTCTCTATGATTTTTACTATTTCCGCTACATTTACTATTGAAATCTTCTGTGTATAATTGCTCAATGTTATGAGTGGCAAAGATAATTTGTTTGAAGTTCATTAGGTAGTAATTATCATATCAAAATATTGGTTTCTACTATGCATTTTGTAGAAAACTCAACATAGGCATTTTCCTTTCATTTATTGTTGCCGTACTTTCTACGCTCTGTCGACTTTTACCCAGCCACCATTTATCTAATCATGGTACTTGTTGCCAACTGTCCAAACACCAGATGTCAACCACCATTTACAGCTATGTCGATAGTTGCAACATCTCCATATGGTCGTGACTGTGACCATACAAGTTCATGATATCGTATAGTCTGTACAAAAATCCATAGCTGCCCACCAATCTGAACCGATTCAAATTGTATGTTGATTTTTTGAAGAATGTAACTAGGTTTGGACTTCATAATTGTATAATGTAATTTATTTGTGAGAAGAAATTTTATTATGACTTATTAAAACATGGGTTTCATGCTTGGGTCATCATGTTTATAGGTCAAAGCCTCCATTGTAGGCTTCTAGGTTTTATATTGAGTCAATAGAGTCATTGTCAATTTTATTAGACCCTTCACGGGCTTTTGTATCATATAAAAAGAATTATTTTTGAGTCAAATAGGTCATTTGACACCTCCACACCAAGTCAGCCCTATGATGATGAAGTCGGCCTACATTAGGGCAATTCGACCCATAGAAGAGGTTATATATAGACAGGCAGTTCGATACATTTGATCACTCACTCAACAAGTTCGACGCACAAGAAAGAGAAGCAGTAAAAAGTACAAAATTCCAAGAGAAGGAAGAAGATTGCAGAAGAAGACAAAGTCAAAGTTTTTGGCTATCTTTTTCTCACACATGTGAAGTTACTGCGCTATTACTGGGGCTGAAGTTATGAATTCTACTGTAGGTCGAAGTTCTGCTGCTGCGGAGGCTAAAATTCTTCTGCTACCAGGTCGAAATTCTAGGTCGAAGTTGTTGCTGGGAGAACATCACTTGGAGAAGAAGGAAGGGTTGACTTGGTGATTGGGGGAAGTTTGTGTCTAGGTCAAAAGAGTCTTGGACTATCTCATCTTGTCTTTGAATCTACTGAAGGAAGAGTTCTGATTGGGTTTTCCCCTTATAGGGGTTTTGCCCTAGCTATCCACCTACATCTTATGTCTCTTGTTCTTGTGATCTTCATATACACATAAATTGGTAATTTCTTTATGAAAAAGAAGCCAACATAATTCACAAGTAATTATCAAAGAAGAGGAATCAAACCCTAACTACTACTAGCATTGATTTCTCAATATGGTATTCGAGCTAAGGCCAAAAAAGGTTGGAAATCACTTTGTTGGCTTGAAAAGGAAGGCTACTACCTCTATAACAAGTTACTTGAAGACAGGCTTCAATATTATAAGACTTACAGAAAGTTGGATTAGGATCATCTACAACCTATCTAAGAAGGTCAAAAGCGAAGGATTCTTGGCTGCCCTTACATGTACTCTTGATGATGACAATGCATGGATCATTGATAGTGGAGCATCAAGACATATGACAGGAGAAAGCAAACAACTTCATATTCTATCAAAGGAACAATCATCTCATGCAATGGAGCTAGGAGACAATAACAATTATGCAGTCAAGGGCCTTTGATCTACATCTTTGAGGCTGGAAAATGGAGTAAAGCTACACCTCAACAATATACTCTATGTTCCAGGTTTGAAAAAAGAATTTACTTCCAATTTCTTGTTTAGAACATCAAGGAGATAGGGTTCTTTTGTAGATTGTAAAGTCTTGGTTTGGGGAAAAGATTCAAGCATTGAAAAGGCAAAAGTTATTGGAGTTTGTGAAGGAAGACTATATAGAGTTATAACACCATCTCCTCAAGCTCTAGTTCACATGGAAATCAATCCCATTGAACTATGGCATAGAAGATATGGGCATATACACTACAAGATCATTCCCTCTCTCAATCAAATGGTAAATGGCATCCCTAACATCAAAGAAAATTGTGAAGGAGTATGTAAGGGATGTGCTTTGGGAAAGAATACAAGGAAGCCTTTCACAAGCAGTGATACAAGGTCTAAAGAAATATTAGACCTCATTCATTATGATGTGTGTGGGCTTATGTCTAACAAATCGCTTGGAGACCACTTTATTATGTGACCTTCTTTGATGATCACTCTAGAAAGACATGTCTCTACCTTCTCAAGACAAAGGATGAAGTATTTGAAAAATTCAAGGAGTTTAGATCTGAAGTAGAGACCTTAATCGAAAGAAAGATAAAGACCTTGAGATCTGACAATGGTGGGGAATACACTTCAAAAGAATTGGTTGCATATTGTAAACAAGCAAGTATTAAGAGGGAGCTCATTGTTCCCTACAATCTCGAACAAAATGGAGTTGCAGAAAGGAAAAATAGAACAATTGAAGAATGCATACGAACTATGATATTTGATCAAGACCTTGCAAAGTTTCTATGGGGTGAAGAAGCTATGACAACAATATATATACAAAATAGAAGTCCTCATAGAATTATTGAGAATATGACACCTGAAGAAGCATTCATAAGGAAGAAGCCATGTATTTGGTAAATACAAGACTTGATATATGTTTCGCTGTAAATATTCATAGTCAATTTTAGTTGGAGCCTCGTCATGACCATTGGTTAACTGCTAAGCATATTCATAGATATCTTTGTGGCACTATACATCACTACCTAAAATATGATAGAAAGGAAGTTAAGTTGATAGGTTTCACAGTTTCAGTTTGGGGTGGCAGTGAGACTAATAATGGCAGAAGCACAACCAGTGGATGATCTCATGGATGAGTAGAAAACAAGATCTTGTTGCATTAAGTAGTGCCAAAGCTAAATATGTTGTTGCATGTGAAGTAGGAAAGGAAGCTGTTTGGTTGAGAAAACTCTTGTCAAATTTGTTTGAAAAGCCTCTGGATCCAACTATAATAAATTGTGATAATCAAAGCAACATCAAGATGTCCGAAGATGTTGTATTCCATGCAAGGAGGAAGCATATCAACAACAAGTACCACTACATTAGAAGTTTGGTACAAGATGGGGTCATAAAGCTACAATATTTCCCACAGATGAACATGTAGATGATGTGTTGACAAAGTCTCTTACGAATAAGAAGTTTGAGTATTTTAGAAGCATGCTTGATTTTGTTGACATTGCAGGTTTAGTTGATAAAGACAGATGAAGCATCTAATGGCGGATGCTTGGGAGGACATCTGGTCGGCCTATGTGTGTTTGATGTCCTGATCTCGAAGAGGGAGGGTGGCATTGGTCTTGGAGCTCTGACCTTGGATAGGCACCTAGATCCCTGGAGTAAGCCTGATGGTACCTAGACTGGTTGAAAACTTTAGTCCATCTTAGTCCCACCTTGATAGATAACCCTAGTCAAGTATCTAGTTTGTGGCACCGAGTGTGCTTGAACTCTTCTTAGTTCATGTGTTTTTGAGATCTTCCATGTACTTTGTACTTTATATATATATATATATATATATATATATGCCTCCCTTGTTAAGAGGGAGTGTTGAAGAATGTAACTAGGTTTGGTCTTCATAATTGTATAATGTAATTTATTTGTCAAAAGAAATTTTATTATGACTTATTAAAGCATGGGTTTCATGCTTGGGTCATCATGTTTATAGGTCAAAGCCTCCATTGTAGGCTTCTAGGTTTTATATTGAGTCAATAGAGTCATTGTCAATTTTATTAGACCCTTCTTGGGCTTTTGTATCATGTAAAAATAATTATTTTTGAGTCAAATAGGTCATTTGACATCTCCACACCAAGTCAGCCCTATGATGATGAAGTCAGCCTACATTAGGGCAATTCGACCCACAGAAGAGGCTATATATAGACAGACAGTTCGACCCATTTACTCACTCACTCAACAAGTTTGATACACAAGAAAGAGTAGCGATAAAAGGTGCAAAATTCTAAGAGAAGGAAGAAGATTGTAGAACAAGACAAAGTCGAAGTTTTTGGGCTATCTTTCTCTCACACATGCGAAGTTACTGGGTTATTACTGGGAAGATATTCTGTATTCTACTACAGGTCAAAGTTCTGTTGTTGGGGTTGAAGTTATGCTGCTGGGGAGATCGTAATTTTGCTGTTGCCAGATCGAAATTCTAGGTCGAAGTTGCTTCTAGGAGAACATCACTTGGAGAAGAAGGAAGGGCTGACTTGGTGACTCGGGGAAGTCTGTGTCTAGGTTAAAAGAGTCTTGGACTATCTCATCTTGTCGTTGAATCTATTGATGGAAGAGTTCTGACTGGGTTTTCCCCTTATAGGGGTTTTTTCCCTCGCTGTTCGCGTACATCTTGTATCTCTTGTTCTTGTAATCTTCATATACACATAAATTGGTAATTGCTTGATGAAACATAATATAATAAAGAAGTAAAAGAAGGCAACATAATTCAGTAGTAATTATCAAAGAAGAGGAGTCAAACCCTAATTACTACTAGCATTGATTTCTCAACAGATTTGGCCTATCAAAAAATGTGTCTGCGGGTGAGAAATTCACGTCCATATGAAGAGTTGGGGTAACTTTTACTTTGTTTGGTTGTGTTAGTAATGTTTTTTTTTTCTCGGTAAAAAACTAATCTATTAAAATATGTACAGAGGTCGAAAATACATCATGGCGAAACCAGTGTGAGACAGGCTCTGGGCAGCACACCCGAGAGCCGATAAAGCACCAAACACAAAAGCAAGATCTCGCCCACGCAGGGGCGCCAGACTAAGACCGAGACTGACCACAGCTGCAAGCCCGCGCAGGGGCAACAAACTGAAAACCGAGACTGACCATAGGTGCAAGCCCACGCAGGTGCATCAAACAAAAAGGAGATTGACCACCAGAGCTAGCCCCGACAGGGGCGCCATCCATTTCTTCCCTCGCAGGGGAGACTGTTCTTGCCCAATTCATAAGCAAAAATTCCAAAACAGAGATGACAAAACAGAAAACGCCAAAGACCATAACTGAACCAAAGACAAATAGCCGATAAGACCAGTAGACCAGGCGAAAAGCCAATAGAACCTTGAGTGCGGGCGCCTTCATTCGTCCCATTGCTCTTCCTCAATTCGGCACCACCCATAGGTTTCTCGTTCAGCATCAGTAGGAAAAGTCGCTGCCTCTTCCCCGGTTTCCGCCTTTTGAACGTTCTGAGTATGCTTAGCATTTTCTGAGTCTGTAGCCGGTACCTTTGCCTCCTGCTCCTTATCAGCTTCCGGAGCCTGCACTGCTTGCCCTGGGTTGACATTCATCCCTTGCCTTTGTTCATCCATGGCGTCGTCATCGTCTTGAGCATTCTCAATAAACAATATAGAAACATGCGCGCTGATCCTTGGGTTGTTTGTGGAGCTGGTAAAATTGAAGATGGTGGAGCCAAACGCTAGCAAGGTAGCCGAGCCCGAGGCCCCTGCATCCAGGAATTGACTAGAATGTAGGGGGTTGGCTCCAATAGAGCTAGCAAGATTGCAGTGGCAACAATGGCCAACACTATCCCCTTCATGCCTGCGTGAGACCCCTCCTCTGGAAGTGCCTCGACGACTGAGCATACGTTGTCGAGGTCTCACCATTGAGGGACGAGAATTCCAACAAGCCGCGGGATGAACCAGACTTTCTGCTACCAGAGTCGAACGAGTGATGAGCCCATCCGTCTGAGAAGGTATCTCTACAAAGACAGAGAGGCCTGTCGTCTGCATAACTACCAACATTCCCTGCTCATACCCTGTTTTATTCCAAACCTCCTCACCTACCCTGCTCGGGATCACATCCGCCATTACTGCTGCCATCCGCTGGGTCGAATAAGTTCTCCAGGCATTAACTATCCCATGCCCGTTTGCCTTAAACCGCCCGCGTCCTTTCCTACTGTTTGCTGTGGGTGCCACGTGATGGCCGAAGGTCGACATGTGTCCAACCACCCACGCTTGTCCCATCTCACATATCACCCGCATCCGGGGGAGTTGCATCTTTTTGGACCAGTCGAGAACATTCTTGAGCTTCCACATGCGTTAATATAGTATTCAGCTGTCCTGTGATCAGAGAGTGATTATTCCCCACCCCTACATTGGCCATGAAGTCCGCAACCTTATTGCCCTCCCGCCTTGTGTGTGTGAAGGTGATGGCTCTATTGTTGTGAAGCTTCTGTTCTATGGCTTCCAGTCTTGCTTCAAGCCTCCAGCTGGTGGCTATTTTTTTAGCCTGAGATCCATTTAGGATTTTTTTGGCCATGTTGATGAGGATTTGAGAATCTCCTTCTACCTCCAGAGGGTGGAAGTTGAGTTCCCCAGCAAGTTGAAGTCCCTGCCATAGCCCTTCTAGTTCAGCTGAGTTGTTGGTGTCCCAGCCAATGTTTCCAAAGTAAAGCGTCATGAGAGCACCTTCATGATTCCTAATTATTCCGCCAAAGCCTGCTAGCCCGGGATTCCCTTTTGAGGCACCATCAAAGTTGAGTTTGAATGTGTGCTTTGGCGGGGGCTTCCATGCGACCTGATTTTCAGTGCTGGCTGCAGAGTGGTCCTGCTGGTGCATGCTTTTAGTGCAGCTAATTTGCCAATTATCCATGATAGTTTTCTCGTTGGCTAGAGTAGGCCAATCCTCCTCCTTCCAGGGTCTTAGCATCAAAGTCTCTTGAATATTTTTGCATAGCATATTCCAAATATTGTCCAGCGAAGAGCGTTGATTTTTAAAAATGCGCTTATTTCGCTCCTTCCATATGCTCCATAGAATTAACCCGGGGATCAATCGCCATAGATGATTGAGGATTTTTCTCTTGTACGGGTCCTTTTGCCACTGACGTATGGAATTCGTAATTTCATTTTCAAGTCTACATCTTCTTTGACATCGAAAGCTTGCCTTCTCCCATAGCTGATTGGCTAGGGGGCAAGAGTCCAGTAGATGTTGGAGCGTTTCCTCATGGGCATTGCAGTTGAAACAGATGGAAGGACCATGGAAATTTCTTCTTCTGATCTTGTCCCAAGTTAGGATTCTCTGATGCCCTACCAACCAGAGAAAGTGACAGATCTTGGGCCAGGAACCAGAGTTCCATATTTGGCCCCAAATTGGATCCTGGGGAGCAGAGTCGTTGCAGATGATCTTGTATGCTTCAGACGTGGTGAATGCTCCCTTTGGTTGATATCTTTCCTTAGGATATCTCCCCTTTCGTCACACCTGATTTTCCTTTTGCTGAGTTCCGTTTCCAATGCTATGGAATCTTGGCGGCTTTCATTTGTGAGGATTTGGTTACCTGGTTTCCAGATTCTGAAGCCTTTCTCAGTTTCCTGGGTCCAATATTGCCTGGTCTTAACTTGCTGTGTCTCCTCCGCAATGTTGTTTAGAGGCAGGTTCAGAACATTGCTGAGAGTAGGCATTTGATTCCATGCGTCCGTCCAGAATCTAGTGTTATGGCCATTTCTTACCTCCCAGAAACTATGCTGCTGGATCATTTTATAATGTTTGGTTGCATTCCAAATTAGCGATCCTTTGTCGCTGGGCTCTAATCTGATGAGCTCTTCCTGGGGTCGCTGATTGGCATACTTTGTTGTCCATAATGTGACCCATGGCTTACCTGTGTTGGTGAGCCACTGCCACCAGATCTTGGCTCCCATGATGGCATTGCTGTGCTCCGGATCTCTTAGACCAATTCCTCCTTTTTCCTTCGGTTTGCATACTGTGCTCCATTTTACCAGAGCCCATTTGCGATTGGTTGCATTGCTTCCCCAAAGGAAACCTCTCTGAATTTTCCTTAGTCTTTTTAGGACCCACTTTGGCGCTGCCAGGATGGAGAAAAGGTACAGCGGCATTGCTTGAAGAACGGCTTTTATAAGTACCGCGCAGCTGACTAAATTCAAAGTTCTGTGAGTCCATTGGTTGAGACGTGATTCAAGTTTTTCAATTAAATTGCGCCAAGAGGAATGGTTGATGGCCGAGGCAGTGAGGGGAGCTCCGAGATACTTAGAAGGAAGGGTGGCAATGGGGAACCCCAGAATGCGGACTATGGCAGACTTGACGACCGGGGGGGTATTGAAGAAGAAGATCTGCGATTTGGAACAATTGATGCTAGTTCCAAAGGCTTCGGTAAAATCATTTAGCACTGCTTTAAATATGGAGGCTTCTTGAACAGATGGATAACCAAACAACATCGTGTCATCAACAAATTGCTGATGGGAAGTAGCTGGCAGATGGTGGATGGAGATACCCTTAAGCTGGTGTGAGTGGAGGGCGTTTTTAATGTGGCGTCCCAGGCCCTCAGCCATTAAAACAAAAAGGAAGGGGGAAAGGGGGTCACCTTGCCTGATACCACGGGAGGGGGAGAAGGGGCGAGAGGGGATCCCATTCACTAGGATGGAGAAGCTGGTGGAGGAGATAAGGCTCATAATCCATCGAATCCAGGTGGGGCTGAATCCAAAAGCAGATAGCATTTGCTGTATATAATCCCAGCTGAGTTTGTCAAAAGCCTTGGAAAGATCAAGTTTAAGGAGCATACCTGCCTGCTTTGAATGCTTGAGAGTGTGGGTGATCTCATGCGTGTGGATGATTCCGTCCAAAATCTGTCTTCCCTCCACATATCCTGACTGTTCCGGAGAGATGAGCATTGGCAAGAGGGGCTTTAGCCTGTTTGCAATGACTTGAGCGCGTCCTCCTCTTTTGGAATTAGGGCTATGAAGGTGGTGTTGAGCGAGGGAAGCAGCCAGTGAGAAACTCGCGACTCCTCCACCACATCCCAGACTTCCATCTTTATTAAATCCCAAAACTTGTGAAAGAAAGTAGTGGTAAATCCATCCGGGCCGGGAGCTTTTCCTTCTTTAAGCTGAGTCATTGCAGTGTCCACTTCCTGAATTTGAATTGGGCTGAGGAGGAGTTCATTATGCTCCGCTGTGATTAATTTTGGTACATTGCGAGTGATTCTTTCAGTTGCAGGATGTCTGTTGTTGTCAGTTTCTTGATGGACCTGCTTGAAGTGTTCAAGGAGTTCCTTCTCAATTTCCTCATGTTGTTCCACCCTTTCTCCTCCTGATTTTTGAATGTAAGGGATATTGTTGCCCATTCTGCGTTGCACTGTGGTTCTATGGAAAAATTTGGTATTTCTTTCTCCCTCTTTTAGCCATTTGATTCTAGATTTCTGCTTCCAGTATATCTCCTCCTGCTTTCTTCTTTCTTCAAGCTAATTGTGGATGCGCTGTTCCTGTTCGAGGGTTCTCTCTTTATGGCCCCCTGTACTTATTTCTCTCTGCAGATCCTCCAGGGCTTTTAGAAGATCATTTTGCGCCTTGAAGATGTTTCCGAAGGTCTCTCTGTTCCATCTCTTGAGGCTAAGCTTTAGATGTTTGAGTTTCTGTTGAAACTGGAACATCTTGGATCCTTCTGGAGGGCTGAAGGATGTCCACGTGGAGTTGACGAAGTCTCTGAGTGAGGGATGAGTGAACCAAAACTCCTCAAAGCGAAAAGGTCTTCTTATGTTATTGCCTGGACGTTGCCATTGAAGGGCAACCGGCCAATGATCAGATCCAGAGTGTGGAAGAATGGCCGCCGAGAAATCTCCCCCCAAGTGGACCGAGTTGTCTGAGATTAGAAAGCGATCCAGCTTGGAGGCTATTTGATGTATGCCTGCTCTGCGGTTGCTCCATGTAAAAGTGCCATTGCAAAACTGTAAGTCTATCAGGGATGCATTCTGAATAAAGTTTTTGAAGTGGGTGTTTTCCTGTTCCAACCTGTTTCTGCCACCAATCTTCTCCTCTAATTTTGTTATCATGTTATAATCCCCTCCAGCTATCCAGAGTGGGTGCCTTCTATTGGCGTTAAGAGCTTCTAGGGTATGGAGGAGAGCAATCTTTTCCCTTGCTTCCTGAGGGAAGTAGACATTCGAGAGATTCCCATGAATATTTGTGCCAACTATGTGGAAGGTAGCCTGTATTAGATTGTGTGAAGCATGAAAGTCCGACAGAGTGAGTGCTTGAGAGTTCCATGCAATGGCTAATCCCCCAGAAGCGCCGGATGCATCTACAGCAACTGATTGACATCCTGGCCAGGCTTTAGAGAGGATCATTTCTAGAGTTGTACTATTACATTTTGTCTCTTGGAGAAAGCATATTTGCGGCTTTTCCATTTTTACCATATTTTTAAGCATTCTGAGTTTTCCTGGGCCGTTGAGCCCTCTTAGGTTCCATGAAATGAGCTTCATGAGTCACTATTGGTGGAGGGCTTGTAGTACTTCGTAAGCTTAGCATACCTACCGGAGTCTACCAGAATCTTCCCAACCGCTATTGTTCTTTGGAGGTAAGTTCTTCTTCCCCTTTTTTTGGAATCTTTTGGGGTTTGGCTTAAATCCCATTGACTTCCTGGCTGGATGCCAAGCTGATTTTGATGGTAGGCCCTGGAGATGACCATTTCCAGTTTGTCAAGCTATAGCTCTGGGATGCTTTCATAAGCTTTCTTCTTGCATGCTGCTTCTAGTTCGAGTATGTCTAATCCATGTAGATCTATGCTTTCCGGTTCTTCCTCCATTCGTTGCACCTGATTATCTTCTTCCGTGGGTATGTCTGGATCCTGGACGGGGCCTGAGGATCCATCAACCTCCATTTCATTGTCTTTTTCCCGCTGCTTTTCTTTGCTTTCCTGAGTTGCGGTCTGGGGGATCTTTGGTAGGAAGGGGATTGGATGGAGGGGCCGCGGGAGGTGGCTGGGAAGAGGATGAGGGGAGATCAGCGTTTGGAGGAGAGGAAGTGGTATGCTCGTCCGTGACATGAGCCAGGATTCCAAAGCTGTTCCTGACTGCATGATCAGAGGCGCTGTTCTGTTTGGGTTTCTTCCCTGTTGATGGTTTTTTATGCGCTCGCTTACGGGTAGGGGCTTTGGTGAAGCCATCATGGGTCTGAGATTCGGTGGGGGAGGGGGCTTTAGCTTGAACATTCAGGGGGCAATCTCTAAAAAGATGCCCTATGGCATGGCATTTACGGCAGCGAAACGGAACATATTCATAGTCTAAAGGCTGGATCCACTCATAGTCACGGTGAGAGAGACTTACCGATTCTGGCAGGGCTTTGTCTAGGCGCATGAAGACGCAGATGCGGGCGTAAGATGTATATCTTCGTAGTTTCGTTTCTTCAGCAGTCTTTATGTATTCCCCCAGACCATTTCCAATGTTTTTCAGAATGTTCTCATCCCAGTATTCATCTGGTAGTGAGTATAGTCTTATCCAGACTGGAGCCCATGTGAGATCCTCCTGATCCGGATTGAATCTGGGAGCCCAGTCCCGTAAGTATAGGCCAGCTGAGTTGAAGAAGTAAGGTCCATCAACCAGGATTCTGTATTTGTCTTCCAGACAAAAGAAGATCGCGGTGAAGAATCCTTTTGGGCCTAACTGCAGAGTCACATCTCCCTTAGGTTTCCATTTCGCTGCGATCCAACTGTGGAGGGCTTTTTCCGTCGGCCAAAACCCTATGAAATTTCCAATGAGCGCATGATCCATCATATATTGGATTCTTGCTTCTATTATTTCCCCCGGCAGTTCGATTCTGGGTCGATCTGTAGCTATTGGTTTGCAGGTGGTCGAAGAGACCCTCTGGGTTCCATCTGGTTGGTTTTGCTTCCCATTCTCTCCATTCACCTTAGCTTCCAGGTTTTCTTTTCCCTTGCGCTCATTCTGGCGCGGGATTTCTTGATTGATGTCATTCTCATGGATCGATCCAAATCGTATTGTTCTCTCGTTTTGGTGCTGCCCTTTGTGTGCGTTGGGGGAGGTTGCCGAGGCCCCCCCTGGGGGTCGCCCATGTGCCCTGCGACCTCTTACAACGCAGTTGAGAGATGCCTGTTCGTATAGTCAGGTCCTTGTTGGATGTCTGCACAGATCAGTCTGCGCCGTCTGAGCGTAGTGCAGAACCCTAGCAGCCGTCTCCAGAGCTCCTCAGATCAATTCTTCTCCATTTCAATGTTGACTTGAAATCTTCATTGTTGAAAAGGTTGTGTTAGTAATGTTAGGTTATATATATATATATATATATATATATAGATATATATATATATATAGATATAACAAGTAAATAAATAAATAATATATATATATATATATTATTAAAGTATTAGGTATCTTTAAAGGAAAAATAGATTAAGTGACTATTTAAATACTTTTTATAAAGGGGAGGAAAAGGAAAGGTTATAAAGTATAAAATCGGTATTAATATATACTCTCGCTTTTCGTGTACCACTAATACTAAAAGAGGTGAATTGGAGGATAGTGTTTGACTAAAATTCCTTTTTGTGAAATAGAATTTGAGTATCCATTGATTCGTAAAAATTGCAAACGTTGGTGTCCAATGTGTGGGAAATTATTGATTATGGAAGAAAATCATGGTAATGCACAAATATGATAAAAAGATTAGAAGATAACTCACAATGCTTCAACATAGCAGGAAGATATCACAAAGAAATGCAAAGAGCTTGAGGATATGTTTTGCAGAGAATAAACAGAAAATGATAATGAAAAATTTCACTTAAAAGATCACAGCCATAAATTACTTGCACAGGTCAAGAAGTCCAAGACTATGAAGCAAAAATCAGAACAAGAAAAGGAAGTTTTCAAGAAGAAACTCAACGAGAGCCTATCATAGAAAGAGGAAGAAAATTTGTGCTTAAAAAACTTTAATAAAAAATTATTAGAACAAATCACAAAAATATGAGAACAATGATACTAATGATAAAGTGGACAATCTAGAGAACGAAGAACTTTCATATCTAAAAAATCATAATAAAAATCTATTTAGCCAAATTAAGAAACTTAAAAATGATATGAAATCATTGGAGAACAAATTAGAAGAACTTATCAGAAACACTGATCTAGAGTCATTGTCAATTTTATTAGACCCTTCTTGGGCTTTTGTATCATGTGAAAATAATTATTTTTGAGTCAAATAGGTCATTTTACATCTCCACACCAACTCAGCCCTATGATGATGAAGTCAGCCTACATTAGGGCAATTCGACCCACAGATGAGGCTATATATAGACAGACAGTTCGAGCCATTTACTCACTCACTCAACAAGTTTGATACACAAGAAAGAGCAGCGATAAAAGGTGCAAAATTCTAAGAGAAGGAAGAAGATTGTAGAACAAGACAAAGTCGAAGTTTTTGGGCTATCTTTCTCTCACACATGCGAAGTTACTGGGTTATTACTGGGAAGATATTCTGTATTCTACTACAGGTCAAAGTTCTGTTGTTGGGGTTGAAGTTATGCTGCTGGGGAGATCGTAATTTTGCTGTTGCCAGGTCGAAATTCTAGGTCGAAGTTGCTTCTAGGAGAACATCACTTGGAGAAGAAGGAAGGGCTGACTTGGTGACTCGGGGAAGTCTGTGTCTAGGTTAAAAGAGTCTTGGACTATCTCATCTTGTCGTTGAATCTATTGATGGAAGAGTTCTGACTGGGTTTTCCCCTTATAGGGTTTTTTCCCTCGCTGTTCGCGTACATCTTGTATCTCTTGTTCTTGTAATCTTCATATACACATAAATTGGTAATTGCTTGATGAAACATAATATAATAAAGAAGTAAAAGAAGGCAACATAATTCAGTAGTAATTATCAAAGAAGAGGAGTCAAACCCTAATTACTACTAGCATTGATTTCTCAACAGATTTGGCCTATCAAAAAATGTGTCTGCGGGTGAGAAATTCACGTCCATATGAAGAGTTGGGGTAACTTTTACTTTGTTTGGTTGTGTTAGTAATGTTTTTTTTTTCTCGGTAAAAAACTAATCTATTAAAATATGTACAGAGGTCGAAAATACATCATGGCGAAACCAGTGTGAGACAAGCTCTGGGCAGCACACCCGAGAGCCGATAAAGCACCAAACACAAAAGCAAGATCTCGCCCACGCAGGGGCGCCAGACTAAGACCGAGACTGACCACAGCTGCAAGCCCGCGCAGGGGCAACAAACTGAAAACCGAGACTGACCATAGGTGCAAGCCCACGCAGGTGCATCAAACAAAAAGGAGATTGACCACCAGAGCCAGCCCCGACAGGGGCGCCATCCATTTCCTCCCTCGCAGGGGAGACTGTTCTTGCCCAATTCATAAGCAAAAATTCCAAAACAGAGATGACAAAACAGAAAACGCCAAAGACCATAACTGAACCAAAGACAAATAGCCGATAAGACCAGTAGACCAGGCGAAAAGCCAATAGAACCTTGAGTGCGGGCGCCTTCATTCGTCCCATTGCTCTTCCTCAATTCGGCACCACCCATAGGTTTCTCGTTCAGCATCAGTAGGAAAAGTCGCTGCCTCTTCCCCGGTTTCCGCCTTTTGAACGTTCTGAGTATGCTTAGCATTTTCTGAGTCTGTAGCCGGTACCTTTGCCTCCTGCTCCTTATCAGCTTCCGGAGCCTGCACTGCTTGCCCTGGGTTGACATTCATCCATTGCCTTTGTTCATCCATGGCGTCGTCATCGTCTTGAGCATTCTCAATAAACAGTATAGAAACATGCGCGCTGATCCTTGGGTTGTTTGTGGAGCTGGTAAAATTGAAGATGGTGGAGCCAAAGGCTAGCAAGGTAGCCGAGCCCGAAGCCCCTGCATCCAGGAATTGACTGGAATGTAGGGGGTTGGCTCCAATAGAGCTAGCAAGATTGCAGTGGCAACAATGGCCAACACTGTCCCCTTCATGCCTGCGTGAGACCCCTCCTCTGGAAGTGCCTCGACGGCTGAGCATACGTTGTCGAGGTCTCACCATTGAGGGACGAGAATTCCAACAAGCCGCGGGATGAACCAGACTTTCTGCTACCAGAGTCGAACGAGTGATGAGCCCGTCCGTCTGAGAAGGTATCTCTACAAAGACAGAGAGGCCAGTCGTCTGCATAACTACCAACATTCCCTGCTCATACCCTGTTTTATTCCAAACCTCCTCACCTACCCTGCTCGGGATCACATCCGCCATTACTGCTGCCATCCGCTGGGTCGAATAAGTTCTCCAGGCATTAACTATCCCATGCCCCTTTGCCTTAAACCCCCCGCGTCCTTTCCTACTGTTTGCTGTGGGTGTCACGTGATGGCCGAAGGTCGACATGTGTCCAACCACCCACGCCTGTCCCGTCTCACATATCACCCGCATTCGAGGGAGTTGCATCTTTTTGGACCAGTCGAGAACATTCTTGAGCTTCCACATGCGTTAATATAGTATTCAGCTGTCCTGTGATCAGAGAGTGATTATTCCCCACCCCTACATTGGCCATGAAGTCCGCAACCTTATTGCCCTCCCGCCTTGTGTGTGTGAAGGTGATGGCTCTATTGCTGTGAAGCTTCTGTTCTATGGCTTCCAGTCTTGCTTCAAGCCTCCAGCTGGTGGCTATTTTTTTAGCCTGAGATCCATTTAGGATTTTTTTGGCCATGTTGATGAGGATTTGAGAATCTCCTTCTACCTCCAGAGGGTGGAAGTTGAGTTCCCCAGCAAGTTGAAGTCCCTGCCATAGCCCTTCTAGTTCAGCTGAGTTGTTGGTGTCCCAGCCAATGTTTCCGAAGTAAAGCGTCATGGGAGCACCTTCATGATTCCTAATTATTCCGCCAAAGCCTGCTAGCCCGGGATTCCCTTTTGAGGCACCATCAAAGTTGAGTTTGAATGTGTGCTTTGGCGGGGGCTTCCATGCGACCTGATTTTCAGTGCTGGCTGCAGAGTGGTCCTGCTGGTGCATGCTTTTAGTGCAGCTAATTTGCCAATTATCCATGATAGTTTTCTCGTTGGTTAGAGTAGGCCAATCCTCCTCCTTCCAGGGTCTTAGCATCAAAGGCTCTTGAATATTTTTGCATAGCATATTCCAAATATTGTCCAGCGAAGAGCGTTGATTTTTAAAAATGCGCTTATTTTGCTCCTTCCATATGCTCCATAGAATTAACCCGGGGATCAATCGCCATAGATGATTGAGGATTTTGCTCTTGTACGGGTCCTTTTGCCACTGACGTATGGAATTCGTAATTTCATTTTCAAGTCTGCATCTTCTTTGACATCGAAAGCTTGCCTTCTCCCATAGCTGATTGGCTAGGGGGCAAGAGTCCAGCAGATGTTGGAGCATTTCCTCATGGGCATTGCAGTTGAAACAGATGGAAGGACCATGGAAATTTCTTCTTCTGAGCTTGTCCCAAGTTAGGATTCTCTGATGCCCTACCAACCAGAGAAAGTGACAGATCTTGGGCCAGGAACCAGAGTTCCATATTTGGCCCCAAATTGGATCTTGGGGAGCAGAGTCGTTGCAGATGATCTTGTATGCTTCAGACGTGGTGAATGCTCCCTTTGGTTGATATCTTTCCTTAGGATATCTCCCCTTTCGTCACACCTGATTTTCCTTTTGCTGAGTTCCGTTTCCAATGCTATGGAATCTTGGCGGCTTTCATTTGTGAGGATTTGGTTAGCTGGTTTCCAGATTCTGAAGCCTTTCTCAGTTTCCTGGGTCCAATATTGCCTGGTCTTAACTTGCTGTGTCTCCTCCGCAATGTTGTTTAGAGGCAGGTTCAGAACATTGCTGAGAGTAGGCATTTGATTCCATGCGTCCGTCCAGAATCTAGTGTTATGGCCATTTCTTACCTCCCAGAAACTATGCTGCTGGATCATTTTATAATGTTTGGTTGCATTCCAAATTAGCGATCCTTTGTCGCTGGGCTCTAATCTGATGAGCTCTTCCTGGGGTCGCTGATTGGCATACTTTGCTGTCCATAATGTGACCCATGGCTTACTTGTGTTGGTGAGCCACTGCCACCAGATCTTGGCTCCCATGATGGCATTGCTGTGCTCCGGATCTCTTAGACCAATTCCTCCTTTTTCCTTCGGTTTGCATACTGTGCTCCATTTTACCAGAGCCCATTTGCGATTGGTTGCATTGCTTCCCCAAAGGAAACCTCTCTGAATTTTCCTTAGTCTTTTGAGGACCCACTTTGGCGCTGCCAGGATGGAGAAAAGGTACAGCTGCATTGCTTGAAGAACGGCTTTTATAAGTACCGCGCAGCTGACTAAATTCAAAGTTCTGTGAGTCCATTGGTTGAGACGTGATTCAAGTTTTTCAATTAAATTGCGCCAAGAGGAATGGCTAATGGCCGAGGCAGTGAGGGGAGCTCCGAGATACTTAGAAGGAAGGGTGGCAATGGGGAACCCTAGAATGCGGACTATGGCAGACTTGACGACCGGGGGGGTATTGAAGAAGAAGATCTGCGATTTGGAACAATTGATGCTAGTTCCAGAGGCTTCGGTAAAATCATTTAGCACTGCTTTAAATATGGAGGCTTCTTGAACAGATGGATAACCAAACAGCATCATGTCATCAACAAATTGCTGATGGGAAGTAGCTGGCAGATGGTGGATGGAGATACCCTTAAGCTGGTGTGAGTGGAGGGCGTTTTTAATGTGGCGTCCCAGGCCCTCAGCCATTAAAACAAAAAGGAAGGGGGAAAGGGGGTCACCTTGCCTGATACCACGGGAGGGGGAGAAGGGGCGAGAGGGGATCCCATTCACTAGGATGGAGAAGCTGGTGGAGGAGATAAGGCTCATAATCCATCGAATCCAGGTGGGGCTGAATCCAAAAGCAGATAGCATTTGCTGTATATAATCCCAGCTGAGTTTGTCAAAAGCCTTGGAAAGATCAAGTTTAAGGAGCATACCTGCCTGCTTTGAATGCTTGAGAGTGTGGGTGATCTCATGCGTGTGGATGATTTCGTCCAAAATCTGTCTTCCCTCCACATATCCTGACTGTTCCGGAGAGATGAGCATTGGCAAGAGGGGCTTTAGCCTGTTTGCAATGACTTGAGCGCGTCCTCCTCTTTTGGAATTAGGGCTATGAAGGTGGTGTTGAGCGAGGGAAGCAGCCAGTGAGAAACTCGCGACTCCTCCACCACATCCCAGACTTCCATCTTTATTAAATCCCAAAACTTGTGAAAGAAAGTGGTGGTAAATCCATCCGGGCCGGGGGCTTTTCCTTCTTTAAGCTGAGTCATTGCAGTGTCCACTTCCTGAATTTGAATAGGGCTGAGGAGGAGTTCATTATGCTCCGCTGTGATTAATTTTGGTACATTGCGAGTGATTCTTTCAATTGCAGGATGTCTGTTGATGTCAGGCTCTTGATGGACCTGCTTAAAGTGTTCGAGGAGTTCCTTCTCAATTTCCTCATGTTGTTCCACCCTTTCTCCTCCTGATTTTTGAATGTAAGGGATATTGTTGCCCATTCTGCGTTGCACTGTGGTTCTATGGAAAAATTTGGTATTTCGTTCTCCCTCTTTTAGCCATCTGATTCTAGATTTCTGCTTCCAGTATATCTCCTCCTGCTTTCTTCTTTCCTCAAGCTGATTGTGGATGCGCTGCTCCTGTTCGAGGGTTCTCTCTGTATGGCCGCCTGTACTTATTTCTCTCTGCAGATCCTCCAGGGCTTTTTGAAGATCATTTTGCGCCTTGAAGATGTTTCCGAAGGTCTCTCTGTTCCATCTCTTGAGGCTAAGCTTTAGATGTTTGAGTTTCTGTTGAAACTGGAACATCTTGGATCCTTCTGGAGGGCTGAAGGATGTCCACGTGGAGTTGACGAAGTCTCTGAGTGAGGGATGAGTGAACCAAAACTCCTCAAAGCGAAAAGGTCTTCTTATGTTATTGCCTGGACGTTGCCATTGAAGGGCAACCGGCCAATGATCAGATCCAGAGTGTGGAAGAATGGCCGCCGAGAAATCTCCCCCCAAGTGGACCGAGTTGTCTGAGATTAGAAAGCGATCCAGCTTGGAGGCTATTTGATGTATGCCTGCTCTGCGGTTGCTCCATGTAAAAGTGCCATTGCAAAACTGTAAGTCTATCAGGGATGCATTCTGAATAAAGTTTTTGAAGTGGGTGTTTTCCTGTTCCAACATGTTTCTGCCACCAATCTTCTCCTCTAATTTTGTTATCATGTTATAATCCCCTCCAGCTATCCAGAGTGGGTGCCTTCTATTGGCGTTAAGAGCTTCTAGGGTATGGAGGAGAGCAATCTTTTCCCTTGCTTCCTGAGGGAAGTAGACATTCGAGAGATTCCCATGAATATTTGTGCCAACTACGTGGAAGGTAGCCTGTATTAGATTATGTGAAGCATGAAAGTCCGACAGAGTGAGTGCTTGAGAGTTCCATGCAATGGCCAATCCCCAGAAGCGCCGGATGCATCTATAGCAACTGATTGACATCCTGGCCAGGCTTTAGAGAGGATCATTTCTAGAGTTGTACTATTACATTTTGTCTCTTGGAGAAAGCATATTTGCGGCTTTTCCATTTTTACCATATTTTTAAGCATTCTGAGTTTTCCTGGGCCGTTGAGCCCTCTTAGGTTCCATGAAATGAGCTTCATGAGTCACTATTGGTGGAGGGCTTGTAGTACTTTGTAAGCTTAGCATACCTACTGGAGTCTACCAGAATCTTCCCAACCGCTATTGTTCTTTGGAGGTAAGTTCTTCTTCCCCTTTTTTTGGAATCTTTTGGGGTTTGGCTTAAATCCCATTGACTTCCTGGCTGGATGCCAAGCTGACTTTTATGGTAGGCCCTGGAGATGACCATTTCCAGTTTGTCAAGCTGTAGCTCTGGGATGCTTTCATAAGCTTTCTTCTTGCATGCTGCTTCTAGTTCGAGTATGTCTAATCCATTTAGATCTATGCTTTCCAGTTCTTCCTCCATTCGTTGCACTTGATTATCTTCTTCCGAGGGTATGTCTGGACCCTGGATAGGGCCCGAGGATCCATCAACCTCCATTTCATTGTCTTTTTCCCGCTGCTTTTCTTTGTTTTCCGAGTTGTGGTCTGGGGGATCTTTGGTAGGAAGGGGATCGGATGGAGGGGCCGCGGGAGGTGGCTGGGAAGAGGATGAGGGGATGTCAGCGTTTGGAGGAGAGGAAGTGGTATGCTCGTCCGTGACATGAGCCAGGATTCCAAAGCTGTTCCTGACTGCATGATCAGAGGCGATGATCTGTTTGGGTTTCTTCCCTGATGATGGTTTTTTATGCGCTCGCTTACGGGTAGGGGCTTTGGTGAAGCCATCATGGGTCTGAGATTCGGAGGGGGAGGGGGCTTTAGCTTGAACATTCAGGGGGCAATCTCTAAAAAGATGCCCTATGGCATGGCATTTACGGCAGTGAAACGGAACATGTTCATAGTCTAAAGGCTGGATCCATTCATAGTCACGGTGAGAGAGACTTACCGATTCTGGCAGGGCTTTGTCTAGGCGCATGAAGACGCAGATGCGGGCGTAAGATGTATATCTTCGTAGTTTCGTTTCTTCAGCAGTCTTTATGTATTCCCCCAGACCATTTCCAATGTTTTTCAGAATGTTCTCATCCCAGTATTCATCTGGCAGTGAATATAGTCTTATCCAGAATGGAGCCCATGTGAGATCCTCCTGATCCGGATTGAATCTGGGAGCCCAGTCCCGTAAGTATAGGCCAGCTGAGTTGAAGAAGTAAGGTCCCTCAACCAGGATTCTGTATTTGTCTTCCAGACAAAAGAAGATCGCGGTGAAGAATCCTTTTGGGCCTAACTGCAGAGTCACATCTCCCTTAGGTTTCCATTTCGCTGCAATCCAACTGTGGAGGGCTTTTTCCGTCGGCCAAAACCCTATGAATTTTCCAATGAGCGCATGATCCATCATATATTGGATTCTTGCTTCTATTATTTCCCCCGGCAGTTCGATTCTGGGTCGATCTGTAGCTATTGGTTTGCAGGTGGTCGAGGAGACCCTCTGGGTTCCATCTGGTTGGTTTTGCTTCCCATTCTCTCCATTCACCTTAGCTTCCAGATTTTCTTTGCCCTTGCGCTCATTCTGGCGCGAGATTTCTTGATTGATGTCATTCTCATGGATCGATCCAAATCGTATTGTTCTCTCGTTTTGGTGCTGCCCTTTGTGTGCGTTGGGGGAGGTTGCCGAGGCCCCCCCCTGGGGGTCGCCCATGTGCCCTGCGACCTCTTACAACGCAGTTGAGAGATGCCTGTTCGTATAGTCAGGTCCTTGTTGGTTGTCTGCGCAGATCAGTCTGCGCCGTCTGAGCGTGGTGCAGAACCCTAGCAGCCGTCTCCAGAGCTCCTCAGATCAATTCTTCTCCATTTCAATGTTGTTCTGAAATCTTCATTGTTGAAAAGGTTGTGTTAGTAATGTTAGGTTATATATATATATATATATATATATATTACATATATAAAATAATAAAAATAAAGCATACTTTTTTCTTTAAATTGATTCCTTATTTATCTATTTTATTATTATTATTATTATTATATATATTATTAAAGTATTAGGTATCTTTAAAGGAAAAATAGATTAAGTGACTATTTAAATACTTTTTATAAAGGGGAGGAAAAGGAAAGGTTATAAAGTATAAAATCGGTATTAATATATACTCTCGCTTTTCGTGTACCACTAATACTAAAAGAGGTGAATTGGAGGATAGTGTTTGACTAAAATTCCTTTTTGTGAAATAGAATTTGAGTATCCATTGATTCTTAAAAATTGCAAACGTTGGTGTCCAATGTGTGGGAAATTATTGATTATGGAAGAAAATCATGGTAATGCACAAATATGATAAAAAGATTAGAAGATAACTCACAATGCTTCAACATAGCAGGAAGATATCACAAAGAAATGCAAAGAGCTTGAGGATATGTTTTGCAGAGAATAAACAGAAAATGATAATGAAAAATTTCACTTAAAAGATCACAGCCAGAAATTACTTGCACAGGTCAAGAAGTCCAAGACTATGAAGCAAAACTCAGAACAAGAAAAGGAAGTTTTCAAGAAGAAACTCAACTAGAGCCTATCATAGAAAGAGGAAGAAAATTTGTGCTTAAAAAACTTTAATAAAAAATTATTAGAACAAATCACAAAAATATGAGAACAATGATACTAATGATAAAGTGGACAATCTAGAGAACGAAGAACTTTCATATCTAAAAAATCATAATAAAAATCTATTTAGCCAAATTAAGAAACTTAAAAATGATATGAAATCATTGGAGAACAAATTAGAAGAACTTATCAGAAACACTGATCTAGATAATATCACAATTCAAAAGGATCCCCATCCAATTGATGTGAAGACATACTCGGTTGCTACAATTCAAACAACAGAAATTCCGAGTGAAGATCTTGTGATCAAGCAAGTCACATCAATGCGTGAAGAAATTCATATACCTGAAGTAAATCAAGGAACCATCACAAGCATGATACAGGAAAATCAAGTCACAAGAACTCCTTACATCCAAATCATAAGAGTAGACATTTCAGTTAGTCAATGTATCAATATCACCCAGGACAAAACAACTGAATTATGTTTCAAAAAATATCGGGGTTAGCAAAATTAAGGCTAACAATTCAATCTTTGGAAGCCTATAAGCACAAAGTTCCACTTAAGATTGATTTGGGATGGTTACATCATTTCACAGTGTGACAATTCTATACCACAATTAGAAGTTCATATCTTCTTGCAACATTGAAGATAACAGCTGCAAGAATTGGGAAAGTTGTGATGACATTACAAGACAAAGAAAAAGATATTAAGGTTTTTCATCGATATGCTTTGAGAACAAAGCATTTCAAAAGGGGAATGCAATGTTATGAACATAACTATGTATAAAATAATGTAACTAATATTAATGATAAATAATGATTAGCAAGTACAATTAATTATGAAATGGCATGTCCCAAAAGACATGGCTCTTTACAAAAGGGCACTCCCGCCTATCTATATATACGGGATCCTCATTGTATTGAATCATATTAATTATCCTCAAAAATTATATATATAAATATTATTTATTCTATGATGGATATTCTCACATTCTAGATACTCTGAATATCTGTATGTGAACAAACTCTGTTCATTGCAATTCGGGTGAGATTGCATCTCTTCTTTTTCAGACTACATCAATATTTATCATCTTCCTTATAATGAAACAAAAATGTGTTCATGTGCATATTTTTGGGTTTATTGCACTAGCTAGGTTAGTTCAGTACTTTATTGTTTTGTACTAGTGCACAGGTGTGAATGTATATTAGCTGGTTTGTTTACAGTTAAGTAAGAGAGGTAAAAACATAGTTGGCTGGCTACCATAGCTAGCTAGAGTTTGTTCTCTTAGGCACAGCTGTTTCTTATGTGTTCTTATTTCTACCACACTAGCCCACATAACAAGGCTAAATTACTGCTCAAGTACCATAATCATTCCTTGAGATTGAATGCCAGCTAGACTAGCAGTTTCAATCCTCTCTTTGATGTTCAGAATAAAACTAAGGCTTTCTTAATACTAAATCCAATATAATTCCTTAGGAAATTATGCCTTTTGGAGTCACATTGAGTCGGTTGACCAATTCAGGCTACTTGTGGACGTGAATAGTAATTTCATTTGGTTTGCTTATATGGCTTAAAACTATAGTCAATGATAATGGGGCTCACCTCAGAATTACCAGCACAGGCCTTGGATAAAATTCCATGTAATATATTATGAATATTTACTTTTATTGTTAAAGCAAGGGCATAAGATTAAGCTTCAACTTCAATTTTTAGAGAATACATAGGTTCAACTCAATATATTACATCTGAGCTTTCGACTAGATTTACATTTTATACTTTGCTGTTTGGGATCTCTCTGTTCTTTAGATGTCAAATCACCTATTCTTTTTTACTAGCCTTCAATTGCAATTTATTGGCAGATAGTGAATGTCATATCTTCTATCATTCCCTCTGTAATAATATTTATTATTTTCTTTTTAGGAGGTAGTTCGGTGGTGTTTTTCTATAATTGGTTGGTGCTTCTGATTAAACGACTGTTTTTTGAAGGTGATGCTTTCCTCTGGTAAGTTTGATCTGGTGCACAAGTTTTTTGAAAAAATGGAGAAAGCTGGCTTGACCCCAAATGATTCAACTTACAAAGGTGCTGAAATATGTAACTCTTTACTAGTTTTCTTGTAATATCTATTCAGTGTTCTTTTCCTTGGGTTTTGTTATTCTTTATTTCATTGATTTGGTTTTGCTATGCAGCTCTTGTGTGCACTTTTGGAAAGGAAGGCAAAACTGATGAAGCTCTGAGGGCAGTTGAGGAGATGGAATGCCGAGGAGTGCTTGCAAGAGCGAGTGTTTATTTTGAATTGGCACGCTGCCTTTGCAGTGCTGGAAGATGGCAAGATGCTTTGTTGCAGGTCATTGTCTTACTGATTTTGGTTTCTATATGATAATGTTTTTTATGATAATCAGATGGACTAGTGGTAATGTGATAAATTCCTGTTTGTATACTATTTTAAAGAGTTATTTATTGTCCATTGATACCTTGCTAAATTTTTGTCTTGGAGCAATGACCATATCTATTGTGCTCCTAATGTAGTGCAGAAGTAATGATTCACAAAGATTTAAAAGACGGAGAATGTCACCACTCACCACAACCCTATGGTAGATCAGTCAAGGACAAACACACAGAATGATTAATGAATGGATGATAGTACAACCAGTAGAATGGGGTTTGTATAAATTGAATCTGCGTCCATCCAAGGGACATGACCTTCGGTTGTGTCATTGCATTCAGTTATATTAATATAAAGAATTTTGCTTATATGCATTGAATACAATATCTATATTAATAAATCTATGATACAATTCATCACGTGCTCCACATCCTCAAATCATGGTTGAAGTTCATGCTTTGTGATGATATTTAGGAGAACCTACTTATCATAATTTGTTGTAATTAGTCAAACTATAACTATAATTTTTTTTGGAGCTGTGAAGCTCAGTGCTCAATCACAACTCCATGCCTATTAGGCTCCCATGTTCTCATCATGGCTTACGAAGTTTGGACTGACAACAACCATGAATTTTATATTGCAGTCATGGCGACCTAGGGCATGCTTGAAACCACTGCCCCTTAATCACCATATAGGTCTAAGCTTCTTGGGAGAGGAAAGGAGGAGAGGAGAGGAGATTTTACCGTTGTAGAAACTATTCCAAGGTGCCAAACACGACACATCCAATTGTATATTATCGTATTTATTATTCATTGTTACTATTAGACACATGTACCCACACATCTCCTGCATCCTGCAACCTATCAAGTTATCAACCCTTATGTTAGTAAGAGGAGCACTACATCTGGGACACCTCCATTGGCATAAGGATCATGGTATGTTGGGACTTATATGCTGTCACATACCAGACCTCAACCAATGCTGGATAGCACACATGAGGATAAGAGCTTTAATGTCGCAGAAACTAAAAACCTATTAGCTGAAGCAAACAAAGTTCCTTCTACATATTAATTACTCCAGAAGACTTGGAATATAAAGATATCCATGAGTATACAAATATTATATATTAAATGTGTGCATAAGAATGATACAAATGAGAGTGAGAGGTTTGCATATACTATGCAGGTGCCTCTTCATGGAGAGTCATGTCTCATTTAGACATGACTCTTCAACCTAATTACTAATTAACTAATCATTATTAATTATTATCATTTATATTAGTTCCTATATATTTATTCATAACATTGCCTTCCTCCTCAAAAAGCTTTGTCCTCAAAGCTTGTCGACGAAAAAGGCTTGATCTCTTTTTCAGGTTCGAATGTCTTCTCGTCTCGAAACAGTGATCTTCATTGATACAAGTTGATATGATATTCTAAGTGGCAAACAAAACTGTGGCACTGAGAAGGGATCAAACCATCCTAGATTAATCTTCTGTGGAATATTCTAATTGGAATTTTGTAACGACTTGTCATCATAGGACTGGATTGAGGTTAAATCACTATTCTCTGGAACATCAATTTGTTGTTTTTGTTCCGAATGTTCCCGATACGTAGCTTGGTTGAGTTGTCTACTCTCATGATTCGAATGTCGATAGGGAACCTTTTTGGTTTGACTTTCCCTTATTAGGTGTGTAAATTTTTTTTTGATTTCCTTCTGTTACTACGGTTTTTGAGTTAGGTACATAATTTTCGTTTGGAATTTTCATCATCTATATTGTAACATGTGAATGTGTTTTTTCTTCCACTAATTGATCCTCTTCTTGAGTTCTGCTATTGACTGGTTCGGTATTAATTCCCTTATCTTCAACCTGGACTGTTACGTCTGGAGACTTCAATACTTCTTGAGTGAGTTGCTCTAACTTGTCTTTAAGTGATGTCTTATCACGTTTAAGCTTCTTTATTTGTGCAAGGAGGTTTTGGTTATGATTCCTTAGACGTAAAAATTGCTTTGCTTTCTGGATTGTTGATTTTATTTTTAGTAGCCTCAACATCCTTTAAACTTCTGATTTGTTCTAATAAATTTTTATTAAGGTTCTTTAAACGTAAATTTTCCTCCTCTTGCTCGGATAGGTTCTTCTTGAGTTCCTTGTTTGTGACCTTAGTCTTCTTGACTTGTGCAATTAATTTTTCAACGTGGTCCTTGAGGCGAGAAATTTCTTCATCCAAATCCATTACTTTTTTGTGATGCATATCTGCAAGATCTTCATATTCCTATTGTAACGCTTTCTTGTTTTGCCGAAGTTTGGTTATTTTGTCTTTCTCTTGATCTTCCAATTGCACTTTCTCGGTACACTGGATTACATTGTTTTGTAGGAGTGATGATGGACGGTCAACTTGCAATTTGGATTCCATTTTCTTTTTCTCCTCATTAAAGTCTGCATGTTGTCGCTTAAGTATTGTCATTAATTTCTCTATATCTCTTGCGATTGATTGTTTTTGTGCATCACTTAGGGATTCAACTAAGGTAAAAGTTTTGTAACATTTTCTACAAACCACATTTTGATTTCGGAATGGCTCGTGACATTTAAAATATCCCTTTGAACAAAACGAATATTTTGAAAAAAAACCACTTCTTTTGGTGGACGCCATCTTTTTGTTTTTTTCCTCACTTATTTTATCTCCCTTTTGAATTATGATGAAATAGTCAAGTCGGCCTGAAAAGGAGGGACAAACCTCTATTTATAGAGGCTGTCCACTCCTCATTTTATCGTCAATCATATCTCCCTTTCAACGCAAAAAAGGAGCCAGAAACTAGCCGAGAATAGAAGAAGCAGAAGTCGATAAAAAGGAGCCTTCTAAGGCAAGTGAAGAAGGAAGGAAAAGATAATGAAGATAAGGGGACTGTTTTAAGGTTTTTGTCCACACATGCGATGTTTTCAGCAATTTACTTTTTGCGGGTTTGACAGCAGTTGAAGGCAACAGATTTAGAAGCCTCATTCAGATGTGTAACTAGGTATACAAGGTCTCCTAAGGAAAGTGAAGAAGGTTCTCTCTAAAGCAAAGTAAAGAAGTCCTAATTTTCTAGGGTTTCTCCTAAGAAGAAAGAGTCTAACTTAGACAAGCTGCAGAAGAAGGACGAAGTGCTGAGGAGCTAAGTGCTGGAAGAAAGAGGTCCATATGCCGGAAGTTATAGTGCAGAAAGAGGAAGGATTTGACTTATGCTTGGAGGATATCCTAGTCAAGGGTCTAAGGTTTGGCAGTTGTTCAAATAAGAAACTTCAATAAGAGAAACTTACCAAGGGTTTTCCTCACAAGAGTGGAGAGGTTTTGTCCCTAGCAGAGAGCCACACTTTGTGTTCTTGTTATTTTGTTTTGGTAGCAGTTTGATGGAACACACACACTAATAAGAAGAAGATAAATTGTCAAAGTGCATCACAAATTGTTATCAAGTGTGAAGAATATTAATAAACACCATTGCCCTCTATTCTTTAACAGCGACAAGGTTAGGGTTATATGTCAGCCATACAAGGCCACTTTCTGTACAAATTGTGGCAACGATGACATTATAGCGGCTTCAACAATGGTGATGGATGACAGTGGTTCGATGTTTTAGAGTTAAGTTGATGTTGATGCAGTGGAAAGAAATCAGTGTGGCTACAAAGATGTCGTGGACGACAATGGAACATACGACCTTCTGAGCGGCTAGGATGAATGTGGCAACAATCAAATACCACGGATGGGACAATGTTTGCAGTAGAAACCCGCAGTGGAGAATGGTCAGTCGGCTGATCTCTGCTTTGTCCGCTGTGGCTGGCTATGCCGTGTTCATGGTGAGCCGTTGACTATGTGGAGCAGTGGTCCTATGGATGGCGACTTGCAGCAGTGGCGTTCTTTTGCGGTTTCCATTATGGAAAACAATGAGTTGTTTTTTTTTTTATATAAGATGATTTTTTTTATTTTTTTTTTCTTAATAGTTTTTTTTAATAATATTTAAAAACATATTTTTTTTTAGATATATATATATATATATCTAAAAAAAATGTTTATATGTATATATATATATATATATATATATTTGACAATGTTTTTTTGTTTTAATATAAGCAAATGGTCGAAGGCTTGATGAAAAATGGAGAATCTCCCAATGTGTAGCGAAACACTTCAATTATGACAACATCAGTGTTGATGACGATTGATGGCCAAGGGCTGGTGATCGGAGAACATGGCTCTGTGTAGCGGTTAAGTAGCCAGAGGTTCGAACAACTTTGATACCAAATGAAGCAAACAAAGTTCCTTCTACAGATTAATTACTCCAGAAGACCTGGAATATAAAGATATCCATGAGGATACAAATATTATATATTAAATGTGTGCATAAGAATGATACAAATGAGAGTGAGAGGTCTACTTATATACTATGCAGGTGCCTCTTATGGAGAGTCATGTCTCATTTAGACATGACTCTTCAATCTAATTACTAATTAACTAATCATTATTAATTATCATCATTTACATTATTTCCTATATATTTATTCATAACATTAGCTCGCATGCTTTGAAGAGATGGTAAACCCTACCCAAGCAATTCCTCATTATTAAAGGATGATTGGACAACTAACATTGCCTTGAGGAGAGGGCAAGCTCTACTTGTACAAGTAGTTTCTCATTGTTAAAGGATGGCTAAATAGCTTAAATGATAATGTTCAAGCAGGAATAATCCCAAGCTCAAGTGCAACCAAGTCAAGGGAACATTTTGGTATTCTACCTTCTTTATTGTTATAGTGCTAGAAAAGAGGTCCTTACTAAACAAAAAACAAACATCATGTATCTTTGTAATGATTGCCTGTAGCAGTTTGTGCTACAAGTGTACATATGCCTTGGGAAATGAAAGAGCAGGTTGCTAAAATTCAATAGAATTTAAAGGTGGCTTAAGCCAAGTAAAAAAGTTACACAATTTCTTGAAGAACAAATAGAACTTCAAATGGGAGATTTTTTTCTTCGTAAAAGTCAGAGTCTCTTTCAGATCTTGGAAAGAATTTGGATCAATTACAAGTAACTTGCTTTGCCACCTAATCTATGCATTCATAATATATTCACACTTCTTTACTTATTTGTTCATGATTGTACTTATATGGTCAACTGGTCATTGATCGAAGTGTACCTAGAGGGTGATCTCCAATTTTCCAGTCCAAATTCATCTCAAGAAAAATGACTCCGTGAACTGGGTTGTTGAGTAGGTAAAGGTCTCGTGGAAATGTTATGGACATGAAGAGATACACATGGTAACCAAAAGCAAAAGTAAGGCAACATATCCACACCTTTTCTGCATAATAAAGGTGTGGAATAGTATTGCCTCAAGATGTCGTGGACTACAATGGAACATACGACCTTCTGAGCGGCTAGGATGAATGTGGCAAACAATCAAATACCACGGATGGGACAATGTCTGCAGTAGCAACCCGCAGTGGAGAACGGTCAATCGGTCAATCTCTTCTTTGTTCGTTGTGGCTGGCTATGTTGTGTCCGTGGTGACCCGTCAACTATGTGGAGAAATGGTCCTACAGATGGCGGCTTGCAGCAATGGCGTTTTTTTGTGGCTGCCGTTATGGAAAACAATGAGTTGTTTTTTCTTTGGGGGTAGGTAAGCACCCACAGGGGATTTGAACCAGTGACTTATCGCAAGGAGTGCCTTAACACCCATTCACCATCAATCCAAAGCCCCGTGGGCTAGTTGTTTCTTTTTTATATAAAATGATTTGTTTTAATTTTTTTCTTAATATTTTTTTTTTTATAATATTAAAAAATATATATATTTTTTGAATTTCTATATATATATATTTTGACAATGTTTTTTTGTTTGTTTTTTGTTTTAATATAAGCAAATGGCCGATAGCTTGACGAAAAATGGAGAATCTCCCAATGTGTAGTGAAACTCTTCAACTATGACAGCATCAACGTTGATGATGATTGATGGCCAAGGGCTGGTGATCGGAGAACATGGCTCTGTGCAACGGTTAAGCAGCTAGAGGATTTCATGAGCAAGTCAATTTCTAGAGTAGCAACAGTCAGTTGCCAGAGAGAGAGCCAGTGAGATCGAAGTAGTGAGTGAGGAGGGGCAGAGACTTTGATCCGGAGGAAAGATTTTCTAGATCCGGATAGGCAGCAACAAGTGAGCCGAATTATCCCATAGAGGCAACGCTGAGGTGAAACATAGTTGCTTCAACAAGGTAGTTCAATTTGGAGAGAAGAAAAATCTTTCTCAGTTTTGGAGGCCAGGAAGAAATCCCAGAGAGCCGGAGAGACGATTTTCTCAACCTATAGAGGCAGAACGACTTCATTAGAGCCCAATTCGAAGCAAGTCGTCCAACCAGCTACGCAGACGCTGAGACAATGCTCCAGGAGGCCGAGTTTTTGGTAGGGAAAGTCAAGCCAGAGATTGCTTGCGGGAGAAGGGTAATTCCCTAAAGTATTTTGCTCAAATTTTCTTGTTGTTTGGATTGCCAGTTGGGCCTCCATAGATGTACACAACTGCTGCATAATAAATAAAACCCTCACTGTTGCACTGGTTTTCCCAAGTTGGGTTTTTCTAGGGACATCGGTCCAAAAATAACTGTGTTATTTTATGTGTGTGCTAGCATTTCTTCTAGTGTTTATTCTTCTGCGGTTTTATTTGTGTAGGTTGCAGTGTGAGTTATTCAGTATTTGCTATAGGAAACAATAAATAAATTGTTAAATAAAAATAACAAATAGGTGAATAATTTCCAGTTGCTGCAATAGGATTTGGGTTTCCTAATTTTCACATAGTACCATAGCGTAGATGATCACCCAGAGAGCTTAGTAGCGAGAAGAAAGGAGTTTCGTTGTTCAGTGTGGGCAGCAGATGGAAACCCCAGAGGGCAGCGCAGGCACTTTGCCAAGAAGTCGAATTTCTTGAGATTCAATTTTTTTGAGAGGGACAGAAAAATTTGATCTCTCCGGATCGAGGGATTCCAGAGGAAGAGGGAACAATCCAATATTTTTGCAGAGCAGATATCTAGCTGGACATAGTAGTTTGCAACAAATTTCTAGAGCAGAGCTAGCGTCGGGTGGAAGAAGAGCACACACTGAGGGAAAATTTTCCTCAGGGAACTTCTAGTCTCAAGAAGTTCGATTTCCCTTGCAGATCAACAGTTGTTGTGAGCAAAGTTTCTCACTCCAGAAGGGAGTGCGAATAGCCTAGCAGTAGCTAAGCAGAACGGAAGAGGAGATTTTCGACATTTGTGAGGTGGCCACTACTGGACTTCGAGACCAAGACAGGTTGGATGGAGGTTCCAACTATGTCATCTAGAAGAAAACGATGTCCGTCCTTCTAGATGAATATGGCTTGAAGACATATATTGATGCAATGGTAGCAATTCCTCGGGATGAAAATCAGCTGAAGGAGTACATAAAGGAGATGGTGCAGACGAAGAGGTTGATCCTAAACGGAGTCCAGATCACATTGTTTCACACATAGCTGGCAAAGGTACTGCCAGAGAAATGTGGGAGACTCTCTCCACGCTATACCAAGGCACTTCCGAGTAGTGGAAGATGTACTTAGAGGAGAAGATGAGATGCATCAGGATGCAGAAGGGGTAAAGCATAGAGCCCTTCCTCACTAGGATTTAGGAGGTGTAAGACCAGTTGTCAGCTGTTGGGGCAGCGCCTTAACCCACAGAGCTAGTGTGATTGGCACTAAATAGTGTCTTTGAAGAGTGGCAAGTATTTGTCCACAGTATTTTGGGCAGAGATACCTTGCCACATGTTGATTTGTGGTAGCATCGGATGTGCTCTAGTCATGAAAATTGGTGGAGAGGCTAAAGCACATGAGATCTCCAAAACCTAGAAATTGTTTGGAGAAATTCTACCCGGATGAGGAGATATTAAAATAATTAATATTTTAATGGGGTCCTAAGTATAAACTTAGGAAAATTAAAATATTAATGTGTATTAATATAATTTTGGGTTAGAAGGCTCCAAGAGACGAGGATCAAGCCAAATCTAATCTTAGCTGTTGATTAGGGACTTAATCTTGGTCGTTCAAGACTCAATAGGAAAAGTATAAAAGGAGGCTTGAGGGTCAGTTGGAGATACACCAAATTGATCAGTGAGTTTGATTTTCTGGAGCGGGGTTTGCTGAGAGAATCAAACCAATGATCTGTTGCAGCGAGGGGCAGTTCGGCACGAGGCCGAGAATGCATAGCAGAGAGGCAGAGATAGTGCCGGAGAGGTAGCGCAGAGGTAGCCTGGGCTGACGCAGGAAGTTGGAGAGCCAGCGCTGAAGACACAGAGGGTTGAGGAGTGTGCTGGGTGACGTAGTTCATGAGGGAAGCTTGGAGCAACTTTCATTGTCCAGCTAAGGAACAATCACTGTGGGGCTCATCATCCTGTCGCTGATAAGCCGGAATATCTGTCTCCAAAGAGAGGTACTTCTGCCAAGGAAATTCTCTGTTGCGTGAGCCATTTCTGGCACCCTAGTTGTATTCAGAAACTGCATAATAATAAAACCCTAATCTCTGTTGCACCAGTTTTCCTGCATTGGGTTTTTCGGGGACGATTGTCCAAAAATAACGGTGTCCCTTGTGTGATTGTCTCAGTTATTTCAATTACTGATCTGTATATGTGTTGAGGCTACATTTGTGTTTATTTCAGCATTTATATTTATAAACAACTTGTTAATGGAAAGAACAAGTAGGAGATAATAAACCAGATAATGCAGTAGGAATTTCTGACGTGTCAGACTTAGAAATTTCAACACCAAGTTGGGACAGGATGTGGGTCGATTTGTAGGAGGAGGAGTTGAGACGAGCTCTATTGAAGAGCTCCATCAATGGCAGCAACAATGGATCGAAGCAGGTGAAGGAGGAGGAGACTGTGGCCCTCGCATCTAAGGGTCCCAGTCAGGGACAAGGGGGCAACGAAAGAAGAAGAAGGGCCTGTCAAAGGTCAAGTGCTTTAGATGTGGTGAGCTCAGTCAGTACAGTACCCAGTGTCCTCTCAAGAAGAAGGACAAGGAGGAGAAGTAGGACTAGCAGCCAACATAACAGAGATCGATAGGCTTTCCTCCAGGCTGGAGGAAGACTTCGCCATGTTTGCTGGTATACCTCTAGGAGTGAGGTGGGGATATTTGGTGTTGTAGCCCCAAAGTGTTACAGATGGGCAAGATCCTTGAGGAGGTCCACCTCATCGATCAATACCTTGCTATGGGGGCCCCACAGTATTCAACAACAAGATGGATCAGTGGTAGTAGATGCGGTTAGAGGTCGAGTGAGAGTTGTAGATTAGCAGTAGTCAGATGCTAGGGAGCACAGTTCAGAGTTGGCAGTAGTGCATCTGGCACAATGCAGAGTCAACAACAACGCAAAGTCTTCAATAGACAGAACAGTAGCTAGTAGCAGTTAGGACTCGGGAGATAGATGCATCATGCTGATCACAGTTGATTCAGTATTTAGGATGCTTCTTAGTTGAAGTTATTGTAGTTGCAACAACTACAGATGAGAGGGAGTTGTAGTGCAGATGCAGTGTTGGCAACAATATGGCAATGTCAGCAGTAGCACAGATGCAACATATATCAGAGTTGCATAGTGGTTGGTGGGCAGTATGGCCAGACAACAGCAGCGTGATAGGAGATGATGCATAGACAGGGTGTTGTCATGGGATGTGCAATAGAGCACTAGAACACATTCCTCGCTAAGTGGAAGTGTTAGTTTTTGTAGCAATGTCTGTGTTTTAGCCACACAATTTTGGGGAAACACTAAAATATAGGAGATCTCCAAAACCCATAAATAGTTTATGGAAATTCCACCTAGAAATGACTTAATTAGATTATTAGAATTTTTAAATATTTCCTAAGTCTAAACTTAGGGAATATGGTTAATTAATCAGAATCCTAGCTATCGATTAAGATTCAATCTTGGCTGTTGGAGTCCCAACAAAGGATTATAAGAAGAGGTCGATGGGCACTTGGAGAGGACACTTGAGCAGTTTGATTTCATGAGCAGATTGATTTCTAGAGTAGTAGCAGTTAGTTGCCAGAGAGAGAGAGCCAGTGAGATCGAAGCAGTGAGTGAGGGGCAGAGACAGTGATCCGGAGGAAAGATTTTGTAGATCTGGAGAGGCAACAACAAGTGAGCCGAATTATCCCAGAGAGGCAGCGTTCAGAGATAGCGCAGTTGCTTCAGCAAGGCAGTTCGATTTGGGAGAAGAAAAATCGTTCTTAGTTCTAGAGGCTGAGAAGAAGTCCCAGAGAGCCGGAGAGACGATTTTCTCGGCATCCAGAGGTAGAATGACATCAGAGACCAGTTCGAAGCAAGCCATCCAACCAACTACGCAGAGTAGTGCAGAGGCTGACACAGTACTCTAGGAGACTAAGTTTTTGATAGGGAAAGTCAAGCCAAAATTGCTTGTGGGAGAAGGGTAATTCCCTTCAGTATTTTGCTCAGATTTTCTTGCTGTTTGGATTGCCAGTTAGGCTTCCATAGATGTACTCATATTTGACTGTTGCATAATAAATAAAACTGTCATTGTTGCACCGATTTTCCCAAGTTGTGTTTTTCCGGGGACATTGGTCCAAAAATAACTGTGTTATTTTATGTGTGCACTAGCATTTCTTTCAACATTTATTCATCCGCAGTTTTATTTGTGTAGGTTGTAGTGTGTGTTATTCAGTATTTGCTGTAGGAAACAGCAAATAAAAATAACAACTAGGTGAATAATTTCCAATTGCTGCAATAGGATTCAGGGTTCCGAATTTTCACAACATGGTCTATACCAGTCGATGGGAAAGCCTATAGATCAAAGAGAAGAAGCAGGTTCCTGAGACTCAGAGGGAGTTGAGTTTGAGCGGGAGCATGTAGGTTTAGAGGGAGAATCTGCAGGCCATTATGAATTCCCCACCCGTGGTACATGGTTGGTAAGATCATTTACTCAATTTCTCTAATGACTTCTTGTACGAGAAGGCTAGGGGACGCATTGGATCTTATGTAGGATTGCAGATGGTCTCCATCTTGGGTTTGGTCTCCCTATACAGGGTCTTAAGTCTCCAGAGGGCTACATTAGCACATGTAGGGTGTGTGTTGAGAGCCATGGGCCTCCTAAATAGTAGACAACACTCCATGAATCCCCAAGGATGGTTAAAGATGCTTGAGATACTCCCATTGGACGAGGAAGATACCCCTGGTTCACCTTTTCCCAGCCAACCCCACAGATGTATCATGCACTTGGCAGCTGACCCAGGACTTGTAGGATGATGTGGCATCCCCTACACCATCATCAAAGCCCTTGTAGACGATCTACATGCATCTTCGACTCATTTGGAGAACCATGAGGCTATTATTGTGCCCCCACACCCATTGGGAGCACCACAAGTTTATTGTTTGGAGAACAAGGGGCCAACCCCTTGTCCATCACTTTTGAGGGTCCTACTCTTCATTATGGCACTCATGGACCTGATTAGGCCTCTTAGAGGGTTCTACAACATGTATTATTCATCATTCTACCTCTTAAGAGGCACGTTCCTTCATTTGTGAGCTAGTTTGGTGGGCTTGTCACCAAAAGTTAGAATATTAGCCATTATTTTATTTTTGGGGCTTATGTAGGCCAAGGAGGCTAATTCAAATTCGTCATTAGTGTATAAATACAAGTGAGATGAGTTCATTTTCTCATCATCACTTTGGATTGGATTTCTTCTCTCTCTTGAGAATTTAACACTTTTTCTTGGACGATGAATTGGAGCTTTATGGATGAATTTTGATGTGTGGATTTGGTTTATCTTATCTTGGAGCTACTTTATTGTCAAATTGTGGATGGTTGGATATGTTCTATTAAATGTAAGTACGTTTTTTTAATTCTATTCTTGTTTTATTTTGTCATATACATTGGATTGGGATTTTTGCTATTTTTAGGGCTAATTGTTGCATGCATCTACTGCTTAAATTGTGGAATTTTGTCTCTATTATAGCCTCTCAATGTATGGGTCATGTAATTTGACTAAAATCTCTCGGGGGTAATTCTATCAACGAATTCATCTTGATAAGCCATCACCTTTTGCACATCGAAGTATAAAAGTTGCACGATTGCTTCTCTTTGACTAAGAAGGTTAGTGAAATAGTCTTGAGGCCTCCTTGACTAAGAACCAAAGGTCCTCATTCATATTCATCATAGACTCCATTCTCCCATGACTAGAGCACTGATATACCAAGAGGTGGTCACTGTAAAATCAATTCTTTTTCACCTTTTCCTAGGTCTAGCCAAGTTGGGTCACCTAGGGCATCATTTTTCCGACAAGATAGCCCTCCAAAAAGTTTGATCTCCTAGCCTCTTCTGTGTCGATGTCTCCTCAAAGCCTCCTCCAATTTTGAAGCCATTCTGACAATGGAGTTGTGAGAAAAGCCAAGCCCTAGCTCCGAGATCAAACTTTGCCCTAGTATCACCAAGGCTAGTGCCTCATAGGATCAATTCAACACCTTTAAGTGAATATTCTTTCTTTGATCCTTTCCCCATCCTTGTCTGGGTTAAGAACATCATTGGTTGCTAAACTCTTACCTCCTAACCTAGGCTGGGTCTACTTGGCCCCGTGTGGTCCCGTTCCTTTGAAAAGACAATTCTTCAAGGACCGTTCAGTATACGAATTTCAATAAGGATTTTAGGGATTGGGAAACTCTTTCACAAGTCATATTCCCCAAACCTAACCCTCAAATCCTCCCATTCTTCTCCTAGAAGACATTGCACCTTGCTTAGAAAGCAAGCAAGCTCTATCCTTCAACCTCTTCTGGAAAGGGATAATTTGGGTCATTCTACATCCACTCATTGATTTATCCTTCATTAGTGATTCCATAATATACTGGGCCTCCTCCCATTGGTGAAAGTTTGTAAATAGTAGGGAGCCTTAGTTGAGATGACAGTGGGCTAAGTCTTCATTTGGTTCCCTTGGTCTAGCATTTGCCTTTTAGGGATCCCCTTTAGGTCCCCTGCTAGTTTGAGCGATAACAAGAGCCATTACTAAAAATAAAATTCCTTGCTCATGAAACCCATGAGACAAGCATTACAAAAATAATTTTATTTTTCTTCTTTACATCAATTACATAAAATCACAATTACACATGTCATTATGAAGACCGAACCTAGTTACATTTTTTCAACACCTTAAATCATTAAACCCTAAAATATTTCATCATATGTCATTGACAAACCCTAAAACCTAGGGTTTCTTCATAACATTACTAAAATCCTAATCATCAAGAGAGTAGGATATCATTATATGTTCTAGGCTTTACCAACAAACCCTAAGTAGACTAGGGTTTCATCATCAATGTCAACATAGCCTAAGCACCAAAAGGTTAGGGTTTCACCAAAATGTACGAAGGGTAAGAGATAGTATGACAAGGGTAGATTTAATCTAGTGATTAATCACCCTAACAAGAATCTTTATGATTCAAAACCCTAAACATAAGAAAGTTAGTAATACAAGGCAAATTTCAAAAAAAAATCAGACCCTTTTAATGAAGAAGTTTAGCTACAAAACCTTATGCATACCTTGAGATTCTTCCTTTATGAACCTTGTAACGTTACCTTATTGCAGAACTCCCTTTGAATTGTTATAGCATCTTCATGGTTCATTTTCCTTATGAGTCAACTTGTGCTCAAGAATCCAATTTGATTTACCAAGTCTCCATTTTTAATATACACCTGCAATATTTATTTGACAAACACAAAAATATACAAATACAATAGCATAATATTTATCTAGGATTTTTCATTACCTCTTAGAAAATGAATTCCAAGGGATTTGAGTTTGACATTATTCAGTTTCATTCTTGTCAAGGATTGTCATACTTCTTGCAAACCCTAGTCATTATGCGATAGGGTTTCTAAGAGGAAATTAGCAGATGAGGATTACATATGTGCTATCTAGGGTTTACAATTCATAGATACATTCTTTCAACTCTTAGGATCATACAAGCAACTAAACCCTAGGATATTCAATTCTTAACAAATGAACATGTTGTACATACTACATACCTCAAGAATTACATACCTTTGTCATCTAATGAATTTATTGTTCTCCTTGCTTAACTGAAGACATATTGTATGCTTGAGACATAAAGGTGAAAGATCAACACTTGAGATAAGGCTGCCTTTAGACTGCTTCCTCTTCAAATTGCTTTAGGATGTTGCTTCTCTTCTGCTTACAAATTTTTGATGCACAGGTCCCAAAGAACTGACTGCTATAGACGTAACGATATCCCTTTCCCAAGATGTAACAATTCGTTAAAGTCTTCTATTATCAGGACACTGACAAACTTTGAAAACTTCAATGATAGGTTGTCACCAACAAAACTTTTCTTGCACTAATTCCAAGGAGATATCCTTGTTGACACTTTCAATGACAAGAGAGAAGGTTCCAAGGTTGGCTCATTGTTTTTAAGGCTCAGATTGTGTATATATATGCTCAGAATAGTGGTTCTCAATCTCGTACCTGTAGAACTTTCACAACTCTGTGGATCCTATACCACAAGTTCTTGTCTTCTATGTTATTTCATAGGTCTATGAATTATTTGTTGAACATGGTGATTGTAGCTTGATGATTACCCTTCCAGGATAGGCCTAATGTGCCTCCAATCAATTCGATCTAGGTCTCTTTCATGCGCAAAATTAAAGTAGGAATCTCGGTTCTTTTTTGTTGGTGGTTGAGGCTTCAATTCACATCTTTTGAAATGCACTTATGCTCAGAATAAGAGGACGTCTCGGCTTCTTCCTTTCAAGATCGCTGTAGTCTTCCAATTAGGCCTACAACTTGGATTTTGCTTGAGTCTATTGCCTGCAAGATGACTAGGCCTAATGCCTCTTCAGTCAATCTGGACTCAGGTTCCTTTTATATACAAGTATATAGAATAGGTCTCTTTCCGAAGATTTAAGATTTCCTAAGTTGCACAGATTTTCAGACCTTTTGATGAGGATATTAGACCTTGTAAGGTCATCCTAGACCATCGCTCTCCTTATCAAGCTGCTTGGCCTTGCTTGGGCTGCTTAATTAACCTTTCGGTCCTCCAAACACAAAGATTTTATGCCTTTGATCTTCTTGTATAGGTTTGCGGTGATATTACAGTGGTTAGGGCTAATTTATATTTCCCAAAACTCTGATTTACTTCTTCTAGGAGCTCGGTCCTAGATGGATGTCCTTCTTGATATAAAAAGGAGTCAAATAGATCTTCTTTTCTGCCCTTTCTTCAAAGCCCTAGCTCTGATACCATGTTGAGAAATCTAGGGCAGCTTAGTTGGAGTATTTAAATTTGATTTCTCTTTAACTTTGATAGATGCTTGTGATCTTCATATTAAGTTCTTCTTCTTCTTGTTATTATTATCTTTTTGATCATCAAACAACTACCAAAGCATGAAATACAAATATACACCAGATATAGGCACTCAGTCAAGGTAAAACCCCTATGAAAGGGAAAAACCAGTCAAACTCTTCCACTAATCAATCAGATTGAGACAACCAAGACCTTTTGACCAAAGACATAGACTCACTCCATCCACCAAGTTAGTGTTTCATGAAAACTATCATCATTCCAATTAGTTTTTCAGCCCTTCTTGCAACGTCTGCAATTTCTGATCTTCGTCTTGCAACAAATCAGTCCCCAACCCTCATGTGTGACAAAGAGAGTTTGATTCGTCGGCTTCCTTTACTTGTCTAAGGTTACTTCTTTCCTCACTCTAGTTTTCCTTCTTTAACAAAGCCTCTTCACTCTTTTCTGCTTCTTATAATTGAGATCGAATACCTTGCTAATGCTACTTCAGTAGGTCGAATGCATGGCTATTTATAGCTGTTCGAGACTCCTTTTTGAGGCCAAATTGTCAATTGTTCTTAGGCTGACTTGGCAATTGTTCTGAGGCCAACTTGAAGGAGTAGGGCAGGCCAACATATAGGAGAGGGAGCTGACTTAGTGGAGGAGTCACAATTTTTTTTTTCTTCTTTGACTTAAGGTGCCCATGAAGGGAATTTTACATTATGACTTTGACTTTTGACATAATACAAATAAATTTATAGCACACAATGGGTGCTTTTGACCTATTGGCCATTGACCCAAGCATGGCACCCATGCTTTAATGAGTCAATTTATTTTACAATAAAAATTATTTTTTATTCGTTTTGACATACAATTATGAAGACTAACACTAGTTACATTTATCAACATGACCATATTGCCAAAGGGTATTTGGCTAGTGGATGATTGGATCCTTTGCAAAGGGTATTTGACTAGTGGGTAAATAGCTCCTTTGCATGACGCTGATGCAAGATGTTGTCCACATGGTTCTGGAATAGAACATGAAGTGGATGGATACAGTAACATAGCGGGCTCATTCAATCTTTTCTTGGGATGGAGAAATTTTTAGGAAAGTGGACATTTGAGGAAGTCAACGTGAATACCTCCCTAGCTAAGAGGGAGTGTTGATTTTTGGGTAGCTACGGGAGGTATTCCCTAGCTACAAGTCGGTCCATGAAAAGGATGGAAATTAAAATTTAAAATTTGAATTAAATTGCTCGAGTTAAGGTCGGCCCTACTAAAGGACCTGCCTCTTAGGCACCACAAGAACAATATATATTGGCATTTGATCTCCTCACTTGGACATAATGCAGGTCACATGTTATATAAAAAATTAGTTAGTTTATAGTTTATTAGGCAAAGGGCATGATCTTTGATCATGGCCGTTCACCAAGAGGCACCCAAGGCAGTATATAGCCAGGGCCTCTCACAAAATGTAAACATCATCTATCCATTTATTAATAAAATATTTATCATGGCTGTCAATAGCTAAATTCGTGTGTTCCATCTGGTATCAGAGTGAGTAGATCGTTGCCTTCGCTGTCGTCACGTGTTACGCTGCATCAGTCGTTGTTTGCAGCATCCGCGTACCAGCCGCTGTCACAAGTCCGCTGCCCCATTGCCTGCCATCATTCATGTTTTCGTCGAAGCCTTCCGCATCCATTCTTTCATCTGCCCTCTGCACCAATCAACAACGTCCACCACCTGCAATCTATGCGTTCGTCTTTCATCCGCCGTCCGTGTCCATCCCCGTCATCCGTCGTCCGTGTCCATCCCTGTCATCTGCTGTCCAATTAGCTTTTTCTGATCCTCCACATCGCTGACTACACAAGACATGGCTTCCATTTGCACTAGACCCCAACATATCTGTTCTCTGGTCAAGAATCGGTCTCGGACAATGCTAACGATGTTCACTGACCTCTTGGCTTATTCAAGTAGCCCGAGGGATGCAATCATATAAGGTCACGTTGGTATGTTGGGTATAACTATAAAAAGTTTATAATTTAATATAGTTATATGATATTAATTAGTTAAATTAAATTGATTAATTAAAAAAAACTATATGTTATATACTTAAATTAATTAATTAAATTTAATTATTTAAAAAATAATAATAATTAATTAAAAAGTTGGCGGACAAATATACACCCCCACAAACTCATTCAATGTCGTCGATGTCAATGGCCAATTTCAGCAAAAAATTGGTTAACTTGGAGAATAGGATTACTAGCCCCACTTCGATGATTTTAACAAAAAATTAGTCAATCTCGAGAGTAAGGTTATCGGGCATTCTAACGATATCAAGAAGCTTAAGGATACGTCAAATCAGATAGAACTACAGCTCGGGCAGAACCAAATCCAATCCGAAATGAATCATAATCGGACAATAGCATTGCTGAACACTTTGTGTGGAAGGCCGAAGGTTACATGATCCAGGTGGATGTTGGTGGCCACCCACCAACCCATTTGGACCCCCACAACTGTCTCTTTCAGTCTTTTCAGTTTCCTTAATTGTAGCACAGTTTACTATTTTTAGCAGTTTTTCGGGTCCTGAACTTCCGGAGCCGTTTTGAGGCCCTAAACGACGTTTTTTTGGAATTCTGGGGCGATCGAGCCCTATGTTGCCTCCCAAAGTGGTAATACTCGGATAGATCTTTCTAACGAGCTATCGTACGCGTCAGACGGAGATCGTATGCCAAAGTTACGACCCCGGGAAATTGATGTACCAATTTACCCAAACGGGGCCCACAATTTGGCGTTTCATCTTCTAGGGTTAGGTTGCGGTATGTGAAGGGTTTTCCATTGTTTCTCAACAATAAATAGGCCTTCGAGCCTCATTGTAATACAGTTCGGAACAGTTCAGAGGCATGTAGCTGCCACATCTCTTCTCAGAGATAAGCTACCATCGCCCTAGCTGGCTTCTTTCCATTTCTGTTTGTAAGCATATTTCAGTATTTTACAGTAATGAAATGAAGTATTATTTCCGCTGCATCTCTGTATTTATGGTTATCGCATCTCTGTATTTATGGTTATCTCTGTAATCTATTGCGTTCCTGTTTAAATCCGGATCAGTGGTATCAGAGCGGTCTACTTTTTCTCTGTTTTTCTTTGCATGTCCCCAACGAGGTCGGGATATAAGGAGTTAGGGCTTGAACTGGTCGAACCTTTGCAAGACCAGCCTCGCAAATCCCGACGGCCTCCCATGGCGGATGAGAAGAAAGACGAGGGAGCAGGAGATCCTATCAAAATCTTGCTCGAAGAAGCACTCGAGCGGCAAAGGAACGCGATGATGGATAGCTTTGCGCAGATCCTTCAGCGGCTACCCAGAGGCGACGCATCGGCTTCCAACACCGACTCTGGAAACGCCACACCGTTTAAGGTACAAGTTAATTTTGATATCCCCATCTTCGAGGGTCAAATAGACGCAGATGCCGTAGATAAATGGTTAAATCTGCTAGATGGGTATTTTTCTGTTCACGAATTTTCAAGTCGGGAAAAGATTGTTTTCGCTCTTCTCAAAGCAGCCCCCCACGTCAAGGACTGGTGGGAAACCTACTGCGAGCAGAAGGATGAAAATACAGGCTCACTATTTTCAGCCGCACCCACTTGGAATGACTTCCGGGATGCCATCAAAGAGCAGTACTACCCTGTCGGAAGCTATGAGGACAAGTACATCAAATGGACCACACTGCGGCAGGGACGAGACCAAGATGTGCCCGAGTTCACAAACATTTTTCATACCCTTCGCACACAGTTGGGTATCAAAGATTATGAGCTGCATCTGGTACTCAAATACCGCGGTTGCCTACACAAATACATCCAGGAAGAGATGGGGTTCTTGAACATCTCCTCACTCGGCACAGCATACCGATACGCTGTCAAAGTCGAACAAAAGTTCAAACAGAAGAAGCGAGACTTTGGATCTGCAAATCCGAAGCCCAAAGGACAAAGCCAAGGCGGGGTGACCCAAGACAACCCGTCGAAGCCGCAAGAAAAGAACAACACCACGAAGCCGAAGAAGGACACAGGAAAGTGGTGTGAGTTCCACAAGAGTCCCACTCATAACACAAGTGAGTGTCGGACCAAGCAGTCGTTGGTGGCTGAGTTGAAGGCTTCCGAATCAGATGCATGTTCCGACCCTGAGCCAGAACCCGACAAGGGGAATGGCAAAGGGAAGCAGATCATTGATGCGGATCCCAGTGCCACTGTTGCCACCGCAAAGATCAAGAAAAATGAGCCCGAAGATCCAGAGGAGGGGGAGCGTCTTTTCCACTCACAGATGTGGGTGAAGGGTTCACCGCTGCGATTCATTGTCGACAGCGGTAGCCAAAAGAACCTGGTTTCAGCAGAGGTCGTGAAGCGGTTGGGCCTACCGACTACACCACACCCGCAGCCATACAGTATCGGGTGGCTTCATGAAGGACGAGATCTGAAAGTTCGCCAATAGTGCCGCCTTCCCTACAGCATCAAGCCCTTCACAGACGAGGTATTGTGTGATGTTACACCTCTGGATGTTTGCGATGTATTATTAGGCCAACCATACTTGTGGAGGCGACATGCTGTGTATGAGTCAAGGCCTCGCGCTGTCATTATTTCTTTGAATAATTCATTATACAGGATACCAGAGGTAGCCCCACCTACTGCCACATCCTTGATCACTACCAAGAAAGGTAGCAAGCTCATATCACAGACCAGGAAATTCATCTGTCTGGTTCACTCCCAAAATAAGGGGAAGATTGTTGCTACATCCATGACCCCTGTAAAGGGTTCCTCCATGCAGCAGCAGCAACAAAGGGATACGGTCATGACAAAACACAGGAACAACTTCTCCTCACCCACATGGGTACCAAACAAGTTTCAGGTGGGCAACAAAGTCTGGTTGCATCAACAGAAAGAACGCCTTACCAGAACCCATCAGAAGCTCAGATCACTCCGGCATGGTCCTTACAGCAGTACCAAGGCTATGGGGAACAATGCTTTGGAGCACATCATTCCTCCATTCCTTCGCCTGCACCAAATGTTCAATGTGGACCACCGTCGACCATGCTTCCCACCATCACTGGACACATCAGAGATTGCATCACAAGTTCAGCAGATGGAGGAACTCAACGCAATGGGGACCATTGCTTCCTAAGGGGGGAGGAATGATCCAGGTGGATGTTGGTGGCCACCCACCAACCCATTTGGACCCCCACAACTGTCTCTTTCAGTCTTTTCAGTTTCCTTAATTGTAGCACAGTTTACTATTTTTAGCAGTTTTTCGGGTCCTGAACTTCCGGAGCCGTTTTGAGGCCCTAAACGACGTTTTTTTGGAATTCTGGGGCGACCGAGCCCTATGTTGCCTCCCAAAGTGGTAGTACTCGGATAGATCTTTCTAACGAGCTATCGTACGCGTCAAACGGAGATCGTATGCCAAAGTTACGACCCCGGGAAATTGATGTACCAATTTACCCAAACGGGGCCCACAATTTGGCGTTTCATCTTCTAGGGTTAGGTTGCGGTATGTGAAGGGTTTTCCATTGTTTCTCAACAATAAATAGGCCTTCGAGCCTCATTGTAATACAGTTCGGAACAGTTCAGAGGCATGTAGCCGCCACATCTCTTCTCAGAGATAAGCTACCATCGCCCTAGCTGGCTTCTTTCCATTTCTGTTTGTAAGCATATTTCAGTATTTTACAGTAATGAAATGAAGTATTATTTCCGCTGCATCTCTGTATTTATGGTTATCGCATCTCTGTATTTATGGTTATCTCTGTAATCTATTGCGTTCCTGTTTAAATCCGGATCATTACACCCGAACAACTACTCCAAGACGATGGAGGAAATCAAGAGCACAATTCATCAGATTCAACAAAGTTGGCAGATTCTCACGAAAAAGCGGAATCTCCAAAAAAATTAGCCACTCCCCATCAAGGAAATAGTAACGCGACTTTTTCAAATAAGCAACTCTGTGATACATTCACCAATCAACACCCTCTTTTTGCTCCACCATTAGCAACGTATCAACGAAAGGCAAAAATCAAGCTGCCCAAATTCGATGGGAATGAAAAATGCAGCGTTGCGTGGTTGAATAAAGCAGAAGAACACTTCGAGCTTTACGACATCAACAATGATGATGAAAATACTAGGCACGCTTCCATGAAAATGGAAGGAGAAGCATATAATTTGTATATGTGGTGGAAGAAGACGACAATCACCATCAGTTGGAGAAAATTTAAGGATGCATTCTTTAAAAGATTCCAAGGTGTAAAGGAAGAAGAGTTATTTTCAACACTCATCAAATTACGACAAAAAGGAAGTGTGGATGAGTACACTCGAGAATGGGAGACCTTAGCAACACGAGTACCCGGGTTATCAGAATCTCGTCTAATTCAATCATACATCTCCGGACTTAAAACTCATCTACAAGTAGAACTTGAGCTTCATGACATTACATCAATAGAAGTAGCAAGACGAAAAGCAAAAACTATTGAAAAGAAATTTGAACAGATACTGTGGTCAAAACTGGAAAAAGTATATTCAAGATGAAGAATGCCCCAGTCTGTGGATACAAATAATACAAGATATGTTCCACCACATCGTCGTGAAGGCGAAAAATATAACATGGAAATACAAAGGATAAAAGAAGGCAAATGCAAACGTTGTGGCGAGAAGTGGGACCCTAAACATAGGTGTGCTAAAGGAAAAGAATCAAAGAACCTATATAACTGTGAAGCAACTAATGATTCAAACAATGATGATTCCAACATAGAAGAAACAGAAGATACCCCAGAATTCTCTCCAGTTTTAGATGATGGAGGTATTCCGCAAGTGTCACTATCAGCTATGACAGGTATATCACAACCTCAGACTCTAAAAGTGAAAGGACATATAAAGAAGAACAACATAGTGGTTCTCATCGACTCTGGTAGCAGCCACAATTTTTTAGATGCAACTGTGGCAAAGAGACTCAACATTTTCTCATTTCCCTTACCGAACATGAAGGTGATGGTAGCTGACGATAAGAAGATTGAAAAGGTAGGGAAATGCCATAAGGTTATATTGTAGATACAAGACTTTAATTTAAAATCCCCGTTCTTCATTGTACCATTAGGGGGAGTAGATGTGCTCTTAGGTATCCAATGGCTACAAACTCTAGGCACTTATGCTGCCAGCCATCAAGTACAGTTCATAAGATTTAACTAGGGAGGGCAAAGGTACAAATTATATGGATTCCAAGCACCGGAGAATCAAATCGTATCATCATCTCAGATGATGAAGATGATTCGAAAAGGAGCACCAACTTATGTAGTACAATGTCACCAATTAGAAATGTTATCTGCAAATATGATCAACGAAGAGTCACCAGAGGTACAAGATCTAATTCAGAAGCATGAAAAGGTATTTCAAGACCTACCTATGAAAATGCCTCCTAACAGGGAAATTGAGCATACAATAGAAGTCAAAGCAGGGTTAGACCTCGTCAACATCAAGTCGTATCGATATCCACATCACTGAAAGACGAAAATTGAGAGATTAATCCAAGACCTTTTTAAAGTGTGTGATCATCTCGAAAAGTAAAAGTCTGTATGCTGCTCCAGTGGTATTGGTAAGGAAGAAGGATGGTTCATTCACGCTATCATTGACTATAGAGGATTAAACAAAATAACGATTAAAAACAAATTCCCAATTCCCTTTATCGATGAAATGTTGGTTGAACTACATGGCGCAAAATACTTCTCAAAATTGGACTTAAGGTCGGGCTATTACCAAATCAAAATCAGGTTGGAAGACATACCAAAAACAACATTTTGAACACACGAAGGTCACTATGAATTTAAAGTAATGTCGTTTGGGTTAACGAATGCACCAACAACGTTCCAAGCCACTATGAATGAATTATTTCGTCCATATCTTAGGAAGTTTGTATTAGTATTCTTTGATGATATTTTAATTCATAGTAAAACTTGGAAGGAGCACTTACAACATCTGGATAAAGTTCTTACACTACTGAAAGAGCATCAGTTCTACGCAAAAAATTCCAAATGCAGCTTTGGGAAGGAAGAAGTATAATACCTCGGACACATTATATCCAATGTTTTAAAAACTAGAACCGATAACCGGACCAGTCCACCTAATGAAGTGGGTTTCGAACCGGGACTGGTCAGGTATAAATGAACTGGTTTTTAAAAAATACATTAAATAATTAATTTTTAAAGAAAAGAAACTATTTTTAAGATTTAAAACCATGATTCCAATCCAATAGAAACAAAATATGCAAGGTTTGCTCATCTATATACCATGTAAAGGTGAATATATCAAAATGGCATCGAGTGCAATACATATCTGCAACAAAATACATAATCAATGAGGCTCTAAATGGCCTCTAGAGTCCAAAAACAATGCTCTAAGCTATGGGGTCACTGACCTACTACAAGTCTACATATCAGTGATCAACAACATGATCACTCCTCATCATGATCAAACTCATCACCACTACTAGACAAGAGATCATCAATATGAGCTACATAAATAATATGGCTCAAAGTTTGAGGACTCCTAAAACTCCTCTACAACTTTAGTAGTAGTAGCAAGAATAGACATCAAAACTACAAATCACTGATCAACATGATCACTCATGAAACTCATCATTAATTCAATGCTACTTGAAATACATAAACATCATCAACAAGAGATACATAAACATCATCTAGCTCAAAGTCTTTAGACTTGGATTGCTCAACCTTATAACATGATAGAAATTGTAAAGGTTTAACATGCCTAACCAATGATTTTGGTTTGAGTAAAGGGTTCATCTCCTCAACCTTATAATGTGATAGAAAAATATCAGCGTGCCTAACCAGTTGTTTTCCTTTGAGTGAAGAGTGCATTCTTGTTAAGGACATGGTAGAGGAGTTCAACAATCAATACCACCAACATCAACAAAGTTCAACAATCAATGCCACCAACATCAACAAAGTTCAACAATCAATGCCACCAATGTCAAGGTTCTTAAAGGGCTTCATGCTCTTGATCAAATGCCAATCAATAGAATCAAATGGAAACATTGCAAACCCTCAAACTATGAAATCCTGAAAACCATTAAGTCTGTTGAATTTTGAGTGAAATCTAAAATTCTAGTTTCTCCATATGAAATCCAATGAGGTCGAAACCACTCTCAAACATCTTGAGTCATTTCATGGTAGTGTTAAAAATTTAAGTCAAAGGATGAAAATAAAAATTAAAGGAAATGTCATTTTTACTTTAACAATTTAACAGTACCATTAATTGCCAACATTGCTAGGGTTGAGATGTGTCAGGAAAATGAGAGGGTAGGCATGTTTTTCTTGGAGGGACTATATTTGGAGGAAACAACCCCAAATTTCCCTCAAAGCAGATTCAAAACTCAAAAAATGTATTTTGTGGGGTTTATGTTTGCCCTGGCAATAAACCGACCGGTTTATGATGGAACCGACCGGTTTGACCATAAAGCGGTCGGTTCCATCCTAAACCAGCTGGTTATGACCGTTTTTTCCATTTTTCTGGCGAAGGGAGGGGTCAAACCGGGTTTTTCTATCGGTTTCACCCGGTGAGCTAGTGAACCGGGCTGTTTGACCGGTTACCGATTCAAATTGGGTGGTTTTTAAAACATTGATTATATCCCATGAAGGCGTAAAAGTGGACCCTAATAAAATCAAAGCTATAAAGGAATGGACCAAACCGGTTAATGTATCCAAGCTAAGAGGGTTTTTAGGATTCACTGGATATTACCGAAGATTTATTAAAAATTATGCACATATAACTACACCTCTGACAAACCTTTTAAAGAAGAATTCATTTCAATGGGATGAGGAAGCAGGAAGGTGTTTTGAAGAACTGAAGGAAGTTATGTCTAATGCCCCAGTATTGGCAACTCCAAATTTCTCTAAACCATTTATCATCGAGTGTGATGCTTTCGGATTCGGTATAGGCGCAATGCTAATGCAAGAAGGGCATCCAATACAACAAGGAAATGCTCGCTATTATGCATGCACTAGCTAAGTGGAGGCAATATCTTTTGGGAAGTAAGTTCTCCATTCGAACGGACCATAACAGTCTCCAGTGTCCTTCAACAAAAAACACTTTCCGAAGAACAACAAAAATGGATTGAAAAGATTGCCGCCTTTGACATGGAGGTACTACATAAAGGGGGAAAAGACAATGTAGTAGCAGATGCCCTGTCTAGGAAAGATGAAGAACCAACACTACTTGCAGTCTTGGTTGTTGTTCCTAAATGGCTTAATGAGATTCGAAGTGAGTATGCCAAGGATCCAGAAATAACTGCGATAATCAATAACCTTCCAGACAACTCAAAATTTGAATGGAAGAATGATATTCTATGGTACAAAAGAAGAATCTATCTGAATGCAAACTCCAAGTCTAAATCCAAGATACTCAAGGAGTCAAATGATTCACTGTCAGCCGAACATGTAGGATTCTTTAAAACTTACTACAATGCACGTCAATCATTCTTTTGGAAGGGGATGAGTCATGATATTCAGAAGTATGTAGCAAAATGTGACACATGTCAAAGAAATAAAAGTGAAAATATTATGACACCTGGATTACTTCACCCCTTAAACATTCCGAATCAGAAATGGGAAGAAATATCAGTGGACTTTATTGAAGGATTACTCATATTTGAAGGCAAGGACAAGATTTTCATAGTGGTCGACAGACTCACCAAATATGTTCACTTTATGGAAATAAAGAAATCAGACTTAGCTAAACAAATCGCTAAAACTTTTTTCAAAAATATATATAAATGACACGGTTTTCAGAAAGTCATTGTGAGTGATAGAGATGCCAAATTCAGGGGTAATTTCTAGGAATTGTTCAACCACATAGGAACCTACCTAAATATGAGTTCCGCTTATCACCCTCAAACAGATGGACAAACAGAGGTTGTCAATAAATGTTTGGAAGCCTACCTACGTTGTTATGCTACAGAAAAATAAAATAAGTGGGCTCAATGGTTGCATCTTGCTGAGTGGTGGTATAATTCTACTTATCATACGTCAACAAAAATGACGCCATTCCAAGATTTGTATGGATATGAACCCCCAAAGTGGAAGGATCTAGCTACCGTCCAGACAAATCTACCTGCTGTTAAAAACCAACTAGAAGAAACCCAAAAAATCGTCCAAACCCTAAAAGAAAACTTGAATAATGCAAGGAACCGTATGAAGCAACAAGCAGACTGAAACAAAACCGAAAGAGAATTTGAAGTCGGAGAATGGGTATTTGTCAAGCTCCAGCCATACAAATAGTTGTCCTTGAAACAAAAAGGAAAAAATAAATTGGCACCGAAGTTCTACAGACCATATCAAATCAATAAAAAGATCAGCCAAGTTACATATAGTTTAAGCCTTCCAGAGAAAAGTTGTGTTCACAATGTCTTGCATGTCTCCTGCCTTAAAAGGGCATTGGGTGACCATCAATCAGCGCAAACAACGCTTCCATCCCTAGATGATGAAGGAAGGGTCATTTTAGAACCAGAAGGTATCTTATCTACCAGAGAAAGGAAGCTTCGATCTCGTGCAATCAAGGAATACTTGATCAAGTGGAAGGACTTACCAGAAGAAGAAGCTTCTTGGGAGACTGAAGCGTTTCGTCAACAACATCCATCGTTACGTATGCTTTGAGGACAAAGCATTCTTTTGAGAGGAAGGCAATGTTATATAAAAAATTAGTTAGTTTATAGTTTATTAGGCAAAGGGCATGATCAAAGATCATGCCCATTCACCAAGAGGCACCCAAGGCAGTATATAGCCAAGGCCTCTCACAAAATGTAAACATCATCTATTCATTTATTAATAAAATATTTATCATGGCTGTCAATAGCTAAATTTGTGTGTTCCATCACATAACATCTTCTATTCTTTTGTTCACACATGCGAGTTAAGGAGGAAGAATTCTGAAGCTTTGACCTGCATTGACCAGCATTGACAGTTTTTCTGAGGTCTGTTTAACTGAATTTATGGGCAGTTTAACTGCAGGTTGACCAACCTCTTACTGGGCAGTTTGACTGCAGATTGACCGACCTGTTTCTGTGCAGTTTGACCAAAGGTTCTGGGCTGTTATAGGAGGCCGAATTTCGGCCTTACTGAGGTTTACTGATGTTTCTGGGCAGTTGCAGGAGGCTGAGTTTCAACCTGTTTGACCAGGTTTGACCTATGCTAGATTGTTGGTCTGAGTGACCAAGTTTGACTTGAAATATATCAGATTGTATTTTGTTGAATTGAACAATTTCTCCTAAGAAAAGGTTGCTGGGTTTTTCCCATGTTTGTGTTTTCCCAGGGTACAATTGTGTCTCTTTTGTGCTTGGCTCTCTTTATGATCCTATTGACATTATTGCGTTACTGTTGAGATTTTCTATGTACAATTGCTTAATGATGATGTGACATAAGCTGACTTGTTTAGGAAATTATTGGAAAGTAATTATCAGATTAGAAGATCAATTCCTCTTATGAAAAATCAACACTTGACTGATATGTTTTTGTAAATAATTCTTTTAAATCTTTTAACAGCTTTTTAAGAAACGCTACACATGTTTCATTGTTTTATTACTCTACTCTGTTTTTTCACAAGTAGTTTTGCGATGGTTTAATCAGTTTTGTTGGAACTTGTGAAGTCTTATTGTTCTGGTTTATATAACCATTAGTGTGTTGCAATTCTATGGTGGTTACTCATTGTCAACTGGCATTTCTGGTATGCAGGTTGAGAAGTTATGTAAGTGCCCTTCTAGTAAACCACTAGCTGTAACTTTCACTGGCCTCATTCAGTCATGTGCAGCATCTGGGCATATACATGACTGTGTATCTATTTTCCAGTATATGCGGGAATTCTGTGCCCCAAATATCGGCACCATCAATTCTATGATAAAAGTTTATGGACAAAATAATATGTTTGAAGAAGCCAGACTGTTGTTTGAGGGAATTAAGAAGGGGAGAATGGGTCTTCAAAATCCTGGCAGCGGTGATTCCAGGGTTAGTCCAGATGTCTTCACATACAATTTAATGTTGGAGGCATGTACTGTGGCGCATGAATGGGATTATTTGGAAAATGTATACAAGCAGATGGTTCTTCGAGGTTACTCAATTGATCAGAGTCAACATGCATGGCTGATAGTTGCAGCTTCCAGAGCTGGAAAGGTGCTTTTCTTCAAAACCTTTTAGAACATGGGCATGATATATAAATAATGACAGCTGCATCCATAGGACTGCACTTATCTAGACAGTAGGAACTATTTGAACTCTCACCCAAAACAGACATGTAAGGCAATCAAATCTCTAGGAGGTCATGAGTTCTGTCCATTAATTTTGTGTGGTGCATCATGCAATTTCCCAATGCACTGCCATCCATTGAATTATTTTTGTAAGACTTTAACTGCAAGAAAATGAAAGAGTCAAAATTATTCCTAGCTCTAAATGTAGTCATATGTGATCAAATGCTTACCTCTGTAATAAGCAAACACCACAAATGAAAGTCTCTCTCATGAATTTTGCTACATGGACTGTTAACATTTCCTTGTCATCTATTTTATTCACTAATGTCTTCCACCTTTGTACCCAGTGTTGCAAATAAATATCTCCTAAGGTGACCTGTCTTAGCATCAAAATCGTTTGTGCAATTCTTGGGTATTAATAGCACTCAGAAACTAAAGAAACCAATTTTCAACCGTAGCCATCACCCTTACAGAGTAGAGGAGGATAATTTTCAATGGCATGGGCAAGCATGCCACAAGATCAATAAATATACTATCCCATTTACTTTCAAGGCTGTAATAAAGGACTCAACATGCCAAATATGGGATTCTTTTATGCTTTATTAACTTGCTATGCCTCACCAACAATGATGTACTGAGAATTATTTTCGTTAATAATCCTACCTCTGTGCATCTCCATAAATTGTATACCTTCCCATGCAACCAACTAAAAGGACCATCACGAAACTCACACAGGTCTTTCTATTTGTAACTAGCATATTTGGAAAAAATATGCTACTGGATTATCAGAACTAATTTAGCTAGTTGCAAATGTTTTAAAATCTATTGAAACTAGTTATTCTGCTTTTGGACCTCTTGCTGATCAGATTTACATTGTTGCTAAGATCCAAGCAACCTTGCTGGATCCTCAACTTGGAAATCCTTTTAATCATTATTTGCTCAGTCCCTTTCTATAAATATGCATTTTTAAGCATGGGACTAGGGGGTGTTAGTCTTTGTAGCATCGGATGTGTTCTAGCCTTGAAATTTCGTGGAGAGGCTAGAATGCATGAGGTCTCCAAAACCCAAAAATTGTTTATGGAAATTCTGCCTAGAAATGACTTAATTAGATTATTAGTCAGATTTTAAATATTTCTCAAGTCTAAACTTAAGGAATATGACTAATTAATCAGAATTAATTAAGTTAAGGTGTGATTGTTCTAGAAACTCGCATAGATCGACTTCAAGTTAGTCCTAGCCATCGATTAAGATCTAATCTTGGTTGTTGAAGTCTCAATAGAGGATTATAAGAAGAAGTCGATGGGGCTTGGAGAAATCACTTGAGCAATTCGATTTCATGAGCAGATCGATTTCCAGAGTAGCAACAGTCGGTTGTTGGAGAGAGGGCCAGTGAGATTGAAGTAGTGAGAGAGGGGCAGGGATAGTGAAGCCAGAGGAAGGATTCTAGTTCCGGTGAGTGCATTTGCAGAGGCAAGTGAACCACAGTGAGGGTGACACAAAGTGTTGAAGTTTCTAAGTCTAACAGTTAGAAACCCTCCATGTACTTTTGGATTTATTCCTTTTATTCCTTCCTACTTGTTTTGATTAATTAACAAGTTATTTACCATGTAAATATTGAAAATAAACACAAGTACATGCTCAACACATTACAGATCACCAACTGAAGGAAACAGAAACAAGCACACAAATGACACCGTTATTTTTGGACTAATGTCCCTGGAAAAACCCAATGCAGGAAAACCGGTGCAGCTATCTGAGGGTTTGATTTATTAAGCAGTTTTAGAATACAATTTGGGTGCCACATCCAGCTCACCCAATAGAGAAAAATCTTGGCAGTAGTACCTCTCCTTCGGAGACTGATGCTCCGGTTGAAACCCCTAATAAACACTCTAGCAACTCCTCAGCTCCAATCTGCCCTACAAAAGAACCCTAGTGTCAGCCTCTTCTGCCCTCTGCGTCAGCTTTCTTGGCAGTTCCGGCAGTTCCAGTTGTTACCGGCAGTTTCGGCTTCTGCCCTCTGTGTCAGCTTTCCCAACAATTTCGACAATTCTCAGTAGTTCCGAATGTTCCCGACAGTTCCGGCTTCTACCCTCTATGTCAGCTTTCTCAGCAGTCCCCAGCAGTTCCACCTTTTGCCCTCTATGTCAGCTTTCTCAGCTGCTGTGCTGATCCCCCCGACACTATCTCTACCTCTCTGCTTCTGTATTCACTGCCCCTTAGTTGCAACTCCAGATCACTCTCTCAACTTTCTCAGCAATCCCAGTGCCAAAAAGTTGAAATCCTGATCTCTTGGTGTGTTCTCCAAGTGACCCTCAAGCCTCCTCTTATACTTTTCTCGTTTACAAATCAACGACCGAGATTAAGTCCCTAATCAATGACTAAGATTAGAGCTGGCTTGATCCATGACTTTTCGACCATTCTAACACAATTTTATATTAATTCACATTAATATTTTAATTTCCCTAAGTTTAGACTTAGGGACTCCATTAAAAATATTGATTGTTTTAATATCTCCCAAACTGTTTAGAATTTGCCCAAACCCTTTCTGGGTATTGGAGATCGCATTTGCCTTAGCCTCTCCACCAATTTTCATGACTAGAGCACATTTGATGCTACCCTCAATCAACACTCCCTCTTAGCGAGGATTGTGCTCTAGTAATACTCCTCACTGAGCATCACTCTGATCATTCGGCATCGGTCCTTGTGCTGATGCTAGGCCTGCTACCCAACATCCTCTGAATTGTTGCATCCTGTACTGCTACCCATGGCTCTTCCACTACCATTGTTGCATCTGTACTGCAACTCCCTCTGCATCCGTGCTGCTACCCATGGCCCTGCCACTGCCACTACTGCATCTGCACTGCAACCCCTCTCATCACGTTGCATTGTGCTGCCCATAGCACTACCACTGCTAACTGCTGCACTGCAACTCAGCTACTGAGAAGTAAGTAACTGAATCTCCCAACTCTGACATCTCCGTCAACCTAGAAACACTCTTGATGCTGAAGCTCCCTTTGTCACTGATAAGTGCTCCCTCTCTGACTTCTACGCTGCTGCAACAACTCCATGCATCTCGCACCGTTGCACACCTCTGTCCAATCTTGCACTGGTGCAACACTCCTGTGCTTCTCGCACTGTTGCAGCCTGCTAGCCTTGCGCTATCCTGGGAATCCTGCACTGTAGCTCCCTCTGTCGCTCCATCCGCATTTGTCTCTACTGACATTGCCAATATTGCTACTCCTCTTCGAGGCTCCTGTAGCAAGGTCTAGTCCAAGAGGCTAGGTACCTCGAGGATCCTGCCCCTCATTGCATGTAGTCTGCCTGACTACAGCTAGATGTCTCCCCACTTTTGCTCAAGTGGTGTGTGCGCAGTCATGTCACAGTCATCGTCTGTCTCCACTTCCTTCTCTGTCCTTGTTGGCACTGCCTTGGTCTCAGAGGCCTCTCCCTTACTCTTCTTCCTTGGACATTGGGTCGCATAATGACCCAGCTCCCCACAGTGGAATCATTTGACCTTGGAGAGGTCCTTCTTCTTTTGTTTCTCTTGCTTTCCCTCAGATGCTAGGGCAACATCCTCCTCCTCCTCCTTCTTGATTCTAATCCTCTTGCTGCTGCTTCCTATCTCGGTCACCCTCCTGATCTCTTCTTAGCGAAGAGCCGCCCACATTTCCTCTTAATCTTGAAGGGTCGCCTTGCCCAGTATGCTCTGGACAAAAACCTCCCAGTTTTATGAGACTGCATTCAGGGTTGTTCTCACCATCAACTCTGGATCTGGTGTGGCCCATATGGAAGTCAGCTGATCTGGGATCTCCTTCAATCGACCGAGGAAGTTGTCGATCTGTTCTCCCTTCTACATCTGGTATGACCGCAGCTGATTTTCTAGGAGCATCTTCCTTTGCATGGAAGTATGCTGATACAACTTGGTCAGGGCCTCCCACATCTCCCATGCCATATTCTTCTTAGCAATATGTGGTACTATATGATCTTTGACCCCATCAAGAATGATACTCTTGCCCCTCTCCATTGGTTCCTCATACCTATCATTGTCAGCTGGGTCAACAGGACCGCTATCGTCTTCAAGGCGAAGTGCTTGACATGATTTATGTCAAGTACAGATAAGATTCTGGCCTTCCAGACTACGAAGTTTGAGGCTCCATCTAGTCTGTCCTGGTCTCTTACTCCGTGTAGTGCCATTACACTGCTCTTCTACTTCTCTCATGGAGGTTCTCGATGTGACTCCCTTTGAGCCTCGATTTCCCTCCTAGAAATCCTTCTGCCGATGTCGAGATGCCCCCTACTCTGATCATCTGTGCAACCGCACCACTGATTCGGATTTCTCAGCTAGAAACCCTCAGTAGCAAATCCCTCCTCTTAGGCCTTGCCTTGTGAGGTACTGTTCTGACAACAGTACCCCACCAGCTCCACTCTGTAACTTATCCACAACCTCCTAAACCCTAGCAACCTGAAGGTGAGAGCTCCTAGGATCTGCGGAGTCCCAGCACCAGAAAACTAGCTCCCTAAGCCAACTGCGGTAGCCCTTCTGGCCTCTGCGTGGCTCTGCGTGAGCCTATCTTTGCCTCTCGCAGCCTCCTCTTGGCCCAAACTTGATGACGCAGGCACTGCGTCACCCCTTCCTTGCTATTTTGCAGCTAGGAACAACTTTTGTTACTCGGGACAACTGTTTTCTGCTGTTGCTGCTCTGCTCCGCTGATGTCCTCAGTTCTCCTATGATCTACAACCACACTCTGATACCATGTTGAAGTTTCTAAGTCTAACAGTTAGAAACCCTCCATGTACTTTCTGATTTATTCCTTCCTACTTGTTCTGATTAATTAACAAGTTATTTACCATGTAAATACTGAAAATAAACACAAGTACATGCTCAACACATTACAGATCATCAACTGAAGGAAATAGAAACAAGCACACAAATGGCACCATTATTTTTGGACTAATGTCCTCGGAAAAACCCAATGTGGGAAAACCGGTGCAGCTATCTGAGTGTTTGATTTATTAAGCAGTTTCATAATACAATCTGGGCGCCAAATCTGGCTCACCCAACAAAGAAAAATCTTAGCGGTAGTACCTCTCCTTCGGAGACAGATGCTCCGTCTGAAACCTTGGATAAACACTCTGGCAGCTCCTCAGCTCCAATCTGCCCCACGAAAAAACCCCAGTGTCAACCTCTTCTGCCTCTACGTCAGCTTTCCCGGTAGTTTCGACAGTTCCCGACAGTTCCGGCTTTTGCCCTCTACGTCAACTTTCCCGGCAGTTCTTGGCAATTCCAGCTATTCTCGGCAGTTCCTGGCTTCTGCCCTCTGTGTCAACTTTCCCGATAGTTCCCAGCAGTTCGGTAGTTCCCGACAGTTCCGGTTGTTCCTGGCAGTTCCAGCTTCTGCCCTTTGCGTTAGCTTTCCCGGCAATTCCGATTTCTGCCCTTTGCGTCAGCTTTCCCGGTAGTTCCGATAGTTCCCAATAGTTCTGACCATTCCAACTTCTGCCCTCTGCGTCAACTTTCCCGGTTGCTGCGCTAATCCTCTCGACACTATCTCTGCCTCTCTGCTTCTGTATTCACTCCCCCTCAGTTGCAACTCCAGATTACTCTCTCAACTTTCTCAGCAAACCTAGGCCCAAAAAGTCGAAATCTTGATCTCTTGGTTTGTTTTCCAAGTGACCCTGAAGCCTCCTCTTATACCTTTCTCTTTGAGATATCAACGGCCGAGATTAAGTCCTTAATCAACGACTAAGATTAGATCTGGCTTGATCCATGACTTTTGGACCATTCTAATACAGTTTTATATTAATTCACATTAATATTTTAATTTCCCTAAGTTTAGACTTAGAGACTCCATAAAAAGTATTAATTATTTTAATATCTCCCAAACTACTTAGAATCTGCCCAAACCCTTTTTGGGTATTGGAGATCTCATGTGCCTTAGCCTTTCCACCAATTTTCGTGGCTAGAGCACATCCGATGCTACCCCAAATCAACACAGAGCAGTGCAGTAGCCTCTAGAGGCAATTTCAAATCTGCTGGGGAAAGTTGAATTTCAGTGCCAGAAGCTGGGTAGAGGTTCCAGAGGCCAAGAGAGACATTTTCCCAAACAACAACAGACCAAAGGGCTTGAGGCGAAGTTGGTTCAAGCTTAGTGCAAAAGTGACTGCACTAGGGTGACACAATAGCTATGCATAGCCAATTTGGACGACTCAATTTGAGTTGAGGTCAGAGCTCGAATTTTCCTGTGGAGTGAGGAAATTCCTCACTAGACTTTTCTTGCCAATTTTGCTCTGTAGGATTTCCAGTTTCGGCATCCAATTATACTTAGATTATTTCACTGCTGCATAATAATAAAACCCTCAGCTATTGCATTGGTTTTCCTAAGTTAGGCTTTTCCAGGGACATTGGTCCAAAATAACTATCATTTTATGTGTGTGCTAGTATTTCTTCCACAGTTTATTTGTGTAGGTTGCAGTGTGATTGATTTAGTATTTGCTGTAGCAAACAGTAAATAAATTGTTAAAAATTAATTTAACAATTAGGAGAATTATTTCCAGTCGCTGCAACAGGATTCGGATTTCCAAATTTTCACAGGGGGAGATAGGATTTTAGGCATGATGAGATGGCTCAAAATTTATATTTTTCACTTTTTCTCTTTGGTTGGGTTACCCACCACTAGTTCGTGACGCCATAGAAGAAATTTTTCTCCTAGATTTGTTTTCAGCCGATAGCCAACACCCGCTGATAGCCACCAGAGTAATCGATGTTGTGTCAGTTGATCTCCGCTCCTCAAGCCAGTCATGTCCCCTCGTCCATCTATCGAGATTGTGTGTTTGAAGCTGGGTCATCCAATCCTAAAGGTATGTCTTTCATTGTGCAATCGAGTGCTTATGCTTGTTTTTCTTGGGCACACTTGGGTATGGATTATTGGGTGACTTGGAAGGAGGAAAGGTTTCGACTGTAGTCTTGTTCCCTCACCTTAAATGGGGGGTTAATCCTCAACCATAGTCCCGTGGGATCTCCTCTACTGGCATATAGCTTAGGTTGGGCACTACTTGGGAAACCTTGAATTCGGTAGTGTGGTCCCATTTTTCCATTCCACATTTTTCACTTCCCTCGGCACATTACATGCCCTATTTCATCATCTTCTCTCTTTGGGTCCACAAGGCTCTGGTAGTCCCCCTCCACTTGTCCACATGTTTGGGTTGGGCCTAGAATGATGCCCCAGAGGTTGGTGCAACTAAAAAAAAGATAAAAGCATAACATGGCCACATACATAAGGGAATTATACCACCAGATGCAAAAGATGGTCGCCACAATATAAATAACGCATGGGAAAAAGCCAAACATGAGCTCTACCCCTTATCATAATGGCCATCACCCTAGTTCCTAGGGCCCCTATCAGTGCCCCCTGCATCATTAAGGAACCCATGCATGTCACAACCCCTGGTGGGCGATGAATTGTCCCACCTTAAGGGGGTAGTCACTTCTATATCATACACAACATGCTCTCATTCCTTGGAGCCCTGAGCAGTAAAATAAAAGGAAAAAGGAAAATGAAGAAGGGTGGAAAAACAAAGGTCAGGGTAACTCATGTACCATGAATGCACCCTCCTACATTCATACATCCAAATATGTGGACATTCCTCATCATCACCACCCTTGAGCCCGTGGCATTTGGTCTTGAGATACGTGTGTCCCAATCCACCTCATCATTATTCACATGACACCTAACACTTGAAGGATGTATTGTGGACATGTCCTTTCCTTTAGGGGTTGTGAACAACTAATAGGGTCGTGCTGATGCTGCGATTTCGCAAGTGTCGCTTTCATGTTTACGGCTCACTTTTGCTTCCCTTCACTTTAATGTGTCGTTTTCATGTTATCTTCGCTCTGGCATGTGTCACTTTCAATGTCTTTCACATTTTGCAAGTGTCATTTGCACTTTTCTCTTACCATCGTGAATGTTGTCTTTTGGTATGGTAAGTTTCGCATATCACATAAGCGTAGTTATGATTTATTTCAAGGGGTAACTTTGGTGCTAATGAATCCTACTTATTATGTAGACATGTATTACACTCATTCCCAAAGTTTTGGCATTGTCGCAGAAGTGTCGTCAGTATCGTCGCAATCTTTTGTGTTGCACTTGGAGGAAGCTGTCGTATTGTCGTTGCATTGATGAGATTTTATTTTTCATATGTTTTGAGCTAAGTCACCTTACACGAGGATTCAAGATTCATAGGATTCAGGGATTTGAGTGTCGGATTCGGACACGTTGATCCCCTGGAACAGGACATATAGGATTTGTTATATATTATTTTATTAAAATACATATATATATATATATATATATATATATTAAAAATTAGATATTTCTTACACAAATTCGAATTAATGATACAAATTCATTGATTTCAAACATAGATCTTCATCTATAGCATGCATAGTACATACAAAATTGAAAATTCAAATACATGTTATTGTCAGTGGTCACATAAATCATGATTCATAATTCATAAATGAAAGACAACTGACAACTACAAGATAGTAAGATAAAGACACTAAAAACTGTAGTTTTCTCATTAAGCCATCAAATCAAAATGTGTTACATAGGTAGTGCTGGTGCAATGCCAATGGCGAATAGAAATAGAAAATATAAAACAACTATAGGTATACAAGCCTCAAGGCAATAGGTAGTCATCAATCCTCAGAGTCATCATCAGAATCAACGTCAATGTCCTCATCATCATGGTCACCACTGCTCTCCTCTACATCCTTCTCCTCCCCTGTATCCATAGTCGCCTCTGCATCTGCTGGTGTGGAGGATGACCCCTCTAAGTCATCAAATCTAACAGGCTCTAGCACTGGATCATTGAGATCCATGTTGGCCAATGCCAACTCAACACTGCTGTCCAGACCCATATCATCAGGAAAGACATCCCACATCTTTGTCTTTCCCCTCAACCACTCTTCTCTCTGCCTGTAAATAAGACGAAGGTTGGTGTGCACATACACCATTGTCTCTGCCCTGGACTGCTCAAGCTTGTTCTTCTTCACACTATACAAATTCCCATATGTGCTCCAATTCCTCTCGCAACAAGAGGATGAAGTCACCTGAGAGAGGAGCTTCATGGCTAACTGCTGAAGAGGAGGGCTTGTTGCCCCATGATTTGCCCACCAAGAATAGGGCTTCTTAGCTCCCCTGTCTCTAATCACATCATATCCTGCAAAGCGACCAGTGCCAGTGGAAAACTCTGCAAAGGCATCCTCCACCTCATCAAGCAATGCACTATCCTAAAAAACCCGCCTGAATGCCTCTTTCCTACCCTGTGAGATTTCACCATCCATGTGAGGAGGGAATCTGCGGGAAGGTCCACCATTCAACCACTCATGGCTGTAGTATTTTGGGTTCAGTGAGTGAGCCAAACAATGTAAAGGTGTACAATTCTTGTCCCATTTGCTGACAAGAATATCCTGTATAGTATCACAGAAGGCCTCTAGTGATGTCTCATACTCGGGGCACTCACTCTGTAGAATAATGCTCCTCACAGACTCAATCATGGAATCCCATCCCTCATAAACCTCTCCTAGGATGGGTTTGTCTGTATCTGCAAATCGAAGCAAAGAAATGATAGGGTCCATGACCCAAATAATTAGATCTACCCTCTCCCACCAAGCATCATCTAGCACTGTGTCCTTCACTCTTTTAGAGGCTACCTAATCTGTCTTTCTCCAAAAAGACCAAAACTCAGAGAAATAACCATGGACCCAAGAGCGGTCTTGACCTCCCTCAACCTCTTCAACATCATGAATGAAGAGGCAAACCGTGTATCAACAATCTTCAACAATGATAGATTGGTGTACTCTTTGTAGATAATGAGGGCATTTGTATGATTTTGCATAAAGTTACGAATATGTCATGCATCCTCAATAATGTTACCAATCCAAAGGACATCAGAAGCATTGGATTTCAGTGCTAAGTTCAATGAATGGACAATGCAAGGTGTCCAAAACACTTGTGGATATTTAGCTTCCACAATCATGCCAACAACCTTGCAAACAGGTGCATTATTTGTAATGATTTGCACACAAGAATCAACACCTACATCTTCAATAACTTTAATAAATAACTCACCAATAAATTGTGCATCCTTGTATTCTCCAAGTGTATCCACTGCTTTCAAGAAAACTGGACCATTCAAGGAAGACACCATGAAGTTGATGATTGGGTGTTGTGCTGGATCTGTCCATCCATCAGAAACAATGATAACCCTAGATGTTGACCATGATGCTACAATAGGCTCAAGCATTTTTTGCACCTCTTTTTTTTCCTTTGTCAACAATGTGGTTCTCAGCTTCTCTGACCCAGGAGGCACATACCTTGATGGAGCCGCTTGAGTTAGAGCTTGGCACATCTCAATAAATAGAGGTGAGCGTGCAACATTAAATGATATGAAGTTTTGGTAGAAGAAGAAGGCAATGGTGAGATCAAGCTCTTCCCGTCTCTCTTTTTGGAAAATCTTGTCCATTGGACCAAGTTCAATTGCTCTTCTTTTTGCTGCTTGTCTCCCAACAGAAGCAGAACTCTCAAATGGAAATTTGGTGGTGCCTTTCCTCAAAAATGGAAGGGGGTCTTCATTCTTGGCTTTTCTTGATTTTGCAGCCACATTTTCCATACCAACATTGGACTCCTTGTCCATTTCTTTCCTCCTTTGGAAAGGAACAACTTTACAAGCTCCAATTCCACAACTTGGTAAAGCCAACAAATAGCCTTTCACACGGAAATATGTGCTTTTGAAAGCAATGTGACAAAAGTTGCATCTCTATTGCACATTGCCTCCTCCCTTCCCCTTGGTGCTTGTCCCATCCTCTCTTGTGACATATTTCCACAAAGGATATGTTGTCTTTAGGTCCTGATCTTCCCTCAACATTACTTGCAACAGACTCTGATGATATTGGGGGAGAGGGGCATCTCCAATGGAGACATTCTTTCCCTTCCTTTGCCCCCTAACTGCTGTCTTTGATTGAGCCATGAATACTGTAAAAAAAATGAACAAAACATGCACAAATTTTGTAAACAAAAAATCATATGCAAACTACTATAATAGAATAAGAAATGGAAAAAAATGGAGTTGAAATGCACTTACCTGGTGCTTGAATATCCTTGCCGAATGCTCTACTTCCTTAGCTCCTTGCTGCAAACCCTTAGCTCCTTGCCCACAGCTCAAACTATGCAAAATGAAATGAGAAACAATGTGAATGAATAAAGGAGAAACGTCCTTTTTAACCCGCAAAAGTCGTTTTTTTAGGATACGAATCCTAGAATCAGGGTTCGATGTGCCCGTACGGGATTCGTACGAATCTTGTACGGACACGTCGAGTCCTGTTCTGGGATTTGAATTCCTAGCGAATCATATCCGATTCGCGGGATTCGAATTCACTAGGGGGTTTCAACGAATCTGGTTACTTAGGTTTTGAATGATCAATGTTATGTCATTGATTGTTCTAAACGTGTGATCATGTTCAAGTTTTTTCATTGTTCACTTTGACCTCACTGATCTTGCACTTAGCCAAATTTTGGAAATTTCTTGCCTGAGCAACTTGTCTTCACTCGACCCTATTGAACTGTGCAGTGTGCAGTCTCAACCCTCAAGCTCAACCCTTGCCTCTTGGAACTGCGTAATGCACAGTTCCTTTCTTTCAGAACTGCGCACTGCGTAGTCTTAGTGCCCAACTCTGACCCCTTGATCTCTGGAACTGTACAACCCAGCTTCCCCGTCAGCGCCTTTGCACACTACACAATCTCAAGCCTCAAGCTTCCAGCCTAACTCCTTGAACTGCGAATTGCGCAAGCCCTAGGCCTCTCTCCCTCCTTCCAGTCTCAAGCCTCAGTCCTCGCTCCTAACCTCTTGAGTTGCACAACTGTGCAATCCATGAGCCAGTCTCCCAGTTCCAGCTCAGTTAGTGATTTCGTGAAGCATGTTATCTTAGGAGTTTTTCGGACTTATGTCATCCTGTCATGAGTGATTTCCAGTTGCAGGTATTATATCTTGTCATGACAGGATGATGGTGAATGGGAAGAAGGAGACCCTGCTAGAAGACACCTTTGGAGCCAGAAGACAAGCTAATCATTGAAGAGTAGATGAAGAGACACTAGCTCCTGACAAAAGATTAAAGATTAGGATCACATGAAGACTCCATATCAATCAACCCCTTAGAGGATGAATACAAAGCACATGCAAGATCCATCATGAAGATGCAAAGAAAGCAGCAAAAGAAGCAGCTTGGCAATGCCACATCATCATGAAGTTCCATGACATCATTGTCAAGGGTCACATGTGTCATAGTGTCTTGCCACATGATTTGTGGAATGTAGTTATGTAATTCTCCAAAATGAGCAAATGTAAAATATGTGGAGGACCAAGGGTCCCACATGGAATATCAACAATCATTATTGAATTCGAAAGTCATTGTAGAAGCTCAAGATTCATGAGGGAGGTCAAGAGTCACATGGGAGGTGAAGAGTCACCTCATTTGTTATAAATACACCCTCATAACTCAAGCAAAAGGACTTTTGGGACTTGAACTTTCACCTTGGATTCTCTAGCATTGGCATAGGAGAGAAGATCTTTCTTTGGAGAAGCAAGTGGTGACTTAATGTTCCACTATTGGGGCTAGTGTGGCAGCATTGTACTTGTATATCTTGGCACTTCCACTTAATATATGAAGCTCGATGAGCCAACACATTTTCATGCATGTATCGTGAATATTGTAGGACTATTCTTTAGATGTTTTTGCGGTATGTGTTTCGTTAATATGTACTAAGGAAATTGAACTATTTTGGTGGCTTTGGTACTTATCTTTTTGAAGGTGTGTTGTAGCTGGTTTTATGATTGTGGTTGGCTTATGAATTGCTTTGCAAACTAACTTGTGATCCTCTTACGCTCTTTTGTGTCTCTTTTAGGATGTACTATTACTTTTCTTCTAGAAGTTCACACTCTGTCTCACTGCCGTGAAAGTAACTTGTATACATTGCAATTGTTTGCCTCACAGAGTCAACTTGTTTGTTTCAAAGAATGTTGTATAACCTCTTATGTTAATAATGGCAGCCAAGGCAAATCCCTAAGGACAGTGGCAACCCCACCATAATTCCGGTTGGGGCTCCTGGAATAAATGGTGTGAGGTCTAATTGGGACTTCACATCAGGGAGATCCCTTTGGTTGATGGATTTCCAGCATCGTCAAAAATTGGCACTAGAAGGAGGGCTAGATGACAAGTTGTGCCCGTTGAGTATGTTTTGAATCTCTGATCTTAAATGGCTCTTTCCCAAATCGTAATCTTAGAATGTTTTTCTAACCTATCCCTTGGTAAACTTTTCATCTTCGCGGAACAGTTTCATGACTGTGAGGGTGGTGCATTCATAGTCAAACATATATTTTATTTTCGTGGTTCTTGTAAATCTAACAAAATCGATGATGAAGATGTTTGTATATTATTCACCCTCACTCTTGAAGGTCGAGTTAAGAAGTGGTGTTAGACTTTACCATCCACTTCCATTCATTCATTCGATCAATTTCTCAAGGAGCTTCATTAAGCCTTTGACAGGTATCATTATCAAGATGTATGTGAATCTGTAGAGGATTTTCTTAATCGATTTCTTCACCTTTGCTATGAATTTCCCGAGGGAGTGATTGATTCAGATTTTATCAGTGAAAAGTTTCAGAGCTTGGTTCTTCTCTCCTTGACATCTTTTGAATATGAACTCCTGGATGATGCTATTCTTCCAACTTACGTTGATCATGAGACACCCAAAATTTGTGAGGAGGAACCTACTATTCTATTTGTTCCTTGTCCTCCTCCTTTTCTGGTGCCTCCTGGTGACTTTTGGCACTGGATCTCGATTCTCCTAGCTGAATTTCGAACTACCTCTGAAGCTCTGTGCTGCCTCTGCGTGGCACTGCGCTACCTCTTTAAACTTCTCTAAGCCTTTTTTGCTTTGCACTCTCCGGATCTGGAAAACTCTCCCCCATACTACTATCTCTACCTCTCACTGCAAGAAGATCACTTGATCTCACTCCGGCAACACAATATTGCTATTCTTGAGAAATTTGATCTCTGATCTCTCACTCGATTTGTTCTCCAAGTACCCATCAAGCTCCTTCTTATAATATCTCGTTGAAGCTCCAACAACCAAGATTAAAACATAATCAAGGGCTAAGATTAACTAGGAGTTGATCCTCGTCTTCTTCTAGAAGATTCACACCTGATTTAATGAATACCCTTTAATTAACCAGATTTCCTAAGTTTAGACTTAGGGAACCATTTAAAAAAGTTAATTATTTTAATTAAATCATCTCTAGGTGTAATTTTCCCAAACGATTTTTGGGTATTGGAGAATGCATGTGTCTTAGCCTCTCTGCAAAATCTCGAGGCAAGAGCACATCCGATGCCTACACAAATCAACACAGTTTAGCAATTACATGGAGCAACCTCTACCATCTACGTCTCATGATTCCTTGTTTCATGATATGCTTGATCAACCTACTTCAACTTTTAATAAGGTTCAACCTATTCTTTCAAGTGATAATCAAGAATAAGTTAGTTGCATTTCACAAGTAGAGGGGCAAAGTGTTGAAGACATGTTCCATTTTTCTTCCCTCTTTCAGGATAACAATCTTGCATTTTTAGCTGAGCACCAATCTTGCAATCCTGATAACCTGTCAAATGATTTCAAATCCTTCATTCAAGTTGAGACTTTGGACAACCATCACCATGACATTCCTGTTGTTGAAGAATCTTGGCAATTAGAATTAATGAGATTCTTCTAGCATGCTAACTACTTGTGAGGTATTTTATTTTTTCTTCTTAGCACAATCTTCACTTGTTCTTAATAGAGTGTGTCTTCTTATATTCATCAAATAGTTACCAAAAACAAAGAGACAAGAACACAAGATGATTGGCTTTCTGCCAAGGCCAAAACCTCTTCCTCTTGGAGAGGAAGACCTGCACAAAATTCTTCTTATAGAGTTTCCAATTGACGAATACCAAGACCATGACCTTTGACCTATGATGCCATTCCAAGACCAAGACACCAATCCTCTTCTTCATCACTGTTGAGATCATCATCGCTGGTGCTTCATCATTGTTCCATCTTCACTTAGATCATTGTTGCATTCTCACTGAGATCATCTCTATTGCACCACCATTATTGTTACATCATTGTTGCACCTTGCTGCACCAAGATCTTCATTAGAACACCACCGAGACCATGGTTGCAACTGGGATCATGACTGTGTCTAGAAGGTATGCCGAGACTGTATGATCACAGAGATTCTCTTCATCATGAATACATCAAGACTGTGAGACAGTGATCACTATGACTGTGTTTATAATATATATGCCAAGACAAAGTGTTACCAAGATCCTTCTTCTAACATGAGACTATGATTGTCTTCTCCTGCACTGTGATCTTCACTGAAACTGTGACCATGTTCTCCTTGCACCGAGATCTGCCACAACTATGCCACTGTAATTATCCACGAGGTTTCAAAGACATTTGAAATGTGTCCTCATGTAATGTGGATTGTAGACTTGTACCCATCCGAAAATCACCCTATGACAGACCTCCAAAAATCTCAGACAAATCCGAGTTCTTCACTTCTGTTTTGCGGATACCCTAGTTGGGTATTTATATTAGTTATGTCTCCATAATAAGCCGACTTGAACCAACGAAGAGATGTGTCATTTATGCAAGCCAACATGATTGTCTTTTAATTTATTTGTAGGCTGACAAGATGAAGAGGATTGTGCTTGTCATTTGGAGAGCTTCTTCCAAGTATAACATGACTTTGTAAATATTACAATGACTCTTATTCATTATGACAAATCCTAAAGACATCAAGAATAAGTCTTTGATCTATGAATAACACTTCTTTCTCATGAAACCCTTGATGCAAGGAATATAATAAATATATTTTGTTCTCTTTATTACATTATTTACATTAGTCATAATTAGATGTCATTATGAAGACCGAACCTAGTTACACTTTCTTCAACACACCCTCTTAACTAGGGAGGTATTCATAATGGTACTTGGTCATTCTCAATTTGAAGAATTTCTCATAAGAAGAATCGGATTGGTAAGCCATCTGTATAGCATCATAGTTACCAACATTGTTTCCACAACAAGGCCTTGATTGTCAACTCTATCTCTCATCAGATCAGAGCACAATGTTGGCAAGACCAATGAGTATAGACACCTTCATCGTTGTCTCTCAAGGTACATACCCACGCATGTGTTCACTGAGTATGACCTTCTAGGACTATTCTTATCTTGGGTTCCCATCCCTCAAATAATATCGGTCCTCTTGCCTACTCTTATCTTGGATTCCCTACACATCCTCAAAGAGCATCGGATGCCAGATGATTACCCAATCCTCCATTCTTTCTTCCAAAGTGAAGACAAGAATGTTGTGTCTATTTCTCCCTCTCAACTGGGGAAGATATGTCCATTCCTTGAAGGAATGTACCCAAGCTTCCTTTTAATCAAGAACTTGTCAGAGCTCCCTCTTAGCTAGGGACTCTTCTACACATCAACTTCTTCTTCTTCGTGGGTCCTTTGGTTGCTTGATCAACTTCTCTCCTTGATGTCATGAAATTCAGTTGAGCTTCTTCCTTGTAGGGCAACAGCCATTGATCGCTTTCCTCCTTAGTTCATCACGTCATTCCTCTCTTCATGGAAAGTGGCCTTATTCATATCTGGAACCTTCATCATATGACTACTTCTTTCTTATCATGCTTCTTCCATCCACCACATGAATGCTAGTTGTACTTGTATTTACAACTCTTGTTCGAGTTGCCTCGCATGAACTTATCCAGATATTATTCAGGAAATCAAAACATAATATCAAATCATACCTTACGAGATGGCTCTTCATCATGAAATATTTCTGTAGGTATCAACATCTTGCATACATGTTGACACATCTCCCAAAGATATCCATTGTGAAGGGTCTTCATCTTTTTCCATCAGAGTCTTCATATCTTTTTGGGAGATTTCCTAGTTAAGTCTTCTTGGTCTTTTGGATGTTGATCACATTTATCAGGGTTGCTTATCTCACAATCTCTTCCTTCTCCACACATTCCATTCCCAGGGGCTTTCAATACGAGTTTCTTAATTGTAGTCATATTATGTTGATTTCATCTTTGTGTGTCTTATGCCTTCCTACATCCTTTCAGAGGAGGAGATTCTGTTTCTCTTGATCATGCTTCTTAAGCTAGAACTAATGATCCATGTTACCTGCAACCATATGACATGACATTATACTATTAAACACAAGCATACATGCCTTATTTTTACCTTCAGGTCATCGAGACTTCTTCCAGCAGCTTTCTTGATCTGCTTCATGTTATCATATCATCATGGACTTGATGTCTATGAAACTGTTATTAGATGGAATTTAGAGGACAGAACATAATGGATCAGATTAAAGAATGATCCATGCAGATTCTTCCTAACCTCCCGGGTTGAGAATAGTCTTCAATTATCATTAAGCTTTTATAGTATTACAAATCCTTAATATGTTATCGCAGAAAATTCGGAACACTTGCAACTTTGGAAGGAAGCTTAGCTATATTTTGGAATTCGTATTTTCATTTTTTTTCTGATTGTAAAGTATTTGCATTACTTATCTTACAAGTATTTTTGTTGCGTGTGTTCAGTGGCATTTGTTGGACCATGCTTTTGAACAGAGTTTGGAAATGGGTGAAATTCCATATATTTCACTTTACAAAGAAAAAATATGCCAAAGTTTACAGGAAGGAGAGTATGCTAAAGTCATCAGTTATACACATGATATGGCCCAAGGATCATTAAATATAACTCCAAATGAATGGATGCAGTTATTCAAGGAAAATGAGAATCGAATCAGAAAAGAGAGTTGGCAACAGCTATTGCATGAGCTGAACAGTTTAAATGCAGGTGATAGTGGGACAAACCCCATCTTAAGGAACCTGATAACATCTTTGCATCATTCAAGTGGGCTGGATACGCCACCAGACTCTAGAAAATGTATCAACACCCTGGGTATAGTAGAAGGTGATAAAGAATTAGAGTCTCATTTAAGCAATATATCACTAACAGGTGAAGGTGGGAAGATGACCAGCGACATTCAGAATGGAACTTGTACGGAGGCTGACCAAAATCAAAACAATGTTGTGGAAAAGTATACTCTGAACCCTCTGATTGCTGATATAATAAATGACAATTTGCACTGTTTTCCAGATTCTAATTTGCCATCTTCATATGAGATACTGAGAGAATGGAGGCAGAATATTAAGGAAAAGGTAATTGTCGAATGCTAAACATGGAAAACATAACCTGACTTTCTTTCTGAATCATTTTTATGATACTGTTTAATAGGAGATTTTGTATATTGCTGCATGTGTTCATTGCCCTTTTGAACACTAGATAGAAGAAGCTTTGGCAAAGTGGAAATAGCATAAGTGCATGCCGAACTGAATATGTGTTACACTCTTCTCTGACCTTTCAGATACTAAATGTTTGTGGAGAGTTCTATTGATACATCTAACCTTTCACTTGAGGCTTGCCAACTATTGCCATGAACCAGTGTAAATAGGGGAGATTAGAGCAATCAAAGGAATTTTTACTCCTGCTTTTGAGCTCACTTTTACATCTTATTTGGTGTCATTTTGTCATTTTTCCCTATCATGATATCAGCGATACTCTCTCAAATACATTTACTGTTTGTGGATGTTTTACACCTCTTTTCCTCTTTGAATATTTAATACAAAGTTGCTCCGTCCCTCTTAACTTTCATCACAAATAAAAATGAGCGTACTATGAAGAAGAAACGGGTTCTTTTAATTTGATGATTAATATAGTATGTAATGTGAAATGCTAAGGCTTATTACATGAAAGACGTTAAAATTTTGCTTCCTTAGATGACAATTTCTTCCTTAAGAGAATATAGGTTTCCGCACTTACCCATATTATTGCAAAAGATTCTGGTCAAACTACATACATAGTTTGAAGTCTAAAATTTTGGGTGAACACGTCACCCATCGTTGGGGAAGAGTAGAACCTATGAGGGAAAATAAGGATACACAGAAGGTCATAATAACATGTCCCCGTGACTGTATAATACATGACTGATACTTCAAGTGTCAAGATTAGCCTAGGAAATGTTAATGATCACTCTTCCATTCAGAATTTATTCGACAACATGGATCATATGACCAAGGTCGGTCAGGGTAGAGGAGGTCCCTGAATCTACAATACGTGATTGATACTTTAAGTGCCAAGATTAGCCTACCAAATGTTAAATATACTCTTCCATTCATAAGTTTTGCCACAACATGGATCATATGACAAAATAAGGTTAGGGTAAATGAGGTCCCATGTTTTCTCGTACACTTGGCTAAAACTGGATGCTGCATCCAAACTAGAATCAATCAACATATTTCTGACGTGAAGCCTAATTGTACAAATAAATCTGTATTGGTTATCCAAACAAAACATCATATATGTATTTATCAAACCAGAGTCATTTCTCAGACTTCTCAAGACTTATTAGGAAAGCCTTAGAAATTGAAAAGAAACCCAACAATCATAATAGAGAAGATGGTATCGAATTTAGTCAAACTTGGAACACATGTTATTGACTTCATCCTCACCCAAAATTTTTAGAATGTTTAGTAACTCTAGTTACCATTTCTTCTCATCATCCAGTCTTGTGCCTCTCACTAATAATCCTTCCACTATTTGTGTTTATTCATTATCTTAACCTTTTCTGCTCTCTTTTCCAAATTCATAATTTCAAACCTTTTAGCATGTTTCTTTCCCCGCTATTGTTATTTTCTCCTACATACATTTTTCTCCTCCTTGTTATTTTGCATTTGATTTCCTCTTCCCTTTTGTTTGCTTTTTGGTTTCTCCAAAAGTGTTCTCACCGTGTTTTGGTGTGCTTCATGAGATTTGGGGTAATGGCGTATGTATAGCTCCTGGATGATCCAAGATGAATTGATGTATGGGAGATGGTCCATGGTGGATTTGCACATTGGAGATAGCTTACTCAATGGTTGCTCTGATCTTAGTTGGGTGTTTGTTGAACATTCTTGCCTAGTACATTGGAGTTCTCTTGATAGCTTGTTCAATGTCTTTCAATATGGCAACATGGAGAGTTTCATTTGCTTAGAGAATGCCCTACTTAGGAGTAGTGTTGAGCATCTTAGAGGCCAATAGGTCGTAGGTAGCAAGGGGTAGCTTGGATTCTTGGATGGAGGCTTGGAATCGACTCAGGGACCCTTGGGTTATGAAATTATTCATGCAAAGGGAGTGGACCCAGTGGAGTACATGGGTTAGGAGGAGCAATGGAGTCCTTGTGGGTTTGCGATGGAGGGGTGTAGGCACACCATTTGTAGATACATCATCTTGGAGCCCTTATTGTGTACGACATCATCTTGGAGCATGGGATATGTACTCTTGGAATGAGCACTTCGCCTGTGTAGGCCTAGATGAGTTATTGTAGGTTGCTTGTAAGGGCATTCACCCATGTATATATTGTTGGCCTATCTTACCTCTCATATATAGAGAGGAAGGAGAGAGTCCTTTCATCATCTTCATTATTGTACTCTTTTCTTTATACTTATCTTCTTAGAAGAAGTTTCTATAGTCCATGAGAAATCCCTAGGAGTTATGAAGTCTAGAGAGGACCTATTGGCTTGGTGCTTGATCCTTGTGAGATATGACAATTTACTCATGTGAAGAAGTTGGCGATGACAATTCATTCTTATATATTCATTTGTATTTGATCTATCTTACTCTCTTGGACTTGCTAGGGTTTCTTGATCTTCTTAGAGCTTCTTGAAGTCTAGTGTTAGGGTTTGATCCCTTGGAGATTTAAGATTAGGTTATTGTGATGAAACCCCAATGTGTATTTGGTGAATAAGGAGAAGATAAGTGAATGTATTGTCTTGGAGGACTTGTTTGAGTGATTTGTGCGTGTTTGAGCTCCTTGGTTGAGCAAGGGTTTTGGAGATCTAGTGGATTGTGTAGATTAGTGATAAAGCTATGGTATGTGCAACAACTTCATCTTGTGTATATTAATGAATTTTTCATCTGTTCACAATTTGTGCAAATTACAGATTTGATTTCTAGCCATGTATGTTTTTCATGAATTATAATTCACAACTATATATTTGTTGAATTGACATAAGGACAATTTTGATGAATGATTAGACATCATAATTGAATAAGTTAAGGGTTGTTTAGCTAATATTATAACTGCTGTAAAAGTGAGTTTTCTGATTGTTTTATGCATGATAATATTTTCTCAAGGGCTGAAACTTATCAAGACATTTTGGTGTCTTTTCTCCTTGGATTGCCTAGAAGATTGCATTGTTAAGAATTGAAATGTTGTTCATTCTCTATTGATGTTTTATTATATTTTTTTAACAGCCTTAAGGCTGTAAATTCACAGGGTTACAATCCAAGAAACCTCTGTTCAAAGAGGTGAAATTTCTATTTTTGCATTAACTAGTTGCATCTGTAGAAATTTCTACACCTTTGTTCTTCTCTACTCATTTCAAAATTTTGTACCATCTCTCATCTCCTAAGCACCTTATTACCTCATTACTTGCAAGGGGTACTATAGCAACTTTTCACTTGCTTTAAGGAGATGAATGAAGATTTTACATTGATTAATGTTTGTTGTGAGAAGGTTATAGCTGGCAACGTTACACCAAAGAAGGTTGGTAATTGTCATTGTGAAAACTAGGAGATGACAATTATGTAACAGTTTAAACGGCTTGCTCCAATGTCACCTGGATTACTTAATGAAAGGTCAAATTTGTCGAAGAAAATTGAATAAGTTGGGACTTGTTGCTGCAAAATCTAGTGGGACTAGTGCAAAGCCTCTCTAAGCAGGGTTAAACCTTATGGCAAGAAGAGAAAGGGTTGCCACTATCACTTCAACAATCTTTCTCCTACTCTTTAGTGGTATATGGGTTAGAAATCCACACACTTGAGGTTTGGTCTATGCCTTAGCTAGGAAACATAAACACACTGAAGATGCATGTTGTCACTCTCGCTCAATTTGTATACAGAATTGCGACAACGGTCAGGGAAGGTGTTGTCACTTTGATCCCTTCCCTCTCTGTTTAGGTTGTCTCCTAACTGCAAAGTAAGGGGGGTAGTCCCTATGGATAAGATGATGAAGAACTTGTTGGGAACCAACAAGTTAAGGAGACACCACTAAATGGCCTAGAAACTCGATTGAAATTAAGAGGCAAGCATGGTTATTTAGCATGACTAAATTAAATTTCTAAAGATCACAATTTAGAGACTAGTGCCTTGGAGATTAATTACTTGTTCAATATGAATTAGAATTCCAAGTTACTGGATGAACAATTGTTGCAATATGCAAGTTCTATTCTATATGAAGTGCAGGACCTAAAACTATGTGAAATGCAAACTCTTGGTTACTTTTAATTATATGCCTAATCTAAGTGATTCCTTCTCCTCAATTCTTTTGGAACTAGTCTCAAACACAAGTTGTAGAGAGAAGCCCAAAAGAAGGAGGCTATGGCCTCATTAACAATACCTCTCGTGGGGTTCTAACCACCTAGATGCCTCCGTCCCTACAAGGGATTACCCGCAAGAGAACTGCAAGGTCACCTATGTTAAATACGAATGAGGGTCTAGAGTTCTCAAATTGTTTGAAGAAGGTGGTCCTGCATTCTTATAACCAAGCTTATGCTTAGAGGTACGTTTTATAGAAATGCACTTCTATCCTAGGATGAAGATGCAAGATGTGAGTGATAGCTTCAAGGAGATTATTAAATGTATTAAGTACTTCAACAACATAAATCACTTGAGTGCTTACAATGATATTCAATACAAGAGCAATTGGATGAAACACTTAGAGAGAAATTGAAATACTATCTCAATGAAACAAGATAAACCATTCCAATGAAACACAATTAGTAATTCCAATTATCCAAGAGACTTATTAGGTTCCTCTTGTGATATAATTTGTAGAGTGTGAAAATTTACGAATCTAACACATCAAAAACCCCTACTGCAATATTTTATTTACTATCTCCTACTTGTTCTTTGCATTAACATGTTGTTTAAATACATAAATATCGAAGTAAACACAAATGCAGCCTTCACAAATATATAAACCAACAACTGAAATAAACTGAGACAACACAAGGGACACCGTTATGTTTGGACAATCGTCCTCGGAAAAACCTAATGCGGGAAAACCGGTGCAACATATATGGGGGTTTTGTTATTAAGTAGATTTTGAATACAACTAGGGTGCCAGAAATGGCTCACCCTCTAGAGAATATCCTTTGCAGAAATACCTCTATCTGGAAACAGATATTTCAGCTGATCAGCAATCGGATGAACAATCTCACAGCGACTCTGGTTGTTCCTTGTGCTGGACAGCAAAAGCTGCTCCACGCACTCCTCTAGAACTGTGTCACCCTCTTCGGCACTGTGTCACCCTCTCTGGTTCTGCGTCGGTCAATCAGATCTCAGTCTGTCTCACTGAATCACCTCAACACAACCTTTGAAGCTCATTGTATCTTTTGCGTCAGCTTCTACGGCCTCTGCGTCAGCTCCTTCGGCGCTTTGCATCCTTTGCGCTAGCCTCCTTAGCCTCTGCGTCAACCCTTGCTGCCTCTACATCAACCGTCCTAGGCTCTGCGCTGCCTCTTCCGAAACCCTGTTGCCTCTCTGATATGTATTCTTCAGCCTTGGATTGAAATCCCTTGTTGAACTGCCCCTTGTTGCAATTGATCACTCACTCGATTTCCTCAGCAAACCCTGCCCCAAAAAATTGAATTCCTGATCTCTCTTGGTGTGTCTCCAACTAACCCTCAAGCCTCCTCTTATATTTTTCCTGTTGATGATTCAACGACCGAGATTAAGTCCCTAATCAACGGCTAAGATTAGATTTGGCTTGATCTTTGTCTCTTAGAACTTTCTCACACATTTTATATTAATACACATTAATATTTTAATTTTCCTAAGTTTAGACTTAGGAACCCCATTAAAAATATTAAGTATTTCAATATCTCTTCATCTGGGTGGAATTTCTCCAAACGATTTATGGGTCTTGGAGATCTCATGTGCCTTAGGCTCTCCACCAAATTTCATGGCTAGAGCACATCCGATGCTACCAAAAATCAACACTCCCTCTTAGCGAGGAATGTGCTCTAGTAATGTTTCACCATAGAAACATCACATTGATCTTCTGCATCGGTACCTATGTTGATGCTTGCCCTGCTACCTCACATCCCCTGCATTGTTGCTTCTTGTACTGTTGTCCATGACACTGCGACTACCACTACTACATTTGTACTGCAGGTCCCTCTCAAAATGTTGCATCATGTTGCCCATAGCACTGCCATTGCTAACTGTTGCACTGCAACTCAGTTACCGAGAAGTAAGTAATTGACTTCACCCAAACACTGACATCTCGGTCAGTCTAGAAGCCGCGTGATGTTGAAGCTACCTCTACTACTATCATGTGCTCCCTTTGTCTCCACTGCACTGCTGCAAACACCTATGTGCCTCTCGCACTGTTGCAACCTCCAATGCGCTGCTACAGACTTCTGCACTCTAGCACTGCCTTGTTGCTCCATCACACCTTGCTCCAGCCGACACTTGTCATCATGTTGTTGTCTTTAAGGGCTCCTGCAGCCGGATTTGATCCAAGAGTTTGGGTACCTCAAGGATCTTGCCCCTACATGTAGTCCTCTCGACCACAACTCATCTCCCCACCTCTTCTCAACAGGCGCATGAGCACTCATGGCACAATCGTCATCAGTCTTGACATCCTTCTCCACCTTTGTTGGAGATACCTTTGAGTCAGAAGCTTCTCCCTTGCCTTTCTTCCTAGGGCACTGAGAGGCATAATGTCCCAGCGCCCCACAATTGAAGCACTTGACCTTGGAGATGTCCTCCTCCTTCCTCTTCCCTTGTTGTCCCGCAGATGCTAGAGCCACATCCTCCTCCTCCTCTTTCTTGACTCGAACTCCCTTACCACTATTCCCTGCCTTGATTAACCTCCTGATCTCTTCTTGTTGAAAAGCTGCCCACATCTCTTCCCAACTAGGGAGAGTCACTCTGCCCAAAATGCTTTGGACAAACATCTCCTAGTCCTCGAAGACTGCATTCAAAGCCATCCTGACCATAAACTCTAGATCAGATGTAGACCCCAGGAAAGTAAGTTGGTTGTGAATTCCTTGCAACCTGAGGAGGAAGTGATCTATCTCCTATCCTTTATGCATCTTATATGACCTCAATTGATTCACCAATAACATCTTTCATTGCACGGAAGAGCCCTGGTATAAGGTGGTTAGCGTCTGCCACATCTCATTTGTTGTGTTCTTCTCAGCGATATGTGGTATGATATAATCCTTGACCTCATCTAGGATCATGCATTTCGCCTTCACCATGGCCTCCTCATACTTCTCATTTTCATTCGGGTCAACGAGATAGCTACAATTTTCAAGGCATAGTCTTTGATGCGATGTTTATCCAGGATTGCCAGGATTCTGGCCTTCCAGATGACAAAATTGGAAGCCCCATCCAATTTGTCATGCTCCCTCAATCTGTTTACTGCCATCTCTGCTCCTTTTCTAGAATCCCTCTGAGTCTCAACTTCCCTCTTGGAAATCCTCTTGCCAATTGTCGAATCACTCCTCTCTAATCCCCCTTTGCTGCTACAACTCAGATATGGATTTCTTGGTTAGAAATCCGTCGAGGTAGTGTTTCCCTCTACCTTGGTTCCGTCTCCTCAGACATTGTTTTTCACAAACAGAAACAACGTCCCACTAGCTCCTCAAATCACAATTTTCATAGCTCCCTTAGCCCCGACAACTGAAGAATTTGAGCACTTCCGGCGTTGCGTAATCATAGTGAGAGTTGGATCAGCTCCTCCTGGCCTCAACGTCAATCCTTCCTAACTGAGAAAGATGACCAAGCACTGCATAGGCCTGATCTGCCCCACCTCAGCCTCTGCACTAGCTCTCCTCCTGGCTCAGAATGTTGACGCGGGCTCTGCGTGAGCCTCAGTGTCACCCTCTTTGCAATGCGTCACTCTTCCTTCTGCGACTTTGGTTCTAGAACAACGTTGTCTCTTGGGACAACTGCTTCTCTGCTACAAACTCTCAGATTTCTTTTGTTGGTCTCTTCAGTCCTCCTTGATCTACAATCGCTTTGACACCATGTGAAAATTTCTGAATCTAACACATCAGAAACCCCTACTGCAATATTTGGTTTACTATCTCCTACTTGTTCTTTGCATTAACAAGTTATTTAAATACATAAATATCGAAGTAAACACAAATGCAACCTTCACAAATATACAGATAAACAATTGAAATGAATTGAGACAACACAAGGGACACCGTTGTTTTTGGACAATTGTCCCCGGAAAAACCCAATGTGTGAAAACCAATGCAACATATACGAGGGTTTTGTTATTAAGAATATTCTGAATACAACTAGGGTGCCAGAAATGGCTCACCCTTCAGAGAATATCCTTGGCAGCAATCCCTCTATCTGGAGACAGATATTCCGACTAATTAGCAACCAGATGAACAATCCCAATGACTCCGGTTGTTCCTTTTGCTGGACAGTGAAAGTTGCTCCACGCACCTCTGGAACCACGTCACCCTCTTCGAAACTGTGTCAGCCAATCATCTCTCAGTCTATCCCGCTGAATCACCTCAGCGCGGCCTCTGAAGCTCACTATGTCTTCTGCGTCAGCCTCTACGGCCTTTGCGTCAGCTCCTTTGGCCTTGTGCGTCCTCTGCATCAACCATCGCTGCCTTTGCGTCGACCCTCCTAGGCTCTATGCTACCTCTTCCGACACTCTGTTGCCTCTCTAATATGTATTCTTCAGCCTTGGATCGAAATCCCTTGTTGAACTGCTCCTCGCTGCAATTGATCACTCACTCGATTTCCTCAGCAAACCCTGCCCCAGAAAATCGAATTCTTGATCTCTCTTGGTGTGTCTCCAACTGACCCTCGAGCCTCCTTTTATACTTTTCCTATTGACGATTCAACGATCGAGATTAAGTCTCTAATCAACGACTAAGATTAGATCTAGCTTGATCCTCGTCTCTTAGAACTTTCTCACCCATTTTATATTAATACACATTAATATTTTAATTTTTTTAAGTTTAGATTTAGGAACCCCATTTAAAATATAAATATTTTAATATTTATTCATCTGAGTGGAATTTCTCCAAAATATTTTTGTCTTTGAGATCTCACGTACCTTATCCTTTCCACCAAATTTCATGGCTAGTGCACATTCGATGCTACCAAAAATCAGCATAGAGCACACTAATGAGAGAAATTTATGTTACTTAGCAATTAGAGACAATATGCTCTCATTACCTATGTTATAAACCAATTAGATACAAGAGAAAGATGCAACTTCTAATGTCAATGCAAAGTTTGCAATGATAAGAGATGCAAACAATAAAGACTAACTATGCAACAACTATGCAAATGATGCAAGGGTGCTAAGAGTTAGTAACAAACCAGCTATCCTCAATACACAATGATGATGATTTAGAAGGTGCACCAAACTTCGAAGGACATTAACACTTTTCTAATTAGCCTTCTACTATAATAGAACAACCCCAAAAGTTGCTTAGGAAATCGATCATAAAATTTCTTGCAAATTAGCCCAAACGATTTTTTTTTAAGTCATTAGCAAAACACAAGTAATTAAACCAAAGTTTTGTTGATTTTTGGTAGCATTGGATGTGCTCTAAGTCTCAAATTTTGCAGGGAAGCCTAGGCACTTGTATTCTAAAGAACCCAAAAAGTGTTTTGGAAAGTTCCACCCAGAAACAATTTTATTAAAATAATTAATTGTTTTTAATGGGACCCTAAGTCTAAACTTAGGAAAATAAAATAATTAATGGGTATTAATCTAATTGTGGATGTAACTTCTAGAAGAAGACGAGGATCAAGCAAAAATGATCTTAGCCATTGATTAGTTTCTAATATAAGGCGTTGAATGTCAACAAGGGGATTATTTAAGGAGGCTTGAGGGTCACTTGGAAAGACAAACAAAGGGAGTTCAGAAGTTCGATTTTCTGAGGCAGAGCAGCTGCCGGGAGAATATCGATAGTGAGATTTTGCAGTGGGGTAGGGATAATTTGGTTGGAGAGTCTTCCCCTGAGCCAGGATATGCAACAGAGAGGCAAAGAGACACCAGAAGGAGGCAACACAGTACCCAAGAGGGGTTGACCCTGAGCTAGAAGGGCTCATGCACAAGCAACACAGTCTTCCTAGCAAAAGTCTGTAAATTTGCTGGGGTTTGACGTCTGAGCCAGGAGGGTTGATGTCAGAGCTCCAAGAGAGAAAATTGATCCAGTGCAGAGTTGACACAGAGCCCTAGAGGTCGATGTAGGGCCCACACAAGGGCAGCGCAGAAATAGTCAGGGACACGTTGATTCAGTTTCCATATCAACCGAGACTTGCCAGGTAGAGTGAGGTAATCTCACAAATTTCTTCTGCTAGTTTTATTTCTCTGTAACTGGATTGTTGGGAAGGCATCCAGAGTTGTATTCAGAAAATTACTACATAATAATAAAAACCCTCAGAGTTGTTGACCTGGTTTTCTCGCATTGGGTTTTTCTGGGGACATTTGTCTAAAAAATACTGTCATTTGTGTTGTATCTTTCTCTATTGTTTTGGGCATATCGTTTAATTCATGTAGGTTGCAATGTATTAGCTTCGATATTTGTTGTAGGAAGTAGTAAATAATTTGTTTCAAAAATTAACAAATAGGAGAAGTTTAATTAGTTGTTGCAGTAGGGATTCCGGATTATCGAATTTTCACAAGTTCAACAACCAACTCTAGAGCTAGATAATGATTGTAGCATGGAATTTGATTTCTATGGCATATATCATTTCACTGCAATTCAAGGTCAGTCCATAAAAACATCTATCAATGCATAGTGACAAATTTTAGTTTTAGAAGTAATAAGAAGATCTTTGCAATTTTACATCAAATCTCTACAATAACACTATCAGTGCACTAAAAATCAAGATTATTCATGAAAAATTCATACAATGATAGCCCAAAAACTCATGATTAGTCTTGTTGTTATTTAGAGTATATTAAGCTTATTTTAATATAACAATTTGTGATAAAAAGTCTATAATAAGTTTCACCCCAATATGATATGAAACAGCCACCAAAGAGGCTAGGGATGTGAGCAACAAGGCCTCAAGAGCTAGTGGATTAGGATGAGGTTTCAGAATTTAATGTTAACTCCCCAAACAAGTGACCATAACCCTTCAAAATCCACCACTCTACTTGCAACCACAACAAAGAGTAGCCCCAACAATGTAACTAAACCCTGAGAGAAGCTTGCATCCAAGGGAAAAGAGGCCTAGAGGGCTAAATAAGGTGAAAAACGAGATCCCCAAGCTAAAATATGAAGAGAAAAACACTCCAAAAATGATTTACAAGCATGCAGTGAAGGGGTTAATCCACAGATTAGAAATTTATGTGGCAAATATCTCTCAACGATCCTCAATAGAAGAATTTCGGCGTAAATCACATGTAGAAAACCTTTGTCGACGCGTTTCGAACCAACTAGTGTGGTTCATCGTCAGGACAATGAACCACACTAGTTGGTTCGAAACGCGTCGACAAAGGTTTTCTACATGTGATTTACGCCGAAATTCTTCTTATAATTGTTATGGATCACAGAAGCCTCAATTCAACAATTGATCCTCAATAGACCTGCAAACATAAGAATATTAGCTCAAAATTGATTTCACTGAATTTGGTAAGCTTCCAAGGCCTTGTGTTAGGGCAAAAGGAGCTCAATTAACTTTGTGTTAGGGTTTTGGAAACCCAATAAGGCTCGTGGTTAGGGATTTCAAGTCTTATAGGCCTGCGGCTAAGGCTTTAAGGCATATTTTGGCTTGCGTTTAGGGCTTGAAACCCTTAAGCCCTTTGCGGCCAGCTCCAAATTGCTTTGAATGAAAACCTTTATGCCTCCAGTCAATTCACAAAGGTAATCACAACATGTTAAATTGGAAATAAATCTTGAATCTTCAAACCCTCGTGAAAAAAAACCTTTATGAAATAGAAATAGCCCTAATAGGACCTGACCTGCTAAATGCTTGAAATAATAACTCTAAACCCTAGCCATTTAGGATGGGTAAGGGTTGGGGCCTTCAGAAAGTGGATTTGCTCTTTAATTTGAAAATGACCAACTTGCAAAATGGGCCTCAAAACCCTAGACGTCTCACTAGAAAATGAAAATATAAAATCATAATTGGCTATATGTATAATAAAAGAATTACAAGGGTTAGTAAAAAAATATTTGCAATATACACAAGTTAATTTACAAATTATTTATATTATTTACAAATTTAAATTAAAAGCTCTAATTAGAAAATAAATTCATTTATAGCCCAAGTAGATTTGAAAATAATTGATAGAATTCATTTTTATTTTAATGTACTAGCCAAAACCCTGCACCACAAATTGTTAGATAATCTGAGAGTCCAAATAAGATGTGGTCACCTCGAAGTCCATGTACTTGGGTTGAGCCCAAGGGCTGAATATATGAAGATCTCTACACAAAAGATAGAGTATTAGTTCCAAAGGGGTTTGATTCACACAAAACACTGGATATCTAGAAATACTTGCTAGATCTACTAGCTTCAATGTGTTTACTCTAACCCAATACCTAAAGCAAGATATGTGTGCTAATAGATAATCCAACCACTGCGATTTGAATTGGATCCTAAACACTCTCTAAGTTTTCATGACTATTTCAAATTATGCCAAAAGATTCAAGTCTTAGAAAAATCAAGCTATCAAAAGGAATCCTCGCAACAGTTGCAGATGTGGCCAGAGCGGAGCAACGAGGACCCTTGGTCGAGCGTGCAGACCGATGGCCCATGGTAATGCACCCTAGCACAAATTGGCAAAATCGGAGGTTAGTTCGAGAAGCGGAGGTAGATTCTGATATGCGATTAGCACTAGCGCTAAGCGCTAATTGCGTATCGCAGGGCGTCCCCCTCAGTGAAGGAAAGCCCCAAAGTGCTCGGACCCGAAATGACTATCAAATGTGGAAAAGTAATGCATTCGGTTCTGCAGCGCAGGATTCCACAAACTGGTAGGATATTGGAAGGCCTCGAGGCGGTAAGCAGTTTTGACTGAGTCCCACCTAATGCCACGCATCGAATGACATGCGTCCGACGGATGAGAGAGAAAATCGCCCGCATCGGACAGGTAAACGTCATGCAACTTGCCTGCCCAATATGAATGACGATCGTAGGATCTGGGGGGCCTAGATCAACGGCGGAGGCGCATCCCGATAAATGACCAGATTTGGCGAAGTTATAAAGCAATATTACAGGGGATTTGAAGTCCAACGTGGATGATGAGTTGGCAAACGATTCATGTTTTGCTGGTGATCTTGAAGCAAACGGAATTAACAGCCATTCAAATATGATTCAAGGAATATGACACCCAGTTCGTTAGGAAACAGGTGGCCACCTCCTTGCGAGGCGTTACCCAGTGATGATGACGCAAAGCAGAGGGATTCGAACGGACAGAGGTAGGGAAACCAAAAGGCCGGAAAGTGGAAACGAACAATCAAAGAACAGACTGGCTTTAAAGCCACGAACTAACAGAAACAGAGCAGGCAGTGACGAGTTAGCTAGACGCAGAAAGCTAAGAGCAGAGAACCGAGAGTAGAAGTTGAGCTAACCTGAAGGCAACATCGAGCCGAATAGAGCCAGAGAGAGTCAAAGAGTCTGTGTACTCCATAGAAGGCTAGAGAGGTTCAAGCAAACTCCTCGGCATAGGCCTATCATACTACTATGATCATTAGAGGTCAAGTTTCAGTAAGGAGAGTTTGTGCACTCCATTCCTACTAACTTTTATCTGTTTAGTGAGACTTGAATTGAGCTCACTATTGTAAAAACTCTGCTTGAAAACATAATAGAGAGGCCACGATTGAAGGCTGGACCAGGAAACGTAGCCTAGGAGCATTGGGTGAACTCTTTATTAAACTTGTTGTATTTACATGTTTGACTATTATGTTTTCTTTAATTGCCTCAGTGTCTATGTATTCTAGCAATCTTATCGATCCATTGCATAAACATAGGCACATCCATGCACATGAGTCTGTAATACCTTTAATTCTTTGCCCTGGATAAATTCCAGATCAAGTGGTATCAAAGATGTAGGTTACTAAGGTTAGACAAGCTTGTGCTAGATTTTTTTGTTGAATGCTAACTAGATCAAAGCTTAAATTAGGAGGAGAGTTGGTTGAAACTAACCCAGAAATTGGAAGAGTCTATCTAAGAGGAAAATGTCAGAAGAAAGTCCCTTGGAATCAAACCCCCAGTTAATGGATAGTTTTATGACCATGAGATTTATGGTGGAGGAAATGTATAGGGAATTTAAGAAAAATAGAGATGAAGATTCATCAAACTCTAAACAAGACGACGGAGTAGAAGAATCTCTCCTCCATGACCACTCTAAAGGCAAAGGGAAAGAAGAAAAATTTCTCACACCTCCTAATAACCCTGAAAATAAAAAGAAGACATCTTTGATTAAATTAGATGTTAAATTTGATTTACCAATATATGATGGAGAGTTGAATGCAGAAAATCTAGATAATTGGATTAGACAGATTGATGTTTATTGCAGAGTGCAGAGCATTGATTCAGACAAGAGTAAGATTTAGCTGGCCAGCGTATGCCTTGGAGGCACTGCTTTGGGATGGTGGGAAGGCAGGACACAAACTGACATGAAGAAACATAGTAAGATTCTTTTTGTCTGGAGTGAATTTATTTCTGCAATTAAAAAGCAATTCTATCCACTAGCGTATATGCAGCTGCCAGCAAGCCATGATGAACTAGCAAACTCTTCAACAACTAAAAGGGCAAAGTGTACAAGGTTACACCTAAGATTTTAGGAAAAGAGCTTTGATTCTAGGAATTTCTTTAGACTCACCTGAGACTCTGCTGAAGTATATAGGTGGTCTACATAGCTACATGAGGCACACCATCCTCATGTTTAATCCCACTAGCATAGATGAGGTATCCGTTCAAGCTACACATCTAGAAGCTAGAGGTAAGAATGGGAACCCAGAAGTTGGGGGGTCATCCAAACTCACTGTAAGCAAGAATAAAGAGAAAAGAAAATAGAAATTGAAAGAGAGGAAGACAAATATTGTACAAAAAAGCAAGTCTTCATGCACTCACTGTAAGAAGGATGGGCATGATGATGAACAATGCTGGATTCTGCATCCGGAGCTAAAACTCAAGAAAAACGAGGGCAAAAGGAAGAAGATTGCTGCAACTATTCAAAAGGATTTGGGGTCAGACTAAGGGGATGAAACAACAATCGCAACTACAAGTATAAAGGTAAAATTTCTGAAGCATCTACTAGTAATTCTGCACAATTTACTAATAATGAAGAAAATGAGAGGAAAAGACATGAGCTTTTTCATATTCGAGTTATTTCCAATCATCAAAAGATTGATACTTTCTTTGATAATGACTCACAAGTAAATTTATTCTTTAAAGCAATTGTAAAGAAGTTGGGATTACTAACCACACCTCACAAGAAACCATATCCATTAGGTTGGTTATGTGATAAAGGAAAGCTACAAGTGACTAGACAATGTAAACTTAAGTTTTCTTTTGGGTCAGGATTTGTAGATGAGGTTGAGTTAGATATAGTTCCTTTGGATATATGTTGAATTGTTTTAGGAAGTCCTTACTTGTATGATAGAAAATCTATTTTCTATAGAGATGAGAACAAGTATCTACTCGTTAAAGATGGAATTGAATATATTGTAAGAGCTCATAAGCTCAAGAACAATTATATTCTCATAAACTCAGGGCAGATGAAGAGAATTGTAAATTCATGCAAACAATTTTCATTGATGGTTGTAAAGGAAAAGAAACCTGATAAAACCAATGTATTTGAGGGTTGTGAAGCTAAACAACAAGTTGATTTAGAAAAAGTTGTTTCAGAGTATGATATATTATTTCAAGAACCTAAAGGTCTGCCACCCAAAAAGGAAATAGTACATGATATTAATTTGCAGCAAGATGATCCATTGCCTAACATTGGAATGTACATGTTGTCCGCTTTAGAGAATGCAGAAATCAAGAAGCAGGTATAAGAGCTGTTCGAGAAAGGGTTCATAAGACCTAGCACATCGCCTTGTGGATCTCCAATTGTCTTAGTGAGAAAGAAAAATGGCTCATGGAGAATGTGCATTGATTACCGAGCACTGAATAAAATAAAAAATAGTTATCCCCTTCCTCTCATAGATGATCTATTAGATCAGTGGAAAGACACTGTTTATTTTTCCAAGTTAGACTTGCATAGTGGATATCATCAGGTCAGAGTTGCAGAGCAAGATGCATGGAAGACTGCTTTCAAAACAAAGCAGGGATTGTATGAGTGGTTGGTTATGCCTTTTGGCTTAATTAATGCTCCTGCTACTTTCATGAGTAGTGAATGATGTACTCAAACCTTTTCTTGATGATTTTGTTACTGTATATTTGGATGGCATTCTTATATTCAACAAAACGTGAGAAGAACATTTAAAGCATGTTAAGCAGACTCTAGATGTTTCGAAAAGAAAAAATATTTATGTTAAACTCTCAAAATGTGAGTCTGGCAAAACATCTTTGAATTATTTGGGTCATATAGTAGGGGGTGGTGAACTGAAGATAGATCCCTCTAAGGTTGCAGTGATTGTAAACAGGCTTAAGCCCAAATCTGCTACAGAAGTTAGAAGCTTCCTAGGAGCAGCACAATATTGGAGAAAGTTTATTTCTAACTTTTCCTTAATTGCAACTCCCTTACATGCTTTAACAGGATTGAACAAGGTGTTTCAGTGGGGAGGCAAACAGCAGAAAGCCTTTGACACCTTGAAAGAAAAGATTAGTACAACACCAGTACTAGCACTGCCCGATCTTCAAAGAACATTTGAGATTGAAACAGATGCCAATGACTATGCCATGGGAGCAGTGTTGATGCAGCACGGTAAACCCATATGTTATCATTCTGAGACATTTAATTCTGCAGTAGTTAACTATCCCACATATGATAAAGAATTGTATGCATTAGTACAGAAAGTGAAAAAGTGGAAACATTATTTAATGGACAAAGAGACAGTTATACATACTGATCATCAACCACTTCAATATTTACACTCTCAAATTAAGTTGCAACAATCAAGACACTATAGATGGATGGGTTCTCTACAACAGTTTCATTTAGTCATCACGTATAAAAAGGGCATACACAATAAAGTTGCAGACATGTTGTCCAGACCAATTATAAATGCATCTACTATACTTGAGCATAATTCAGTATTGCATGAAAACTACATTGAACAATATGCTCAAGATATATATTTTAAATATGTATATGCAACTTTGAGTCAAGGCAAACAAGTAGGAGAATTGGATTATCATGTTAAGGACTAGCTCTTGTATCATTTTGGGAAGCTATGCATTCCACAAACTGAAAGAGTACAGATAATTTGAGAAGCACACACTTCTCTGATATCAGGTCACTTTGGTGTAAGTAAAACAGTTGCAGAACTACAAAGATTTTGTTATTGGCCAAAAATGAATGAGACAATGTCTAGATATATAAGAGGGTGTACCATGTGTGCTAAAAGCAAGCCCCACAATAGGAAACTAGGCTTTTACACTCCACTACTAGTTCCTTCTCATCCTTGGGAAAGTGTTTCCATGGACTTTGTTGGAGCACTGCCTAAATCTAGGAAAGGTCATGAATATTTATATGTTGTTGTGGATAGGTTCAGCAAAATGTGTATTTTAATACCTTTTAACAAACATATTACAGCTGAACAAACTGCAAAGTTGTTATTTCAACATGTATGGGTTCATTTTGGATTATCCACTTCCATTATATCTTATCGGGATACCCGATTTGTTGGAAAATTTTGGTCGAGTCTGTGGGAATTGATGGACACCAGGCTGAAGAAGAGCACATCTTTTCATCCACAAATAGATGGCCAAACAGAAGTGGTCAACAGGACAGTGATCCAGTTGCTCAAGGCTATTGTAGCAAGCATCCCAAACTTTGGGATGAACATTTATGTTATGTACAACATGCTTACAACCAAGCTAAACATTCTTCTACACAGAGATCTCCTTTTGAGACCTGTTTTGATTTCACACCAAGGTCTCCCTTGGATTTTGTCTTTGGTAAAGAGATAGCAATTGATGGACACAATGATGTGGACAAGGAAACCAAGTTCATTGAACAAATCCAAGAGATTCACTAGGCAGTACAGGAACAACTGGAAAAGAGCCAACCCAAGTACAAGGCAAGGCATGACAAGCATCGGATGGAGCATAGTTTCTAAGTTGGTGATCAAGTCTGGCTGTATATCAACAAAAATAGAATGCAAGGTGAAAGTAAGAAGCTGAAGCCAATAAGGTATGGACCTTTCAAGATACTTGAGAAAATTGGTGAGAATGATTTTCACCTTGATCTACCAGCTTACATGCACATCTACTCAGTTGTTAATGCAGACAGCTTGAGACTATTTGAACCTTCATTAATTGAAGATCCCGAAGAGCAGAGTCAATTGCCTTCTATTGATGATCTGTTGCTTGAATATCTTAATGAGTTGCAGAAGATACAGTTCTGGACAGGAAGGTAAGAACTACGCGCAAAGAGGATGTTGAGTACCTCAGGATTGGACTCAAAGGTTCAAAGCCAAGCAATGCGAAATGGATAGAAATTGAACAAGCGAAGAATCAGTACCCTCACTTGATTGATGCTTAAAAGAAAACCAACTTTTGGTGGTCCAAAAGCTTTTTCAATGGGAGCGTCGTGATCCGAATTGGATTCTAAACAATCTCTAAGTTTTCATGACTGTTTCAAATTATGCCAAAAGATTCAAGTCTTAGAAAAATCAAGCTATTAGAAGGAATCTTTGTGACAGTTGCAGTTGTGGCCAGAGCGGAGCAACGAGGACCCTCGGTCGAGCGCGTAGACCGTTGGCCCATGGTAACGCACCCTGGCACAAATTGGCAAAACCAGAGGCTAGTTCGAGAAACGGAGGTATATTCTGATACGTGATTAGCGCTAAACGCTAATCGCGTATCGTAGGGCATCCCCCTCAATGAAGGAAAGCCCCGAAGCTCTCAGACCCGAAATGACTATAAAATGCGGAAAAATAATGCATTCGGTTCCACAACGCAGGATTCCATAAACCGACAGGATATCGGAAGGCCTCGAGGAAGTAAGCAGTTTTGACTGAGTCACGCCCGATGCCACACATCAAACGACACACTTTCGACAGATGAGAGAGAAAACTGCCCACATCGAACGGGTAAACGTCATGCAACTTGCCCGCCTGATATGAACGACGACCATAGGATCTGTTTCGCTGGCGATCTTGAAGCAAATGGAATTAACGGCCATTCAAATATGATTCAAGGAATCCGACACCCAGTTCGTTAGGAAACAGGTGGCCACCTCCCTGCGAGGCGTTCCCTAGTGATGATGGCGCAGAGCAGAGGAATTCAAACGAACAGAGGTAGGGAAACCAAAAGGCCAGGAAGTGGAAACGAACAGTCAAAGAATAGACTGGCTTTAAAGCCACAAACTGACAGAGACAGAGCAGGCAGTGACAAGAGTTATCTAGACGCAGAAAGTTAAGAGCAAAGAACAGAGAGTAGAAGTCGAGCTGACCTGAAGGTAGCATTGAGCTAGACAGAGCCAGAGAGAGTCAAAGAGTCTGTGTACTCCTAGAAGGCTTGAGAGGTTCAAGCAAACTCCTCGGCATAGGCCTGTCATACTACTATGACCATTAGAGGTTGAGTTTCAGTAAGGAGAGTCTATGCATTCCATTCCTACTGACTTTTATCTGTTTAGTGAGACTCGAATTGAGCTCAATGTTGTAAAAACTCTACTTGAAAACATAATAGAGAGGCCACCACTAAACGCTGGACCAGGAGACGTAGCCTAGGAGAATTGGGTGAACTCCTTATTAAACTTGTTGTGTTTACAAGTTTGACTATTATGTTTTCTCTAACTGCCTTAGTGTCTATGTATTCTAGCAATCTTATCGATCCATTGCATAACGTAACATAGGCACATCCATGCACATGAGTCTGTAATACCTTTAATTCTTTGCCTGGATAAATTTCAATTCACACTGCCTATGGAACAATAATCTTTAGCAATAAGCGCAATTAGAGCATAAAAATCTAGGGTTGTGGAGAAGCACCCCCCCCCCCCCCTCACGAACCCGCTCCCAATTCGCGCTCCACTCGGGGGCTAGTCGTGAGCGCGCTCTCTTTAAAAAAAACCCTCACTGGTTGTTAGGGAGTGATTGCTCCTTGACCGCTCCACTATGCTTCAGGAGCAATCTTTAAGAGGGGAGTGATTGCTCCTTGACCGCTCCCCTATGCTCCGAGAGCGATTTTTAAGAGGGGGAGCGGTCGGGGAGTGATCGCTCCTGACTCCTCCCCCTCATAAAAAGCGCTCCCGTAAGCGCCAGAAAAAGAGGTCGTGCAGCCGAGAGAGAGGGGGAATGGACGACGACAAAGAGGAGAGGAAAGGGAGGGAAAAGGAAGGGGAAAAGGGTAAAAAGACCCTCTCCCCTCCCATTATTCACAATTTCATCCATTGGAAAGAGAAAGAGGAGCAAGAGAGAGTTGGGAGCTTGGAGAGAGAGAGAGAGGAGCTTGCAAGGGAGATTGGAGCTTGGGATTGAAGGCCAAAGTGGTAGGATCTACACTCTAATCTAGCATTTTTTTTTTATGTTCATTGCTAAAAAAAAATCTCTATTTCCCATTCCCATTCCTCCATTTTTTTTGCAGACTTAAAACTTCAAACATCATGGTTAAATGGTTTGGCATTTTCTTCTTCTTGGTTCCTTTTTTGGTTATTATGGTGTTGGAGAGTAGGAGGAGGGTTGATCATGATGAAGAAGAGGATGAAGAAGTGGGTTATAGTGGATTTGATGAAAACCCTAGAAAGGAGTACCTTGGTGAGGAGGAAGAGAGTGAACATGATGAGGCCCCAAAAACTAAACAAGACCAAACCCCATTGTGGAAATATGTTTCTAGGCCTAAAGGAGGGAAAGGGGGTGGAATCACTAAATTTGCATGCATCCATTGCAACAAAACTTACACAGGTTCATACACCCGTGCCAGAAGGCACCTCAGTGGGAAAAGGACATGGGATGAATATAAACCAATTCAAAACTTGTGTAAGTGTGTCAACAACAGATAGAGCCAAATACATAAAGGAAGAGGAGGAAGCACAATACAAATCTAAAAAATCAAAGGGTTTCTTTGAACATAGCTCACAATCACATCAACATGTACAAAGAAATCCTTCAGCATCCTCCCATGGTAGTGGATATGGAGGCACAAGAACAAACATCTCTTTAAGGCATAGAACCATATCAAATTTCCTTGACGAAGGGTGTAGGAATGATGTGGATTCAAAAATTTACCGGTTTCTCTATGCATGTGGGATATCATTCAATGTTCTTCGTTTACCTTATTGGCATGAAATGGTTTTTGCCATAAATGATGCCCCCAAAGGATACAAGAGCCCTGGGTATGACAAGGCTAGAACCATTGGACTTGATCATGAAAAAGAAAAAATATCACATTCTTTGAGTAGAATGACAAATTCTTGGACTGAGTATGGGGTGTCCATGGTATCTGATGGATGGAAAAATGTAAAAGGCAAGCCATTGATAAGTGTTCTTGTTGTGTCTGTTAGTGGTGCCATCTTTCTTTCAGCATATGATTACTCAGAGAAGTTCAAGACCAACATCAACATTGCAAAACCATTACTTGAAACAATTAAATGTATTGGGCCATACAATATCATCCAAGTCATCACTGATAATGTTGTTAATTTAAGGCGACGAGAGAAATTATTGAGGATAAATACCCCAACATATTTTGGTCTGGATGTTATGTTCACACAATGAACCTTTTGGTGCGTGATATTATTAAGAACAAAAACCAACAATACAAATGGATTGGTGATTTGTATAAGAGAGACAAATAAATGATAAAATTTATTACAAATCATAGCAATATCCATGGGATTTTCTGTAGTCACTCAAGATTGGAACTATTGAAGATTGTGAAGAATAGATTTGCTAGCTATTATCACAAGCGCCTTTTGAAGGTAAGAGAGTCATTGGATAGCATGGTATCAAGTCCACACTGGCAGGTATTAAAGGATAGGGCTACAAATGCAGTGGACAAGCAAGGTTTTGAACAGGGGGAGCAAACCGCTCTTGATGGCTTTTTTTGGGCACGTGTGAGGCAAATATTGGGATTCACCAAACCCACTTATAGCATGATTTGTTTTGCAGATACAGATAAACCAGTGATTGCGAAAGTGTATGAGCAGATGGATACCATGTTGGGGCAAATAAAAGATATTGTTCAGGAAGATGATCCCAACTTGTATACACTGATTCATAATTGTGTGTGCACACGATGGAATAAACTTAATGTTCCATTACATGCTTTGGCATATATCCTTATGCCAAAATACTACTCTCCATCTTGGTTGGACCAACCTGCACCTCGGGTTGTGGTTAGGATCAAACCCCATATAGATCCAGAGGTATCTACAAGATATATGCAAGCATTAGACAAGTTGGTACCTGACAAGGAGTGTGCTAATCTGCGCCTTGAATTAGGCAGATACCTCAGTTACACTGGTTTGTTTGGTTCTTTGTATGCAATGGAAGATAGAGACATATTTGATGCTCTCACATGGTGGGAAGCATATGGCAGCATGGGACTTTTGCCAAAATTGGAAAAAAAGTTCTCTCACAGGTTGTAAACTCTTCTTCTGCAGAGAGGTGTTGGAGCACCTACAACTTCATACGTAATGTGAGAAGAAACAAACTCAATGAAAACTGAGCGGAAATTTTGGTTTATGTGCACTACAACTTGAGGTTGTTGAGTCATTATTGTGATCAGGCTTATGAGGATCCAACATATAAAATTTGGGACAACCACCCAAAGGACGATAATTTGAAGGAATGGCATTATACATCTTGAAGAATTGGAAGCAAAACTTATGAGAGATGATGATGAAGCAACAACAATCATGCCACCCCCACCATCCAGTAGTGGGTGGCAATGCTTGAGTTCCAAGTATTGTTCTTTTGTTGCCGCCGTCTCCATCTACATCCTCATGTGGAGGGCATGTGCCTTCTGGTTCTGGTGTGCGACTGTGCGAATAGAGACTCCTAGAAGACCACTACGACCTCCTCAGAAATTAGACATTTTTTGTGGTGGCAAGAGGAAGTTGTAGATAATAGATTTACTTGTCTTTTCTAGTTTCTAGTAGTTTTCACTTTTAATAATTGTTGACTCTTTCATATTTATTATGTTATTTATTGTAAACAATATATGACAATTTAAGTTTGAAGTTTGAAGTTGGCAATTATAACTCATTGGTAATGAATTATGAATATGATGCTTCTTGAAAGTTGAAAGTTGTTTCATTTCATGTTAGATATTCTTTGTTGTAATGTTTACACTTAGCTTACAAGTACAAATTTGGTGATCAATTATGATAAATATTATATATTGATTTTTAAAAGCTTGAAACTTTAAGATTGATGAATCATGAGACTCAATATGTTGTATGTTACTAACTTGTGGACGTGATTGATGAAGATTATAACATCTAAATGATAGTTGTTATATGGTTCAACCTATGTTTTTTATGCCTTTTACATCTAATTCATCATTCTACATTCTTTTGTTGACATATATATATATATGCCTTTTACATCTAATTCATCATTCTACATTCTTTTGTTGACATATATATATATATATATATATGGCTCCCAAACTATGAGATTTTGAAAATTTCACTCCCGCTCCCAAGTAACCTTGTAAAAATTGTTCAACGCATACCATGAATCATCAAGAGAGACACCTTGAATTGAAACCCCAAAGACTTTTATTAAAAATGTTTTAGCAAAGCTTAGCTCAATACATCGAATGATTTTCTGATGAGTACATGCTATAATGAGGAGCTCATGTTATGAATAAACTATATATAGAATAATATAAATAAGCAGTAATGATAATAATAACTAATTAAACAATAATTATTTACTGAAGGAGCATGTCTCTAGGGACATGACCATTCATGAAGGGACAACTGCCTAGCTATATAAGTGGCTCTCATTTGTAGCAATTTTATCGTCTCATATCTTTTTTATATTTGAATGTTTATATACATTTATTATCCTATGATGGATATTTTCATATTTTAGATATTTTGAATCTCTTCGTTGCATATACTAACTTTGTTCGTTACATTAATATCAGAGCCACGTTGGTTGATCCTGACCTTTAGCTGTCAACTCTCTGTGAAATCGAGTGTTTCGCTACATAATTGGAGGTTCTCCATTCTGGTGTTTTCACTATTTAGACCTTTGGCCATTTAATTAAAAGAAATAGAGAAAAAAAAACTAATTAAAAAAATTCAAATAAAAACCTTATATATATATATATATATATAACAACAAAAATATAGTTGCATGCCAAAATATAGAAGAAAGAAAGAAATTATTTTAACGTCGACGAGGCTAAAGATAGCCTATGGGACAAATTGCTTCTTCATCTGTTTGATGTATTCAACCCTTTTCTGTGAAGCTTCAAAATAAATGCTCCTCGCTTCTCGACAAACCCCTCGCTCAATAGATTATCCCAAGAGCTAGCTGTCAGCGTATTTGCATAACTTTCCTTCTTGTCTTTGAAGGCCTCACATTCTAAAATGAAATGTTTTTTTGTTTCCACTATTCCGGAAGAACAAAAAATGCATACCCTTTCCTCCCTCACTTTCTTTGGCATTTTCCAGCGCCTTTTTTCACAACGGAGTTGATGAGAATTAGTCCTTAACTGAGCAATAAGAATTTTGGCTCTCCAAGAGATATTGACCTCTATTTATGTTTTTGGTTGATGACTATGAGTGGAATTAAACACTTCAATATAGTAATTTTTCTTTCTTCCTAGCTCTTTATCCCAAATACGTTTGTAAAACCTTTCCATAATAAAAGCGTTTATCTCTTTGATGTTTATGGGACACGCTTTCAAGAAAACACCTCATTTATTAAACCATTTGTTATTTTGTTGCATCCACGTTTTTTTGCTCTTGCACAATCTATCAGTAAAGGCAACCTTAGGCCATCTACCCTCTTCCATTTGCTCAATTTTTTTTAAATACCTTATGACTCGCACCATAACAATTGCTTCAATAGGAAGAGTCCCTGTTTCACTTAACAAGATATCATACAGAACTGTACTTTTAATCCTATATTTGTTTGTAATCAAATGCTTCTAAATTTTCTCTCTTTGTCTCCATTGCATGTCAGATGCACTGCTAGCCCACAATTCACAACCATAGAGAATCGTCGGAATCACTAGAAGCCCAAAAAGAGTTTGAGTGGTTTTCTAGTCCCATAACTTTGCCTATGTATAGCTATTTTGAAAAGCATAAAATGCTTTCCAACCCCCAAAAGTTATTTTCTTTCTACAACCATTCCAACTTAGATTTTTGTTGAAGTCAATTCTGAGGTATTTGTAATCCACAACTTCTTCCTGAATGTTGCCTTCAAAATAGAACTTATGCTGGTTATGTTTTCTTTTCTTAGAGAAGACCACTACTTTCGTTTTGCTAATATTGACTTGCATCCCCACACTTCTACAAAAATGCTCAAGGGATAGTAAGTGCTCTTGTAAACCAAGAGCCGATTTAGCAATCAGAATAAGGTCATCTGCATACAAAAGAAGCATTATAACAAACTTGCAAAAATAGATACCATCACCCCCTTGCGAATTTAACCACTCCTCAAGCTTGTCGATATATAAATCAAAGAGGGTAGAAGATAGTGGGCAACCTTGCTTGATCCGATATCGCTTCTAAAACTTTCAGAAATGCCTGCTGAAGTTCTAATTTTGACTTTCACCTATTCATACAACCTATGCACAGTGGCTCTCAAATGTTAAAGAACCCCAAGTTCCTTCATTCTGTGCCAAAGCTTATCCCTAGGAACCGAGTCAAACGCTTTTCTGAAATCAACAAAGCAACAAAATACTTCTTTTTTTTCTCCCAATTTTTTTCAATGATGTGCCTTAAAGTTATCCAATGATCAACTGTGGAATGTTTAGATCTAAAACCTACTTGCACTTTAGCATGCTTATCTCTTTCTTCTGCGCACTTGCTAATTTTTTTTTCTAGCATGCTTCCAAATAGCTTTGCAAACAAAGGGTTTATCATGATGGTCCTATAATTGGAGGGATTATTGACATCACCGCTCTTGAAAAGAGGTATTGCCAGACTAGTTGTCCAATCTGTGGGGAGCCCTTGTTGTATGATGTTGAAGATTTTTGTAATGTGAGGTGCAAGAATCATTGAGCCCCACTTTAGATATTATGCTTGGAGTTCAGCTAAGTCTTTTGCTTTTCTAACACCCAATTTCTCGATACCTATCTCTACCTCTTGTACCGTGAAGAGTTCAATATCAGTGTTGACCGAGGGGGGAGGTTCAACCTTGAGAACTTGCTCATAGAGTTTTCTTGCATAGTCAAACCATTTAAAAGTTGTAATATTATTTCCAATTTGTATATTTTTTAGTTGGAGCTTCTTCCAAAATAATTTGGGATTACTTAAACTTACATATGTAAGATTCGTTGGACCACCATTTATTGGTATCGACAGCCACAGGCCAACACACTCATTAACCTCCTTTCCTCGTCAACTGCTTCAACCAAGCATCGTTGCCATTTGCAGATTGATTCCGCAGCAACCATCGTGATCTCTGACATTGCCACCAACCGTCCTCGATTCTCTTTGACTTTGTACCAGTGGTCGTTGGAGCTTGTCCTATGCTGTCGTTGTAACTCCATGCAGCCGCTGGCACCAAGCTCTACAGTAACTCGCAAGCCACACCAGCGACCAATTCATATCCAACTAAAAAATCAAAATTTAGACGTGACTTTCCCTAAGCAGGCCGAAAAATTAAAATTCGGACATGACTTTTCCTAAGGTGGTCATTGGGAAAGAAATTAAAAATTAACACAACTCGAGAATATTAACTTAACCTTAACTGGGTTCCATGTAGGAATTATATAGTATGAGAATGCTCGTGGGTGAGCTCTGCAACTAGGGTTTGAGAAAAACCTTACAATGGCGCAGAGTCCATCGTCATAGTCGCGCCACAGCGGTGGCTGAGCGAAGAACAACAACAAGTTGCTGATATAGCGAGAGCAGATTTGGGCAAATCTCAAGGGGGGGCCTCAAAGCCCTCCCCCGAAGCTGATCGAGAACCCTCAGCGCAAATCGGATCGCTACTTTCAGGGTTGGAACATGAGGAAGAGGACCATAGAGAACCCCCTCTGCAAGACAAAACAAATGCGTCCTCCAACCAGTAAGAAAGAAACAATGAGATACCAGAAAGAAATACAGTGCATATAGAAGCACCCAAGGTCACCTCGAAGACATGCAAACCCATAGCAGCTGAAAGGCCCAGGATAGAACTACCCAGTCACAGAATCAATGGGAGAATCCAGTATATGAGGGACCATGCACTCATTGGAAAATTTATTGGATTCTGACCAACAGCAAAAGCATTGCATGGATGGATCTCGGCTAAATGGAAACCCAAGGGTCATGTTACACTGCAGCTAGGACCAAAAGGGTTCTTCACGGTGATTTTTCTCTGCATCGAAGACAGGAACCGAGTAATGGATGAAGGGCCATACTTTTTCAACTCTGCAGGCCTTTATCTAAGGGAATGGGCAGCAAGATTCAACCCAGACAAGGAGGATCTCAGCTGGGCGCCAGTGTGGATTAGGATGTACTCACTGCCAGAGGAATATTGGGATGAAGAATCGCTTAGAGATATAGGAAACGGGCTGGGGGAATACATAAAAGCGGCAGAAGAAACGAAGTTGCGCAAATATACATCCTATGCCCGCATCTGTGTCTTCATGCGCCTGGATAAGGCCTTGCCGGACTCGGTAAGTCTCTCTCACGATGATTATGAATGGACTCAACCATTGGATTATGAACATGTACCCTTTCGCTGTCGCAAATGCCATGCTCATGGACATCTCTTCAGGGACTGCCCGTTGAATGCCAAGCCTCAATCCCCCGATCCCTCTAACATGCAGACCCAAGACGGTTTCACCAAGGTAACTAATCGCAAAAAGATCGCATAGAAAACCCTCGAACGGGAAAAAACCCCAGCCAGAAGCCGCATCCTTTCCATCTACCAGCAATAGCTTCGAGATTCTAACCAATACCTCTGAAGATCAGCCCCTGCATTCGAAATCAAGGCTCCCACCCCTCTCTGCCTCCGCCAACCCTCCTCCCTATGGATCTACTACCATTCCTAGCCATCCGGAAGAGGACCATGGGCCTCCTAAAGAGAACAGAAAGCTCTCGAGCGGGAAGGCAAAGGATATGGATGTGGATGCCTCTCCCATCCATTCTATGAGCATAGCCACAGCCCCAGAAGACATGAACCAACCACAAGTGATGGACGAAGAACTGGAAAGCTTCGACCTGGGAGGACTTGACATTCTGGAGCTCGAAGCAGCATGCAAAAAGAAGGAGTTTGACAAGATTCCAGAGCACCAACTTAACACACTGGAAGTCATCCTAGCCAGGGCGTACCAGCAACATCAGCTAGGCATCCAACCGGGCAGTCATTGGGACGGTAGTCTCACTCCAAGAGACTCCAAGAAGAGGGGGAGAAGAACTGATCTTCAACGAACAATTGCATTAGGAAAAATCCTGGTTGACTCAGGAAGATATGCGAAGTTGACCAAGTACTACAAACCCACCGCCAATAGTGAAAGATGAAGCTCACTTCATGGAATGTAAGGGGGCTCAATAGCCCAGGGAAACATAGAATGATAAAGAACATGATAAAGCAGGAAAAGCCATAGATTTGTTTCCTTCAGGAAACAAAGTGTAACAGTAACACTCTGGGAAACATACTTTCCAGAGCTTGGACAGGCAGCAGTTCAGTAGCAGTGGATGCCTCTGGGGCCTCAGGCGGACTGGCTATTGCGTGGAATCCGCAAGCGATAGCGCTCTCAGATATACATGCATCCCACCACATTATTCAGGCAACTTTTCATATATTAGGTACTAACATCCACAGACATCTTACAAATGTCTATTTCCCACAGGAGGCAGGTAATAAAATGGCTTTACTAGACACGATAGAAGCACTGAATCTACACAGAGTCCACCCCCTATGGATTATTGGAGGAGACTTTAACATGATAACTAAATTAGAGGAAAAGCAAGGAGGATGAACCAGGATGGAGCAGGAAAATGAACACTTCAAGGAGTTCATTCAAAACAACGCTCTAATCAATCTTCAGTTTTGTAATGGAATACATACATGGAGTAATCGTAGGACTGGAAGGCATCAAATCGCATCCAAACTAGACCGATTCCTCTTGTCTGATAATGCGGTCCATTTAGGAGGGGACATAGCGGCAGTAATTCTCCCATACGCAGGCTCTGACCACTGGCCCATCTCCCTTCAGTGGCAAAGACTGGGCAATGCCAATAAAAGACCATTCCACTTTGAAGCGTTCTGGCTTACTCACCCCGCATTCAAAGACTTCATCAGAAATACCTGGAACAACTTCCATCCACCTGAAGGCTCCAAAATGTACCAGTTTCAACAGAAACTCAAGTATCTCAAAACTCGTATCAATCTCTGGAATCAAGAAATCTTTGGAAACATTTTTCAGGCGCAACAGAACCTAAACAGGGAAATGAAACAACTCCAACAGAAAATAATCACAGAGGGACACAATGAAGAAACTTTGGAACAGGAGAAACACATTCACAATCAATTGGAGGAGAGGAGAAAGCAGGAGGAAATATTATGGAAGCAAAAATCAAGGATAAGGTGGCTGAAGGAAGGGGAGAGAAACACCAAGTTCTTCCACAGAACAACAGTACAGCGGAGAATGCACAACACTATCCCTTTCATTCAGAAGCAGGATGGGGAAAGAGTAGAAGAGCATGACGAGATTGAGCAAGAATTCATAAGGTACTTTCGGCAAGTTCACCAAGAGCCCCAAAAAGACAGACGGCCGGCCATTGAAAAAATCACCCGAAATGTGCCAAAAATAATCACTGAAGAACACAATAAGCTCCTTCTTCGCCCTATTCAACAACAGGAAGTAGACACTGCAATGCATCAGCTCAAGGAAGGAAAAGCCCCTGGCCCGGATGGCTTCACTACCACCTTCTTCCATGCCTTCTGGGAGTTAATAAAAGATGAAGTCTGGCAAGTGGTGGAGGAATCGCGCTCACTTCACTAGCTTCTGCCCTCTCTCAATTCAACATTTATTGCGCTCATTCCAAAGGAAGAATGCAACATTACCCCAGACAAGTTCCGTCCAATTGCTCTATGCAATGTAATCTACAAGGTGATATCAAAGGTCATAGCCAATAGATTAAAGCCATTGCTGCCCCTGCTCATTTCGCCTGAACAATCCGGCTACGTGGAAGGAAGACAGATCTTGGATGGCATCATCCTCTCGCACGAAGTCATACACTCTCTCAAGCACACCAAACAAGCAGGTATGATTCTCAAGCTGGACTTGTCAAAAGCCTTTGATAAGCTAAGTTGGATATACATACAAAAAATGTTAATAGCTTTTGGTTTCTCTCCAATGTGGGTTCGATGGATTCAGAGTCTCATATCTTCATCTTTCTTCTCCATCCTTGTCAATGGCATTCCATCCCGTCCCTTTAGTCCCTCAAGAGGCATTCGGCAAGGTGATCCTCTCTCGCCTTTCCTCTTTGTTCTTATGGCGGAAGGTTTAGGACGCCATATTAACCAGGCTCTCCTTTCCCAGCAAATCAAAGGCCTTTCCATCCATAACTCCCCAGCTATAACCCATCAACAGTTTGTCGATGACAACATGCTGTTCGGGTACCCATCTGTTCAAGAAGCTTCAATGTACAAATCCCTGCTGAACGACTTTGCCGAGGCTTCAGGAACCAGCATTAATAAAACCAAATCTCAAATTTTTTTCTTCCACACTCCTCCTGTTGTTCAGAGGGCCATTGCTCGAATTCTGGGTTTCTCCATAGACTCCCTCCCCTCCAAATACCTTGGAGCCCCCCTCATTGACTCGGCTATCAAGCATACCTCTTGGCGCTTGCTCCTTGAGAAGCTTGATCACCGACTCAACTCATGGACTCATAGATCTCTGAATATAGCCAGCAGACTAGTACTAATCAAGGTTGTTCTACAGGCAATGCCGCTCTATCTTTTTTCAATCCTTGCAGCTCCTAAATGGGTGATTAAAAGAATAAAGAATTTACAGCGCAACTTTCTCTGGGGAGCGACCGACACAAATCGCAAATGGGCTTTGGTTAAATGGACCACTACATGCAAGCCTAAGGAGCAAGGGGGTATTGGACTGAGAGACCCCAGTCACAGCAATGCTATAATGTGCGCAAAAATCTGGTGGCAATGGCTATCTACCCCCAACAAACCATGGGCGGCCATCTGGACAGCTAAATATGCCAATCACAGGCCACAGGAGGAGCTCATCAGACTAACGCCCAATGCAAAAGGCTCACTCATTTGGAATGCAGCTAAACAACACTTCCTAATGATACAACAACATAGTTTTTGGGAAGTCCGAAATGGCAGAACAACACATTTTTGGATGGATGCTTGGAACCAGCTGCCAAAGCTCAGCGGCTTTCTCAGTCAACTTCCAGGCCACTCCGGGGAAGAGCAACATCAAGAAGAGATATGGCACTACTGGACTCAGGAAACAGATCGAGGATACAGGCAGTGGCAGCAAAGTGAAGCGATAATCAGTAGAGCGGATCACCAGACCATCAAGGAACTGGAAGGGGAGCTCCAAAAACGTCGGGTGAGATACTCCGAGGGCAAAGACATCCTACGTTGGGGCTACTTGCCAAAAGGAACTTTCACCACCACAGAAGCTTACAAAATCATAAGTTCAAATACCTCGCCCCTAGATCCAATATGGGGAAGAATATGGTCAGCAGGTACCTGGCCCAAAGTCTCACTCTTCCTATGGCTAGTGGGGCATAGGAAAATACTAACATGGGACAAACTCAGGTGAAGAAATTATCATGGTCCCTCAATATGTGTCAATTGTAAATCGCAGGAGGAAACCCTTCAACACCTTCTGGATTCCTGTACCCTGGCTAACCAAATGTGGGAGAAAGCTAGCTTTCGATGCCAAAGAAGATGTAGGGTATCAGACGATATCACCGACTCAATTCGCCAATGGCACCAGAATCCATACAAAAGTGAAGTTCTCAATCAATTATGGAGATTAATACCTGGGCTCCTCACTTGGTGTATCTGGAAGGAAAGGAACAAGTGCATATTCAAAGACCAAACAACCCCTCTAGAGATCATCTGGGGCAACTTTTGTTTGAACCTCAAAGAGACATTGGCGCTCCGCACATGGATGCCAGATGATTTTCCCACTCTGGCAAATGAGAAGGCCATTTGGGCTAATTGGAATTTTCCTCTCCCACAGGGAAATCCATCTCAAGCCCCCTCAGAAAGTAGCAAAGAAAAGATGGAAACCTGGACTCCCCCTCCAAAGCACACTTTCAAGCTCAACTTTGATGGAGCATCAAAGGGCAACCCCGGAAATGCTGGATATGGGGGAATCTTCAGAAATCATGAAGGCTCACCCCTCCTTATTTACTTTGGCAACATAGGATGGGACACCAATAATTCAGCAGAATTGGAGGGACTGTGGCAAGGACTTCTCCTTTCCAGAATCCACAACTTTCACCCCCTGGAAATTGAAGGTGACTCCCTCGTCCTCATCAACATGGCCAAGCAAATCCTCAATGGGACTCATGCCAGGAAAATTTCCAAAAGCTGGAGACTTGAAGCTAGATTGGAGGCCTTAGAACAATGGCTTCACAATAATCGAGCCATCATCTTCACTCATGTTAAAAGGGAAGGAAACAAGGTTGTGGACCTCCTAGCCAACCTGGGGGTGGATTCTAAACACACTCTTATCACAGGGACGCTCGACATAATCCAAAACCATGATCATGCACAAGAATGCAAACTTCTGGTTCAAAAGGATGTTTCTCCCCTGGATGCGGGTGTCTGCGGTGCGATTTAAGATGACGAGACAGGGGCTGGGCAAGGCAGGATGCCACTTGCCTGACCAGTACAAGGATCGTGAAGTGGTTATGGCACAATCGTTTGAATGGTTATTCGGATTCGCAAGGCCACCGGCTCAGCTGGAACACCAGGTCTGCAGTGAAGGAGATCAGCTTCGCACGCACCAGCATGCAGCAGAGAGCACGAGCCATCAATGTAGCAGTTATGGGAGGAGACTCCCGAGACAAGGCAAGGAATGTTAAAGCCAGAGGAGGGCCTGGGGGGATGGACACTTCATTGGCTCTGTCGCTCCTCCCGCTTACCTTCGATCTCGCAAAGAATTCCAGGGAGCATGAGGGGAATTGGATTCTGGTGTTGATGGTCTTGGCCTTCCCTGCGAGGCTGGTTTTACTCCTTCCCGGGTATCTTTCAGGTATTGCAAACTGGTCTTCTCATTCACATATCTCGGCAACTGATTTCTTTGTATGGTCTTTGGTTTCACATACGAGCAGGGATTCGACGCACCAGAAGGAAGGGTCCAAGCTCGGCAAAGGAGGCTCAACAAGTAGGCAAAGCTGCTGCCAACAATTGGTTATTACTCTGCAGCTGCAATCTCGGACCTGGGCCATCGTCAACAGCAGGATGCCTCGACTGAGACCAAGAATGGGCAGCCGCAGGGGGCAGCCGAGAAGGGCTCCAACTGAATCGTCTTCCAGCGACTTGTCAGGGAGGCACAGGCTTTCATCACGCAGCAGAAGAGGAAGATCTCGTGCCTCTAGCTCTCGGCCCGGACCTATCCCTACCTCTGGCTCCGCCATCTTTACCTTTGACAGCGCTCTAAATAGGCCCAGGATCACTGCCTATTTTATAGTGGTTTTTCAGGAAGAAAGTCAAGTAGATGATTTAAGGACACAGTCAGGGAATTCAAGGGCAATCCTGAATCCCTCTTCATCATTTCAGCTGGCTGCGGAAAATGCCCCTCAGCAGGAAACAAATGAACAAGTGGGCAGAGCACAGGAGGCGATGATGGTTGATCCAGGTCCCGTGGCTCAAAACGCGACTCAGACAGAGGAATTACCTGATATGGGCTGGTGTCGAATCATAGAAGAGCCCCTTGATGAATAGCAAATCCACCCACGCTTCTTTTTTTGGTAGAATGCCCCTCACCACTGGGCACGGCTGTAAGGTGACTTGGTTCTGGGATCTTTGGTATCCCTTAGTTTATTTTGAGTTTTTGAAATGTCTTATGTATCAGAGATCGTTCCCCTGCGAGGGACACAAAATTAGACAATTTTCAAATATGTTTGTTCTGGACAGATCTGCCTCCTACAGGAGCAGAGTGCTTGACTTCGGTCATGATGTAAATTCACTGTTACCCTGTTAATATAATAGATATAGTTTTATGTAGAAAAAAAAACTTAACCTTAACTTCATTATAACATAAATAAATAAATAGAATTAGGCCCGAAAATTCCATGTGAATACATTTACTAGAGGAAAGTTGAACTTTTAAGCGACCACCAGAGTCTTAAATTAAATTTGTAGAGTTATAAAGGCTCGAAAAGTTTTCACATTACTATAATTTGAAAAAACAAATCATCTTATAACATAAATAAATACATAGAATTAGGCCCGAAAATTCCATGTGAATATATTTACTCGAGGAAAGTTGAAGTTTTAAGGGACCGCCAGAGTCTTAAATTAAATTTGTAGAGTTATAAAGGTTTGAAAAGTTTTCAAATTATTATAATCTGAAAAAACAAATCATCAACATTAAAAAGGGAAAAGAAGATTGATTTTTTTAATTAGAAGGTAATTATTCAGGTAAAATGAAATTAAGGGATTTAAAAAAAAAGTAGTAGAAAGGAGGGAGGAACAATTTAAATAAGTTTGAATTCAATTTAAAAGTTTCAATTAATGTTATAAAAAGAGGGGTAAAGTGGAACATTATTAAATTTATTTTCACCAAAGTATAAAGTTACAATGAAATGTATTATTATGGAAGGAAAAAGGTTTTTTTTGTAAAAAGTTAAAATAAGTCAAAATGAGTTCTACACAACAATCATCATTTTGGACTAAATGTTTGTTTTATAAAACATACATTGAATATCTATGGATTCATAAAAAATGTGAATTATGTTGTTCAACATGTGAAAAATTATTTAATGCAGAAAATGTCAAAATAATGAACTGATTCAAATGATAGAACTAGAGGAAGAACTTGCAAAACTGGAACGAAAATTAATAAGAAATGACGAGGAAATTGTGTCTAAGAAACCATAGACAAAAATTACTTACGAAGGTCAAGAAGTCCCAAATTGGAGCTCAACAACTTGAAAATTCATAAATACAAGAGACATAGATACCTTTGAAGGATGTCATATTTCTGCCCTTAATAATAGTTCAATCTGTGCAAAGATTATCTCTGAAGATTTGCCCCTGGTTAGGGCTTCCTGAAGCTGATGCATCAACCCTCATTTTAACCTCCAAACCACCTCAACTTTTTCACTTTTCCTTTGTAAATTCCCCCAGTCCCTTGTACTACTTCACAAGCAAATTCGACCATGTCACATAGGTTTGTTTAGCACAATGTGACCTCAGACCACCTCTAATTTAGGGCTCAGCCCTCATCCAATATCATAGAGAAGATGCAACCTTGTTATAATGAAAAATTGTTACAAATTTCTACCCAAAATGCTCCTTAGAAATTTGGCTAGCTCTTCTCCTAGTCACGTCTAGACCAAAGGTCAAATTCGGCCTCCTTTAAGTCTCAAACTTCCTTAAACTTCCCTACGCATATATAGAGACCTTGAACCTTATTGAGTAGTCCAAACAGAGGCTCATTATGGCCTCCTTGGACTCGACCCTTTCCAATAGAAACCCATGCCTCGAAACAAAATTTCAGCCCTCTTTTTTTCCATATTCATTGAAGACCTTCGACTTCTTGGTCGCAGATAAGAGAGATAGAAATGAGTGTGATCATTGGTGATGAATGAGCTACAAGACCTCTTTATTTATATTAGACATTGAGGAAGCCATGGGGTTTCCTTAATGCCATCGTAACCCTTAATTTGGTCAGGCTAACTTAAGGAAGACTCGACGACTAATTATTCTTTTGTTGCTAAGAGGAGAGGATGACTAGATGAATGTGATTTGATTACCCAACATGGAGTTTCAAACACATCATTTAATGAAAGAAACACATTAATTAATTTTCCTTTGAAAATTTGAATTTTCTCTTGAATCAAGGTGGTCTCTCTTTAGGGTAATTGGGCATCAATTGGGGTAATTAAATTCCTCTTGGGGAAATTCATCCTGATGTTGCTCCAAATTTCAACACCTTGAGGACTATAAACAGTTTAGAAGGATGAGAGGAATTTATCATACCTAGTCTTCTAGAGGTTTTATACAATATTGATGAGTCTTGCAAACTTTAAGATAAAAAGATCAATTCCTTCCATGCTAGACATGTACTTGATCTTGAGAAATTTCAAAAAAAATGTTTACAGAGATGACATACATGCCTCATTTTCAAATTTCAAACTTCAGTCCTTGTCACACTCCATTTCAATCTTTGTCATTAGGGCAATATATGTTCTTTATTACAATGTCTTCTGTAGTGCACAAGCAAATGAGAATGCTAGCACAAAGCATTTTTAAGATTTATTTCTCTTAACCTTCTTTCTTTGATAGAGATATTCTCGGCCTTCAGTAATTTGATTCGGAGGTCTACTAGGTATTCAAACATAGTTCTTGGTCGTCATATTAGAATTTCAAATTTTTCTCTTTGATTGTAGACATGCTTGAAGTTCAAGGCTTGAGGCCTTTCATTCTACTTTTAAAACTTCTTAGGAGTGAAAGAAAGAAACTAGGTTTCGATCGACTTAGATTCATTCACTGAGGTTTCAGCTTTCTTTTAAGATGAGGTTGGAGGCACAATAACAAACAAATCTTGGTCATTAAATCAGCCTTTTATTATTGTTCCTGAGTTTCACCTTAAGTATTTCAGTTTTTACTGAGACTTGGTCCTGAGGAACTTCTTCTTCAATACCTTTCTACTTTCATCTTCATGTCTTTGGCCTTCAATGGAACCTGTGAACTTGAATTTTTAATGGTCATCATTCTTATTATATGAAATGGATGCAACTTCTTTCTTCTGGAGGGATGCTATAATATGTTCAATAAACACCTCAACTTCATGATATGGATCCCATTATATGAATGAAGTGATTGATCAATACCATTGTGAAACAATTTTATGCTTGAAAGGTGTGTATCCAAATATCTTCATAGATAACGTGAGATTCATTCATGATCAATATGAAGGCCTGAAGTTTTTGATACTTAGGGTTTTAGGCTTCTTAAGCACATAAAGAACCTTGCACTTCTTGCAAATTAAAATAGACTTTCAGCCTTCTTTATTGTTCCAAAAATTCGGTCTTCACTTCAGATCCTTGCACTCCTCCACAGAGATTTGGACCTTAGACTTTATCATGGACTTTGGTCTTGCGCATAGACTACTCGGACTATACTCAACTTATTCTAATCATTTGAGAGAGGGAAGGAGGAGTGCCTTCTTATCTTCGTTTAGGCTTCATTGTCTTCTTGTCCACCTTCACTTGAGAGAACATAATTGATCTTCTAGAGTGCTCTTTAGGCCTTCTTGTATCTTAGATAAGAGTTCCTTCAAGCTTGTTTTTTGTCTTCATGAAGGAATTCATGATGAAGATGATCAATTAAGACAAAAGATGTGGGATCTCAATTCTCTTTAAGGTGATCTCAATGCTCTATTCCTTCATTGAAGGTCTGATTCCATGTTAATTTTCTAGTTGCAAACAACACTAGAACAACTTTCAAATTGATAACTACTTATAGTGATACAATTTGACTTCTTTCCAATCATTAAATAGTTATACTTGATAATTTTAACCATCAACTTCAGGAGAGCAATAGAGATCATAGTAAAAACAATGAAACAAGAGACACCAAAATTTCTTAAACCCACAAGGGGGAAACCCGATAATCTTTCCTTATGAGAGAGAGAGAGTTCAATTCATCAAAATGTAGATCAGAATATTCTAGGCAAAGGTCAACCATTGACAACATTAATTTTCAAGTCAAATAGAGTCAAAGGAGAGAGAAAGTCAATAGACTTCTCACAAGTCAGTGTTTGGTCAAAGGGTCGAAATTCGCCCTACATATCCACAGTTAAACTTCGGTCAAACCTCAAACATTTTCTTGTGGTCAAATCTTATTCAACGCCCAAAATAGCTTCATAAATTCGGTCAACAAATGGTCAAGTATTCCTAAATAATTTGGCCTCCAACCTTAGTCAAGAATTCAGTGAAATAACAGTAGAAAGATCAAGTCAAAATTGGTCAACGCAGAGAACACAAAATTCAACTCGTTGGTCAAATAGTTCTTCCTTTGGTTCGCATGTGTGAGTAGATTCTTCTTATGGAAGAGGTCCAAATTGATGTGAGAGAGTTGATCAAATGAGAGTTGAATTTCCAATATATATTTGACCAATGTGAGGGGTTTTGACCAAGGGTCAAACCTCGTCATGAAGTGGGATTGGCCTATTCAATTGGGGCCGACTTGACAGCAAAATAAATTGTATTTGTACTTTGATTTTCATGATGAAAATACTAACCGAAACTACCATTTTCCAATGCAATATTATACTCCATGACTTGCGAATGTGCATCAATTACGAGTATACTGGCTTCCATTCTCCAAAAAGGCATTTGTCAAGATTGTAATGTTAATTTTTAGGGCTAGTTTTTTCTTTGTTGTAGATAATTGCATTTTTTTTTAGCTTTTTCAACATATTTCGTATTATATTCACCCCATAACATCATATCATCATTAGAAATTATGTAGAGAGAACAATAACATCAACAATGTAGCGAAACAGCGAAGAACAATAGAAAACATACACAATAGAGACATCAGGATTTTTGTCAAAGGCAAAGGTAAAACCCCACAAGGGGGGGAACCCATGTTAGAAATACTAAAGGGGGGGTGAATCAATATTTCTCTTCAATTGTTATTTTACCAGTTAAAACATTTATATTCAAAACACAAGATGAACAACAAGAATAAATGATTTTATTAATATAATATTTGCAATAAAATAGATACAAATATATATGATTCCAATCTGTTGCCAAGAACCAACTTGGACTTTTGTGAGGCTCCAATCTCTGGAACACAAACTCTGTTTTGTCAAGGCACCAACCTTGGACTTAGGAGCACCAACTCCCAGGACACCAATCCTTCCAGTTCTGAGGCACCAACCTCAAGGGCTCCAACCCTCTGCTGTCAAAGCACCAACCTTGGATATAGGAGCACCAACTCCAAGAACACCAATCCTTCCAATTTCTGAGGCACCAACCCCAAGGGCTCCAACCCAATATTGTCAAGGCATGTTTGATAGTAATGTTCTGCTCCCAAAACTCTTCTTTACTGAATTCTATCTGTTGACAGCTTCACTGTAGTCTCCATGCTACAACATCAATGGCAACCAGTCTTCTTATGAAGAAGTCTATACAACTCTTCATACTGTCCACACATAGTCTACAAAAGTTATCTCATGATGATATCAAATAACCATCATGATCTTTGATAATGTCTCTACATAGCTTTAGTGAGTCTGCTATTCGCTGCACTAAGCTCTGCACAAGAACCAACTCTTTGTTTCAAGCCTTCGTTCTAACTGTCACAGTAAATGCTTCAGGCGTGACTTCTTCTCCACTGGCTACTTCTCCCTTCAAATGATGTCAGATAAAACTTTATTTATTACATCACATAATTGTTCTTCGGAATGCATTATGTACCTGATTAATTCATCACAGGTCTGAGTCTTTCATAGGGTAACAGGATCAATAGAGTTGCTCGTCCTTCGACTGCCTCCTGTCCTGCTGGACCTTCGTCTTCCTTCTGTCCTGCTGGACCTTCGGCGCTTTTCTGTTCTGCTCGACCTACGGCTTACTCCTTTCTTCTAGTTCGCCAACCTCCTTTGAACCTTGTTCATTGTTATAGAAGCCTAATACGCTTGACCTTTTGGCTTCCTCCTTGCTCGCTTGAGCTTCGACTTCCTCAACACTCGCTCAACCTTTTGCATCCCCTCTATGCTCGCTCATCCCTTTTGTCTTCTTTTCATAATCACATATGGGTTTCACCATGACCGGAAAGACACATTTATTGGAAAGAGGCCAACTTGCATATTAAAAAACATATTGAAGAGTTTTCCGTCCATAGACTTGATTATTCACAGAAACCATATAAGAGAGGCTATAGCCATATAGAGGTCCCACATTCCACGTCATCCTTTTATCGCAATCGCAAGTTCTGGAGGTCTTTTATAAGTCGTGCGCAAAACATAACCGATGGTCGATTCCCCTTCTGGATGTGATATTATATTAACTCCACAACTTTATCGCAATCGGCAGATTTTCACATAACATAGCCAATTTCTTGATACCCGGACGCGATATTATTATAAACTTTTTTTAATAACTCCGTGGGGCCCATATATATATATCACAATCGGCGCTTTCAATGTGGCAAGGCTTTACAAGAGGCTTGCGATATGCGACAAATGCGATAATATATTAAATCATATTGCAATGGTCCAATCGGGTTCGTATACATATTACAATCGGCAGTCCGGCGTTGTTAATTCTTTTGAACATTTCGATTCAACGGATATGATATTTCAATAGGTCGTATTATAATGCTGCAGCGAGTCCGCATACATATCACAATTAGTGGTTCGGGGGTGATAGCCCTTTATAACTTGCGCTATGAGAGTTCTGATAGGTGGATGCAATATAACAATAGGGCAGTTTGTTATGAAACCACCTCACAAAAAGATAGAAAAGATAGATCAACGCCTTATAATTCAGCCTCTTTGAGGGGAAAACCTCCCTTACATTACACAAATGAATGATTTTTTGATTATTCAAATGACAAAGCCTCCTTTCTATATATAGGAGTCTAAGGAGTCACAGTATAACCCAGCCGACCTAACAATAATAATATAAAGGCACAAAAATAACAATAGAGGGATTCTATGGGGCACAATAATAACAATATGGGGATAATAGGGGCACAACAATATTAATAAGGGATATAACTACAATAGTCATGGGGTAATCACTAGTATTATAGGGACCTAACATGCCCCTCTCCTTCAAAAAAGTGTTGTCCTCAACGCTTGAGTAGTTCTTGATGCTTTTGTATAAAATTCTCATCCTCCCATGTGGAATCTTCAACGGATAAGTTCTTCCACTTGATGAGATACTCCAAAATTGATCGATTTCGTAGTTGTTGAGTTCTTGTTTCTGTGACTGCTTCTGGTTCCAGTATAAGTTTTCCTTCCTCGTCAAGTTCTGGCAAAATTGTTTGAATTGGGAGCTTGTCGCCTATAACCTTCTTTAAACATGAAACATGAAACATTACACAAATGAATGATTCTTTGATGATTTAAATGACAAAACCTCCTTTCTATATATAGGAGTCTAAGGAGTCACAATATAACCCAGCTGACCTAACAATAATAATATAAAGGCACAAAAATAACAATAGAGGGATTCTATGAGGCACAGTAATAACAATATGGGGATAATAGGGGCACAACAATATTAATAAGGGATATAACTACAATAGTAATGGGGTAATCACTAGTATTATAGGGACCTAACACAGTTTATAATGGTGCAGTGGGTCCGCACATATATATATATCGTATCTATATAACTCTTCTGCTCTTTGCGATAACCTGTTCGGGTCTGTGTATTATCGCATATATATATATATATATATATATATATATATATATATATATATATATATATATATATATATATATATCGCAATCGCATATTTAATGTGCCATCCCTTTATAACTTATGATATGATATTAAGCGATATTCCTTAGCGATGCTCCACTGTTGATCTGCTCACAATCCGACGGCCAACACTTAACCCAATCAACCCAAAACCGTCCGTTGATCCTTCACCGTCGATCAACTCGCGTTGGATCCAACAGCCTGCATGAATTTCAGGTGAGCAATTTGCAAGGGAAATAACCACCCGAAAAAGTGGTTTTCTCTCTCCACCCGAGTGCTACGTGTCGCCCATTGAATGGAATCGGGTGCTCTCCTCTAAATACCACTTATCGCCTAGCGTCCACCTGAAAACCACTGCCACTATTACAAACCCGCTTATAGTTGTTGAACGCGGATACACAGAGTAACGATTCTCTGCTCCAATAGCTCTTTCCGCTCTTCTCTGGTCTGATATGGCTCCACGATGGCTTCCGATACACTGCTCCAATAGCTCTTCTCTGATATTCCTCCTCTATCTCATGATATGGATCCTCTGTTAACTTCTCTTCCGTTGGCTTCTCCTCCTGATGCATGTTCCTCTTTGCTCCTTCTAATGAACAATATGGCTCCTATGTTAACTACTCGTCCGCTTATGCACCTCCAATATGTGTTTCTCTTTGTTTCTCGTGGCTTTCAATGACCTCTTCCTCTTACGCTTTGGCTTGATGCTTTATGATGGCTTTTGATAACTTCTTCTCTTGTTTCTCCTCTTGGTTTCTTGCTCCGCTTCTCCTATAATATTGCCATATTGACATCAATGACAATCTAGGTCAACAACCCATAAATCATTTTTTCTTATTCTATTACATATTCATCAATGTTCAACTGAGATGCAAAGTACAACAAGAATGAGACATATGTCTTTCATCATCAACAGCATTAGGCCTCATAAAGCCAACCCAAAGCAGACAAGTATATTAGAAAGGCATGCACATGCCTCCATATCATATTGTCATGAGAGCACAGTATAAGTCATTGTCATTGTCATAGAGCACTTCATACTTCATTGTCGTTGTCATATAGATTATGACATAAGAACATTTCCATACAACTTAGCCATGAGGACATTACCACACATCTCGGTCATATCTATATATATATATATATATATATATATATATATATATATATATATATATATATCATTGTCATAAATACACTGCCACATATTATAGTCATCATTGTCACGAGGATACTACTATAAAAGAAAATATTGTAGCCTTACAAGATTTCCATCATCACTATCATTATAAATATCCCTGTCATACATGATTACCATATATCATTGTCAAAATATCACTATCACATGTGTATGTGACATTGCCATCTATCATTTGTCATATGCATAAATCACTTTGCCATATATATCATTGTTTAATGCACATGTCACAATAATATAGCTTATTGCCATACATCAAGGTCACGGTTATATAGTCCATTGTTCACATCAGAGTCATGAGCACAAAAGTTATTGTTACACTACACAATCATAAACCCAATTTCTACTTCCATTACATGCACTAAACTTACTAAAGATAGCTACCCATTAGCTTCTACAAATATCAACTATAAGGTTGCCCACATAGAGTGTCATTTTTGCTTATTTGTCCATTGAATTAGGTCTCTCTAATAGCCCATAAAGTTGTTCATCAAATCATCAATGTTAGGATGCAATTACATACCTTTGCTTTGGAAAATACTTGCACATGAACCTGAGATTTTTGGCCATGGTTAAGGCTTCCAGTGGTAGATGTGACAACCCTAATTCTAGCCTTCAAACACCTTCAAAATATGCATCCAATCCATTCTTCAAACCCTATACTCTTGCGCTACTTCACAAAGTATCTCAACCCTCATTTATAGGTCTGCATCAAGGCATTATGAGCATCAAACATGATAGATAATTTCAGGTACCTCAGACCCTGTGACCACCTCAGTAACAAAAGACAAACAAATACCTCCCTTATACGTCTTAATACTTCTACATTGTTTCTAGAGGGAATTCAACCCTCACTTGACCTTAACTCCAGCACCATTAAAGGGTTTCATCCCTCCTTGAATCACAGATTTAACATGATGTCCAAGCGCAAAAAACTACCCCAGAATCATTCCTTAACTTGGCGTTGTCCATACTACAAGAGAGACATTCCTTCACATCACTTCTTCAATTTGAAAGGAATCCTTAGGGCTTGCGGATCTGTTAGAAAATTTAGACATATGCTCATGTGATGTGTGGTCAAATTGCCCTTTTGGAGATGAACGAGTTATGAATTTAGTCTTTTATGGTGTTCTGAATAGGTTTCTTGAGGGGTCAAGCCAACTTGTTTGTATGAAGGTTGACTTGAATAAAAATCTTATAATTTGTTTTTCAAATAATATTTAAATATATTTGACACGTCTTGAATATTGATTTCCCCAAACAAATTTGTCATGACATATAATAATAGGAGGGGTGTCAAACACATCAATAATGTTTCTCTTTAACCAATTTTGAATGTTCTTTGGGGCAAGATGGGCTTCTTTTGGGGTAGATGTATTTCTCATGGGAAATTCATCCCATAGTTGCCCCAAAAAATCTTAGATATATCTTGAAGTGGTTAATCCATAAACTTCACCTCCAATAACTTAATCCACTCTTTAAAAAATATAACATTGAAATAATAATAATGATGATAAAATAATCTTTGTACTGAAAACAAAATTTAGGATGCTACAAGACTTGATGCTACTACAAAACCAATTTCTGGTTTGTAACATCGAGTAGATGTATATATTAATAATATAACCATGAAAACCTATTTTCGGGTGCAACTAGAAAAGTATCCTCTAAAAATCTTGTTGATATGTGGTTTTTATTGATTTCAACTCAAGCAGCACCAAGAGATGCCTCGTCTTGGTCAACCAAAATGACATGGAAATTCATGATATACTAAGTTCGAATCATCTTTGTTAGATTCTCCTCATCGAGTTATTTCTGGTGGTATGTAGCACACCACCATAGGCCTCACAGTTTGTGAGTTATGCCTATTTGAAAATAAAGGACCCAATCTGTGGGTAAAAACCCCAAAAGGTGGTGATGTGGCACTCTATCATTGGCCAACACAATATGATCATGAAAATAGGGGTTCTATCAAATGTCTATGGTTGTAATATTGCATGTGTTAGTTTTTGTAGCATCAAATGGTGTTCTAGTCTCAAACTTTGTGGAGAGGCTAAAACACATGAGATCTTCAGAACCCATAAATCATTTCTAGAAATTCCACCTAGAGACAACTCAATTAAATTAATTGATCGATAATTCAAAATTGCCTAAGTCTAACTTAGGGAAATTGATTAATTAATGAGAATTAATTGAGTAAGGTGATGTTATGCACTTGACTTGCGATAATAATAAATGCTAGAAATATGAAACATCATTGCTAGAAACATAGAAATATCACATGAATTGAGACAAGTTGCAAAGATATTGTATTATTCATAAGCATAATACAAGGTTCACTTGCATCTTTGAGGAGGCAACCTCCGACAGAGGAGAGCTCAATACAATAAAACCATGTGTTTCTTCCCTTGCTATCTAAGACTATTATAACTTTATGACATTCAAAACCCTAACTAGTGGTCCCTTACATAATAAAAGTTAACCACTTTATTTATTAACTATGCTCTGTTTATAATTAATTGTGGCCCCTTTTCTATAATGTGGATCAACCAATTACAATTATTATTAATGTGGATAACCTCTTATAGGATTTATTGACTCAACTAACTAATTATGACTTTGACGAGGCCCCTTGGGCTAATTACATAAATAAAGGGGTTAGGGCTAGACTCTAACATGCCCTCCCCCATCAAAAGAAGTTTTTTCCTCAAGGTTGAAGCTACGGAAACTGTTGAAAAATAGTGGGTGGTTCCCATGTCACATATTTTGTAGTCTTTCTTGTTGATGAAGACTTCCTTGATTGTGTGGTTGCAGAGATGCCTTTCACGAGTATCAAGGACTTGTTCAGGTCGGAGCCAAAGTGAACCTTCCTCATTTGATTTTGGCAGACTTGTTTGAACCCTGCAATTGTTCCCCAAAACTTTCTTAAGGCAGGATACATGGAAGACTGAGTGGATTTTTGAAGTAGTCGGCAAGGGCCAATTTGTAAGCAATTGTTCCTATACGCTGAAGTATGTGATAAGGCGCGTAGAATTTAGAGGCTAGTTTCTGGCAGCGTTTTTCTTTGAGAGAGGTATGCTCATAAGGTTGGAGTCGCAGGAACACCTTGTTGCCTACTTTAAATGACCTCTATGAACGGTGTTGGTCATCATGTTTCTTCATTTTATTCTGAGATTGATGTAGATTATCTTTGATATGAGCGGTCATGGCGACATGGTTCCGCGAGATCTTATCAACTACCTGTACTTTGGAAGATCTGGGGATATAAGAATTTGGTGATGGTGGGAGTTTTCCGTACACTAGCTCATATGGCATCATCTTGGTGGCTTCATGAAAGTTAGTATTATACCACCATTCAGCTAAGGCAGCCACTGTACCCATTGATGTTTCTTGTGTGAAGTGAAGCACGCAGATAGGTCTCCAAACATTTGTTGATTGCTTATGTTTGACCATCGGTTTGGGGATGATAAGTTGTACTCAATTGGAGTTGTGTGCACTATAGCTTGAAAAGTTCCTGCCAAAAATTGCTAGTGAAAACAGAGTCTCGATTAAGCACAATGGAAGATGGCATGCCATGAAATTTTAATATTTGGTCCATGAAAACCTGAGCCACCAATGTTGGGATAAATGGGTGCAGTAGAGCGCAAAAATGAGCATATTTGGAAAGTCTGTCAACAACCACCATGATCATTGATTTGTTGCCTGAATTTGGGAGACCCGTAATGATATCCATGGAAACATTTGTCCAGACGGAAGCAGGGAGTGGCAAAGGTTGTAAGGTTCTCAGCAGTTTGATCGTTTCTGATTTGTTGTGCTGTAATACTTTGCATTCAACTACAAAAGTAAGAATGTCATGCTTCATGCCGGTCCAAAAGAAAGAGCGATGTGCCCGTGCATAAGCCTTCTGAAAGTGTTGACACCTAATCCTCTGCGATTGGGTGAATGTGGAATGTGAACAGTCATCAAGAAGATGAACTGATCAGTCACATTCATGTATATAACAATAGCTACCTAATGAAATAAACACATCAGTTTTTCTGCCAAGTCTGGAGTTACTCCTGGCCTGACATGGTATCAGAGCACAGGTCCCAGGTTCTAAAAATAGTCGTAACTCCCTCTGTCCTGAGCACTGCCACTACCTCTGTCCTGAAATAGTTTGCCTCTGCCTCTGTGCTGAGTGTTGCTCTGCCTCTATCCATTGCCTCACCAGACATATCGTTGCTCTGCCTTTGTCCATGGCAGACATGGTATGCATTGGTGCCTGTAACGTAATCCTATCGAAAAGACTACGCGAGAGGAAGGTCTGTTTCCTGCATTTCTGCGGCGTGAACTCGGCCTGAAGCTTGCGAGCCATTCCGTAAGCGTGAAATTGATTGCATTTTCCACCGAAGAGGTCTCTGGTTGAAGACATTACTCCTCCCTACACTCAAATTATTTCATTGAAAGCAACAACCAGACGCTCCGGAGACGGATTTGCCAAAAAAAAAAGAAGGCATGTTATCCAACGTTTCTCTGTTTTTTTTTTTCTGGCATTTAGATGGCAGCTCTAGTGCATAACTTCTCCAAAGGTATCTAGAAGAATTCCCTTCTCTGATACCCATTTCCCATATGGTCGTAGGGGGCATTATAATTTGGAATAAACCCTACAGTTCAAGAGCTCTTTGCCCTTTTAGCAGGTTGTGAACTGGCCTGTATAATTTACTGTATATTTGCAAACTTTGGACTGTATATTGTGCATAAAATGCTCCATTTTGGACTGAATATTGTGCATAAACTTCTGGCCCACGAATGAAGCCTGAAAACTTCTTTTACCTTTGAATGACCGAAGCTGGGACTCCACTGCGTGGGAATGTGAAAAGATTGATGCGTTGTTTTTGCTGATGCGTTGAAACATGGCTATCGTGCGGTGCTCCTCTTTGCTAGATAATGGTGCTTGATTGATGCGTTGTTTTTGCTGATGCGTTGAAACATGGCTATCGTGCGGTGCTCCTCTTTGCTAAGATAATGGTGCTTGATTGATGCGTTGAAACATGGCTATCGTGCGGTGTTTTTTTTATTTGAGATAGAGTGCTGAATTAATGTGTGTTGCTGTGGCTATATTAAAGCAGTGAGTTATATGTGCGCTAAAGCTGTGTGCTATATTGATCAGTATATATATATATATATATATATATATATATATATATATATATATATATATATGTGTGTGCGTTGTGGTATATTAACCAGTATATATATATTATGGTATTCATTTGAATGAGTTATGAACTGAGTTTGTAGATATGGAATATAGTGGATATATTATCCTCGGAGGGATTTGAAGAAACAGTACATAAAAGTGTTTGAAATTTTTTTTTGCCCTTTTGAGTACAATTTCACTATATATCAGCAGCATAAGTATTTTTTTACAGAATGCATTCAATCATCTCTATGGTAGGAATAGTTCTCACTGGCAAGGAGAACTATCCTGAATGGTCCCGGATGATAAAACACACCCTCATCTTCAATGAGTTGTGGAAGGGAGTGTGTGTCGGAGAAGGAGACAATGACCCAGTACAGCCTACATCAGACAAAGAGCTCGTCATTTGGGAAAACAAGAACAGCAAAGCCTATGCATTAATCGCAGCATCTGTAAATGAAGAAGTAAGTCGCCATATTTCATCATATTCAACTGCCTTTGAAGCTTTACAAAAGCTGAAAGAACTTTATGACTCACATTCTGCACTTGAAGTTGTTCAGCTCATGATTAAACTCTTCACTCTTGAACTGAAAAATAATGATCCTCTTGCTCTTGCATCTGAAGTAAAATCCATAATGCATGATACCAAATCCACTAAGTTTGAGCTGGATATCCCTCTTATTGATTTTCTCAAGGCACTGTATCCTACTTACTCCAATTATCTGAGCCTTTACAAGCAAATGGAAATCTTAAAGATATAACCTTTGACTCTCTTGTGAAAAAGTTTGCTGAAAGAGAGAAAGCCTTTGGAAAGAAGACAATCCTTGAATCTTCTGAAGAGACTGTGTGCCTTGCTCATAAAGAAAAGCATCCTTCTCAAGACTCTACAAGAGGAAGAGGTGGAAGAAGAGGAAGAGGAAGATATTTTAGAGGCAGGGGGGGCAGACATTCTCAAGGAGAAAAGGCAGATCTGCATTGCATTCGCTGCAAACGAAATGGATCACATGATGCTTCTACATGCAAGCTACCATGGGACAAAATTGAGCAGAAAAGAAACCAGCAGAAAGGTAAAACTGATGATACAGACAAAGGTAAAGCACCTGAATCCGCTCACTATATTGAGGCACAATGTAACATTGGAGTAAATGAAGATTTGTTTAATGCTTCACTTGCTTCTTCGAAAAATGATTGGTTGCTTGATTCAGGAGCAACCTGTCATATGACTCATAGGAAAGATTTTTTTGAAGATTTCACTGACAATGTTGATGGAGCAGTATACTTTGCAAATCAGTAAAAAATCAAGCCATCAGGGCTTGGCACAATCAGGCTTAAACTGCCTGGTCTTCCAGACTTTCTTCTGGATCATGTTCTATATCTCCCACAGCTCAAGAGAAACTTGCTATCCTTGGTCCACATCCGCCAGCAAGGTCACTCCATTCATATGTTTGATGGCAAGCTTGAGGTAAGAAAAGCATCTGACCACTCACTTGTCATGAGGGGAATAGAAGAAGAAAGGCTTCTCAAACTACAAGGAACCTCTGCTCATGCACAACATTTCTCATATATTTCTCATCATGAAGAAGGTACACTTCCATCAAGTTTATTATGGCATGCTAGATTTGGACATTTAAACTATGACAGTCTCCGCTTATTGAAGAAAAATGGTGTTGCTGGTTTGCCTACAATTCCTAGGAAACATAAGCAATGTGATGCTTGCATTCTAGGAAAGCATAGCAAACAGTATTTTCATGATTCACATTCAAGAGCACATAGGAAGCTTGAACTCATTCATTCAGATTTATGTGGTCCAATGCCTGTTCCTTCTGCAAATGGAAATAAATATATCATGACATTTATTGATGATTACACCAGAATGTGTTGGGTTTATTTATTGAAGAACAAATCTGATGCTTTTCAAACATTCAAGAATTTTCATAAATGGATTGAAAATGATGCACAATCTCATATTGGGTCTATTCGCACTGATAATGGAAAAGAATATACATCAAATGAATTTGAAAACTATCTCCGCCAACATGGGATCAAACATCAAACAACTGTGCCTTATAATCCCCAATAGAATGGTGTAGCTGAAAGAATGAATAGAACAATCTTGAATATGGTACGATCCATGCTTTTCTTCAAAAATGTAAAGATAATGTTTTGGGCTGATGATGTTCTATGTGCTGCATATATAAAGAATAGATGTCCATCTAATGCTATAAGAAACAAGACTCCTTATGAATTGTGGTATGGACATGTTCCTTCGGTAAAACATCTCAGGATCTTTGGTTCCACCTGTTATGCTTTGATACCAAAGGTACATAGAAACAAACTTGGTGCTAGAAGTCGTAAGTGTATCTTCCTGGGGTATTCAAACACCTCTAAAGCATACCGCCTCTATGATGAAGTAAATAAAAAGTTTGTTGTATCTAGAGATGCCATTTTTCTTGAATCATCCAAATCTGACAATGTTGTTGAGCGGAAACTTGATCGCTTGGATAGATTCGCAAAAACGAAATCATTTCAAGAATTTGTTAATCAGATTCCACATCTTGAAGGGGGGATTCTTATACTAGATCAACATGTGGAATCTTCTTCTGAAACACAATCTCCCCTACATGAAACTCCAACAACGGATGATGCTTTAAGTGATGTAATTGATAGAATTGGGAGACTCAATCTTGATTCAGTCCCAACTCAATCAACATAGCAGCCTGGACCATCTCAGAAAGGTCCCCCAAGGTGGCTAACAAAGACACTTGAAAGTGTTCATCCCGATGAAATTGGAAAAACAGGAACCAGAAATTCAAACCGACAAAATGGAGGTGATGTAGATGACTCTAATTCACCTGTTGATATGGATGTTACTTATGATTGTGAATTGAACTTGTCTACAGATTTTGAACCAACTTCCTTCAAAGAAGCTGCTTCTCATGATGAATGGAAAGAAGCGATGCAAAAGGAGTATGATGCTCTCATAAAGAATGGCACTTGGAAGCTGGTTGACCCTCCATTTGGAACCTAACCAATTGGCTGCAAGTGGGTCTACAAGAACAAGTACAAAGCTGATGGCTCACTTGACAAGCACAAAGCTAGGCTTGTGGCAAAAGGTTTTGCACAGAAGGAATGGGTCGATTATGAGGAAACTTTTGCCCCCACGGCAAAATGGGCCACCATCCGGACACTCTTTGCACTAGCAGCTCAGAACGGTTGGAAAGTCCATCAAATGGATGTAAAGACTGCATTCTTGAATGGAGATCTAAAATAGAATGTTTTTATGTCCCAGCCTGAAGGATTTGCTGTGAAAGGACATGAACAAAAAGTATGCAAACTTGTGAAGTCCTTGTATGGCCTCAAACAAGCACCACGAGCCTGGTATGAAAAACTAACTGAGCATCTTCTGAAACTCAACTTCAATCATTTTAATCTTGATGATGCAACTTTATTTGTCAAGAAAGTTGGCAAAACAGTTGTATATCTTGTGGTATATGTAGATGATCTTTTAATGACAGGGAACAATGAAAGCTATATTGCATCCATAAAGAAAGAATTAGGAAAAAGTTTTGAAATGACTGATTTGGGCTATGTTCATTACTATCTTGGCATTGAAGTAACCCAACATCCAAAATCCATATTTCTTTCTCAAAAGAAATACATTGGAGATTTGTTAAACAGATTTGGCATGACAGAGTGCAATCCTCTTTCTACTCCAATGGAACAAAACTTAAAGCTCACATCTATTGAAGGAAAGGAATTTGAGGATGCAACAAAGTATAGACAGCTTATAGGAAGTCTCATCTACCTCACTACTACCAGACCAGACATTTCATTTGTTGTTGGAATCCTCTCCAGGTTTATGCAAAAGCCTTGTGAGGGACATTGGTCTGCTGCAAAAAGAGTTCTAAGGTACTTGAAGGGAACTCAAGACCTTGGAATCAAGTATACACAGGTGGACGACTTCAACTTGATTGGATACTCTGATTCAGACTTCGATGGAGACAAAGAAACTGGAGTATCTACTTCAGGATATGCTATGAGTCTTGGATCAGGAGCTGTCTCTTGGAGATCACGCAAACAATCAGTTCCAGCAGATTCCACAACAGAAGCAGAATACGTGGCAGCAGCTGAAGCATCGAAAGAAATTGTGTGGCGCAGGAAAATTCTTGAAGATTTGCAGGTAAAACAAGTACAATCGACTCCACTCATGATTGACAACACCTCTGCAATAAAGTTGGCCAAGAACTCAAAGTTCCATGATCGTACAAAGCACATCAATACTAAATATCACCTGATCCGACATCATGTTGAGGCCAAAACAATCCATCTTCGTCATTGTTCCACAAATGAGCAAATTGCAGACATCTTCACCAAAGCGCTTGGAAGAGAAAAGCTTGAAAGATTCAGAACGATGCTTGGACTCACCAACATCCCTTCAGATTAAGGGGGGAATGTTGACACCTAATCCTCTGCGATTGGGTGAATGTGGAATGTGAATAGTCATCAAGAAGATGAACTGATCAGTCACATTCATGTATATAACAATAGCTACCTAATGAAATAAACACATCAGTTTTTCTGCCAAGTCTGGAGTTACTCCTGGCCTGACAGAAAGCTTGAATGTCTTGCAACTGGAGAGGAGTGCAGCTCTTCCAAGGTGCGGGTTTTGAGGGTGGAGGTTGGGGATAACACTACCTGGTCCTTATAACAAAGAACCTCATCCTTCCAAGAGTAATCCTCTAAGGAATTAGGATCTGCTCGTAATTTGTTAATGAGCTAGGATAGAGAGGGGTGGGAGAACCATTCATGACAGGTTGCTTCAATCCAATATGGTATGGGTTGAGAGAGGGATAATAGGGTGCATGCTTCTGCAAATTGGTGTGATAAGGCATCGACCACTACAATGGCACTCCCCTTCTTGTAAATTATCCCATAATCCCATCCCATCTTTTTTATGAGCCATTTATTTTGTTGTGGCGACGATAAACGTTACTCTAGGAAATATTTTAGGCTATGATGGTCAGTGCTAATTTGGAAACAACGCCCCAATAAGTATGGTCGCTAAGTGTCTATTGCATGTAATATGGCCATCATTTCCACTGCGTTGTTGATTGGTTAAAACCAATAGTCTACCTTCTTGCATTAATATTGCACTAATGCCCGTACCTAAAGCATCACATTCAATCACAAAAGGTTTTGTGAAGTCTAGTAAGGCCAATACTGGAGTATATCACATGGCATGTTTGAGAGCCAAGAATCCCTGTTGGGTTGCATCAGTCTGGAGAAATGATTTTTTCTTGATAAGATTAGTGAAACAAATTTGTGATAGTAGCCTGCGAGACCAAGAATCCCCTCAAACTCTTCAAGGTTTTTGGTTGGGGCCAATCTTGCATTACCTGAATCTTTTTTGGATCAACCCTCACTCCTTCACGGCCCATAATGTGTCCCAAATACTATACTTCTTCCATGTCAAAGGAACACTTGGATAATTTGACAAATAATTTGTGATCTTGGAGTAGTTGTAATACTTGTTCAACATGTTGAAGGTGTGTGTCCCATGTTATGTTGTAGATGAGAATGTCATCAAAAAAAGTGAGGACAAATTTTCTGAGATATGGTTTTAGAAGGTGATTCATGAGGCTCTGAAAAGTGGATGGGGAATTACAGAGACCAAATGGCATGACCAAGAATTCATAGTGGCCTTAATGAGTTCGAAAGGTTGTCTTAGGAATGTCAACTTACCTCATTCGTATTTGGTGATATCCCGAGTAGAGGTCTACCTTGGTAAAAAATTTAGCACCATGTAGTTCATCAAGCAGATCATCAACTACTAGAATAGGAAATTTGTCCTTGATAGTGAGCTTTTTAAGGGCCCTAAAGTCGAGACACATGTGTCATTCACTGTCTTTCTTTAAAATATTGACCACTGGAGATGAATAAGGGTTGGTGTTCGGACAAATAACACTGGCTTCAAGGATTTCTTTGATGATTTTTTCAATTTCATTCTTTTGTGCAAAAGGATATCGATAGGGGTAGAAATTTGGTGGTTGGGTACCCAGGAGCAAAGGGATGTTATGATCATGTTCACCCCTAGAGGGTGGGAGCTCCTTAGGTTTGTCAAAGACTCATTGGTGGCAATCCAATACCTATTTCATATCGGGATGAATGTTAGGAGGAGTGGATTCAATGGCATGGATGGCATTAAATTGTGCTACTATCCCATGATGGCCCTTTTTTAAAAGCTTCTCCATTCGATGTGAGTTGATGATAGTAGGAGCACCTGCCTAGAGTCCCCGCAATGTATGAGTGTGGCCATTTTGCTTAAAGCTCATATATAACTCCTGGAAGTCCATTGTGATAGGGACCAGTGTGCGGAGCCATTTAGCACCAAGGACAATGTCACAACCACCCATTTCAATGGAAAACATGTGGGTTTTGAGGTGATAACCCCCCATTTGAAGCTTAATATTTTAATAGCTTCCTTCACATTTCACAGTCCCCCCATTAGCGATAAGGACCTGGAAATTAGATAGTGCCTTGACAAAACAATGAATGAATTCTACTACTCTCTTATGGACAAAGTTATGTGTGTTGTCACTATCTATCAACACCATTATTGGTCGATGTTTAATAAAACCTTAGATTTTGAGACTCTGGGGAGAAGAAATGTCGGCCAGGGCATGGAGTGAGATAACTGGCTCATTTGGCGTAGTTGTAGTATTAGTGTTCAGGTTTGTTTGAGGTTTACCTTCTTCCTCCTCAAGCACTTTATTGAATGGAGCTTCATTGGCGGAGTTGTTTTCAGTAACATCGATTTGAAATAATTTTGGTTCCTTGCATTTATGTCTCGAAGAGTATTTGTCATCATAGTAGTAGCTGGGTCCTTATTTCCTTCTTTCGGCCATTTCTGTGGACGATACCTTTTAAACCTTAAGTGTTTGGGTGGGGACCATAACCGGGGTGGGATGTGTTGACCACTATAGTTTCTCCTGAAAAACAAATTGATCACTCCATGCCCGAGGATATGTCAGAGGCTTCATGTACCATTAGAGTTTTTTAACTCTAGCTTCTTCTTCTCATCTTCTTCTATGGTGTACTCAGATTCTGTAAGCCCTACGGGAATGATGTAAATTGATGCTAGTGTGATGAATTAAGTCATGTAACAAGCCTAGGTAACTTGGGACATTTTCATCAAGTGAGTTTACTCTGGAGGTTTTTTTTACTTGGTTAATTATTAGGTACTTTCAAACACTTGATAATTAATTGAGTTTTTTTCCTCCAAACATAACCCCAAAATCAGAGTGTGGCTTGATGGAAAGGCCTTGGTGAGTCCTAGTGTTTATATTCATTGTATATTATCATACTATATCACTCGTAAAATTTCGCAAAATTTGAATAGCTATAAGGGTCAATTTTTTAATTTTTAAAATTTTATGTTGAACGAAAATTTTAATAAATTCTAATTGTAAAATGTAATAAGTGATGTCTAGAGAAGTTGTATGGGGTATGTGTGCTCAAAATTACACCTCTCACCCTCAACTTTCTGCTACGACACTTTTGGGGGTAAAAAATAAGTTCTAGACCCTCAAAACCCATTTTTCTTAAGTTTAGTGGAAAATTTGGCAATAAATGAGCCCAACAATTAAATAAATGGAGAAAACTAAATATCCGTACATGCTCAAATGATGTGGAAATGAGGTGGAGATTCATCTAAAGGTCAAAGTTGAGTTACCAAGTGATGTGAACTACACACAAGCTGCAAATCAAGCAAATCGAATTTTTGTGGAGAAGACGACGAGTTTCAGTGACATATCCCACGATTTGTGGAAGTTAGCTCAAGTTTCAGGTGCAAGTATTGATTTTTGTTGGAGATTTGATATAATTCACTTGAGTGAGGTGGAGAGTGATCTCCTATCACTCCACTTCACTCTCCCACATGTCACTTCATCTCAATGAAGTTACTCCATCAAGGGATTGTGTGGGCCTCTCTATAGGAAATCGAATGGCCACTTAGGAAATTTGAATTGCATGTCTTTGCCTTGGGATTATCACCCATTTTCCTTGGGATTCTCACCATTTTGCTTTGGTATTAGCTCCCACACTCTTATTTAAGTGAGCTTTGGGATCTCATTATGTAATTCATGTTATGAGTTATTGGGCATGAGGAAGCTCTGTCAATTTGTATACTTGTTTTTGCTAATAAAACAAAGACTCTGGGGTATCATTGGTGGTGTTATCGTTTTATCATGAGGTGATCTCTTTCCAATTATTTTTATTGTGCTTCAATTTCTTATGCATTTGGATTGTATTAGCTTTTATTGTCATTCGTTGTGGATTTATATGTGCAAGTTATCTTGTATATATCTGTGATTTAGAGTAGTATTCTAGAGTGAGAAATTCTAATTGATTTTTGGAGGAATCTTTAGTTTCAGTCACCCATTGTATTGTTTTATTTTCTTTATGTGTGCTAATATTTCTTTCAAAATGTGTAGAAAATATTTTCTTGGCATTGTCTGAAGGATTCTTTTGAGCGTGGGAGAAGTCTCACATAGATCAACTCACTCCCGAACTCAAGATATGAAAGACTCATTTATCTTAACTTCAAGGGTTTCATCCAAAGAGAAGCAAAGTAAGGGGAGTTCTCTTTTCCCATATTCTACTTGAATCACTGATAATACAAATTTCATACTTCATTTTATCCAAATATGGAGTTTTTTAATGGTTATATGAGCTAATTAGAGCATTTTCCTATACTAGACAAGCATGGAGTTTCACTCCCATGACTTGGTTTAGTTTTGTATACTAGTTGTGTATTATTATTTATTTTGTTTGCATGCTCTCTCCACTAATTTCCTAATTTGTTTTGCAGCCCTTTGGGCAGCAACTCACGTTCACTTTGGCATCAAATTGGAGATATTTTTCTGGAAACTACTATTATTTTCTTTGCATGGTCCCTTGCATTTGTTGGGCAGCTTTGTAGCAAGGTCATGAGAACTTTTGAAGCCCATCCTTGGCTAGGTCATGGGCCTTAGGAGAGGTTTAACCTCTCTATTTTCAAGTTTTTTCCCAAGTTTGAAGTTTGTATGTAATTTTCAAATTTCAAAAAGGTTTTTTTAGGCCTCATTTGAGTTGAGTACAATAAACCTATAATTATTCTTCTGTATGTAGATGATCTTCTCCTGACAGGTGTAGAAGGTCGAATTGAAGAATGTAAGAAGAAAATGGCAGTAGAATTTGACATGAAGGATCTTGGGTTGATGCATTACTATTTGGGACTAGAAGTCTGGCAAGGACCGAATGAAATCTATTTGGGTCAAGGAAAGTATGTGATCGAGATTCTAAAGAAGTTCGACATGATGGACTGTAAACCTATGACCACTCCAATGATCACAAACTTGAAGAGACTAAGGAGTTCTTAATCAAGCCCTGTGGATCCTTCCAGGTATAGACAACTTGTTGGCTCATTGATGTACTTGGTGAATACTCAACCAGACATATGTTTTGCAGTAAATGTACTCAATCAATTCCAAGTGCAGCTGAAGCATGATCATTGGATAGCAACAAAAAATATTCTGAGATATATGCAAGAAATCATCAACTACTATCTGAAATATGATAGAAGGAATGATGTCCAATTGATTGGTTATATAGATTCTGACTGGGGAGGCAATAAACAAGATGGAAGAAGCACTATGGGAGGATGTTTCACCTTAGGATCCTCCATGGTCTCATGGATGAGAAGAAAGCAAGACACCGTTGTTTTGAGTAGTGTTGAGGTTGAATATGTTGCAGCATGTGAAGTAAGTAGAGAACCAATATGGTTAAGGAAGATGTTATCCGAATTTTTTGAAGGACCGATGAATCCTACAGTGATACTTTATGATAACACTAGTGGTATTGGTTTGTCTGAGGATCCAGTGTTCCATGGAAAGAAAAAGCACATCAACAACAAGTATCACTATATTTGATAGCTAGTACAAAATGGTGTGTTACATCTACAGTATATCTCCATTGATGAGCAGGTAGCTGACATATTGACGAAATCACTTCTGAACAAGAAGCTTGTATACTTAAGGGAAAAGCTTGGTTTGGTGGATTTGTCCTCCCTAATTGAGAGGGAGAGATAAACACTACATTCTTGTCTTCACTTGGGAAGAAAGAATGGAGGATTTGGTAACCATCTGGCATTCAATACTCTTTGAGAATGTGGCAGGGCATTCAAGACAAGAGTAGTCGTGGACTAATATTCTTTAAGGGTTAGCTACCCAATATAAGAATAGTCCAATGGGAGGTCATACTCTGTGAACACTCGGGTGGGGCATGTACCTTGGGAAAAAATGATGATGGTGTCTATACATCATTGGTCTCGCTAGAATTGTGCTCGTATCTTGTGGAGAGATAGAGTTGTTAGTTAAGGCCTTGCTATGTGACAATGTTGGTTAATATGATGCTAGACATATGGGTTACCAATCAGACTCTTCTTATGAGATCTCTTCAAATTGAGAATTACCATGTACCTTGTATGAATACCTCCCTAGTTAAGAGGGAGTGTTGAAAAATGTGTAACTAAGTTCGGTCTTCATAAGTATGAAATGTATTCTTGTAAATATAAAATATAAAATAAATTACTATTATTATTATTGGAGCATGGGTTTCATGCTCAAGTTCGTTTATTTTATAGGTCAAACACCCATTGAGTGCTTTTAGGGTTTGTCCTAGGTAGAAGAGTAATTGTCATATATTGAAGACACTATGGGCAAATTGTAAATTGTAAAGAAAAGAATATTTTGTCTTTAAAGTGTTGAAATACCTCCAAGATCAATTCAGCCTAATGAGTTGTCAAGTCACCCTACATGAAGAGCCACATCCAACCTTGAAGAAGCCTATATATAAGAGGAACTCGTCCTCCATTTGGATCACTCACTCTCATCTCTTATGCGAAGAAACAAAAGAAGAAGAAGTCGAAGAAGGAAGTGCAAATAAGTGGAAGTCGAAGAAGTCGAAGTGTTTCTGGGTGTATTCTATTCTTCTAGGAAGATCGAAGTTAGGGTTTATGCGCTAATATCTTTGGTGGTCCGATTTTGGAAGAAGAAGAGAAGGGAAGACAAGCGAAGGTATCTTAGGGCATCTTACTAGCCCTAGGACTCATGTCAAGGTAAGCAAAGTCAAGGGGAAGGCTATTAGAGGGAGATCAAAGTCTCTTAGAGGAGCAGCAACAGTTGCTGGGGAGTAGAATTTCGAATCTACTGGGAGGTCGAAGAGATTGCAACAGGAGGTCATGGTAGACTTGATCTTGGAGGGTATTTGTCTAAATCTAGGTCATGGTATTCATCAATTGAAAGATTTGAAAGATAAAGAAGAGATTTACGGGTTTTCCCCTCCAGAGGAGGGGTTTTGACCCTGACTTGCAGCCTATATACTGTGTCAATGTTCTTATTGTTTTGGTAGTTGTTTGATGTATTGCACATTGGAATAATAAAGAACAAAGATAATAAGTAAAAGATAACACAAGTAGTTATCAAGTTAAGGGAATTAACATATTCATTGCCCTATTGAATTCTCAACAGTCCCTCCAAAACTTACATTAGATAATTGTTTCAAATCAGTCGAAAGAAAGGCTCTTAACATATTCATTGCCCTATTGAATTCTCAATAGTCCCTCCAAAACTTACATTAGATAATTGTTTCATATCAGTCGAAAGAAAGGCTACATCTAGATAGAATTTAATTTTAAAATTTACCAAGATAACTGCATCTCACACTAGATAGATTTGCATATCATTTTAACTTATTAACTTTAGAGCATTTCAATTTTTTTTGCAATTTTTTTTTATATTTTATTTCATGTACTTGCTATAATGAATGATATCATGTCTCATTGATGAAATTTCCTATGGTTGTTGATTACTCACTTTAGCAAGTGCATATCTACTTATATTTTGCAAGTAATACTTTCCATCCATTGAATTTCATTTGCAAGTTATTTTCCTTCGAATTGCTATTGCATGTGCTTATGATCATGAATGTTATTGTCTTTATTTGAGCAACTCCTTATAAGTGCAATTTGTATCTTTCAAGTGATATTCTATATATATATTTTATATAACATTTCTTCATTCTGCAAGATTACTTATCATCATCTTTTGAGTTTCCATCTTGATCAAGTATTTGTCATTTATCTTGCGCAACTATTTCTTTAGAGCACTGGGATATGTTCTCTACCTTCAAGTGAATATTTGACTATTTCTCATGTACGTTTATTTACTTGCTTATGTATTTGGAATCAAGTTATCTTTGACAAACCTTCCCTTCACCGTAGTCTCCAAGAAAATTTACATTTCATTAATTAACCTTCATCTAGGGACCAACCCCCTTAGCTTAACTAGGAGAGATCTTTAACGGAGAGACTTCGGAATACGTGACAGCACCATCCCTTAGTTTCCACCAAGTCACACCTTGTGGGGTTGAGGATTTTTCCCACACTAACTTAGATGTGCAAGCGAGGTGGCAACAAGACGTGCTCGTGCAATGAAATTTGGATGATTGGATTGGGAATTTAAAGTGACTTCTACCTCTAAGGCCTTGTTGCATACTTCCAACCAAGTAGTTGGGTGATGCATTTAGGCATGGGCTTGGATGGCTTCCTTTAGACCACTAATGAAACATTCCAAGTAAAATGCATATCCTAATCCCTCATTTCTGGATGGCCAATTGTTCAAATGCTGCAATGTAGTCCAATACTTTAACCATTTGTTTGAGCTTAGTGAGACAACCCAGAAAGTGAGATTCTTGATCAAAGCGGTCACAAAAGGATTTTGAGAACATGTTTCAAGTTGGCCTTCCTAGATATCATTTCAGAAGCCACCACTTCCATCGCTCTTGGTCCAAGTAAAGAGATCCCACATGTAGTTTAGTGTCATCACCTCAGATATTATTAAGGTGGAAATATTGTTTCATTTGCACCACCCATACTGTCGGATTAGAGCCATCAAATTTGTACATGTCCAGCTTGGGTGTTCAATGGATCGAATATTGGTGACCTCCATGGAAATGAATTTGATGGTTAGATTCTCCTTCTACGTGTGCATTAACATTGTGTTCTTCCCTCATGGTTTTGTGAGACATCCTCGGGGCTTCCAATACTTTTGTGGTTCTATCATTAAAGAATTCCTGGAAGTGATTGATTTTTTTCCCGAGGGCTTTGACTCTCTCCGTTGCCATAACTTGAGACCTAGTACCTTGCATACACTAGCCCCAATCAAATTTTGAACTTAACTATGAGTAGGATGGTTGGAAAGAGGGAAAGCTCAAGAGTCTAGTGGAGTGGCTTCCAGTTTTTTCAGTCCTGAACGCAGTCTGCGTCAAGGTTGTCCGCTCTCTCCCCTTTTGCTTTTGCTAGCTGCAGAGGGCATCAGCCTTATGATTCACGATGCTAAAAGACAAGGGACTCTCAAAGGCATTGAAGCAGCTGAAAATCTTTGGGTTACCCATCTCCTATTCGTGGACGACATAATTCTGTTCAGTAATGGTAGCCTGGAGGATTGTAAGATGCTCAAAAGGATCATGGACCTTTTCCTGAAGGCGACTGGACTTTGTATAAATGAGAAAAAATCCTCTCTCACGTGTACAGGTTTGTCCAGAGAAATGGTGCACAGCGTGAAGATGGTCTTAAACTTTGACGTAAAAGCGTTGGAGGATACCTTCAAATATTTGGGCTTTCTCCTCAAACCGGACAACTACAGGAACAAAGATTGGACCTGGATTCTTGCTAAAACCGAATCCAAGCTGAAACATTGGAGTTTCAGATGGCTTTCCAGGGCAGGAAGGCTTGTGTTAATAAAATCTGTGCTTATGGCTATTCCAGTCTATTGGGCTAGTTTGACTTGGGTTCCCAAAGGATTCCTATCCCAAATTGATAAACTTTGCAGCAGGTTTCTGTGGGCAGGGTCCAAGACAGAAAAGGTCACCCCGTGGATCGCCTGGGAAAAAGTGGCTCGTCCTAAAGAGTGGGGAGGTTGGGGGATCAAAAATCTTCAATGCTTCTCCCAATCTCTAGCAGCCAAACTCGCTTGGAGGCTTATTTCTTTTGACAATTTGTGGACTACTGTTACAAAGAGAAAATACATTGACCCTCTATCAACGATAGATTGGATTAGATTGCCATCAAAGTCCTGCAAACACTCATCGGTGGTTTGGAAAGTAGTGGTTGCATCTGTCAATACTATTGAAAAGGGATTGGCTTGGAGCGTGGGGGATGGCACTCAAATAAGGCTGGGTAGAGACCCCTGGATTGGCTGTTCATAGCGGTTTTCACTATCTCAGGGGTTGGTTGCGGTGTTAAAAGAGAAGGTTCGATTCAAATTAAACCAGGGGGTCGATCCCTAGACTTCTTCCATATGGAGCCAAGGGTGGATGCAAGGAATAAATCTACAGCTAGATGAAGAACGGTTGGAGGAATGGGATTCGTACAGGAAAGACCTCCTTAATTCTTCAGTCAGGCTCTCAGACGCTCCAGATGAACTTCGGTGGGTCTTTGCTCAGAATGGCATCTACTCTCCAAAGATGGGGTACAAATGGATGATGACCCAGAAAGGGTGGGAAAATCCGGCTTGGTGGGCAAAACCTTTATGGAAGTTAAAAGGTCCAGTGAAAACCAAACTTTTCTTTTGGTGTGTCCTACATCAAAAAGTCCCTACCTGGGATTTTCTTCAAAGATGGGGTAGGATTGGCCCAGGATGGTGTCCTCTTTGCAAAGATAGTATCGAATCAGTTCATCACCTGTTCCTATTCTGCCCTTTCAATTCTAGTCTTTGGGCTGAAACGTTAAGGTTACTCAAGATCCCTTATAGGTGGGAAGGGCAAGGGATTTTGGAAGCTTGGTAGAAGTGGTGGAAAGAAGCTTCAAATGACAAAGAGAGATCCATCCCGCTCCTCATCACTTGGGGGACATGGCTGGCTAGGAACCAAGTCATCTTCAAGGACTCCGTCTTCCCGATTGAAAAATTGGTTGCTGAAGGAGCTGCTATATTCGATAGTATCCCTGTTTCGCAGACTACTCCTTCTCCCAGGTTGGTTCGGCAAGAAACTATAAGATCTTCAATCATGTGGGCTTATTATGATGGAGCCTCAGACATAAATGGTCATTGTGGGGCTGGTTTAATAATTCATCTTTCAAAGGAAAAGACTATTAAGGCTTCGGTCGGCCTTGGCCAAGGATCTAATAATTTTGCTAAATTAAAATCCCTCCACCTTCTTCTTTGTTGGCTTGTCGTGAGGAATGTGCAAGAAGTTCAGATTTTCGGGGACTCTTTGAACATTGTGCGATGGTTCAATGGGACGCAATTATGCAGCAATTTCATCCTGCTTCCCTTGCTTAGAGAAGCTACTCGACTTAAAAATCTTTTCACGGAGATCTCCCTTAGTCACATCTACAGGGAAAGAAATTCTGAAGTTGATCGTCTCTCCTAAGAAGGTGTTGATCAAATCATGGGGTCGTGGACTGTTTTGGAAGAAGAGAATGGGGTGGTTCGACCTCTCCAACAACCCACTTTCGCTTAGTTATCTTTTATCATAATCTATTTCATGTGCTCTATAAATATTTGTCTTGCTTCATTTGTTTTTTCTTTTCCGTTTCGCTGCTTCTCCTCAAGCCTCTCGAGTTGCTTTCCTTGTAAAAGGAGGCTCGATTCGACCTGATCTCCATTTCACTCTCCTATTTCTCTAGAATCCTGATCGTGTCTATGTAGGATTCTCTCTTGGAAGATGTATGCTCCTCTTTTGTGCGGGATATCTGTCTCTGCACAAACTTTTATTTCGCCTGTCTGCCTTCCTTTTGGCTCAAGGGGAGTGTGTTTTTTTCTTAGACGGGCTTTCTGCCTCACCTCTGCTGGTTTTTTCGGTGCGTGACTTTCCCATTTTGAATTCTTACTTGTCACTCATATGGGATTATCGCGCTGGCTCATTGCCTTCTAGGTGACCATGTTTGCGTTGGTTTCTTTCTCAACCAGCCAAGACTTCTTTCTTTTCCCTGTCTCATGGCAAAGAATGAGTCCTTCTGCAATGCCTCGCATATGCTTTGTAACTAACTATTATTTTTAATAGATGGTTTGATTTTTTCTGTGGAAAAAAAAAGTATGGTTGGAAAGAGGGAAAGCTCAAGAGTTTAGTGATGTGGGTCACTTGAAGTCGCGTCGGAAAAAATTTGGGGCCGCATGAAAATTGGGGGGCTTACAGGTGAATGGTTCCACTGCAAGCTTATCATCCTGAATCTTATGGGCTAGGTCTCTTGCAAGCATCTCGTGATGGCCCTAGACTACTCTGAAAGGATTTTTACTCCCAGCTAATCAACATTGCAATGGTCGAAATCCAAAATTCTTGATACTACGAAAATCAAGGTTGGACTATAGTAGCAGAAACCGCAAAGTCTCGACACAACAAAATGTTTTGCGACATTCTGATCTGGACTATAGTAGCCAAAACTCTCACTATACAAAGAGTCTGATCTACACCGTGAAACCCCAACTATTAAATTTGATCTATATAGTGACAGTGGAACCCTAATTGTGGGATCTGATCTTGACGAAAATGTAGGGGGTGATCTTCATATAGCTGAGGGAACTATGGTCACAAAGGAGTGTCAGGTGCTACAGATCGAAATATACGTAGGGGTCCAGTAGTGGTACTCGACCTAATATTTCAGAGCACCAACTAAGGAGTATCGATCGTACCCTTAGTCGTACTACCTGACTACCCTTCTATACGTGTGAGTAATCTCCCTGAATCTTGTTCTTAGTGTACTGTAGCAGCAAGACAGTCGACGACTTGTTTAACGTTAGGTTTCAGGTTACCCTAACGGGGGCTTCTGATTTACCTACATGGAAGTGCAGTCTATGCGCAATTTTGTCTAATGTGCTACTACTTGAAGGGGTACTCACAGGGGTTACAAGGGAGTCCAACAAGTGTGACCACCTCTTGTAGTTCCTGCTTGCATGCCTCCCCAAATCCGTAGGTTTGTGCGGTCAACAACAGATCTCGTGGTTTAAAGACTTTGGAACACATCTCTAACCTAAAAAAAATATGCCAAAATTGGAGGTACAGTTGGCCCTGGAAAGTGCTATGATACCACTTGTTATGCACTTGACCTGCGAGAATAAAATAATGCCAAAAATACAAAACAATATTTCCAGAAACACAGAAATATCACATGAATTGAGACAAGCTATAAAGATATTTTAGAAGCAGAATAAAATGTTCACTTGTCTCTTCGAGGGGGAAACCTCCGACAAAGAAGAGCTCAATTACAATAAAACTCAATGCTTCTTCCCTTGCTGTCTAAGACTATTTATAGCTTTATGATATCCAAAATCCCAACTATTAGTGGTCCCTTGCATAATGCAGGTTAACCACTTTATTTATTAACTATGGCATGTTTATAACTAATTGTAATCCATTTTCTATAATGCGGGTCAACCACTTACAATTATTATTAATGCAGATAATCGTTTATAGGTTTTATTGAATCAACTAACTAACTATGACTCTAACGAGGCTCCTTGGGATTATTACATAAATAAATGGGTTAGGGTTGGACCCTAACGTGAGAATTCTCTAGAAACTCACATGGATTGACTTAGAAATGATCCCAAACATCGATAAGGACTTAATTGTGGTCATTGATGGTCTAACTAGAGATAATAAGAGGAGTTCAATGGGGTTAGAGAAGAACACACTTGAGGTCAAGTTCCTTGGCAGAGATTAAGCTTCCTAGTTATAGTGATTAAGCAAAGGAGAGTTCGAGCCAGAGAAGGGATGTGGAGAGAGTGAGGGGCAGAGACAGTGAGTCTGGAGGAGGATTTTCTGATCTAGAGAGGCAACATCAAGTGACAGAGGTATTCCATAGCAAAAGTTGTAGGAGGACTGCGCAAATACTTCAATGAACAGTTTGATTTAGCTAAGAGGGAGATCGATTCAGCTTCCAGAGGCCAGGAAAGTCTTGTTGAGGTCCAGACAGTCACTTCCAGCAACAGAGACAGGAAAGACAACGTAATCAGAGAGGGCTTCCAGCCACACGTGTGAGGGTTTGCGTAAAAGCAGCATAGAAGGGCATGTGAAAGGGTTAGATGACCAATTTCCAGAGGGAACCAAGTGTCAGGATTTCTTGTGGAGAGACATAAATTTTCTCTCTAATTATTTTTGTCATATATTTCTTGATTGGATAGCCAGTTGGGCATCCATAAATTGCACTCATAATTTCACAGGTGCATAATAATAAAACCCTCATCTACTACGTTGGTTTTCCCACATTAGGTTTTTCCGGGGAAAATTGTCCAAAAATAACTTTGTCAATTTTATGAGTGTGTGCATCTATATTTCTGAGTTCTTGTTTATTTTCTGCATGATTTTATTTGTGAAGAAATTGTAGTGTGATTAATTCGATATTTTGTTGTAACAAAATAAACTACATAACTTATTCGGTTAAAATAATTAATCCATTTGTTGCATTTTAAGTGAATTTTCACATGGTATCAGAACAAGTTTGAACAAACAGGAAGCTCAGAGGCAAAAGGAGGAAATCATTCAATTTAGAGGGAATATGGCAGCTCGATTTCTAGGTTTTCCTAAGGCCTAGGCAGACAGTGCGAATTGCTGGACAGAGGGTCAAATTTCCAGTTGCAGAGTGCAAGAAGAGTCGATTTGTCCGGTAAGTGATTCCAATAGGAAGAAGTGAAGATATCAGTCTTTTCGCAGGGCATATTCTTGATCTGGGCACAGTTAATTTGCAACAATGATTGTACTAGCAGATTAGTGTCGGGTGGAAGAGAAATTGCACACACTAAGGGATTTTCTCAGATGGTTTCCACATCCAAGTCATTGAAGGAAATATGAATTTTCTGGTTGTCGGTAGCAAAAGAAGTAGGAAGATTTGTGCATTCTGAGAGGGAGTGCAAGTAGCAATGCTAGTATCCGAGCAGGAAGGACGAGATTCCTGTTTATATCTCAGCTATGAGTTTTGCATAAGATGGGCTCAACATGGCCTAGAGATCAAGACAAATTGGATGGTGCATCCTACATTATTTTAAGGCTAGGATTTCTTTTATCCTGGATGATTTTGGTATGAAAATGTATGCAGAACGAGTTATAGTCGTACCTACAGATATGCAGCAGCTAGACAACTATAATAAAGAGATGTTCAACGTGAAGTGGTTGATCCTTGATGGAGCTCGAGATCATATAGTCTCACACTTAGCGGCCAAGAATACGACCAAAGAAATGTGGGTTGCTCTCGCAACACTATACCAAAATCCTTCTGAGAATTAGAAGATATTCTTGAACGAGAAGTTGAGGACCACTAGGATGCAGAAAGGAAAAGGAGTTGCCCCTACCTCACCAGAATTTAGGATATTTGGAATGAGTTGTCCAAAGTACGAGAGGCGCCACAAGAATTTGAACTGGTGCATGTAGCTATCAACGGTTCCACCAATGAGTGGGCTACTTTTGTCTAAGGTATCACTGAACGAGATACAACAATGTAAACTATCAAATGGGAACTATAAACTCAAAACAAGATTTCTAGCCAAAAAACCCCAAGAAACATGAAAAACAACCCAAAAACGAAAAAAGGTAAATTTTCAACATTTTTTAAAAATAGCATTAAAACCCAATTTTTTTTGTGCAAAAAATATGAAAAAATCACACTGAAAATGAGAAGTGTTGAAACTAGAATAACAATTTTTTTTATTTTTTTTATTTTATTCTTTTTTCTTCTTCCGGGGTACAATTTCAACATTTTTAGCAATGCCATTAAAGATAAAATAATGGGACCCGAAAAACTTTAAAATTCCAACAATTTTCATCCATGTCATTAAAGATAAAATATCATGACTCTAAAAACCCTAAAATTCTAATTGTTTTCAACCATAGCGTTAAAGATAAAATATCGTAACTCAAAAAAACCTTAAAATTTTGACAATTTTTCAACCATGGAACTAAAAAACCATAAGTTTTCAACATATTTCAATCATGACATTATGAACAAATTATATGACTACAAAACCTATAAAAATGAACACCTAAATGGAAGAGTCATTATTCCAAGAGTAATTTTTATTTTAAAGACTAAAAGCACAACCCTTTTCAAATCTTAGCCGAAGACAACTTATCACATTGCAACAAAAACATAAAAACAACCATCAAAATGAAGTATCCCCTTTTAATGAGGCATTAAAATTGCAACATATTTTTTAACTATGGTATATCAAATGATAAGAATAAATAATGGCATTGTATAATTAAAAAATTCAACATTAATTTAATTTTTTTTTTTTTACTTTTAATCAAAATATTAATACTTGTAGATTGAATGAAACATAAATTATTTCTCTAAGTTATTTTTGCATTATGGATATTCTAAACAAATGAATTCATCATAGTTAAAACATATAATCCTACAAAAATAGAAATGGATCATAACTTCATGTAAAATCATATGGAAGTTAAAATATTTATTTCAATTTATCATGGAAACATCATTTACATAAATTGTCTTACACAATCATTTAAAATCACTCATATGTTATGGCACACCATTAGAAATACAACATATTCAAATGAATCATTGGATGCAGATGAAGATGACCCATATTCTTCACTTTCATCAACTAGTGCTCCATCTAAGTCAACATGCATGCCCACCATTTCAGGTTTCAAAAGTCTTCTAGATCTATCACTGGGTTCAGTAGACTCTCATCTTAACATTGTTTCTTCTGGTAGCAACCTCTTCAAAATATTTATGGTCTTGAAGTGAAGAGTTCCTCTCTTTGTTAAATTAAAGTCATAAACAAGTATGTAAACATCTTCCAATTTTAAGAGGTCTATGCAGTGATGATTTATATTTGAACCTTTTTTTTTCTCTTTCTACCAATTTTTTTATCAACTATTATCTCTAGCTTGTACACATCATTTAATGGGTGTGTATTTGTGGCATACCAATGTACTTCAACACCTACAACATCTTCAATTTCTTTAATGACCTTTATAACCTTGGCAACCTAAAATGGATAGCCATGTGGATCTCCATTTGCTAACATTGTGATCATGCAACCCTCTTTAACATCATGTATGGAACCCTGTAAAGGTCTTCCATGGCTTCAAGTTGTGCACGATATCTTCTAGAACCAATATACATTTCTATTTCCTTTACCTGTGAAGAATTAATAATACCTTGAGATTGTTTTTGTTCAACAATGTTTCTTTCCTCATGTTCATTTGACACATTTTGTGACCAAATAAATGGAGTCTTCAAAAGTATATCTTCATTTCTTGATCTTGAAATGATATCACTTTGATTATTTAAAAAATACTCCCACCAAACAGAATCGGCAACATCAAAGTACTCATGTATATCTAATATATTTATTAATTTCTTCCAAACATTCAGAATAATTTATATCTCTCTTATACCTGCGTGAATTATGGATTTTAACAATTGATTGTAATAACAATATATTTGATGAAAATATTGGATGATTTGGAATGAACTTTAAAAATTTCAAACCTGATGAAAAGCCCCATTTTGCAGTGGTTGAGTACTTATTTCCCCATATAAGTTTTTTCTCAGCGAATTTTTTGATACAAATTTGATGTTGAAAGCTAATGTCATTAAGTTGTTCAATGCATTTCTCCTCATCATGTGATCCCAGAATAAACCTTTGCGTGTCAATAGTTTCTTCCAACACATGAAAAATAGGCTATGGAATGTATGCTTTCTTAATGCATTCAATTAATGATTGTTTGTCAATTTAATTGTCTTAAATTGCTAACATAAATTATCGACCATAGTTGGTAAACTTGTGAAGTGCAAGTACATTATATATGCTAGAAGCCTTATTGAGTTATTTAAAATGATGATTTTGTTTGTTTAAAGGATTTTCTTTATTTTTATGTTCCTAATGAAATTGAAGATTTACAATTAAATTCCTACAATCAACTCTCAAAAGAAAATTAAAACAAACTATCATGATCTTATTTATCTGAGTAACGTTAGTTTCAAAAGAACTACTATGCAAGGTAATGGAAAAGAAAAATTGCTTTGTAAATTCTACATATAAGTGTTTTCCCATCGAATTTTTTGATACAAATTTGATGTTGAAAGCTAATGTCATTAAGTTGTTCAATGCATTTCTCCTCATCATGTGATCCCAGAATAAACCTTCGCGTGTCAATAGTTTCTTCCAACACATGAAAAATAGGCTATGGAATGTATGATTTCTTAATGCATTCAATTAATGATTGTTTGTCAATTTAATTGTCTTAAATTGCTAACATAAATTATCGACCATAGTTGGTAAACTTGTGAAGTGCAAGTACATTATATATGCTAGAAGCCTTTTTGAGTTATTTAAAATGATGATTTTGTTTGTTTAAAGGATTTTCTTTATTTTTATGTTCCTAATGAAATTGAAGATTTACAATTAAATTCCTACAATCAACTCTCAAAAGAAAATTAAAACAAACTATCATGATCTTATTTATCTAAGTAACGTTAGTTTCAAAAGAACTACTGTGCAAGGTAATGGAAAAGAAAAACTACTTTGTAAATTCTACGAAAACTTCTTTAAGATAAATTGTATTTTTGAAAAGAAACTAAAAAGAAATTTATTCTTAAATCTGTTAATAAACTACTTATGTTCTAGAAAGACAATTATTTATGTTCTAAAAGAGAATCACTTATATTCGATAAGGAAATTATAAAGCATCCAATGTTAAGATCTCTACATTGTAATTAACAATTCAAATTTGAAATGATAAAGCAAAAACAAAAGGAATGCAATCTGACAGATGTACTTGCTATGAAAACAAGAAGATTATATACATGGTTCTATTTTAGAAAGCATATAAATTATTGAAATTGGTAGACAACAAAATAAACATTGTAAATAAATTACTATAAAGGAATTGAATCTATGATAATGAAACTCTGGAAATAAAGAAAATGAAATGACTGAGCTAAATGTAAAAGATTGAACCTCAACTGTCTGCAAGGGCCCTCCACAAAACAACAAGTTTTAGAACTTCAATTCAACAGCTAACTGCGCATGAGGTTGACAAAAATGCTTCTTCAATTAAAGAGAACATAGTTATAAAACTTCAAACATTCATTCAAAGATTACATATGCACCTTCTTCTTTTTTATTCTTTCTGTTTACAGAGTATATATATATATATATATATATATATATATATATATATATATATATATATATATATAGAGAATTCATGCTCAACAGGTTGAGACTTGTATGCCTTATAAAACATAAAATTATACTAGTTTGAATTCTAATCTATAACGGAGTAATAACATTTCTCCATGATTTTCTATTTGGAAAGCAAATCGGAGAGTCGTGATTTATCCGAACTCAAGCTGCTCCGCTTATCCACGTATTGACCTACTTCTTTGACTGCACCACTGGGCGATTTCCTTGATGATTTGGCTCGGGCGAATAGGAGGAGATCAATCCCCATCTGCCCATGTGCTTATTTTCTTAGTTGGCGTACTAGAATCCGGCAAACCATGGAGATAGTTGTGGAATCATGAAACAGCTGTAGAATCATATTAATTATGTAGCTTATTTCAATCTTTTAACTTAATAATAAGGCACATTAATAAATATGAAAAATAAGACATCTGAGTACCTTACCATGTGAAAATATATAGTTTATTGTTTATTTGAGTTGATAACAATGATGAAAAGAGGAAAAATGGATGAAAAGAGTGTCAAAAACAAAACAGTCGTGAGACTCTACATTCCCCCATGCTGAGGTTTTTGCATGTCCTCATTCAAAATACAAAATTGATGCCTCCTATTTAATTAATGCATTTGTTTTGAGACCTCTGCATTAGGATCAATTCCCTTCATGTCAATTTATTCCCATGCATAAGCAGATGAATGTTCTTGTAACATCTTGATTAATTCTTTCTTTCGAAATTCTTCCAAATTGTTGTTGATATTCAAAGGTTTTCCTTGAAATATTTCAATTGTAGAATTGCCAAAATTTTCAATAGAATGCAAGGATAGTTGACGAGATGATAAATATTCAATATTGCATTGTTCTTGAAAATTATGACTAGATTCACAATATGTTGAAGATTCATTATTCTCTATTAAATTTAAAATTTGATCTTCTTCATCTATTTGTGAAGTAGCAAATATTGGTCTTATATCAAAGTCATCATCTATCTATTCTTCATTCTCAACCTATACTGTTGTTTTTGCTGGCGGATACAGTGTGAATTTCTTTGTTGTACGAGATCTACAACTTATAAAAGCATCGGTTGTAGCTAGCCATGGTCTTCCTAGAATCAATGGATGTCCTCCTAAGTTATTCTTGGGTGTTAAAATCATAAAATCAACAAGGTATTCCCAAGAATCTAAGGATACATATATGTCTTCTAATACACCGTTAGGTTTGATTACAGATCTATCTACCAATTGTAATATTGTAGGTGTATATTGAAGATTAGAAAGTTTTAATTGATTCATAGTTTTTTTACTCATGATATTTATGGTTGCTCCTAGATCAATCAATGTATTTGGGATCTCCACACCATTGATGTTTGTTTTCACAATGGGACTTCCTGGATCAAGATATTTCTGAATTGTTGTTTTACCCATCATGATATCTGCAATTTTTCCAACTAGTTGGATTCTTTTGATTTCTTTTCTTTTTCTTCCAGGTCTTTTTATTCTCAAGTCCCTAATTTTTTTTGCAAAAATTGGTATTTCCTTAATGGCTTGAAGCTAAGGAATATTTATGCAAACATTATTCAGTTCATCTAACATGTCATAATCAAGCAATAAAATTTGTTTTTCTACACCTTCATCAATTTTTAATCTTTCTAGGAAAGGTGGTTTTGAAACAGATACTAAAGGTTGTTTCATAATAGGAGTTGAATTATTTGAATGTGTTGGAGTAACTTGTTTTTTATTTTTTTCTTTTTCAATAAGAGACTTTTCTTCTTCAGAGACCTTTTCTTTTCTCACTTTCTTGAATAACAATTGATGGGAACTTCTTTTCTAATATTCTACCAAATCTAAGTTGAACATTTTTTAGATCAAGTGGAGTTATCATGTAGGTTTGAAAATATTATCCTTCCATATTGTAAACATGTTGTGAATTTTTATTATTATTTGGATTTGGGAGTGGTTGGGAAAGTAATTGGTTTGGCCTTTAAGGAAATGGTAATGAAAGTTGTGGATTCAAATTGTGAAGTTAAGTTTGTTGAACAGGTTGAGGATAATATTGTGGAGGAAAAGTAGGATATGATTGTTGAAATTGTGGAAATTGAGGATATTGAGGGTATTTTCCATAAGGATTTTCCCATCCTTGTGACGAAGGTTGTGGCCAAGATTGCCAAGGCATAGGAGTAGTCCAATTAATTTTTGAAGATTGTGCAAATGGTTGAGTATTAAAACCTTGAGCTATATTTCGCTGTGGATTATGCCAAGGTCTTTTAGCAATAAAACATAGATGATCTACTTGATTTGGTGCTCCTTCTTCCTCATAGACAACTTTAAGACATGGTATTGAGGGACATTCTTTTGTATCATGATTTCCCACAGAAATAACACAAGTTTCTACATTTTTAAAATCAAGAGGACATTTTCTCAAGACATGTTTCTTTCCGCACTTAGGGAAAAAAAGGACAATGCAACATTTTCAATTTTTTTCTTGTTTTGTATTTTAAGGGTGTCAATTTGTTTACTAAGACTCCCTAAAATATATTTTTTAAAATTATCAAGAAAATTTCCTAATTCTACTCTACTTATTGTCCTAGCTGCAAATTTATTAATCCTTGATAAAAGAGGATCTCTTGGATTTTTTTTTATGATTCCTGCTTTGCTTCTTGAAATGTGTATGAACAACTCACAAATTTCTCCTAGGGACAACTGAAAAATGTCTCCCTTACCCATTAGATTGAGAAGATCAATCCACTTATCTCTAATGGACTTCAATAAGAGAGCTTTCAAATTTTTCTCATCTAGATTATTCATTTTTGCCCATTTTACATTGTAAGCAAATCTTTCGATGAAATCTTCAATATTTTCATCTTCTTTTTGTATCATTTTAAATACTTCATCTTTAATGTTATGGGGCATACAATAATCCTTATATTTCTCTAAGAATGTGGTTTTATTTTGTTCCCATGTTCTTATGGAGTTTATTCCTAAAATCATAAACCATTTTAATGCTGCATCTTTAAGGGTTGTAGGGAATAATTTCAACTTTTGAGCATCATGTAGATAATCATATGACCTACACAAGACTTCAAATTCAAATAGGCATGTCTCATAATCTTCACTCCTTAATCCATGAAAATTTGGAAGGGTAGAGGGTGAGATATTTTTCATTTTCACAGTCATATCTTCATTGAGGATGGGAAATATAAAGGGTTATGGATTTATATATTCTCCTCTTTCTCTTCCTCCACTGTTGAGATTTTCTGTTTAAGTCAAATAGGCAAAAATCTCTGAAGGATGACAACAATAGGGATTCAGTTCCTAGATTAGCTCCAGGTTGTTGGGAGGGAGTTAATGCCTCCTATATTTGATGTGAGGGAGTTATGAGGCTGTTAGATTGTCTATGCTATATAACAGGCAATCATTCGGATGATTTGCCAAGAGAGAGTGTGAGGATTTCATGATGTAATCTCCTAATTTGAATAATAAAATTCCTGATGCCTATGTTTGGTGGACGTAGCCCAGATTGGTTGGGTGAACCACATTAAACTCTTGTGTTTATGTGCTTGATAATCTGCTGTGTGATTTATTTAATTTAGCTGTGCAATTGCTTGTCCAACAATTGGTATCAGAGCATGTTGGAGGTAGGTGCTGCCTGGAAGAGCTGGAGCGCTGAGGTGCTGCGTGCGTATGCTGGCGGACTGTGCTGGTAAACTTGCTTGCGTGTGAATGGCGCAGCGTTGGGTGGAGCGAGTGGTGGTTTTGCTGTTGTGCGTTCACCGAGTAACGCAGCGTTGGGTCAAAGTCACTGCTCATACGTGGTGAACAACCGATCTAAATACGCCACACGGTCACTGAACTAGGTGCGGACTGTGCTGCCTGCAGTGCTGCGCTGATCAAAGTGAGCCGTTGCCGGTTGCTGTTTGAAGTTGCGTCCAGAAGAGGGTTGATGTGCTGTGTGCGCTGATACCTGAGGTTGCTGGGCGCATGAGTGTATACATACACTATTTTTTTTTCAATTGAAAACGGTTTGGAGCGCTGTTTCGTGGAGCAGAACGGTATGTTACTTAGTTGCATATTTAAACTACGTGGAAATCTAAATCCAAACCTCTATCGCATGTTTAAACTGCGTCAAAATTGCTGGTGCGTATTTGAGTGAAATAGCGCAGCTTATTATTTGTCCAGGCCAGCAGTTCACAATTACATTACGGTGAATGAACTTATTGTGGTGCATTGAATTAAATATCGGTTCCAACTTATTGGAAGCACGTGATATATTATCAGCCACATGATTTATTACATTAATACCAAACTATGGTGCTACGTTATTACAAAGACATGCATTAATATTGCAGAAAGTTTTTTTTTTTGAAGTGCGCATGAACATTTGTGTGAGCCAGAAGCTAAGAACACAAAACATTTTGTTTGTTGGTTTTTTTATTTTTGGCAGTGATCTGAAATAACTGTAACTTGCCCAGCAAATGAAATTATTTTGTTTTAAAAGGCAAAAGTACAGAGACATAGGCAGTTTTTTTTGTTGTGTAAAAATCAAAGGCATAGGCAATTGTTTTATTGCTGGTTGGATATTGGAGATTATTGTGTTTTTTGCTGATACAAGATGGCCAAAACTCAAAGTGCCCGTTTTGAAATTGAGAAATTTAATGGCAAGAATAATTTTGAGATCTGGAAGGTGAAGATGCACGATCTGCTGGTTCAACAAGGTGTGGCGAAAGCACTGTTGGGGAAAAACAAAAGACCTGCTTCCATGACGGAGGATGAATGGGATGAGATGGACGATAGAGCTCTGAGCGCAATTCGGTTATGTCTGGCGGACGATGTTCTGTTTAACATTGTGTCAGAGAAAACCGCCGCAGGCTTGTGGTCGAAGCTTGAGAAGCTCTATATGACGAAATCTTTGACAAATCGGATTCTCCTGAAACGGCAACTTTAAAGTTTGCGGATGAAAGAAGGTACCTCTATTGTTGATCACTTGAATGTTTTTAATACCTTGTTGGTGCAATTAAACAGTCTAGATGTGAAATTTGATTCAGAGGATAAGGCGATAACTTTATTATGTTCTTTGCCTGAATCCTGGGATCACTTTGTTACTTCCATAAGTTTTAGTACATCAGAAATTCTAGAGTTTGACGATGTTGTTGGAGCCTTGTTGGCTGAGGAGACGAGGAAGAGGTCGAATGCAGACACCTCTACATCAGAGGTAATGATGGCCAGAGGTCGCTCACAAGAGAGACACTCCGGGGGAAAGCATAGCGACTCTCGTTCGAAGTCCAAAGGAAAGAAGCCAAAGGTGAAGTGCTGGCATTGTGGCAAGGCTGGACATCTGAAAAAGGATTGTTGGAGACGAAAGCAGGCTGCTAAAGAAGGCTCTTCGACAGAAAAGAAGGAAACCAACACCACGGATACAGGTTCAGTATCAGGTTCAGGTATGAGTGATGAGGTATTATCAGTTAATGTTTCAAAACATGATCAACATTGGTTGTTAGATTCCGGGGCATCTAACCACATGTGTATACATAAAGATTGGTTTAAAACATATAGATCAATTGATGATGGTGTTGTGTACATGGGTAATGATGTAACATGTAATATTGTTGGGATTGGAAGCATACAACTACAAATGTTTGATGGCACAACCAAAATATTAACTGATGTGAGGCATGTACCAGATTTAAGGAAAAAATTGATTTCATTAGGAGCACTTGATTCAAATGGATATAAAACTGTAATTCAAGGTGGAGTTATGAAAATTTACAAAGGTATCTTACTAGTTATGAAAGCTAAGAAAGTAGGAAATCTATTTCAGTTAGAAGGTAGAACTGGGTCAGATCATGTGTCTGTGTCTGAACATGACAGTAGTTCCATTCACTTATGGCATCAAAGATTGGGGCATATGAGTGAAAGAGGATTGAAAATTTTGGCTGACCGAAAGTTACTTCCTAATCTAAGATCTGGAAAATTGGATTTCTGTAAACATTGTCTGTTTGGTAAACAAAGTAAACAAAAGTTTAAAACAGGCAAACACACTAGTAAAGGCATACTTGATTATATCCATTCAGATGTGTGGGGTCCAGCTCCTACAGCTTCATATGGTGGTTCATCTTATTTTGTATCATTCATTGATGACTTTTCTCGGAAAGTTTGGGTCTTCATGTTGAAAAAGAAGTCTGATGTTTTTACAGTTTTCAAGCAGTTTAGAGCATTGGTAGAAAACAACACTGGTAGAACTATAAAATGTTTAAGAACTGACAATGGTGGTGAGTTTTCCTCCAAGGAGTTTGACAGCTATTGCAAGGATGCAGGGATCGAGAGACATAAGACCACGGTTTATACTCCTCAGCAGAATGGAGTTGTTGAACGCATGAACAGGACTCTTCTAGAGAGAGCAAGGTGTATGCTGAGTAACGCCGGGTTGCCGAAGGAGTTGTGGACGGAAGCAGTGGCAACCACTTGTTATGTGATAAATCGATCTCCATCAACGGCAATAGACTGCAAGGTTCCACAAGAGGTATGGACAGGACACCCTTGTGACTATTCTAAACTTAGAGTGTTTGGTTGTGATGCATATGCTCTAGTGCCTAAACATCAGCGAACTAAATTAGATCCGAAATCGAAAAGGTATGTCTTTGTTGGGTATGGTGATGGAACAAAGGGATTTAGATTGTGGGATCCTACTACCCGCAAAATCATCATCAACAGAGATGTAAGGTTTAATGAATCCTCTCTTGTTCAGTTAGATGTAGATAGAAGATTGAAACAGGATGATGTATCTGATTTCCAGCATATTCAGTTTGACAGCATTTCTAATGATAGTCATAACGACCATAGTTCAGATTCTAGTCATGAACAGGTTTCAGAATTAGATTATGAACAGGGTTCAGATGGAGGACATGAACAGGTCTCAGATGGCGATCATGAAGAAATTCCTACAGTTGATAGACAGCCAGTTGTGGAAGCACCAGAAACATTCTTAAGGAGATCTACAAGGATCAAACGTCGTCCGAGAAGGTATGATGATTCAGTTGCTTTGATCGCTAATGATGATGAACCTTTGTGTTATCAGGAAGATGTAGAAGGTTCAAATAGTGACAAATGGAAAGCAGCCATGAAGGAAGAAATGATGGCCTTAGGTAAGAATGGTACGTGGGATCTGGTTGAGCTTCCGAAAGGCAGGAAAACTGTGGGATGCAAGCGGGTGTTCAAGCTGAAACGGGGTGTGAATGATACGGAAGACAGGTACAAAGCGAGACTGGTTGCAAAAGGGTTTTCTCAGAAAGCTGGCATAGACTTTCATGAGATATTTTCACCAATGGTTAAAATTGTTTCAATTAGAGTTGTGTTAGCATTAGTGGCTTTGTTTGATTTGGAGTTGTAGCAGTTAGATGTTAAGACTGCATTTCTACATGGTGATTTAGATGAGGAAATATATATGGAACAACCAGAAGGTTTTGTTCAACATCGCAATGAGAAATTTGTCTGCAGGCTCAAGAAGTCATTATATGGCCTGAAGCAGTCGCCTCGGCAGTGGTATAAGAAGTTTGATTCTTTCATGTTGAGTCAGAAATATGTTAGAAGTGAATATGATCATTGTGTTTATTTCAAACAGTTGAATAATGGCATGTTCATTATCTTAGTGTTGTATGTTGATGATATGCTTTTAGCAAGCAAAAGCATTGAAGAAATCAACAGGTTGAAGACTCAGATGGCAAGGACGTTTGATATGAAAGATCTAGGAGCGGCAAGACAGATTTTGGGCATGGAGATTTTCAGAGACAGGGGCAATGGTAAGCTGTGGCTATCACAACAGAAGTATGTTGAGAAAATACTTTTGAGGTTTGGTATGAATAATGTGAAGCCTGTGTCGATCCCTTTAGCTTCCCATTTTAAGCTTTCTTCGAGTTTATGTCCTAATACAGATGAAGAAAAGGATTATATGTCTCGAATTCCTTATGCCAATGTAGTAGGATGTTTGATGAATGCGATGGTGTGTACGCGACCAGATATTTCTCATGCAGTTGGGGTTGTCAGCAGGTATATGGCAAATCCGGGTAAAGAGCACTGGTCAGCAGTGAAATGGGTGCTTCGGTACTTGAGAGGCACAAGTAGTTATTGTATTTCTTACAATAAGAGTAGTGAATTTGTTTGCGGATATGTTGATTCCGATTTTGCAGGTGATTTGGATAAGAGAAGATCAACTTCAGGGTACGTCTTTACTCTTGCAGGTGGAGCTATTAGCTGGATATCAAAGCTACAGAACATTGTTGCTTTGTCCACTACTGAAGCAGAATACATTGCTGCTTCTCATGCTTGCAAAGAGGCGGTTTGGTTGAAAGGTTTGCTTGGTGAGTTTGGTAGGTTACAGGATAACATCAGGTTACTTTGTGACAGTCAAAGTGCAATACATTTGGCTAAGAATCCGGCCTATCATAGTAAGTCAAAGCATATTCCAATCAAATATCATTTTGTAAGACAGGTTATCACTGAAAGAGGAGTCTCTCTTGAAAAGGTACATACAAAGGAGAACTGCGCAGACATGTTCACGAAACCAGTTTTGTTGGAGAAGCTACGCTGGTGTTTGGCTTCTCTTGGCTTGCAAAAAAGATAAAGTAATAATAATAGGGCATCAGGCGAATTGTTGTCAAGGTGGAGATTGTTGAGATTTTCTGTTTAAGTCAAATAGGCAAAAATCTCTGAAGGATGACAACAATAGGGATTCAGTTCCTAGATTAGCTCCAAGTTGTTGGGAGGGAGTTAATGCCTCCTATATTTGATGTGAGGGAGTTATGAGTCTGTTAGATTGTCTATGCTATATAACAGGCAATCATTCAGATGATTTTCCAAGAGAGAGTGTGAGGATTTCATGATGTAATCTCCTAATTTGAATAATAAAATTCCTGATGCCTATGTTTGGTGGACGTAGCCCAGATTGGTTGGGTGAACCACGTTAAACTCTTGTGTTTATGTGCTTGATAATCTGTTGTGTGATTTATTTAATTTAGCTGTGCAATTGCTTGTCCAACATCCACTTCTTCCACCTCCTCTTCCACCTTATCTTCTCCCTCCAATCCTAGGTTTTTCACCATTCAAATTATGTACTTCTCCTTCCCCTTCTCCAACCATTGTAGATTCTTCAGAACTAATATAGGGTTCTGGTTCTAAGATTGGATTTTCAACTTCCTCTAGTTATTTTATCAATGGTTTGAAGTAGGCTTCTTCTTCCTCTTCTTCAATAGGAACTTTCAAATCTTGAGCTAGAAGCTGTTCTCCAGTTGAATATAGGAAAATTATTCCCATTGTTGGGGATATAGGATCTTATTCTATTATGGCTTCTGTTGATAAAGTTGGTGAATCTCTAGGTTGGATTTCATATCTTAATACCTCAGAAAGTTTATGTTTTCCTACTACGGATGGAATTCGAGTTTGTGTGGGTGGTGTGGCACTACGAGATCGTGGTGGGGTAAGTGATGTTGTTGGAATTAAGCTCTTTCCTCTACCTACAAATCTACCCGTATAGTCTCTTTCCCTATGCATGTCATGTTTTTATTGTTTGTTTTTTTTTATCCAAAAGAAATTAGGACTTCTATTTGCACTTCCCTGCCAACGGCGCCAAAATGTTTGTCAATTTAATTTTCTTAAATTGCTTACATAAATTATCGACCGGAGTTGGTAAACTTGTGAAGTGCAAGTGCACTATATATGCTAGAAGCTTTTTTGAGTTTATTAAAATTATGATTGTGTTTTTTATAAGGATTTTATCTATTCTTATGTTCCTAATGAAATTGAACATTTACAATTAAATTCCTACAATCAACTCTGAAAAGAAAATTAAAACAAGCTATCATGATCCTATTTAACTGAATATAGTTAGTTTCAAAAGAACTACTATGCAAGGTAATGGAAAAGCAAAACTACTTTGTAAATTCTACGAAAACTTCTTTAAGATAAATTGTGTTTTTGATAAGAAACTAAAAAGAAAGTTATTCTAAAATCTGTGAATAAACTACGTATGTTCTAGAAAAACAATTATTTATGCTCTAAAAGAGAATCACTTCTATTCTAGAATGAATTTATAAAGCATCCAATGTTAAGATCTCTACACTGTAATTAACAATTCAATTTTGAAATGATAAAGCAAAAACTGAAGGAATGCAATCTGACAGATGTACTTGCTATGAAAACAAGAAGATTGTATACATGGTCCTATTTTATAAAGCATATAAATGATTGAAATTGGTAGAGAGAAAAAGAAAGATTGTAAACAAATGACTATAAAGTAACTGAATCTACGATAATGAAACTCTAGAAATAACGAAAATAAAATGACTGAGCTAAACGTAAAAGATTGAACCTCAATTGTCTGCAGGGGCCCTCCACAAAACAGAAAGTTTTAGAACTTCAATTCAACAGCTAACTGTGCATGAGGTTGATGAAAATGCTTCTTCAATTAAAGAGAACATAGTTATAAAACTTCAAACAATCATTCAAAGATTACATATGCGCCTTCTTCTTTTTTTGCTTTCTGTTTACAGGGTATATATATATATATATATATATATATATATATATATATATATATATATATATATATATATATATATATAGAATTTGTGCTCAACAGATTGAGACTTTTATGCCTTATAAAACTTAAAACAATCCTAGTTTGAATTATAATCTATAACGGAGTAATAACATTTCTCTATGATTTTCTATTTGGAAAGCAAATTGGAGAGGCGTGATTTATCTCAACTCTTGTTGCTCAGCTTATCCACGTATTGACCTGATCCTTTGATTGCGCCATTGGGCAATTTTCTTGGTGATTTGGCTCAGGCGAATAGGAGGAGATCAATCCCCATCTGCCCATGTGCTTCTTTTCTTGGTTGGTGCACTAGAATCCGGAAAACCATGGAGATAGTTGCGGAATCATGAAACAGCTACAAAATCGTATTAATTTTGAGGCGTATTGCAATCTTTTAACTTAATAATAAGGCACATTAATAAATATGAAAAATAAGACATCTAAGTACCTTACCATGTCAATAGTTTATTGTTTATTTGAGTTGATAGCGATGATGAAAAGAGGAAAAATGGATGAAAAGAGTGTCAAAAACAAAATAGTCATGAGACTCTATAATGATGGCAGGCTCCCAACATCCTTCCTCCTCAATGTTATTGAAAAACGACTCAACATCTAATCGATATGGTCATGAGTGTGCCCAACAAGAAGGAAACCAAATTTTACCTTCTGAAAAATTCTTAATTCAACAAGCATGTTTAGATATCCAAAAATAATTTGATTTTTGTTTTCACGACAAGCATTGTCCAATTGCAAATACAAAACTTCGAGAAGATTATCAGACGAATGAGAAAGCACATCATGAATTATGATTATGGTCATATTTGCATCAATATGAATATTTGGAATTGTCAGGCTAGGGTAACTCCACATTGAACAAGAGACAAAATTGATTGATCTTATTCATTAGGTAACTCATTTTTATATACAAAAATAAAAACGGATCAGTTCATCTTCTAGATGACTGTCCAGTTCACCCATCCGTTTCGGATTAGGTGTCAACATTCCTCCCTTAATCTGAAGGGATGTTGGTGAGTCCAAGCATCGTTCTGAATCTTTCAAGCTTTTCTCTTCCAAGCGCTTTGGTGAAGATGTCTGCAATTTGCTCGTTTGTGGAACAATGACGGAGATGGATTGTTTTGGCCTCAACATGATGTCGGATCAGATGATATTTAGTATTGATGTGCTTAGTACGATCATGGAACTTTGGAGTCTTGGCCAACTTTATTGCAGATGTGTTATCAATCATGAGTGGAGTAGATTGTATTTGTTTTACTTGCAAATCTTCGAGAATTTTCCTGAGCCACACAATTTCTTTCGTTGCTTCAGCTGCTGCCGCGTATTCTGCTTCTGTTGTGGAATCTGCTGGTACTGATTGTTTGCGTGATCTCCAGGAGACAGCTCCTGATCCAAGACTCATAGCATATCCTAAAGTAGATACCCCAGTTTCTTTGTCTCCATCGAAGTCTGAATCAAAGTATCCAATCAAGTTGAAGTCGTCCACCTGTGTATACTTGATTCCAAGGTCTTGAGTTCCCTTCAAGTACCTTAGAACTCTTTTTGCAGTAGACCAATGTCCCTCACAAGGCTTTTGCATAAACCTGGAGAGGATTCCAACAGCAAATGAAATGTCTGGTCTGGTAGTAGTGAGGTAGATGAGACTTCCTACAAGCTGTCTATACTTTGTTGCATCCTCAAACTCCTTTCCTTCAATAGATGTGAGCTTCAATTTTTGTTCCATTGGAGTAGAAAGGGGATTGCACTCTGTCATGCCAAATCTGTTTAACAAATCTCCAATGTATTTCTTTTGAGAAAGGAATATGGACTTTGGATGTTGGGTTACTTCAATGCCAAGATAGTAATGAACATAGCCCAAATCAGTCATTTCAAAAAAATTTCCTAATTCTTTCTTTATGGATGCAATATAGCTTTCATTGTTCCCTGTCATTAAAAGATCGTCTACATATACCACAAGATATACAACTGTTTTGCCAACTTTCTTGACAAATAAAGTTGCATCATCAAGATCAAAATGTTTGAAGTTGAGTTTCAGAAGATGCTCAGTTAGTTTTTCATACCAGGCTCGTGGTGCTTGTTTGAGGCCATACAAGGACTTCACAAGTTTGCATACTTTGTGTTCATGTCCTTTCATAGCAAATCCTTCAGGCTGGGACATAAAAACATTTTCTTTTATATCTCCATTCAAGAATGCAGTTTTTACATCCATTTGATGGACTTTCCAACCGTTCTGAGCAGCTAGTGCAAAGAGTGTCCGGATGGTGGCCCATTTTGCTGTGGGAGCAAAAGTTTCCTCATAATCGACCCCTTCCTTCTGTGCAAAACCTTTTGCCACAAGCCTAGCTTTGTGCTTGTCAAGTGAGCCATCAGCTTTGTACTTGTTCTTGTAGACCCACTTGCAGCCAATAGGTTTGGTTCCAAATGGAGGATCAACCAGCTTCCAAGTGCCATTCTTTATGAGGGCATCATACTCCTTCTGCATCGCTTCTTTCCATTCATCATGAGAAGCAGCTTCTTTGAAGGAAGTTGGTTCAAAATCTGTAGACAAGTTCAATTCACAATCATAAGTAACATCCATATCAACAGGTGAATTAGAGTTATCTACATCACCTCCATCTTGTCGGTTTGTATTTCTGGTTCCTGTTTTTCCAATTTCATCAGGATGAACACTTTCAAGTGTCTTTGTCAGCCACTTTGGGGGACCTTTCTGAGATGGTCCAGGCTGTTCTGTTGATTGAGTTGGGACTGAATCAAGATTAAGTCTCCCAATTCTATCAATTACATCACTTAAATCATCATCCGTTGTTGGAGTGTCATGCAGGGGAGATTGTTCTTCAGAAGAAGATTCCACATGTTGATCTAGTATAGGAATCCCCCCTTCAAGATGTGGAATCTGATTATCAAACTCTTGGAATGATTTCGGTTTTGTGAATCTATCCAAGCGATCAAGTTGCCGTTCAACAACACTGTCAGATTTGGATGATTCAAGAAAAATGACATCTCTAGATAAAACAAACTTTTTATTTACTTCATCATAGAGGCGGTATGCTTTAGATGTGTTTGAATACCCCAGGAAGATACACTTACGACTTCTAGCACCAAGTTTGTTTCTATGTACCTTTGGTATTAAAGCATAACAGGTGGAACCAAAAATCCTGAGATGTTTTACCGAAGGAACATGTCCATACCACAATTCATAAGGAGTCTTGTTTCTTATAGCACTAGATGGACATTTATTCTTTATGTATGCAACACATAAAACAGCATCAGCCCAAAACTTTGTCTTTACATTTTTGAAGAAAAGCATGGATCGTACCATATTCAAAATTGTTCTGTTCATTCTTTCAGCTACACCATTCTGTTGAGGATTATAAGGCACAGTTTGATATTTAATCCCATGTTGGCGAAGATAGTGTTCAAATTCATTTGATGTATATTCTTTTCCATTATCAGTGCGAATAGACCCAATATGAGATTGTGCATCATTTTCAATCCATTTATGAAAATTCTTGAATGTTTGAAAAACATCAGATTTGTTCTTCAAAAAATAAACTCAACACATTCAGGTGCAATCATCAATAAATGTCATGATATATTTATTTCCATTTGCAGAAGGAACAGGCATTGGACCACATAAATCTGAATGAATAAGTTCAAGCTTCCTATGTGCTCTTGAATGTGAATCATGAAAAGACTGTTTGCTATGCTTTCCTAGAATGCAAGCATCACATTGTTTATGTTTTCTAGGAATTGTAGGCAAACCAGCAACACCATTTTTCTTCAACAAGCGGAGACTATCATAGTTTAAATGTCCAAATCTAGCATGCCATAATAAACTTGATGGAAGTGCACCTTCTTCATCATGAGAAATATATGAGAAATGTTGTGCATGAGCAGAGGTTCCTTGCAGTTTAAGAAGTCTTTCTTCTTCTATACCCCTCATGACAAGTGAGTGGTCAGATGCCTTTCTTACCTCAAGCTTGCCATCAAACATGTGAATGGAGTGACCTTGCTGGCGGATGTGGACCAGGGATAGCAAGTTTCTCTTGAGTTGTGGGAGATATAGAACATGATCCAGAAGAAAGTCTGGAAGACCAGGCAGTTTAAGCCTGATTGTGCCAAGCCCTGATGGCTTGATTTTTGACTGATCTGCAAAGTATATTGCTCCATCAACATTGTCAGTGAAATCTTCAAAGAAATCTTTCCTATGAGTCATATGACAGGTTGCTCCTGAATCAAGCAACCAGTCATTTTTCGAAGAAGCAAGTGAAGCATTAAACAAATCTTCATTTACTCCAATGTTACATTGTGCCTCAATATAGTGAGTGGATTCAGGTGCTTTACCTTTGTCTGTGTCATCAGTTTTACCTTTCTGCTGATTTCTTCTCTGCTCAACTTTGTCCCATGGTAGCTTGCATGTAGAAGCATCATGTGATCCATTTCGTTTGCAGCAAATGCAATGCAGATCTGCCTTTTCTGCTTGAGGATGTCTGCCCCCCCTGCCTCTGAAGTATCTTCCTCTTCCTCTTCGTCCACCTCTTCCTCTTGTAGAGTCTTGAGCAGGATGTTTTTCTTTATGAGCAAGGAAAACAATCTCTTCAGAAGGTTCAGGGACTGTTTTCTTTCCAAAGGCTTTCTCTCTTTCAGCAAACTTTTTCACAAGAGACTCAAAGGTTATGTCTTTAAGATTTCCATTTGCTTGTAAAGACTCAAGATAATTGGAGTAGGTAGGATAGAGTGCTTTGAGAAAGGCAATAAGAGAGATATCCAGCTCAACCTTATTGGATTTAATATCATGCATTATAGACTTTATTTCAGATGCAAGAGCAAGGGGGTCATTATTTTTCAGTTCAAGAGTGAAGAGTTTAATCATGAGTTGAACAACTTCAAGTGCAGAATGTGAATCATAAAGTTCTTTCAGCTTTTGTAAAGCTTCAAAGGCAGTGGAATAGGATGAAATATGACGACTTACTTCTTCATTTACAGATGCTGCGATCAATGCATAGGCTTTGTTGTTCTTGTTTTCCCAAATGGCGAGTTCTTTGTCTGATGTGGGCTGCACAGGGTCTTTGTCTTCTTCTCCGACACACACTCCTTTCCACAGCTCATTGTAGATGAGGGTGTGTTTTACCATCCGAGACCATTCAGAATAGTTCTCCTTGCCAATGAGAACTATTCCTACCATAGAAATGATTGAATGCATTCTGTAAAAAAAAATATCTCTGCTGATAAAAAAAAACTTTCCTCACTTCAATATCACTTTAATGCTTTAACTTTTCAAAGCAGCATTATCATTCAAATGATAAAAAAAACTGTGCAATATTACAACTGCTTTGAATGAACAAGACTGTGCATAGGCATTCAAATCAAAAGGCTGATGATTTTAAATCCTTTCATCAGCATCTCCAAGTCTTTAAAAAACTATAATCCTGTGAAACTCCACATTCACTAAAAAATCACAATCAGAACAAGAAGAAGGCCAGAAAGCTTTAAAAATCTAAGCATACAAAAACTCATGAACTGGGTCCTTATAAATCCACAAACTCCGCCCTTATAAATCCACAAATACAGCGGCGGCCAGAAAGCTTTAAAAAGCTAAGCATACAAAAACTCATGAACTGGGTCCTTATAAATCCACAAACTCTGCCCTTATAAATCCACAAATACAGCGGCGGCCAGAAAGCTTTAAAAAGCTAAGCATACAAAAACGGCGTCTTGCACTCAATTATCAAGATTTAACCTCCGCCGTGTACTCTGTGTTGATCATTCTTGCTGCCGATTAAAGGAAAACAAAAGTTGAGTATATACTCACTGCATACAGAAATTGGGAAATACAAATTACTTCTGATCGTAGTTGCTTTCTGCAGAGCCCATAAACAGAAGCACTTAATTCATTGCAGAGGCCGAAGATGTCTCACAATCCTTCGCACCTGCTTCCCTCAGAGCTGATAGACAGATGCATAGGTTCGAAGATATGGGTCATCATGAAAGGCGACAAGGAGCTTGTGGGCACTCTGAGGGGCTTCGATGTTTATGTTAACATGGTGCTTGAAGACGTTACGGAGTATGAAAAAGGGAACAAGCGCGGCACTTCAAGCAAGGGCGAGAGAACGTATGGAAGAAGCCGAGAGCACCCCCGTCAGCCTCAGAAGCAGCCCAGACTCAATGGGAACCCTTGGTCACACAAAATCTGGTTTTCGAGCAGTATTACAAGGAACAAGAGATTATACCAGAAGAGGAATGGGATAGGCTTTTACCATGGTTACGACAGCAGAAACGCATCAACGCATCAAGGTAATGGAGCTTCAATGCAGCGTTCCAGGGTAACTGAGTTTCAACGGATTGATAATTCAAACATTCATGCGCAGGGAGGGACAGTAGAAACGTAGTAGGTATTCCTGGGAGGAGGCACCAGAAACGCACATCAATTACTTATGATCTGAGGGCGCAGTCTCCAGAGGCGCTCAGGACAGAGGGCGCAGTCTACAGCAGTGGCAGCGCTATATGCTCAGAGAATCGCTCAGGGAATCGCTCAGGATGATGCAGCGCTCAGCAGGAGTTACACTATTTTGGAACCTGGCTTTGATACCATGTCAGGCCAGGGTAACTCCACATTGAACAAGAGACAAAACTGATTGATCTTATTCATTAGGTAACTCATGTTTATATACAAAAATAAAAACGGATCAGTTCATCTTCTAGATGACTGTCCAGTTCACCCATCCGTTTCGGATTAGGTGTCAACAGGAATTGTGAAGTAAACCATTGGTGACATTGTCCCATTAAAGACCATACTACCAACCAAGTGATACTGAATAAAATTTTCATCCTATAAATTTTTTGGTGTGCAAACAAAATGTGGTATAAATGTTTTCTTCTGGTCCATACCATCAATTGTTAAACCCAAATATTTATTTATATTATCATAACAGTTATTTCGATGCTTATACAACTTTTTCCTTTCACTTGTTTTCTGATTTTGATGCTCTTGAAGTGCTTTGACAATGGAATCTGCATATAACATAAAATAAACATAATAATAAATACATTTTCATAGTTGATAATTATACAAATTTTAAAAATAATGGTATGAATGTGTACCTCTTCTTGCCCCTTGACATTTATCCCTTTTTTATTTAAGAGAAGCACATGTACTACAAACCCCCATCCTTGTCTATTTAGGAATACAAACATTGTTGAATTCTTTCATCCATATTGTAATAGCCCCGATTTAAAATATACAAATAATTACATCAATTTATATGATTAATAATCAACACCCAACTAGTCAACTATTTAACATAGAATTTTCCAAAAACATGAGTAGAGACGAATTACCTGTATAGACGATATTCCTTGTGCTTTTGGAGTTGAATGCTCTTTGATTTCCATTAACTGCAACAAATATTTTGGGTATGACTGTCCACCCAACCGTAGGCTCAACTGCACATAATCTTTCTACAGTTGACCACTCCCAAGCCTGCAATCAACATACTATTGTCGGGGAATCCTTTGTCTCACAACACTTTTATCCCAAGAGAATGGATGAATCTCATCCTCCTTATCGTCAATTAAATAGACCAAAAAATGGAAAAGGATCTGCATGCATACATTCCATGTGTCAACATGCCAACTTTTATTTCTTTATTTTAAGTTTTACTTAATTTAATATTTCTCTTAATTTAACTCTTTCTTATTTTATTATTTTTTACTTTTTGTTAACTTTACTTATTCTTACTATTTTTATAATTTACTTTTATCTATATTTATTTAAAGCTTAGTTTATTATTATTATTATTTATTGTTATATTTTCTTCATTATTTTTTTATTTACTATTGTTATATTTCCTTTATTATTTACTATTTACTATTATTATCTTCTCTTTATTGTTTACAATTTTTTACTATTATTATATTTTCTTTATTGTTTATTATTTATTTACTATTATTATTATTATTTTTATTTATTATTATTACGGGTATTACATACTCCCCCTCTTTAACGAACTTCATCCTAAAGTTAAGTTGAATCATTTAACATTTTATTTTATTTAGTTATTTATTACTTCACGTCCCCACACCCTCTGTTGAACTAGTATGACTAGCAGGCATCGAAAATTTCCACAACACCCAGGGAACCCCAAGGAATCTTTGTCTTTTTTTCCCACTTTCTGAACCATGCATAAACCTTGTCGGTCTACACCATAGCCTATGGCTGGCCAGCCAGGGTTCGCGTCAAGGCTTAGACCTCAACTACCCCAAGGCAAGCATCCGGTGTTGGAAATACCGGGGGTGGGTGTGAATCAATATTTCTCTTACAATTTTTATTTTTAACCAGTTAAGATCACTTATAGACAGAACACAAAATGAAAAATAAACACTTTTATTAATAATATTGACGAGGAATTCAATCCTCTTTACAATGAATCGAATACAATAATGCTTTAAGGCTCCAACCCTAGATGAAGACTCCAATCTTCAATCTACCAAGCTCCAACCTCTAGGACTCCAACCCTATTTTCCACAAGGATCCAACCTCAAAGGGCTCCAACCCTTCTCCAATTATTCCAAGTACAATTGTTCTTCAAGGCTTCCCAAATACTTCTGCAACAAACCTTAACAGTTTCTTCAGCACAACTCCACGGTATCTTTAATAAGTCTTCAACAATCTACTAATTCATCAATTGTAACTTTGTCCACTACAAAATGTGTCTCCCAAACTCTTCATGATACCCAATTCAAATTTGTAAGGTACTACATGAACGCTTCAATCATGCTTCTCCTTCTTGATGATATGCATAACCAATTTTTTGTTTCAAAAGAGTTTCCCACTAATCTTCAATATGTTGTTGCGATTAGCCTTTAACTACTACATAGATTACTCCAAAGTTATACGCTCAAGGATGTTGACTTGAATATTTGTGTTGCCACAAAACTTCTCAATAAAGGTCAAAATATGCTCCAACAAATCAAGATCTTTAATAATCTGGCTACTTCAAAATGCTGCCAAGGATTGCAATATAAATTCAAAACTGTGTTTTCAAGTCCTGCAGTCCAAGATCAAAATTGTGCCTTCAAGAACCAGAAACTGTGCTTTCAAGGCTAGCAGTACTTTAAGCTAGACTTACACCACAGATCAGTGTCCTTGGAAGGTTGAAGTAAATAGGATTTTGGCACTGAACAATCGAGAAGTTTGCATATATTAAGCTGCTCCAAAGGATGATTATAGGGTTGCTTCAATATACTTCAAAGAATTCCTTCAAGACAGTTCAAGGAGATCTGCAAAATTGCTTCCGAAGACACATCAATTCTACCTGAAGGATTTGCTCTTAAATATTCTTCTAAGGAAGTTTTAGAATGTCTTCAAGAGATAGCCAAAATATGCTCTTTAATTCTTTCCATAAGAGGCCAAAATGTAAACCTTAAAACTATCCACAAAAGGTCGAGTTCATAACCTTACTGCAAGAGCCAAAATTTTCAGAGGGCCTCAGGTTCAAATTTTATCCAACAGTCACTAGGTGGAGGTCTATTTTTACGCCTATTCGAGCTTCAAAAATAGTAGTTATAGGTTTGAATTTTTCATGCACAGATCTACCAAGGTACGTCAGAACTTCAACAGATGTCACACGTCAAAATGTTCAGAGACTGTTTGCACAGGTCTGAGCTGCCTCTTTCCAGATCTGAGTTATTTCCTTAGGTAAGAACAAGACCAAGGTTCTTTTTCAGATACTTCAGAAGATAATTTGACAAATAACACAGGTCTAAATTTTTTAAATGCAACAGGTTTGCGAAGGACCAAATAGTTCTCCACCAACAAAATATCAAGATCCAATCACAAAAATATCAAGAGACCATACAAATTTCGTCTTCCTTATTTCCTTGGTCTTTTTTTACCTCAGATCTGAACTCTTCTTTTCTTTTGTGTTTGACCAAGACCTGCTTCTAGTTCTCTGATCCAAGCTGAGGTGACAAAATAAAGAGGACGTTGGGTTATTACTAGTGGTTTGTGTTTATGAACCGACATGTCTTTTCATTAGTGAGCCGACATAACTATTTTGGAGCTGGCCTGTAGAAGGCTGGAAAATTAATTTTAAAATGAGATATGGTTGACTTGTATAATTAATTTTAATTTGCAAAGTTTATATGTTCTGGTGCAAGGTTGACTTATAAGTATTTTGGTACTTAGTTTTTTCACCAAAAATTCATATTCAACAACCTTAATTTTTTGGATTTCTTAATGTTATAGCATTTTCCTAATATACCTTCAATCCTTTATGGATTTTCAAGTTATTGCCTCTCAATCCAAAATTAATGATTTTTACAGCAATCCTTATGGATTTTATGGCTTGACAAATTAGGACATCTTCTCAAGTGTTATTTATTCAATTGAATTAGAGATGTATGTAGATATTAAATATCTAGGTCTTGCCTTTAACAATTTAGGACTTTCTTCATGCATCCATAGGCTTTAGGGTTTCATTTATGCACTTAAGCTTTCATCATCTTCAACTAGGGCATATTAGAACATGCATCAGCGAGGGCTTTAACATTGACATTTGGCATCTTCAACAATTCCATATTGACATCAATGACAACTTTGATCAACATCCGGTCCTAGTACTCAATGACTCTGGGAATCTCGCAAGGTTGGCCCACTCCCTCCACACTCACTAAGATGCACAACCCCAGGCATCAAAGTTCTTACACCCCCATCGGACTACGACATCCCAATCCAATATCAGGCACTTGGCCTCCTCATGGTCCCATAGCCCCTCAAGAGCTATACAAGACAAAGGGACCAATAGCATATGTAGTGTTGATTGAATTTGTCCCCTTCCCATTTGGTGTTACATATTCTCCCTCGCATGTATGGACTCCTACGAGGTCATCAAATAAACCGGCCCTCTCGACCCATTTGTGGATTTCCTGTCAATCACCACATCTCAACATACATCCAATGCATTAACATTAACATCATAGTATCATAGAAAATAATCCACATGTCAAGTATTACATCTCATCATGAGAACATAACATTATTGTTATAACAAAATTTCGAATAATAAAGAATTGCATGCTCATGCATGTCATAAAATTTGCATGCAATTACCACATACTCCACATCATGAAATTCGATAATAAGTTATAACATCAACATATATGTGTCAAATATATATCATGACATCACATAATAAATGGAACTACACGTTAGCATAACCGCATACCATAACATCATAATTATGAGAATCATACATATCAAATATAGAGCAATAATACACTATGTCCTTAGCATGATTCAAAAAAAAAAATCATTTGCCCGTATAAACAATTAATATCAATTGTCAATATGCATCTAGGAGCTATGTTATGTCATCAATACTACTAGTGAAACATTCTCATCTTTCAATAGTCATTTCCACTTCTTCAACTCATGGGTGTAAATTGTATGATGAATAAGTTCGGTGTCATGTAAAGTCAACGATTGCAACTAGTCAATTCATGAGTCAACAATGTCTTAAGATGCAATCTTTTATCTTTTAGGTTATACCTAGTGGACAATGAATTTAACACATATTGAACCTTTTGAGTTAATTGGATCGAGGTTCATTGACAGTATAGTGATGCCCACATGTTAAAATGATACACACTGTAATATCTATCCTACACCTTAACTAAATTTAGTATATGTATAGGACACATTTTTTCTTCTTCTTTTTTGTATGTGTTTTTTTCTATACCTAATTAATAACTAAATTTAGTATATACATGGGACACATTTTTCCTTCTTCCTTTTTGTATGTGTTTTTTTTCTATACCTAATTAATATCTTTATATGATATTAATTGTTAACTTGATTTCATAACTTTAAATAAATTTCTTTAAAATCATTAAATATTATTAACCTTTAAACAGAAACATTTAACTACTATTAAAATTTTATTTACTCAATTTTGAATATCTTTATAGTTATATTATAATAAAATTTTATTATAACTATATTAATTTTATTAATTAATAACTTTAAAAAGACCTACTTTTTTATCTTACATTATATTGTAGAATAAATAATCCTCTTGAAATCCAACCCCATAAAAGTTTGCAACAAATTACTCTTTATATTTCATAATTCTACTTAATACTATACACATAAACCCCAAGTGCATTTAATTAATGCACAAATTAACCATTTCCTTCATGGATGTATGTGATTCTTTAGCTATTTATCACTTTCACTAAAATTAGATTATGATCCGTGTCCGGATGCTATTTCATTTAGTCTTTCTACCACCTTAAATAAATCCCTTTAAGTGGAACTTTATTTTTAATCCTAAAATTACCATGTCGTAATATACAAAAGATAATTCTCATAATTGTGGGGTTGTGAAAAGCAAGCAAAATTTAAATTCTAATTTATAATATAATATTTATATTTTAATTATATATTATTTTGAGCACATTGATTACTCGACTAAGTATGAGTTAAAATAAGTGGTAATTGTTATGCAATTGAGTTAAAATAAGTGGTAACTGTTATGCAAGGAACGATATTACATTTTTGCAAGGAACCATATTACATTTTTGCAGTTCCATCATGACAGTTGGGATTCTATGTATTTTTAGAGAATTCTCTTTCCCTTAATTTATTTCATTATTAAAATAATTTCTTGCTTTTTATGAGCAGGTTTTCAAGTCACAGAGATAGAGACGTGCCAAAGTAGTGTATACAGTCAACATCCAAAATATAGGTAACATGGAGACATGTCAGTATCTGGAGGTAGGAGTGATGCCGATGGATCTCATTACTTCGGATCTTGTGTCGGCGGGCCAAAGCACAGGCAGGGTGACAGTTGCTTTGTCTTCTTCCACTTTGGGAAAAGTCGGACAGGCAAATCGAAAAACCTGGAAGATTGGTGGCTTCATTCCACAAATCCAAAGTGATAATGATCTAGCTGTCAAGGTCTTAACTCTTGTCAAAAATAACATCTTTCCAACCAAGCATAAGAAGAAGTATTTATCTTATTCCCAACTTGCAAGGAGTATTCATAAACTTGCTACAACAACTTATCAAAAAAGCTCCCAGAAGCGACGAGTACATCAAGTAAATGTTAAAAATGTAAAAAATGACAAGGAAATCTCATATTTTGTGGAAACATTGCTTCAACAGACAAAACAAGAAAGTGGATTTGGGTAAATGCAAAGCAATATTAGGGAATTTTAAGGTGTAGGCTTGCTCGCCTTAAATGGGAATAAATGAGAAGAAAATCATTCCAGAGAAAGAAAATAAATAAGAGCAACAAAAATAAAGAAAAATCAACCATTTACAATCCCACATCTACACCTCTTACCTGGTCGCCAGATCTATATGTCCAAGAACTGATGAAGGCCAAGACAAGGCTAAAGATTTTGGAAGCCAAAGAACAGGAAAAGAACCGCAAAATTTTAGAGATCACAGTTGCAAATCGTCGTTTAATGAAAGGTAATAGAATTTTAAAAGAATAGGTAACAATTACAAGAGGCTCTAGAGACAGGGAAATAAGAATGGCAAAGCATGAAAGAATTAATAAAAACAAAGAAGGATGTGATAATTTCTAAAGAAACTAAGGTAGATACACAAGTATCTCAACAAACAGACATTTTGAAAGAGAAGGAAAAAAAGATCATTGGGACAGATAGTCCAAAAGAAATCAAAGCTAGAGCTGAAGTCGCTAATGGTTACATAAGGACAAAGGAAGAAGAAAATGCAAGTGCTCGTAGAGCACAAGAAATAGAACACAAAGAAAGAAAGGACAAGAAAACAAATTTTATTATTAGGGGAATAACAGATTATGGGAAGAATGAAAGTACTCTCAATTTGACAAGAGACTTTGTGAAAGAGAAACAACTTTGGAAAAGGAAAATTTTCCAAGCAATGAGGGTGGGGAAGAGATGTGAAGAGAGGCCTCGACCCATAAAAGTCACCATGGAAAACGTACAAGAAAAACACCAGGTTTTGGGTAAAAAGAAACTCTTGAAAGGCTCACACTTCTTCCTTGATGAAGATTTAACCAAAAAGAAACAAGAGGAGTGAAGGGATGAAGTGGATAAAATTAAAACTACAAGAAATGAAGGGAAAAGGGCATGGTTGTACAATGCGAGAGACGTTATTCCAGTGTTTGGGCCTCCGGGAAAAATAGGGCAGCAAACTGGCAGTAAAGAAAAAACAGAATTCGATAATAGGGAGGAAAATAACAAAAGCGACATGGATGAAAAGAGGTGAAGGCTCAAATTTGAGTCTTATGTGCCAAACTATGTAACAATGAAATCCTACTCAGGTCTACCTAAGTTTAGTTTGTTGGAATTATAGATGTTACCCTTGGAGGAGGGTACCTAAGTTAGGGCCTATTGCGAAAGGTAGAGACATAATTTGTTTCACAGAAACTCATGAGCATGATGGTTGCAAAACTCCTGTGTTTGATGGTTATTTGAAGTTGGCAGTTTGGAACAAGGTAGTAGAAAATGACAAAGGGTATGGGGGGATACTAGTTTTAGTGAAAGAAAAAGAAGGTCGTCACATTCAGTTAATTAAAGAAGATGCAAATAAACAATATTTATGGTTCAAAATATCAGAAAATGAGAATCACATAAGAATTGCAGCATGCTATTTTGTCCCTCAAATCTCAAAAACTTACAAAAATAAGGGGCTTGACAACAAGGATCCGTAAGCAGCTTTAAAACAAGACATTGTTGTGCACTCTCAGCAGGGAGAAGTTCTTTTAGTGAGAGATTTCAATGCTAGAACAACAAATAATCAAGCTAGCATTCTTTGTTGCAAAGAGGATAACAATCCTATCAGGCTCATTGAAGAGGAGAATCCCCAATGGGCGAGGTGTTTAGAAGATGACAAAGTTAGCAATCATTTTGGAGAGGAGTTGCTTACACTGTGTGGGGCTTTAAACTTAATTATTTGCAATGGTCTAGATAGATGAAAAGGGTCTGAGAACTTCACTTGTAACACATACAATGGGGCAAGTGCCGTTGACATAACTGTTGTGTTCACAAAGCTTGATTTAAAATATAGATGAAGTTAATATTGGAAAGCATATTTGGGACTTAAAATCATACCATAACCCAATTTATATAAGGTTATCATGGTTAGAAGAAAGGCAGCATGGGAGGAAAACCAAATGTTCTCAGCAATCACTATCAAAGGGCAAAAGTCTTCTAACACAAGAAAATTGTACTATCTTCAAGACAACGTTAGAGAGATTAATTTAGAAGGAAAAAATTGGTTTCAAAAGCTTCAATAGTTATGAGTTAACAAATATAATTCAAAATGCACTTGAGAAGTGCAAAAGAGAAAAAAATAGGAAATCAAAATCAAATTGTTTTCTTGTAAATGCTTGGTTTGATGAGGAATGCAAAATGGCAAGGAGAACCTTGAAAAATGCAGGCAAGGAGAAGATGAATGTAAAGTTTTATAAGCATATACTAAAAAAGAAAAAAGATGAGCTCATGCAAACAAGGCGAGAAGAGTTAACATATTTAAGCAAGAATAATCCAAAGCTTTTCTTGCAAGAACTGCAACCAAGAAAGAAGCAAATTGAAAATAATATTATAGTCAATCAATGGTTTAAATATGCAAGGCAACTCAATAAGAAATAATCTAAGGTGGAGCCCCCCTAGGATCAACACAACTTCAAAGCTCTTCACATCACAGGAGGTGGAGAATGGAATTAAGAAGTTGAAAACAGGAAAGGCAAAGGACTTGGTTGAACTTCAAGCAGAGTATCTGAAATGGGGAATGAACGCTCTTGCACCGCACATCATGGAAATATTCAACAACATCATTCAGCAAGGATTCCCAAGAGACTGGACAACTAGCCTAGCAATACCCCTTTTTAAAAGTGGCGACATTAATGATCCATCCAACTATAGAACCATTATAATCAATCATATGTTTGCAAAGCTTTTCGGTAGCATGGTAGAAAATAGAATCAGTAAGTGGGCAAAAGTAAAAAAAAAGAGGGCAAGAGGACAAGTGGGGTTTAGGCCGAAGCATTCTACAGTGGATCATGGTATCACGTTGAGACACATTGTTGAAAAGGTTTAGGAGGACAAAGATTATTTTGCTGCTTTGTTGACTTCAAAAAAGAATTTGACACAGTCCCTAGAGATAAGTTGTGGCGTAGAATGGAAAAACTTGAAATTCTTGTGCATTATAGAACCGTTGTCCATAGACTTTATGAAGAGGTGAAAGTCAAAATTCAAACCTCAACAAGTATTTTAGAAATCTTTAGAAGTGACATTGGAGTCAAGCAAGGTTGTCCTTTATCCCCTACTCTTTTTGGTTTATATATTGATAAATTGGAAGAGTGGCTAAATCTACAAGGTGGAGATGGTGTTTGATTGAGGGAGTTTGTGATAAAGCTTCTTTGATATGCTGATGATATTGTATTGATTTCTAAATCGGCCCATGGATTGAAAATGCACTTATATTCTCTTGAACATTTTTGTAGAGTGGCGGGGATGCAAGTTAATACTAGCAAGACCAAAATAATGATTTTCTCTAATAAAAGGAAGCAGAGTTAGCATAGTTTCTTCTTTGAAGACAACATTCTTGAAAAAGTAAGTGAGTACAAGTACCTTGGGTTTGATTTCAATAACAAACTTAATTGGGAGAACTGTAGAAAGAAGAGAATTTTAGGAGGGTGGAAAGCATTATATGCTCTTCAAAATAGATGTAGAGAGGTAGAGTTATGGGATTGGAAAATGATTAAAATTATTTTTGGACTCCTAGTTTGTCTAATGATGTGTATGGGTGTGAATTGTGGGATAGCGACACCCCCGTCTCAAAATGGAAACAAATTGAGAAAATCCAAAATTGCTTGATCATGAGCAAGTTCAAAATAAAAAATTCAGTACCTTATGAGATAATGTTGAGTGAAATAGGAGCAACTCCCATCGAAGCAATTGTTATGGTGCGGCTCATAAGATATATCTAAAAAGAATTGAGCAAATGAGAGTAGGTAGATGGCATAATGTCATCTTCAATGAAAGCATGAGTGAAAGAAAGAAAACATGGATAAAACAAAACTACACATAGATGCAAAAATAGAATATCTACTTTAATGTTTGTACCACAAATAGCGAGGAGCTAAAAAAAATTGTTATGGAGAAGTTTCGTAAAAGGGTATGGGGAAAAAAATTGGGTAGAAAGAAGAAGTACTACATTGAGGGATTCAAACCTACATGTGATCTATAACAAAAAGAGTTTATTGGCTCTAGCATTTCGTGGAGGGCAAAAGTTCTTATTGCTCAATTAAAGACCAACTCGCATCAACTTTGGTGTAAAACATGATGGTAGAAAAGGCCTAAAGAAGCTTGGGAACAACGGGTGTGTACATTTTGCACATCTGGGGCAGTGGAATCGGAAAAACATTTCATTTTGGAATGCGAGGCATTGAAAGACATCAAAGAAAGTTATGAGAACCTGTTAGCATCAGTTTCTTGGCATTGTCTTTTCAGCGAGGGGATTATTGGAAGGTTGGATCAAATCATCATCAATTTGAATTGGAAAAAGATTAAATTACAACAAAAAAAACGAAAAACAGAAAACTAATAATCTCATAAACTATTTTTTATTTCGTAAACCTTAAAATGTCCATGTGCACTGATTAGTACTATAGACATTGAATCAAACACTGGGTGAAAGTAAATGTGAAACACGCGAAACCACATCTCCCTTGATGTGGTTATTCGTATTAAACGCTACAACAAAGGTGATGTAGCTTGATACCCTGCATCTCCATTTAGGAAATTTCCAAAACTTTTCTCTGATGACAAGTCTCAACGCTACCGATGCTCTGTGAGAGAACTGTGTATACTACAAGAGCCCATGTGCATAAAGGCATGGTTTCTGAAAATTTTATTTAAATATTTGCACCTAGTGCTCTTGCATTAATCCCCCTTCGTTTTCAGGCACAATGCCCACTGTCAAAGTTGAAACCATGAATCCTATTTCCTAATTAACTAGGATAGGCTCGAGTCACAACCATGTATTTATATATAGCCTTGCATGGAGTCGACATGGTGTTTATTTGACATGTTAATTAAATCAATATACCATGCATGCAACTAATATGACCTTTAGTTATTTGGGATTAGTTAGCATAACTTTTAAAATAAATAAGAATAATAAAACTTAAAATATATATATAGTTAAAAGCAAGACCAGTAATTTAGTTTAAATAAATAAGAATAATAAAATTTAAAATACTTACACCAAGTAATTTATAAATATATATATATCTATATATATTATATATTATTTTTTTATTGGATTTCAAGTTTTTGCTAAAATTTTGATATGAATATTAAATAAAATTTATACAAAGAAAAGAAAAATAACTATGTGGAAAAATTATAAAGTATTAAAGTGAATGAAGTTAGAAGGTTCAAGTTATTAATTACAGTGAAATTACCTTAAATTTTTTACTTGTGAAATTTATATTTAATAAATATTTATAACTTATTTAGATAAATTTTATATTAAATTGTATTAACATTCCTTTTTTTTCTCTTTTTCTGTGTAAAAAATTATTTTATTAGAATTTCTATTATTTTATATATTTTTTATTATTGTGAGTAAATAAGATTTCTTTGTATATATTTCTCTAATAGTGTATTGTGAAGAAAATTTATTGTTATATTTACATTTTATAAGGATTTTTTTATTTCTTTTTATTAGTCACTAGAATTTTTAATGATTCTTTATTATGAAATTCTCATAGGTTTTAAGGGTTGGAACCTATGTTCTCATATTATATGTAATCATTTCGATTTAAAATATATAAATAATTACATCAATTTATATGATTAATAATCAACACCCAATTATTCAACTATTTAGAATTTTCGAAAAACATGAGTAGAGGCGACTTATATGTATCGATGATATTCCTTATTTGTACTTTTGGAATTGAATGCTCTTTGAATTATGCTGACTGTAATAAAGATTTTGGGGACAACTCTCCACCCAACTGTAGGCTCAGCTACCCATAATCTTTCTACAGTTGGCCACCCCTGAGCCCTCAATCAATGTATTATTGTTAGGGAATCATTTGTTTCACAACATTTTTCCCCCAAGAGAATGGATGAAAAAATGTATGCATCTCATCCTCCTCCTCATCCATTAAATAGACCAAAAAATGAAAAGGGGTCTGTATGCACAAATTCCATATATCAACATGCAAACTTTTTATTTCTTTATTTTAAATTTTACTTAATTTAATATTCTCTTAATTTAACTCTTTTTTATTTTATTCATTTTTACTTTTTGTTAATTTTACTTATTCTTACTATATATATATATATATATAACTCCAATTTATTATTATTATTATATTCTTTTTATTATTTATTTACTGTTATTTATTTTTTATTGTTTATTATTTATTTACTATTATTATATTTTCTTTATTGTTTATTATTTATTTATTTATATTTTAATATATATTATTTTATTTATTATTGTTATTATTATTAAGGATATTACACATTTCTTCACAAAATATTGATATGTAGTAAAATCATTATCTTCTTCAATATATTCTGTATATTCTTTGTATAAGTTGTAGATTTATCATCTTGAAAAATTATCTGGAATATGTATTGTCTTTATTTGGCATACATTCTCCATGATTTGAAAAGAAGTCTTGCATCCATGACATTGCAGTATTTGCTAATGGCTCAAACTCTCGTCTATGACTTACTTCTGAATAAAATATCGGATCTTTTTCCAAATTTTCTTAGATTCTTGACAAACGAAAATTACCAATTGAATGAAACAATTTGAAAGTCTTTCTACGGAGTAATAAAGTCTCAATATGATAATCATAACTTAACAGTGTAGATTGCATGCACCCCACTAAATATGAATTTTGCATCCTTTTATTCATTGACAAATATCTCTTCCTTTTCTCTAATGTAGACTTGAAATCCATATGTTTCAAGCAATCCTTTTGACAACATTCACTTGAAATCAAATCACTGATAGAACTTCTTCTCATGAGGTATTTTTCCCTACCCCTTGTATAACTGGAATATTTTATATTGATATGAAAAAGTCTATACTACTCCTAGATACAATATTTTGTTATGAAACTAGCTCACGAAAAGATAGAAAAGATAGATCAATGACTACAAAATCAGCCTCTTCGAAGAGGCAACCTCCTTTACATTACACAAATGAACAATTCTTGGATGATACAAATGACAAGACCTCCTTTCTATATATAGGAGTCAAGCGGTCCCAATACAATCAGAGCCTACATAACAATAATATTATAGGGGCACAACAATAACAATAGTGGGCTTCTATGGGGTACAATAATAACAACATGGGCACTATATGGGCACAATAATACAATAAGGGAGTTGCACTAATAACACTAAGGGTTTACACTAGTATAGGGACCTAACATGCCCCTCTCCTTCAAAAAGTGTTGTCCTCAACGCTTGAGTAGTTCTGGATGCTTCTGTATAAAATTCTCATCCTCCCATGTGGAATCTCCAGTGGTAAGTTCTTCCACTTTATGAGATATTCTGAAATTGATCGATTTCGTAGCTGTCGATATTTTGTTTCTGTGACTGCTTCAGGTTCCAAAATGATTTTTCCTTCTTCGTCAAGTTCTGGCAATATTGTTTGAACTGGGACCTTCTGTGACTTTTGAATGAGTGCCCACACTTCTTCGCCATTGTTCCATTCATCCTTTGCTTCGTTTATCCAATCTTGTTGGATAATAGAAATGGCACAAAACAATGCTTCCACATCCTCATCCTTTCTTGAGAGTGCATCTGCAACAACATTTTGCTTCCCTTTTTTGTAGATGATTTCAAAGTCATAACCCGACATCTTTGTAACCCATTTTTGTTGTTCTTCTGAATATAATCTTTGTTCTAAAAATTATTTAAGACTATCATGATTCGTTTTTACCTTGAAGTGTATTCCCATTAGGTAAGGTCTGATGTTTGGAGGAACACTTCCTGAAATCAAATCAATAGCATGATCATGATCACGAATAGGTGGGAGGCCTTTGGGAGTCTCAAATAACTTGGAATGATTCTCCAAGACTTTTTGAAGATCTGGAGAAATACATGATTTCGATGTGGGAACCTCTAGTGAACATAATTGTGAAATTACGCCTCATTGTTCTTTCTTTAGAAGCTTTGTCATTCTGTTAGAGTTGATTATCTTTCTCAATTTCCGGGTGATAGCCCTTAATTCAACTTCCTTTCCTTCCAAATATATATATATATATATATATATATATATATATATATCTTAAAAATTAAAAGCTATTGTACCCAAGGATTGTAGCCCTTGGACTCTTAGTACAACATCAGAACCACCCATTGGAATGGAAAGCATTGGGCTATTCAATACATATTCTCCCATGGATAGCTTGATATTATGGCACTTTCCAGAGCAATTTATGGTTCCTCCACTTGCAACTGTTACTTGACACTCTGGTGTTGGATACAGGAAGAAATTCAATTCCTTGGCTCTATTACAATGAATAAAATTATGGGTACTATCCAAATCAATCAACACTATTACCTTTTTTTTCTTGATATGTCCTTCTATCTTGATAGTTTAAGGAGTGGTAATTCCATCCAATGCATTACAAGATATGGTCGGATTCATTTCTTCTTTCTCTAGGATTTTTTCCTAGTGTATATCCTCTTCTTTTGACGTTTCTTGTTCCTTTTCTTCCTTCTCTTCACAATTTATGTAAAATAATTTCTTCTCGGCACACTTATGACTTTTAGTGTATTTTCTATCACAACTGTAACAAAGCCCTGTTTCTCTTTTTTCTTCCAATTGTTGTGGTGTCAACCTTGTAGGTTGTGGAAGGCTAGGGCAACAACACTTCCATATTTATAGTTGTGAGTGGTAGGCTTCCTTGTTGCCATAATTTTGCTTTCCATTTTTCTTGCCAACCTGAATGTCTTCTCCAATGAATCAGATTCCCAAAGACGAATCTCATGTTGAATGTTATCCTTTAAAGTCCCTATGAAGACATCAATCCTCTTATTCTCTGGAATCTCATTTACCCTTATATTCAATTTTGGAAATCCTCAATGTGCTCTGCCATTGAACCCTTTTGTTTGAGATTTATCAATTGGCTAAAGAAGGTGTTTCTCTTTGTATCCTTATAATGCGCTATCATTTCATCCATAAAAATTGACCAAGTGACAATTTGTTTACGGGAGCAAAGCCATCGATACCATACAAACTGATTGGGTTCCAAATATAAAGTTGCAATGCGTACCTTTTATATGTTTTGCACATTATGGAGATTGAAATATTGTTCCATCTGTAGTATCCATGTTACGAGATCCTTGCCATTAAAAATTCTCATATCGATCTTTGAAATGTGGTGGGTCTTTATTCCAACGTTAGAGTCTATGAAATCATGATTAACATTTCTTTGTTTCTCATCATGAATTTTCTCTACTACATTTTCACCATTTAGGAAGTTTTTCTTGTAGCAACTTTGTCAAACCTTCCTTCAAGCCTTCCTTCAAACCTTCCACATCTTTCTTCAAATCTTCAATGTTTTCATTCTTTGAATCATGATTAACATTTATTTTTTTCTCATTCTGAGTTTGCTCTACTACCTTTTCACCATTAAGAAACCTTTCTTGTAGCAACTTTTTCAAACATTCCTTCCAACTTTCCATGTCCTTCTTCAAATCTTCAATGTTTTTTATTTTTGTGGAAAAACCTGTGAACAGTTTTGAAACCAACGTTTCGGACTAGCTTAGTGAGTCCATCATCAAGGCAATGAGATTTTTATTTGAGAAGAGAGAGCGTGAAATTACAGAGCTTATTAATAGTTATTGAAAAAGATTTTTGATGTCTTCTTTTGTAGTCGGCTTACAAATGATTAATTAATTAATAATTATTTTATTTATTTATTTAAATAAGTATTTATTTTATTTATTATTTATTTATTTAGTTTTATTTTTATATATATATATATATATATATATATATATTTTAATTTTTTTATCTTCAATGTTGTCTTTCATACCATTCATGTTAGCTTCCACGCCTTTCTTTAAACCATCCATCTCATCTTCAACACCTTTCTTCAAACCATCCATCTTAGCTTATGTTACTTTTCGTGAGAGTGAAATTTGTTGCACTTGGTCTCGTAATTTTGATATATCATGTTACATTTCTTTCTCTTCTTCGTGATTCATGCTAGATATTTCAAGTTGCTTACTATTTGTTTCCATTTTATTTCTTCGAGGCATCAATTAATGATAATTATGCTTCACTATGCCCTATGAATTCCTTCAAACTAATTTTTCAAGCCAGACTTATGCAAAATTTAAAAAAACTACACACTTTTTTTGACTTTGTAGGAGCTCGATATTGAATCTGATGTATCTCTAAAATTTCGGATCTCCAAGGTCTGAAATTGTGAACTATGGTAGCCCTATGAATCTTATTTCCAACACCACTAGTCTTATCGATATTGGATTCTCCAAGAAAGTGGTATGTCCAATATCCCAAGATGACCTGACTATACACTTTTTCGTGAACTTGTAAGAAGTACCACGTGTCACTATTCAACCTTCAGACCTAAAAAATGCTCAGAGAACTATAGTCCGTCCTATTTCTGTAACGTCTTACGAAATTTCAATCTGATACTTAGAGAGAAAGTTATGACGATTTTCCCAAGATCACCTGTTTGGGATGTAATTCAGGGTTCTGCAAAAACCCTAGATGTCTTAAACCATATCCTCGAAAATATAGCAAAACAAGATCTGAAATTCGAGCCCGAGCTTAACTAAGATTTCAGCTCAAATGGGTTTTAATTTCAGTGTCTGACCCTTCATATAAAAAACTTATCGCAAAAATTCCACGATGACCTATTTGAGATGGAATTTTGGAGCTTGCAAAAACCCTTCTGAAACGTTGCAGAAAAAACGTTATAGAAAAAATTCCATGATGACCTGTTTTGGAACAACAAAACCCTAGAATCCAAAGCTTTGATACCAAATATTATGAAACCAGCTCACAAAAAGATAGAAAAGATAGATCAATGAATTCAAAATCAGTCTCTTCGAGGGGGAAACCTCCTTTACATTACACAAATGAACAATTTTTGGATGATACAAATGACAATACCTCCTTTCTATATATAAGATTCTAAGCGGTCCCAATACAATCGGAGTCTACATAACAATAATATTGTAGGGGCAGAACAATAACAATAGTGGGCTTCTATAGGGTACAATAATAACAACATGGGGACTATATGGGCACAATAATATAATAATGGGGTTGCACTAATAACAATAAGGATTTACACTAGTAGTATAGGGGTCTAACATATTTTTTGGTAACGTCTCCATCATTTCATCATCCTCTCTATAAGCATTTTCATCATCATTAGGAGGAATAATATCCTCACTATGATTATTTGTAACATAGTTGGGAAAATCATCACCATGATTGCTAGGAAAATATTCATTACCATCCTCACCTGAAGAAAATTCTTCACTACCATTATTTGTGCTTTTGAAATACTGACTCGGAGGATATTCTTCACCATCTTCATCTATGCTTTTGAAATCTTCACTTGGAGGAATCTCATCATCATTGTTTATGTCTTTCAAATCATTGCTTGGAGGAAATTTCTCACCATCCTCATCTCTGCTTTTGAAACCCTTGCTTGGAAGAAATTTATCATCACCATGAGCGCTAATTGGAATGTTTTGACTCTCTTTTCATAGTAAAATTACCATTTGCAAAAAATTCTTCATCCCCCCCTTCGTCAGTGGTGCTTTCATAATCCTTAGATTTAGGACTAAGTGGAAAATGTCTCTCTATTTACTAGAAATTCTTCATCCTTCCCTTCGTTAGTGTTGCTCTCATAGTCCTTAAGATTAAGACTAAGCGGAAAATTTGACTCTCCATTTACTGGAAATTCTTCATCATGCACTTCGTCATTGCTTCTCTCATAGTCCTTAGGATTAAGGCTAAGTGGAAAATTTGATTCTCTATTTACTGGAAATTCTTCTTCATGCCCTTTGTAAGTGTTGCTCTCATAGTCCTTAGGTTTAGGACTAAGTGGAAAATGTGACTCTTTATTTAATGGAAATTCTTCATCCTGCCTTTGATCAGTGTTGCTCTCATAGTCCTTAGGATTAGGACTAAGTGTAAAATTTGACTCTCTATTTACTAGAAATTATTCATCCTGCCCTTTGTTAGTGTTGCTCTCATAGTCCTTAGGATTAGGACTAAATGGAAAAATTGACTCTCTATTTCCTTGAAACTCTTCATCCTGCCCTTCGTCAGTGCTTCTTTCATGGTCCTTAGGATTAGGACTAAGTGAAAATTTGAATCGCTATTTACTAGAAATTTTTCATCCTGCCCTTCGTCAATGTTTCTCTCATAGTCCTTAGGATTAGGACTAAGTGGAAATTTTGACTCTCTATTTACTAGAAATTCTTCATCCTGCCCTTCATCAGTGTTGCTCTCATAGTCCTTAGGATTATGACTAAGTGGAAAAATTGACTCTCTATTCATAGTGAAAGAATTCTTGTTATATTCATCAATATGAATAGAGTTCTTACATGACGAAGATGTTGATGCTCTAGAAAGAGAAACTTTACTATTAAAAGATTCCATGACTTTCAATGCACTCTCTCTCAATGACAATTTATAGCTTAGAGAATGAAAATTTCCCTCCAAAGTTTCCCCCCAAAAAATTTCGCCCAAATTTTTCCCCCCAAAAAATTTGTTTGAAATATTTCCTTCTAAAATTTATTTGAAAACATTCTACTAAAATTTTGTCTTGAAAATTTTGACCCTACTTTCTATTCAAAATTTCCACGCAAATTTTCCTTTAATACATTCACTCGAAATTAGAATCAATCTTTTACTTAAATTATTTAACATTAAATAGATAATTAATTTATTTTTTATAATTTATACTTTATTTTTTATCCCACCTCTAACAAAAGTTAGTGTATCATCATAATATTAACTATATAATATTTTTTCTAAATTTTAGTTTTAATCCCATATTCAAGACACGATAAAGTAATCCCATAATCTTTGTTATATAATAACTTTCATTGTTACTATTCCTTAAATCACATCAAGTCTTCAAGAGGTTTTGTTAAAAATCTTGGAGCGATTCTGCGGAGGAGCTACATTGTCATCAACAAGACATTCAACGAGATATTTTTGCATTTCATAGGTTAGTTTCCCTTCTATTTTGACCATTTAAAGAGGAATTTTCAGAAAATGTGATGTTTTATGCTAAAAATTCATATTTTTATTTTTTTTATATGTCTTGGGGGCAACTCACTTCATTAATTCAAAATTTAAGAAATCATTGAAACAAGGCAGACCTACGTTTAAATCCCATTGAGGTAACTGGTTAACGACAACGAGGATAAGTCATAAACCCCTAAAGGTTTACTAGTAACGTGTCAGAGATCTTCCTAGGTTCCTTCAAGATACCAAAAAAAAAACCTATTCCTTAAAAAAACATTTATTAAAAGAAATAGAAACTTTTTTGTAAAATTAACTCCCGATCGAGATGCAGGTCGATGTCAGAGAGGCTAGGCTGGGATTTGATATGGGTAGTATGAAGGCCATAACGACCGTCGCCCCCCACATGCTCAAGGCAGGGGGTGTGGTGTCCTTCGGAATGAATGCATGGATGGTGAGTGGGCAAGGTGGCGGAGAAGGGAATAAGGTAGGGTGGTGGAGAAGGCTAAGGCATTCGATGTGTAGGATAGGAGAGAGCAGTTGTGGAGACGGGAGGTGATTCAGAGCTGGGGAAGGGTGAAGGCAAGAAGGGAACCTTGGCTGCGAACAAAAGACGGAATCCGGGTATGTAATTTGGTCATGCTCCTATGTTGATTCCATGATCTGGTTGGGGTTCTGCTGGGGGGAAGGGAGGGGCAAGCGCCCGACGCAATGGGGATTAGCATTGTATGGGAAGCATTGGGGGCGGCAAGGGCATGCCATGGCCTGGTTCTACATTTTGATTCTCTCCCAATTGAACCAGAACCATGGTTGCGGAGTGGGCAAGTGCGGGCTGCGAAGATATGTGGGTCTATCTTTAGTTTCTCAGGCCAGGGGGATAAGGGATAGTGGTATTGCAATTCCTGGGGGGCTGGGTGCTGAAGAGAGAGGTAGGAAAGAGCTGAGGGCAGGGGGATGGGAATACAACCATGGCAGTAGGATTCAGAGTGACCATTGGGAAAATGGGAACCCGCATGGCACTGAGGGAAAAGATAGGAACCCCGGGCAGAAAACTGGTCAGAGGGGAAAGAAGCGGGTATAATTGCAGGCGTCCTGTCAAGCTCTAGAAGGTCCTATGGGTTCAGCTCCAGACGCAGCGGGACGATCGGCATATAAGCCATAGCAAGGGGGATGGGTACTATGAGGATCCCTAGGAGAAGAGTCTGAAACCCACTTCCCTCGGGCAACTGCAGGCTCTGGGCTACTCTTACACTTAGGCGGAGAAGTCTGTAAGAGAGGCAATGCATGAATGGCAAAGGTGGAGTGTTGAGAAAGGTTTGATGAATCTAACTTCGTTTGGATGTCAACAGGGCTCTACCACACAGGTTATGGCTCGAGCAACGAGAGGACGCAGGTGTGGTAGGAGAAGCCCGACCCCCCAGACACATAAGGGGTCGAGCACGTCGGAAGCTTGCAGGGGTCATAAATTTGTAGAGCACCTCATTGCATAGGCAGCAGCATCATGCCGAGACGGGACAGATATGGGAATTCAGAAGTTGATGGAAGACTGGGAAGCGGAGATTAAGCAGGAAAGTGAATCAGAGGATGAGCTTGACAATTGGAGGACGCTGGTCCCAGATCCAGGGAATACTCGTGGGAGAATTACTCAGTTTAAACACACTCTCTATCTGTATTTTTTAATGAAGAGCCTTCTTGAAAAAGCGATGGAACAAATCTCTGTGGGGATGGTGGTTACAGTCTAGGGCCTGCCGAATTACAAAAAAGATATGGAGAAAATCCTCTTCCAGTTGCACAAACAGGACATCAGGATGGATAGGATTGACCACCACATCCCTTGCATTCTGGAGCTATATGGAATGCCAGGGGTGACTGATGAAGATCTTGCTCCTGTTGCATCTGCCTCTGATGAGCAGAAAGACGAGATTCCCCATGCATAATTTTTGTTTATGCAGTTAGCTTTTAATTTTCCTATTGCATATGCTAGTTTTTACAGTTATGTAGTATCTGGACATGAGATCGAGACTTATCTAGCTTGGCTAGAAAGACTGAAACAATTTTGTTTTTGGATGGCTTATAACGTCGACCGGTGACCAACAGACTTGGTTTCCCCTCGGGGCAAGTTGAGGCCACCTGGTTAACCTGTGTGGTATAACTTTGCCTAATATATAATAGAAAATGGATGGATCTGCAAAGCTTAACAAAAAAAAAAATATTTACGTCAGGGCCAGGGTAGTCTGTGGCCTAGCGGCCCCTTGTTGGGCGAGGGGGGCATGGGCATGGGCACTATGCACGCAGCTCACCTTGGGCGCCCAAGTCCAATTCTTGGAATCGAACTTGGGCACCCAGGGCGAGTTGCGTGCAGCTTGCCCATGCCTAAGCACACAACCCACAGGCCTAGACATGGGCGAGCTACGTGCAACTCGTCCACTCCCAGGCTCAGGGCCCATGGGTTGTGGGTCTGGGTGTGGTTGAGTTGCACGGAGCTCACCCTGGGCACCAAAGTTCGATTCCCAGAATCAAACTTAGGCATCGAGGGCCCATGGGTAGCAGGCCTGGGCCCATGGGCCGTAGACTTGGACGTGGGAAAGTTGCATGTAGTTCGCCCATAGACCCTGGGTGCCCAAGTTTGATTCCCATAATTGGACTTGGGCACCTAAGGTGAGCTGCACTTGGGCACCTCGGGTGTGCTGCGTGCAGCTCGCCCACAGGCCCTGGGTAGCCAAGTTTGATTCCCAGAATCAGGGTTGGCACCCAGGGCATTGCGTCGTGGGCTTCGACGGGGTAGACTTGTAGGCAGCTCGCCCCAGCCCAAGTCTACGACCCACGGGCCCTTGGTGCCTAAGTCTGATTCCCGGAATCAGACTTGGGTGCCCAAAGTAACATGCCTAGGAGGGGGCCTGCGGGCCCATGGGTCGCCGACTTGGGAGGGGGCTAATTCTTTTGTTATAGTTTTTTTTTTTTGTAAATTTTCATTTTAAAAGTTTAAAGTTAAATTTTAATATTTTTTCTTAATTAAATTTTAATTCTTTTTTAACAAAATTATTTTAATTGTTATATTTGTTTCTAGTGTGTTTTTTTTGTTTAATTAAATTATAATGAATATATTTATTTTTTATTTTTTTTGTTTTGTTTGTTTACTTAAGATATGGGTTTTTTTTCTAATTAACATATATATATATATATATATATATATATATATATATAGTAGTAAAATGGCATCAAAGAAACTTTGTATGAATTTTTTTGGAACAAGGACAGCAATTACATCATCTAAATTTGATGTTGGACCCTCAAAGAATATTGTTGAACAAAGTAGAACTAAGACACATCATAAAGGTCAAGCAACTGACTCCTCAAATAAAATGAAGGTTATTTCAAAATGGAAGACGACATGAGAAGTAAATTATACAAAATTTACATGGCATGTTAAAGATAGAGAAAGCGATGAAGGTGTGTACATATATTTATATACTGGTATGATTTACAATAGTGGGAGCTATGAGGTGTTGGGAAGAGTACGAGACATATGTTTGGTGTCGAATATAGAAGATGTTTATGTACTTACAAAACTTCCCAAGTCACGTGAGAAGGTTAGATATCATTTTGCATTGATGTAGTATGACACGAATGATTATTCTACAAAGATATGCGAACAAATCATAAACAATATTGCACAAAACAAAGTTTGCTTATTTATATTTGTGTTTTGCATTATTGTAAGTATCATTATATTTTTTATAACTTATTTATTATTGACATATTATATTTTATTTGATTGGATTTTGTTGAGGGTCTTTCAATTATGTTGGGGGGATTTATTTTATAAAGCAAGATATTATGAATGTAGTAAGTTATTTCCACACACGGACAGAAGAAGATATGAGAAAGAAGCAAAGAAAAATACTTCATGAAGCTACAAGATTACATGCAGGGGATCAGCAAGTAATGTCTATAGTGGATCAATCTAGTAAAGCTATACATGCTACTTTTGAAGATGAGAAAGTTGAAGGTGAATAATATGTTTTCATTATTGAGAATGAGATTATAACTATTTTTGGAAATGAAAAAAGCCATAAAAGGCCAAAAACAAAAATGCCCAGGAATGTCTCTCTTCCAAATGATGATGAGGAGATTGTTTATGTAGAAGAAAATATGATAACCAATAGGAGGAAGAAATCAAAAATTGGTCATTCTGAAAAAATCATGATTAACAGTGAAGATCATAGTGAAAGCTCAAAAGGCAGCAAGGAGATCATAACACCAAATGTTGATTTAGAGAATGGCATTATTAAAACAAAACAAATTGTCATTCAAAATGTGTTGATAAAGACAAACTTAATTGAGAGTGGTAGTACATTTCAACTTAATGTCAACCAATTCTATAATCCAAATGAAAGACAATCTAAATATCAAATTAGAAAGCCACACCACCTGCATGTTCATAACTTGAAAACATTAATCAGGTACAATCCATATGCACATGTGGTTGATTATGTGCTTCTTGTTGATCCAATTCAAGTTCCCAACAAAGAGGCATTTGATTAGTCAAGATGTTTTGAATATAAATATTATGTAATCGGGGGAACCATTTTGCAGATGCTAGAAGACAATTGATGGAGGAATATCCTAATAACTCATGTTTTGAAACATTGGAATGTACCATTTATGTTGGTTTAACAGATACAAAAGCAAATTTATTGGCATGGGATCATAATACATATAATGAGTATAGGATGTCTATGAATTTCATCCAAAGGGTCAGATTTATTCATAGTGAATTTGAAGAAAAATGTGGTGGGGATAAGACAAAGATTAGTCTAAGCTTTCAGAAAGAACGTTATATGGAAATAGGTTATGAAATTGAGGAAAAAATCAATTCAAAAGGTGGCAAAGTAAATTCAGATATATTCAGAGGTATGCCTAACATTTTCCAGTTGCTATTTAGAAATGGACAGATATGGGAATTGATTAATGGGATTTTTGACATGTGGGAGAACATTTCCATAAAAAACTAGAAGGTTAAAAAGTCTAAACCATTGATATGTACTAGCAGTAAGACAAGTCCTGAAATCAAGCACCTTCTAGATGATATGACTATCACACCTTGGAGAACAATGTAATGAGCGAAGGATGCAAACTTGTCAAATCAATATTATCTTATGTGAAGTTAGGTGAATTATCATTGGACGAAATGTGCGAGGAATTTCAAAAGTAAGTTTGTTGAATTATTTTTACTTATTTTTTTATTATAATTTTCTTTTAAATATAACATATTGTTGTTGGTAGTATTTGTTATACATATCACTATATTAACATTTTTTACTTTATTTATTCAGTCACAATGTTTATATGAAAATACAAGAACAGATGGTTAAATTGTTGAATGAAGATAGTTGGGATGATGTTGTATGCAACTACTCAGATTCAAGTTCTACATCAACACTAAAATATTTGTATCTTGTATTTAAAAATGTATGTTGATTTATACATTCATTTTTATTCATATATATATATATATATATATATATATATAGATGTCGAAGAAGGATGTAAATGGAGTATCAAATAGTTTCAAAACATTTATTGAAAAAATCAAGTTGGAAAGGTTGAGAAAGCAACATCTTATGAATGTTGACCTTGATCCTAGTTTTAGCCATTTCATTTGGAATGGGCTCCAGACTATCCAATATCAAATAATACAAGGTGATTGTGAAGACATTACAAAACTCATACCTAAAGGGGATTATTCCCTAGTTATTGCAGATATTCCTCATCGTTTCAATTTCTCAAACATTGAATATGGTAGTTAGCCTTATAGTTATCAAGCTTTTAGTATAATGGTTACGGGACTTCAACAAGTCACAACATCACCATTTTTCATATTTGTGACATTTTATTCAGACACACAATTTTCAATGTTATTATCAAGCTTCAAGGGAAAACCAAACTCAAGGATGCAGCTTACATGGTAAGACATTGATAGTGTATATTTGATTAATGTTAAAAAAAATGTTTATGTACAAGTTAATTGAAATTTTACTATTTCATGTTACAGGCAAAAGTCATATCTTATTGGTTGCGGAGATCAGTCAATTATAAGTGATTGTGAGTTCATTCATGTTGAATGTTGGACAAAAGATGATAGTTATAACCGTATGCTTCTTAATCAGGTAGATGGAAAGAGTCACAACCAAGTATTGGTTCATGATGTTGTTGTAAAAAAAACTAACATATGAAGATAAAGAAGCAAAAGGATAGATAATTATCATTTATCAAAAACCACACGCATTGATTAATTATCTTATAGATTTACATTCAAATGAAGGAAATTGGGTTTTTGATTTATTCTCAAGTTTAGGTAAGTTTTATTATATAAAATTGAATTTCAATATTTTCTTTTTTAATTTTTATGTGTTTATACTAATTTACTTTAAAAAATAAGAAATTGCATTGCCATTGAAAAAAACTCATTACAATGCAATTTTATTCAAAAAAAATTAATGTTATTCAATTTCTTCCATATGCAATGCAAGAAGATGGTTTGAGGAAATGGGATTTTAATGAATCACATGTGGAAAAAAAGGCAAAAGAACCTCGAGCACTATTAGATGGAATGATTGGAAATGGATACTTTGGGAGCTTTGCAGACATCAAAGATCCATCAAAAGAGGAAAATGACCAAACTGAAGCACAAAAAGTTACGGAAGAAGACAATGATTAAATTGTAGAAGATGATGAGCATGGATTATATGATATTATTGATTATATTTAAGTTATGCCTACAAATCAAACTCAATTTTGAGAACTATGCATTAGTTATACTTGTAATGTTTTGACTTTGAGATTTTATGAAAATAATAAATATTCAATTATTGTTGTTATATGTTTAATATTTGTATTATCTAATTTTCACTTTAATTTTTATGTGAATCATTACTTTTTGAAAAAAATATATATGATTGTTATTATTATTATTTGACAAAATTCATAATATATATATATATATATATATGTTAAAATTTTCCCATAAAAATCGTTTGTTTGACATGTCATTTTTAGCAAAAAAGTCTCAAAATGTGTATTTTTTTTGTTATATCTATGTTAAAAATGTGTATTTTTTCGTCAAATTTAAAAATTATTGTTTTTTTAGTGACAATTATTTGATGTGCATTGAAATATTTATTAACGATACATAAACATATAGAAAATTGTAACTTTAAAATATTGACCTTATTTTTTAAACTATACAAAAAATGAAGATTTCATTGAAAAAAAAATGAAAAGATAAACAAAAAAACACAAACCTAAAAAGCACTTAAAAATAAATATCTCAGGGAAGAAGAACAAGACTACTTCAAAAACTGTTAAATTTAAGAAATAATTTTCCACACTTAATACATTAGAAAAATTAAAGTGTCAAAAATAAGACTTCTAAAAATAGGGGTTGATGTTGCATCAACACTTTTCAAAATCAGCATGAAAATCACTAACATTTCAAAAAAAATGTTCATACTTGATGCATAAGAAAATTTAAAGTGTCAAAAATGTGCCCAAAAAAAGTGTATTCGGTATATTGTTATATGCTACCTAGATGGGATAGTTTGTGGGTAGATTTCACACAGGAAGAGATGCAACTTGCTCTATTCAAGAGTAGTCTTGGTGGCAGCAACAGAGGATCGAAAAATATGAAGGAGGAGGAGAATAGCCCTTGCGTCAAAGGGAAAGGGAAAGAAAATCTCAGTTAGGACAAGGCTCATAGGGAGGAGAAAAGGAAAATAGGGATCTTTCGAAGATCAAATTCTTCAAGTATGGTGAGTTTGGTCACTATAGTACCCAATGTCCTTAGAGGAAGAAGGATAATAAGGAGAAGCAGGAGAAGGAAACAACTTCGAAAGAGATTGATCGTTTTTCCTCTAGATTGGAGGAAGATTGTGCTTTGTATGTAACTATACCTCTAGGATAGAGGTGGGGAGACATTGAGCTCCAAACTCTAGAGTTGCGCAGAGCTGAGAAGTATCTCTTGAGGGTAGCATCGGACAGGTGTTGAGCATCAAACAAGTGTTTAGCATCAAACAAGTGTTTCCTCTTGGATCAATATTGTTGCTACAAGGGCCCACAGTATTAAGTAGAAAATGAATCAATGTCAAATGATGCAGTTAGTTCACGAGGGACAGTTGCAGTCAGATATTGAGGAGCACAGTGCAGTTACATTGCAAACAGAATCAGTGGATAATGCAGAGACTGGTAACAGTAAGTGACTCAGGAGACAGTTGTAGCCCATAGATACAGTTGATTTAGTTTTTGGATTTTAGCTGCAGTAGTTGCAATAGCAACAATAGTATGAGATCAAGCTATAGTGTTGTGGCAGAGTTGGTAGCAATATTCTAGCACATCGCAGTGTCGGAAACAGCATAGATGCAGGGTGATTCAGCTCAAAGTGCTAGATGAATCAAAGTTGCATAGTATTTGATGGACAGTGACAGTTTTTCACAGATGTTAGTCATCAACAGCGTGTATGGAGGAAGTTATGGAGATTGGGTGAACACCTTCCTCGCTAAAAGGGAGTGTTAGTTTTTGTAGCATTAGATGGGTGTTCTAGTTTCAAACTTTATGGAGAGGCTAAAACACATGAGATCTCCATAACCTATAAATCATTTCTGGAAATTCCACCTTTGGGACAACTCAAATAAATTAATTGATCGATAATTAAAAATTGCCTAAGTCTAACTTAGGGAAATCGATTAATTAATGGAAATTAACTCATAAAGGTGGGAAATCACTAAAAACTCACATGGATCGACTTAGAAGTGATCTTAACCATCGATAAAGACTTAATTGTGGTCGTTAATGATCCAAGTGGAGATTATAAGAGGAGGTTGATGGGGTTGGAGAAGAACACACTTAAGGTCAAGTTCCTTGGCAGAGATTGAGCTTCCCAATTGCAGCAATTCAGCAAAGGAGAGTTTGATCTAAAAAGGGGACGCAGAGATAGTGAGGGGCAGAGACAGTGAGTCTGAAGGAGGATTTCTAGATCCAGAGAGGCAACAACAAGTGACAGAGGTATTCCACAGCAGAAGTTGTGCAAGGACTACACAGATGCTTTAGTGACGGTTTGATTTTGCTGAGATGGATATCAATTCAACTTCTAGAGGCTGGGAAAGTCTTCATGAGGTCCAAAGAGCCACTTCCAGCAGTAGAGACAGGAAGGATGACTTAATTAGAGAGGGTTTCCAACCACATGTGTGAGGGTCTGCACAGAAGCAGCGTAGAAAGGGCCTACACAAGGGTTCGATAGCTAGTTTTCAAAGGGATGCAAGTGTCTAGATTGCTTGTGGAGAGACAAAAAAATTCTCTCTAATTATTTTTGTCAGATATTTTTTGATTGGATAGCTTTGGGTATCCATAGTTTGTACTCAAAAATTCACTATTGCATAATAATAATAAAACCCTCATTTGTTGCATCGGTTTTCCTGCATTGGGTTTTTCCGAGGACAGTTGTCTAAAAATAACTGTGTCAATTTTCAGTGTGTGTGCATCTATATTTCTTAGTTCCTGTTTATTTTCTGCAACATTTTATTTGTGAAGAAATTGCAGTGTGATTAATTCAATATTTTCTCGTAACAAAATAAACTGCATAGTTTATTCGGTTAGAAGAATTAATTATAGTCGTTGCATTTGAAGTGAATTTTCACAATATGGAGGGTCTCAAAGAATAATTTTTGTTTCAAGTAAAAAATAAAATCTACCCCAAGGATAGACTGTCTCATTCCTTGGGTTTCAAGATATATTAAAATTGGAAATTTCCCTCTAAAGTGCAAATTGGCTACCTATTTGGAAGCCCCTTCTCAAGTTAGAAGAAAAAACTATAAAAAGGCTCTAAGTCGTCCCTCCTATTGTATGAATGAAATTATTATCATTTGACTAATTTAGTTCTAACTTATCTCAATCCTATGGAGACAGTGACAAATCTAATGAGAGGTTTGGAAGGAGTTTTTTTTTTGTTGGGTTTTGCACTTGATTTTTTTTGTGGTTTGGGATTCGCCTTTGTCTATTGCAAGAAAATAACTTTGGCCCTCATTAGGGAATCAAAATTTAGTGAAGAAAACTCATTAGTTTTGTGGCTTAACTTGCTTATGAATCTTTGATGATGTTTAAGACCAAAACAAGATCTAACTTGTAGCCCTAATCTCTACAAATTATACTTGCAAAGGAATAGAACTGAAGAAATTCAAGATCTAATTCATTAAATTTTCAAAAGCCTCGGCTCTATGGTCTCATTGAAATTGCAAGAGGGTTTCCAAGATTGCAATTTTTTTTTCAAAAGATTGAAAAGAACCCTCCAAACTAGGGAAGAAGGAAAGTTTTGCTTGCGACTACTTGATATAAAACTATTGCATTCATATTTTTGTGATGAAGGACCAATGAAGAATGCTTTAAGCCTAGTATGACAATTTGATTTTGGCTCAGCTTGAAACAATGAAGCTTTTTATTAAAGACGATTTATCTGAAGCAGCATCGTCATTCATTTTTTGTCGTCTTTAGATGGACCGAGGATTGCCTTTCTCTTATGGAGAATCCAGTGTCATAAGCTTGCATTTAAGGACTGCAACACTTCACGGAGACCTTAACACTAAAGTTAAAATACCTTTATGGTTTGCGACCTTAAAAGACTAATGTCTGGTAGATTTAAAGGTGGAAGGGTGGTGCTAGGCAATTTGGAGCTTGTTAGAGCGTTGGAGCTCGAAAATTGAACGCTTTTCTAGAGTACTAGGGAGTCGGGGCATCCCTTTTTAGTTGGAGATGAAGCATTAATGTACTCGTAAATTATTAGAGAAGCATTTGGTGGTTTTTTACCTAGAGGGGGCTTTTCCACCTAAAAAATCTTGTGTCTTCTATATATTGTTCATTTATCCTTTTAATTGATGTTGACGTTTAATTAATGCTCTAAACAGATTAATAAATTATTAATTACTAAGAAATGTTGATTCACCCCCCTCTCAGTATTTCCAACAATTGGTATCAGAGCAGTTCCTTCGTTTGAAGCTTAAACGCTTGAAGATAGATAAGTAGCATTCAGAATTGACTGATGGAACCTGCAGTTGAAGATAAGATGGTTGTTGATCCCGAAGAAAATGTCAAATCCATCAAAGACAAAAAAAAAAAAAATTGGAATGGGACGGGTATCTAGTTAAAGGTTGGTATATTAGTGTCTATAAGGAAATTGAAGAGTTGAAGACCAAGACAACAAGGTATTATGATAACTAGAGATGGTTCATAGTTGAAATCACCCAACTTCAAGATTAGGTAGCAAAGGTTGCCTCTATAAGGAAAAAACTAAAAAAAAGGAGAAAAAAAAATTAAAAATAAATATTACAATTTTACCTTATGCATAAGAGAATACTCCAAACTTCCTTTCATATTATTTCTACCTCTCACAACATCACAAACAATGCATATAGGGAAGTATATTCTGAAGACTCATCACCAAATTTCACTTCTCTAAGGAGAACTTATTGTTATTTTTTAGAGATATTGACAGTGGCCTAAATAAAACATTAGCAATCTTTTCTTAGCTGGTGCAAATCATCTTTAGCAATAGAAAATGCTTATCCTTTGCAACATTCAACATCTTTAACAACCATCAATAACATCTTCAACATTACCCACAACCATTAATAATATCTTTAGCACCTTAAACATGCAATAATAAAGCATTCTCAACATTCATCAGTAAAAACTTCAACAAGTTTAACCTCTAGTAATAAGACTTCCAGCATCATCCATATCCAACAAGACTACTTTTAGTATCATCAATACTCTTTTAGCATTCTTCAGCACTCAGAAATTGATCCTACTCTTCATCAAAAATTAAAAATCACATACTTTTAACAACATGTAACTATAGTTGGGAACTTTCATCTTCAACAAAAACCAATTGTTCCATGACTACCACCAAATTGGTACACCTTTGCAAATCAAACTACATTTGCAACTCCATTGCATCACCTACACAGGTAATGGCGAGGTGCATGTTCTTTTATTTCATACATTCCAAATTGGTCAAGATGTTATGAGAGATACCAATGTCAAACTACCTCTTTCCATTTGATGAGTATATGTAAATGATTCACCCTTGGGGGGTAGGAATTGATTTTTATCTCTTTCCATAATTTTTATATGTTCAAGTAAGAAAACAAAAACTAATTTGGAAAAAGTTTGAAATTCACCAGCAGCATATGTTGGGTATGTGTTATGTTATTTGCATGATTATCTCCACACATTGTATGTTGTGTGGGGCGCAATAGGGGGATCATATGGGGGTGACAGACCCTTCATGTTTAGGGGGATAGGGGGTTGTTTGCATAGGGGAAAAATCCCATTATGTGGGGTTTCAAGGCCAACATCCCCAAAGGAAAAAAAAAACAGAGAGAGAGAGAGAGAGAATTGGGTTGTTTTTTGTGTTTGTTTTTCGCACACATTTTTTTGCTAAAAGAAGTTTTGTGGCACATGGCATTTTGTCCATGGTGAAAGTGATTCTTATGGTGAAAGGAAATGGTGAGCATTTCCAAGATAGATATCAAGAAATTCAATGGGAAAATTTTTATGTTGTGGAAGCTCAAAATAGAATATTGGTTAGTGGACAAAATTCAATGGATGACTATGGATCCAAATTCTTCACTAACAAGCATGTCAAAAGCTGAGTATTTTTTAAGGATTCAACTATTATGGCTATTTATAGTATTATAGGTTACTCTTTTAGTCTGAAAATTCATACATATAGATGTAGGTGAATATTCTATAAAAATTGTTGGCATTATGGTTAATGTGTTGTCCTTGATGGAAACATGCATGTCAAATATTTCCTTGATGTCAACCTGGTTATAACGTAATGGGTTTCCCATGATGCTTACAAAACTATTTCAGATGTCATGATTTATGGTATAAGCATTACAGAGGATATGAAAGAGAATTGGTAGTTTAGTTACAGAATTCATGGAAATTGTGAAGTTTAAAAAGTATACACGACTCCTGTGAAGAATAGTCACATACAAACATGGGTTATGTGAACAAAAATCATGTAGATAATTTGAACCATGGAAAATAGAAAACCAAGAGCCATTACCATGGTAATTTCCCATAGTAATTGTAACGATAACGACTATTTAATCCAATAGACAAATACCAACAACATTACCAAAGGATTTGCCTCTAGTATTGGCAAGGCAAAATCTATATAAGGAGAACGATATCAAGCAGCTAAGTGTGCATTTTTTTTGGATTATTCATGTGTGATCTAATTTAAAATAGGTGTGCACCAGGGAGCAAGGAGAAGGCTCAGATCTGAAAGATTTGAAGATGTATTGAATATATGCTTGATTGATTTGCTTGTTGCAGAATGTTTGAATTGCTAACAATGCAAGATTTGTGGTTATAGTGGGGCTATGATTTGAATGTGTTTGCAGAGATCTGTGATTTTGACAGTGAAGTATGTAGAATGTGTGTTGTGTTTGCAGAGATAATTTGATTCAGTAACTTAATATTTATACACAGGTTTTCTTTTGAATTTCATGTACATATGCGGGTATGCTTCAGATTAGTCACGTATACATTCTGAGATAATATGTTTTAGATTGTTGCTTGATCTAGGTTGTTTCACAGTTGTTTTAATGTTGATTGATGCATGTGTTGAGGTTTTCCTTGAATAAATATAATGACTTTCTAAGATGTTTTGGTATTCAATATATTGAAATTTGTATGTGGGTTTTATATATAGGAAGTGCGTATATATGCATATTTGTTTAATGGAAGTTGCATATATGTTTTAGGGTTTGTAATTGTTGCTTGGTGATGATAGTTGATGAAGTTTGTATTATTTGTTGTTGTTTGTCAATGATGTCTTGATTAGGATGGTTTATATATGGCAGTGTTGATTGGATTGATTTGGCTATGGCCTAGTATATTGATCAGTGATTGAGTTTTTAGTGATTCGGTATTGGCATATCTGTGATTTGTATTTGTATTTAGTGATTTGTGATTGATCTAGTGATCTTTGATTGGTTTAGTGGTATAGGGATTCAGTTAGTCAATGCTTAAGTATTCGTGATTTGACATATGTATGCAGGTTTGAAGCACAGGAAACGTGGATATCTCTCAACACAGTTGCATATATATTCTGAAGTAAATTTGATCAGGGTTTGTAATGACTACATATTGATTCTGTAATGACTATATGGTATCTAACATTGTGGTTAATTAGTGAATGGTTGAGTAGTACCTTGATTTGTTGATTGGTCTTAATTTGATCAGTGATTGGTTGATTGGTATCTTGGGTTGATCTGTGACTAGTTAATTTGAACAATTATTCAGTGGATGGTTTCAAAATGGTTATTGGTATTGAACATAATGTTGGGTGTGGGTCCAGTTTGAAAATATGATGAAAGGTGGCCTACATGATTTGTGATGGTTGATTGACAGGTGGATCTAATATGAAATATTATTAAACGAGGTGTTGAGGGTTGTAGCTCAATGAGGGGATAGGATATCCCTTCCGGTAGGAGTCGATAAATGAGATTAGGGGTTTGTAGCTCCCTTCCAGTGGGTGTTGGAGAACGAGTGGATGTTGTAGCCTCCTGTAGGTAGCAGCCTGCGTGCTGGGAAGAGTTTGTGCCAGTACAAAATTGTAAGAAGAATTTTCTTTATAACCGGCATAGATCCATCTTAAGTATGGATCTAACATGAGCCGAGAGGGATCAAATTTCTTCAAAATACAATGTGTTATTTTTCATTGTTTAAATTATATTTTTGAATGCTAAATAGATTATATATAAGACCAAATAAAAAAATTAACCATAAAAACTTTATATAAAGTTGATATCGGGATAAATTTGTTAACGTAGATCTTTAACATAATTTTTATTTTAAATGGCATGGATGGACATACAAACTTACACATCCCCTCATACTGGATTGTAGAATGAGCCTCTCAGCTCAATAAAAGAAGAAGACAGAGATGACAGCAACAATAGTTTTCTCCCACATTGGCTTTGTCTCCCAAATTGTACATGTGAATGCGACAACGCTCAAGGAAGGGGTTGTCACTCTGATCCTAGCCCTCTCCATTTAAGTTGTCTCCCTATAGCAGGCTAAGGGGGGTAGTCCCTATGAATGAAACGATGAGTTTGAGAGACACAACTAAATGGACTACAAACTTGGTTGAAGACAATTATCAAGTTTAATTATTTAGGCACCACTTAATTAAATTTATAGAAAAATATCAATTGGAGACAAGTATCTTAGGATTCAAATTACTTGTGCAGTATAAATTAAAATCCAAGATATGGAATGAACAGTTGCTACTAGGATAAAAACTATCCTATATGAGATGCGACACCTATAACTAAGTGAAATGCAAAATATTGGTTAATTTTAGATTAAATGTCTATTCTAAGTGAATCCTTTCTCTCAACTGCTTTGAATTTAGTCTCAAATGTAGGTTGTGGAGAAAAACCCAGGGGAAGAAAGTTATGGCTTTATTAACGATAACTACCCTAGGGTTCTAACCACTTGAATGCCTCTAGCACTGCAAGAACTGTGGCCCTGACGACTACAAGGTCACCATCTTAACCACAAGTGAGGGTATAAAATTCGCAAGCTGGGTCAGAAATGTGGTCCTACCTTCTTTCAACCAAGCTTATGCTTTGAGGTAAATTAATTCATGCGCAACTAATCCTAGGATGAAGTGAAACTTATGAATAAATGCTTTAAGTGAGATTATTAGATGATTCTTAAGTACTTTAAGTTAAATTTTGATGCTTATGATGTTCAAGCCAAGAGCATAAAACAAAGTACTTAGAGAGAAATATAGAAAAAATTTCAACTAAGGCAATGTGTAAATGAACAAAATCGCTAGAGTTCGAAATAAATCACTTTAAGAGCAATCTCAAAATGACAAGTGTGCTAAACAAATAACCAATGAGAAGTAGGGAGCACAAAATTAATGAATCCTTACACTTGATGTGTAAATTAGGTAACAAAGGATACAGTGCTAATGAAACAACATTAGCAATAGTATTATTCAATTGAGATCACAATATTTCTTATGACTAATGTTCAAAGGAGTTGATACCGCAAGTTTATCCTTAGATCACAAATGTCGTTAAACCATGAAACAAGATAATGCTCTTATCCAATTAGTAGCCAATGCCTTATGTTAATTATCAATTAGAAGAAATAGGTTATAGAAGTATTCTAATTACTTTACAAGAGAGTTAGCAAACAAGTGATATCGAGCATTCACAATTAGCCACTTTAGAACATTAGAAATTTCTTACAAACACATTAAATGAGATTGCAATGCAAGCACCAATAATTTATGTGCAAGTTTTAAGATGCAAATTAAAACTATGCCAATGATGAAATGCAAAAGGAAATGCAATTAAATGACCAGCACAACAATGTATATATTAAGAGATCACAGCTAGGAGCAGCCCACTTCTTTCACTTTTCCAATAGCATTAGACAATAATGACAATGATTTAGGAGATAGGAATGAGTCCTTATGAGTTTAGCGCCATTTTAAATGCCTTCTTTACCACTGTTATGGTTATGATTGGAATTTAGAGTGCTTATATCAGACCTTGTATCATAGATATCAAACCTTCAAAATCATTTAAGAAAGGCAGAAAAGATAACCCTATGAGTTCAATATCCTTTTGAGATTAATGTGCAATTGTTATAAGATCAAGTGAGAGTAATTTAGGGCTTCTTTAGGATGTTTAGATCATATTTATTCCATTGTAAGTATGATGTTTTAGATCTAATTGCAAAATAGTATGGAGAAAGAGGGTAGAAGAGCCAAACCCTTAAGCCTATAGGCCTGGTTTGATGACTATTTGACATTCCAATGGATTAAAACTTCTTCAAACACCTGCAACACAATTTGTTAGCTTGAAATAGGATAGATCGTCCTTCTTATGACGATGGTTAGGACTTATAAGGATGTTTGATGGATTGTTGAGCAACTTTAGGCCTTGAAACCCTTGTAAAATAAGCTTGCAAGTCTGCAAAACAAATAGTTAGCAAAGAAAACCCAAGTTTTATGGCTCAAAATGATAGAAATTGATTACAAAAAATTGACAAACTTACCCTAGGCCTTCAACCACAAAGATTAGTGTCAAATTTAATGCTAAGCCTCACAACTATGCCAAAAATATTGAATCAATGAGAAAATTCCCAAGTAGGGTTGCGGCCTAGGGCTAGAAGCCCTCTAAGGCCTACGACTACCTCAAAAATTGTTGAGTAGGGTTGCAGCTAAGAGAAATGCCACTCTAGGGACTATGATTGGGAGGGATAGGCCTCCTTAGGCCTGCATCTACCCAAATTGAGGCCACAAGGACCTGCAGCCTACCTCAAAAAGGCCCTAAGGCCTACGGCTAAGCCCTAAAGGGTTATCACAAGGGTTGCAAGTCCTTAGAAGGGTTGTCGTTAGCTTGGAAAATCCCTTAGGGGCTATGGATCGTCCAAAATGGCCTAAAAACACCCACGACATCCCCTCAAGTGAACTTGAACCCTGCAAACACCAAATTTTAGCGAGAAAAACACTATCAAATGCCTCAAAAGGCTAGTGTCTTCCTTCTTCTAGATGAGTGTTGAGTTGATGGAAACTAGAAAGGGTTAGATCTTACACTTTAAGGCCTAGATCAACCTTATGCTCTTGAATGGATAGCCTAGAAATTAATTATTACTTCACAACCCTTGAGTTATCACTTGCACAAATGAAAAAATAGAAAGTCCAAATACCCAATATATACAAAATTCTCAAATTTAAAACCCCAAAGCCCAAATGTTATACAGTTTTTTTTAAATAGGTTAGATTTAAAATACAAGGGTTAGATTCAAAATTATTTTACAAATATCTACAATATTTACATAATAAAATTGTTACTCTCATTAGCAAACTAAATATGTATAGCACAAGAAAAAGAGATTAAATTTTTGAGAGATTTTAAAATAAATGATATATGTAAATGGATCACTGGCCCAAAAATCTCATGCAAAGTACACTGCAAAATGGAAGCTCAGAATCCAAACACGGTCGATTCTTCCCCACAGTCTATGAACTTGGAGACCAAGGGCTAGCGTACCTATAAAATTCTATTCAAACTTAAAAGATGAATTGTTAGATCACGAGAGATCTAGATCTACAAGTGTAGATATAAACCCAACACCTAAGGTAAGATACATGTATCAATAGTTGTTTCGTCTTGCATAAAATGAAATAAAAAATTATAAGGTGCATATAATATATAACATGAAAAATCACTAGCACATACAACATATCAACATATAGAAGAACACCATGAATTGAAACCCCAAAGTCTTTCTATTATGAGAAATACACTTCCAACATAGCAAGGCTCAGTACATATGTTTACATCATCCAAATATGAAATGAAGAGCTTGATAGCTTCCTTATACAGAAAATGAGAGAAGAAAACCCCTCCAAGTGGAAATAACAGCTAGTTGTCTTGATCCTCGTCAAAATAATCTCATTTGTTGATCTTCTTTTGAAAATAACTTGATCTCCACTATTGATTTATTATTTTTGAGGAAAAATTCGGATTTCTCTTAAAACCCTTTTTTTAGTAATCCAAAAAATGATATTTTGGACTAATATTCTCAAAAAAATCACTTTGACTTAACCACCAATGTCCAAGGGGCCAAATTTCCTAAAAAATCCATTTTTCCCTTGGTGGAAGACCTCCAAAAATTAGTTCTTTTTTGACTCGCGATTTTATTATTATTTTCCACTATGAAATAATTCAATTTCTCTCAAATTATTTTTTGGCTCCAAATTAATTATTTTCTGGCTAATTATTTTCTTTTTTATTTTTTCTAACAAAAAAAAATAACTAAAGACTCAAGAGAGGATTAATTTTTTTTTTCCACCCTCAAATACTTTAGCCATGGTGTCTAACTATGAGTAACCATGAACTAAAATATTTTTGACATCAAGATATTACAATTTAATTCAACCCTTGGGAAATACACATTTAGACATTGACCCTCAAGACACTACCCAATTTTTTGGGTCTTCTTTGGTTCAAAGGTTGACCGATTCATACTTCATGGATGAGTTATGCGTTTTGCAGTTAGTTGGCTTTTTGAATTTATCATGCAGGTCATACAAGTGCTCCATCTTAACAACTGACTTGGGAATCATATTGGATTGATCTTTTTCCTCATCTTCCCTCTCATTCATAAGCCTGTCATGCTCCTTTTCATCAATGACTGCATTCTTGAATGTCTTCTCGCAATGCAAGAACTCAAGGATTTGCTCATCATCTTCGAACACCTGCCAATTTGAGATGTTATCAGGCACGGATGGTCTGAAAATCAATTCAACATAACATTTATTCTTCTTTAATCTAAAATCAAGCAAAAGTTTCACAGCCATACCAGCCATTAGATCGGCATCTTGGTTTTTCCCCTCGAGGTATGTATGTGATATTAAAAGAATCAAAATAGTCAATTAAGCTCCATACCTCACGTTGGTATCTTACCAGGTGTGGCGAATTGCAGTGTATCCTTTTCCTTACCTGGTCCACAATTATCTGTGAGTCACCAAAAACTTTAAGATTTTTCACCTTCATATCAATGGCCTTTTTCAGGCCCTGCAGCAAGCCTTCGTATTATGTCGTGTTTTTGATGCATGCGAACTCCAATCGACTGGCCATCAGATGTTGGTTCCCTTGCGAGTCAATGAGAATGCTCCCAACCCCTGTACCTTCAAGGCAGTTAGAGCCATCAAAATAGAGTGTCCAAAATATAGAGTCTAATGTTACATCAATTGAATTGCTTCCTACGAAATTAGTTCTATCATCTACTATATTACAAGGTGGTTCATCAGTTGGACTACAAGGGAGAGCTTCGAACTGTGTGTTTATTGCAGTTTCTTCAAATGTTTCCGCATGGAATTCTCCAAAACAGGATTCGGTGGCACAAACATTGAAACTATAATTCCCAAGGATAGAGTTGGTAAACATTACAGGTTCATTGGGGCTGTTTAATTCCGTCACCACATACTTCATGTATATTTCTCGATCAACTCTCAGCATGTCACCCTTCCCCTTTTGAGGCAGCAAGAGATGGGACCAATCAGTTGAGAAATATCCATTGAGTTTTGCTGACTAGTCCCTACTAAGCAGCATTCCATAAGCCTTGGGTATGTCGACTACCACTATGTCAATGACTTGTGAGTACTGTGGTTTGGTAGCCATCCGAATCAACACATCTTTCAATTCCCTAATTACCTTCACATTCATTCTGTCCAATTGCATAATTCGAGTTCCAGTTTTCTCGGGTATTGCATGAAGTCTTTTACCAATAACGTAAGTCATAACAGTGGACGAAGCACCAGAATCTACCAAGCAATTGTGTACGTGCATGTTGAAGATTTAAAATGTGATAAGGAAAGGTGGAGTCATGGATTTTGATTTCCTTCCTATCATGGCCGCACTGACATCTTGGGGGGTTCAATTCACTTTTGACAGAGTGGCTTCCATAGCTGATGGTGTTTGGGTTGTACTGGAGCTACCGATAGGTATGGACATTGACTTCTTGGTTTGGCTGCTTGGGATGGTGGGGGTTTTGCAATTTAGTTCATTCATAGCTTTCAACAACAAATCTCTTTTCTGCATTAACTTCAACAAATCGAAGTATGTGATATTAGCCCTAGATTTCTTAATATCATCCACAATGTTGTAATCAATGTTATAAACAGGGTAGGGAAAGGTAAACATACTGGTTTTTCCATTCTTAGGTGGGAGTTTACCATTTTGAGTCGCCTTTGTCACACACAGAGATGTGTTCTCTTTCTCTGGATAGTTTGCAATTGGAGTATTCTTGGACTCACCACTAGGTCTACCCTTCTCAACAAGAACTTTGGGAGCGTATGCCTTCACAGGGTGAACATCTTTCTTTGTCTAGTCTATAGGATTCATCATGCCCGCAAGTGGCCCTTTACTTCGTGTGTGGATTTCATTAGTGTGGATTTCTGTCGTGCTATCTCCTTTGTTTTCATCGTTCTCATTTGTATAGAAATCCCATAGTACATTGGTTTGAGATTCTTCGTCCAAGGGTTCTTCCACTTGGTATTCTTCCTCATTTTCTTGTTTTGGCTCGAGCTCCACTATAGGTTCTTCATTGTTAAGGAGCGATCCGATAAGAGCCAGCTCTTCCATATTTAAATTCCCTTCATTGGGTGGAGCAGGCAATGCAAGTTGACCATGACCACCTTTTGTCTTCTTACGATAGAAAGGTTTGAAAGATTTTCTGTTGTTATAATCTCCTCCACTCCCGCTTGTACTCTCTCTAGAATTCCTTTTCATATCAATGACTGTGTTTGTCAACTTCTTAATGATCCAATGCAAACCTTCCACATCTGTGGTATCCTTTTCTTTGATTTCATCCCTTTCGTTATCACCCGCATTATTCTTCTTGGATGATTGAGAGGCTTTCTTTCCTTCGGTTGTCTGATGACATGCTGTGAGACTGATCATTTCATTCTCGACCTTTACCGCTTCATCGATAGTACCTTGTAAGGTTTGTGCGTTGCTTCTCTTGACCCACATCGCAGTAGGGACAGGGAGAGCAGTGATGTAGAATTCCATGAGCACCTCCTCATTAGTTCTAGCATTAGCCGAATTCTGTTAAACAAAGTGTTGAACCGAATGTTAAAATCCTTGACCTTTTCTTTGGTTTCCATTTTCAAACGGGATAGTTCTAAAACTATGGTCGCAGGTATTTTATCATCGCCAAACTTGTCTAAAAAGGCCTCTTGAAAGGCGACCCATGAGTTGATCGATCCTATTCTCAAGATAAAGTACCATGTGGAGGCGGCACTAATCAGAGTAAAAGGCAATAAGTGACATACTACATCTTCATCGGCTACCACCAACATGCACATGGCCAGGAAGAAAGAGTGAATATAGTTATCAGCAGTGTCTCCCCACTCAGGGTCGAATTTAGGCAGTACTCTTTCTGCATTCTTAGGTAAGGGATGTTGCTGCCCAGGTACCGCTACAACATCCTGAGCAAGCCAAGGAGGGAGTGTTCCCGGGGGAGGTGGAAGTTGGTTCCCACCCGATTGAAACTGATTCCCACCTGGAAGAGGAATGTTAGCCATATTGTGGATAGGGATGTTCTAGTTGAAGGTTTCTTCGAGGATTTCTTTATTAGGATTTCCCAAATCGGGCCAAGGATTACCTTCAGAGACTAGATCCTCAGGAATTTCTTCCCAAGGAGTGTCGATACTTTGCAAGGACTCTAGCACAATATTTTCAAGGGACGGGGCTGCAGATGTCTCTTCGTTTATGGAACAAATCCTTGGCTTTCTTTTAGTTGTTGGAGGTAAAGAGTGAAAGATGGGGAGCTGAGAGAGGGAACGAGCGTAAGCCCGAGTAAGTACTCTGACTGGTTGTTCCTGAGTGACAGGATACTCCCACAGTGTCTCTTCTTCGAAATGAGGCTTTTCCAAATGGGAGGAAGGATCTTTTCGACCTTTACTATCCATGCATTAATCTTTTCGAATCCATGCGCGACATTTATAGATGAAATCATAAAAAGCTGTGGACGGTGGTTCAGGCCCTCCTTCTAGCACCAATTTGTTGACGCGATGAATGTTCGCTATGCCAACAAGGGAAACTAACCCGATTGCAAACCCTAATTAGATCTACTTTCGTTTGGAATGGCTAGTTCTGACGGGTTTTAAAGGATCCCGTAAACTGTTATATGTGTTGAAAGATTGCTTCTTGGAGGAAGACTTCAATTAAATCAACAAAGAGAAACAACTAACCTATAAGTATCAAATCCTATCTACACTAATTTTAACTACTTATGCTAATCCTAGCTATTCTAATCTATCCTGCAGGAGCATAACAAAAGAGATTAAACATCATATATAGATTCCAAGTCCAAATGAATCAATTACTGGTTCATAGATGAACAAGGTTGTATTAAATATTTATTGCAATCTGATTACTTATATAGGAATACACATTCCTTTCCATACAAATAACACTTTCAACTGATGTTTCAGGGTCTCGAATCAACAATCGCTCATGAATTAACCATGGTAACAAATCATATTTGAATAACCAATACCAGTCAAGCATTGTTTGTTAACAATATGCACAAAACAAATCACATTTCTATTTATGCCAACAACGACATCCTGATTCTAAACACATGAAAGGAGAGGCAAATGAATCTGGAAAAAACAAAAAAAAAAACAAAAAAAACAAAAAACAAAAAAACAAAAAAGAACAAAAAAAACAAACAAACAAACAAAAACAAAAAAAACAAACAAACAAAACAAAAACAAAAATAAAAACAAAAACAAAACAAAAAAACAAAAAACAAAAACAAAAACAAAAACAAAAAAAAAAAAACAAAAAAACAAAAACAAACAAACAAACAAAAAACAAACTAACAAAAAAAACAAACTAACAAAACGAAAACAAAAATAAAAACAAAAACAAAAAACAAAAAACAAAAACAAAAACAAAAAACAAAAAAAAAACAAAAAAAACCTCTTTAACTCTTTCTCGACCAAACAGTCTTATTTATTCACAATAAATCAAAAGCTGTTGTGCCCAAAAAAGTCCTACACATTCCTTTCCATACAAATAACACTTGCAACTGATGTTTCAAGGTCTCGAATCAGCAATCGCTCATGAATTAACCATGGTAACAAATCATATTTGAATAGCCAATACCAGTCAAGCATTGTTTGTTAACAATATGCACAAAACAAATCACATTTCTATTTATGCCAACAACGACATCCTGATTCTAAACACATGAAAGGAGAGGCAAATGAATCTGAAAAAAAAAAAAAAAAAAATAAATAAATAAATAAAATAAAATTAAAATTAAAATTAAAATTAAAAAATAAAATAAAAAAAAATACCCCTCTTTAACTCTTTCTCGACCAAACAGTCTTCTTTATTCACAATAAATCAAAAGCTGTTGTGCCCAAAAAAAAGTCCTACTGTCATCTCCAGAGGTAATATTTATGCCGAAGGAATTGACCCTCCGTCTTCCCTTAACCTTTGACCTCCCTTCTCTTTTCAATTTACAAATTAGAATATACAATCGTGGATCAGTCGGTGTAACCGCTGACACGTACAGGCCACATTTGTTGGAGCGTTTCATTTCCTGGGGAAATGAATAGATGTCGATTGAAAGGAGGAGGTATGCGTGTCATTTTTTCATGATAAGACCTGGAACCGCATAACCTTCGAAACACACACGTAACACATGGAAACATGACTGCCAACGCCTAAAGCCAAATCTTTAAATAAAACATATTCGTGTATATAAACTTTTCATATCCGCTCATGTATCTTTTATTTGGAGCCATACTTGATGCTTATGCATCTGTTCTTCAACCCCACTTGCCTTCTCTCGGTCCTCGCCTGCAGAGATAACCATCAGCTATACTTATGAAAATATGATAGAAATTCTTAAAAAACACAGATCTTGCCTTCATTAAACGTTTATAACATCAAAAGGAACAAGTGTTGAAGAATCGGCCCCTGTTTTTTAATTCACACATTGATTAAGTCCCGCAAGCGTAAACTCGATTTACATTGAAAATCATCGCATAACACAGAACCAGATCTGAAATTTGGACTTGAAATATTATAGATAGGAATCCATACCCTATCGGGTCCGCGAAACATTATCGCTTCGCATCATTTCAGTGGAGAGGAACCGGGTTTATTGAACTGCCGAACTCTGATATTGCGATGGCAAAAGTGGAACCTAAATCCGAAGATATTTTGTGGTAATGAGATCCCCGCCAAATCCCGTCCCTAAAAAGGCCTCGCCAAAGTGATTTGATAATAAGAGCCCATCCAAAAATTCTAACATCTAAAATTCCCTAACCTCCATAATCCTTTGGAATGGAGATCTTATCCCATTTAATGAGATGAAATTTTTGTAGTGCCCAATCCCGACCAAATGAAATGCACCATAATGCTTTTGATTTTATTAATGATGGACGAAGGGAGAATATAAAGATGTGCCCAATACACAACGGACGGTTGTAATACAACCTGTGCTAAAATGTATCTACCACCAAGTGTTAGCCAACAGTGAGCCCATCCATTGAGTTTGTGTCAAAATTTATCAACGCTGCGCTTAATAATCTCGTTGGGTCCGCCATATCACATATCGCCTTATGCATAAGCCTTGAACTCTGCCGATTGCGATTAGCGATACGCTGGATTCGATAAATATATATATAGTCCCGGCGAGTCCGGTATATCGTAGTGCGCTTTATGTATAAGCCTCGAGCTCTACTGGTTGCGACTTGCAATTGGGGGAGCGGACCCGATATATATATGCGCTGCGGTTAATAACACCGACGGGTCCGCCATATTGCGTCGTGCTTATGCATAAGCCCCTGAACTCTTCCGATAGCGATTTGCGATTGAGGGAAGTAGACCCGATAAATGTATGTGTTGTTGTTAATTGCATTTGAAGTCTGGAAGGCTCTCGCTTAGCGGATACGAAAGAGGAAGGCGTAGTATAGCTGCAGAAATGGAGAAATTGCGATAGCAATAGAGGCAGGCATTAAGACATGTATAAATACTGAAAATGCGTGGAAAGGGTAAGTTAAGGATGCTTTGTGAAGCGAGAAGGGTTATAATGGGAATAAAGATGTGATGGAAGGTTTCGAGGGGTAACGAGAGGGGTGATTATATGTGCGGGCATAGGGCACCATGAACATTTATGAGGATTTGAAAGAGTCCCGATGAAGGATATGAATGAAGGGCTAGACTAGGTTGTGGATGAATTATGCAGCAGAGATTTATTAAAGGGGGGTCTTGACCATTAAGAATTGCAGATTTGACTCAACAAAGAGTTAAAATCCCTGCGATAAAAACAAATCATTGGGAGAAGTGAAATATCAAACTTCAAGGGGCCCCATTCAAACTTGCTACCAAAGCATGTTTTAATAGGGTGGTGGTTGTGGCCACAACACAGTGAACAATTCATCACAACAAATCTGATAAAATTATACTTATAAATTTGAAATCTACACTATGACAGTTTATTTCTCTTTAGATTTGTGGATTTGTAAATTTTCTTTTATTGTATATGCATGCAAATTATAATTATGTAGAAAATAGAGAACAATGAAATAAGAAGTCACAAACCATAATTGACACAAGATGTATCCCGGGAAACCCTTTCAGGAGAAAACCCAGTTGGAAGGTGAGGTCTAAATATGAAAAGAATGCAAATACAAAGAAGTAAGGCCTATGACCCGTAGGCTACTACAATGCACACGTCCTCCTTGTGTGCTCTCTCCTTATCCCTCTTGGCTACTTTTCTCATCTACGGAACAAAATGCACTTGAAAAGAATGGAACCCCTTTTCCTCCCAGTGGTCTGGTTATAACACATCTTAATAGCCTACTAGTGGTGAAGTTTGACTCCTTCAACTCTTAACTAGAGTTACAATATGGATTCTTCTAGAGTATTCTTTATCGTGATCACGTGAATAACCCCTTGTCCATTAATAATGGGGGTTGATGTGGCATCCTCTCGAATTATGGTGGTCAAAACAGGAAGGTCAACTTTCGAGTGGCATAAATTTTGCATATAGATTCTGATTGAGGTGATTTTTTCATTGTTAGAAAGGTCTTAGTGTGTATAATATGATAAAAATGTGTTGTGTTAAAGCGGTAAAGTTTTACCCCCCAAAAGTGTTGTTTTGTGCCTCAAACTGCTCCTAAAATATTTCAGATCTAATCTCACCAATAAAAATGGTCCTATGAGTTGATTCCTCAATTTTTTCCACTTTGAAAGCATTGAGATGGATGAAAAATAATATAATGTTCCAATTCAAATCAATCCTCAAAGAATCTTGAATCAAGAGTAACATCATGGGAAACTCCCTTTGTTTCGGGAGAATCCATAGGCAAATCCCTATATTTGAGCAAAACCCATCAACCCTATCCTTGTACTCTATAATTCTTACATTAGTTGTAAATATGGAACCAATTTTAGCATCATCCTCCATTAAGGTATCACGCCTCTTCTCTAGTGGACAACTACAGGTCAGAAAAATGGAATAAATCAATGCAACATGATTAACATATCTCTAGGAAGTATACTCACCCTTAGAGAGTTTAGTGCTCCTTTATGTTCTTGAGCCTCTTGCAATGTATGACCGAGCCAACTTGGTCTCCTATGGGCTTGATTAAAAGTTGAGGGTATAACCTATCTTAGCCTTATTTCATCTCCCTCTAGATCTGACTCATCACAAGTCTTTAAATTAGTCTTCAAGACAACAATCTCCACATTCTCCTGAATCACTAACATAAATCATATGAACTAAAATATCTGACCTCCTCATCAAGTATCACATATTTGTTCACCATAGTCCCCCATGGTGTCAAAATCTCAATCTTTTAAGCTATACAAGTATCACTATATTCATCAACACAAGATTTTATCACATTGTGTACAATATGATTTTGAACCGGTTTCCATGACATCCCATCAAGTATGTGCCTTCATGGTGCCTCCTCAAAGATAGAAAAATCTTCTATATTGGCATTATGATACAGGTGTTGTCCTTGATGGCAACTCACACAGATGATGGTTCACAGTGCAACAGGTTAACTTATAGATCAGACTCTAGAGATTGAAGAAAGAGAGTGGTTTAAGAAGTATACGCCAGTTCACTTTGTCCAAACAGCGTATACACGCGGGTTAACAGAACAAAAGGAGCGTATACATATACATGCACTCTCACAGAAGGAAAAGTGCGTACATGTTGGAAAACCAAGGTTTTGGTCCGAGGTATTGACAAAGGATCTAACTATATGAGGAGAAAAAGATCATTAGGCCAGGGTGTGAAAGTATTGTGTTGGAAATAATACTGAGAGGGGGGGTGAATCAGTATTATCAAGTTCTTTTAATAAATCTTCCTTATTTATACTTTGAATTATTTTGCATGTCAGTACCATAAAATAATGAGCATGAACAAGAAAAACAGATAGTCACACCAAAGAACACCAGATATAAGGTGGAAACTCAATGTGGGTGAAAACCACCTGCTGCAATATGTCTCTATCTTCTTTCAAATTAGAAACTCATTTTACAATGGTTTTGTACTGGTGCAGTCCTTTACCAGTACGCAGGCTGCAACCTGCAGAGAGCTACAACTCTCTCTCGTTTTCCAGTCTCTCCTGGAAGGGAGCTACAACCCCCTACTTCTTTTCTTTCAAGGACCACTTTTCATAAATTTTCAAACTGGATCCAAGAATATCAAATAATCATCAAGTACATGCAAATTACCCAAACTCCTTATACAATCAACCAAGAGTCACCCAACTTCTCAGAATGTTGTAAACAGAAAGACAGTACCAGAAATATAAACCCAGAACTCTGCAGCAATAGATAAAAGATAATCAACAAATGTTTTTAAGACAGATCCGCAGTTTTTCTTTATCTGGCCTGCGTGGCTCCGCACTTCACCTTCTGCTCCCCTGCGTATACCCGCAGAGAGCCTTCTGCTGCACTGCGTATCTACGCACCTGCACCTTCTGTCGCGCCGCGTACATATACTGTAGCTCCGCACCTGCGGCTTCTATCGCGCCGCGTACCTCTACTGTAGCTCCGCACCTGCGGCTTCTGTCGCGCCGCGTATCTTTACTGTGCCTCCGCACCTGAACCTTCTATCGCGCTGCGTACCCACGCACTGCGCCTTCTTCTGCTGTGCGTACCCACGCACTGCGCCTTCCTCTGCTCTGCGTACCCCCGCACTTGCACAGTTAATTACCTGCGAACCTCTGATTAGGGCCAAATTGTCAGTCCACTAGTGTACCACAAATAGTCAGATGCCCAGATCTGATCATGCGCCCGAGAGATCACACTTCATCGATTCACTTTCAACTTCACTTTTATATAGATCAAGCTTTTAAACCGATAACCCAATATTTCAGATCTTAAGATATTCAATTTGCAAAAGATGCCTTAGCCAAGTGATCTCCTTCCCTATTTATAGTTAAGCCCTTATTCACACCATGGGACAAAACCATCAATAACCAATACAAGGGATCCAAACTGGGGCTAAATTAGATCCTATACCACGGGCCAAAACCATAGAATTAAGAACGGCAGGCTAAATACCACGGGCCAAATATAAGAAACCCCACATGAGTGCGCTTCTCTGCCTTGAAGTGAGTGAAGTGGGGGTCCGCACCTCATGAACGGGTAACCTGCGGGTATGTACGCACTTTATCTATGATATTCCTGCGGGTCCGCAGCTTTTGTACGGTGTACCTGCGTACCTCTTATTTTCCAACATTTTGAGACCCTGAACAGAGCATTGCTACTTTAAGAGAGTTGCCATCAAGTACAACACCTGTAACATAGAGCCATACCAGAATCATAATGCCAACATATTGAATATCTTATGAAGTGTTAGATCAAATATGCAGGTTATTGGTTTCTGATGCTTTGCTTGATCTGAACTAAGGATGCACCTATGTGGTTGATGATGGATGATGGATCGGGATCTTAAGGCCTGAAATGAATTATCATTATGTGGTTTGATCATGGATAGTCTAGATCTAAATACTGACACATGTTTTATTCTGCAAATGTTATGATCTGGGTATGATTGAAGTCTAGAATATCTGAGAAGTTTTTAAGATAGTATTTGCAGATCTATACGTTGGTTTGCTTTTGTAAAAGCACGTATACATGCTGGTCAGTCACTTCCAAGTAGCGTATACATTATGAAATATGATAGTTGAAGTTGCAGTTGGATCTGGTTGTTGTTGCAAAGTTCTGGGTTCTGCTTTGTGTTCTAGTGACAGTGTTCTGAAAGTTCAGATTGATTGATTGTGATCTGCTTTAGTGATGATGGGTTGTCAGTGATTGGTTGATTCAATTGTGGTTGATTCAGAGATTTATGATTGAGTTTCAGCGATTGGTTGATATAGATGTATTTGATGGTTGTATAGTTGTGATTGATTTTGAGCTTCAATGTTGTTGATGAGTCCAGTATGAAAATCTGATGAAACGAGGCCTTCAGACTGTGGTGTTGTGTTCCAGGAGTATCCAGTCTGAAAATTTATGAAGCGTGGTCCCTGGAGGAAGAGAGAAGTTCATAGCCTTCTGTAGGACGACGCCTACATACTAGTAAACATATCGGCTAGTACAAGAGCCAGGGGGTTGGAGCTCCCTTTGAGTAGCAGCTGGAAAACGAGTGAAGGTTGGAGCCTTCTGTAGGATGGCACCTACGTACTAGTAAATGGATCGGCTAGTACAAGAGCCAGGGGGTTGGAGCTCCCTTCCAATAGCAGCTGGAAAACAAGTGAAGGTTGGAGCCTTCTGTAGGTTGATGCCTACGTACAAGTAAACAGATCAACTAGTACACGAGCTAGGGGTTGTAGCTCCCTTCCTGTAGCAGCTGGAAAATGAGAGAAGGTTGTAGCCTTCTGCAGGTGGGTGCCTGCGTACTGGTATGAGTCTACACGAGTACAAGATTGTAAACAGATTTTTCTTATATTAAAAGAAGACAACAACAGGTGGTTTTTGTCCCGCATTGCGTTTCCACCTTAAATCTTGGTGTTCATGTGTGTTTCTTATGTATTCTATTATTACTACACATGGTTATTGTTTATATGGTTAATGAAGTACTGATGCACTGATTAAAGATCAACATATGATGAATTAACTGAATCATAAGTTTAATGGATATACGCTGGTTGATTTAAAGACAATTGCGTGTACATGCAAGTTACCTTCATTGAAGTAGCATATATAAATCTGAGTATGAAATGAAAAAGTTATTGATTTGATAATACTGATTCACCCCCCTCTCAGTATTCTTTCCAACAATTGGTATCGAAGCAAGTCCTTTGGCAAAAGCTTGATCGCTTGAAGGAGATCCGTAGAAACAATGGGAAAGAAGCTAAAGAAGAAAGTGCCTCAGAAGAAGAAGACATCTCAAAGGAACAGTGACAACAGGAGAGACAATGGGCCATCAGGTGGAAGCAAGTATTCAGATTTAGAATCGCCTCAAATTGAAGATGAACAAGCAAAAGAAGTATCATGTACATATTTTTGTTCTTCCGGTGATACTTTTCTCTGTTCATGCAATGTTGAAGATATTGTAAGTGATAGTGAAAGAAATATAGATGCAGAAGTTAAAAGAATCACAGATAAAATTAGAGATCAACAAGATCTATTTAACAAAAGGGAGTGTGCCTTCAAAGAAGAAGTTACTAGATTAAAAGCTCAGTTGGAGGAAGGAAACAAAGTAAGGAAGCAATACAAGGAAAAGGAAGATCAATGTCGAAAGTTGTAGGATGAAGTGACATTATTAAGAAATGAAGTAAATGAAAAGAGTACAATAATCAAGAGACTTAAAGATAGATCCAATTACTATGAAAGTCGTGAAGCTAAGATCCTCTCTCTAAAAGAAGATCTTGAAAATTCAAATAAGCAGAATGAAGAACTACCTCAAGTAGATGAAGAACAAGAAAATGAGATTCTCAAATTAAGGCAACAAGTGGAAGAAGGAAGAAAGGCTGAAGAAATCTTGAAGAAGCAATGTCTAGAAAAGGAAGAGCAATATCAGGTGAGGTAAATATCTTAAAAGGTAAATTAGAAGAAAAGGATAAACTGTTATGATTTCAAGACAATACGAAGATTTTGGATAATATTCTTAGTAGTCAAAGGTCTCCTACCATCAAAACTGGTCTTGGTTTTCATGAAACTATTGAAGGTGGATCTAACTCTCAAGATGAGGCAAGGAAGTCTAATGCAAAATCTGAAATGCTCAACAAGGAGATGAGTATTCAACCCCATTTACAACCAAGGAAAGAAAGTCTTCAAAGAAAACCATTTACTCCTAACTATGGAAGTGATAGTCGGTTATTTCCTCTGATGAATAATGTTGAATGTTTTGTATGTCATAATTTTGGACATGTTGCAGCCAGATGCAGAAATAGATTGGTTCAAGCTAATAACCGTCACACAAAAAGATCATCAACTTCCAGGTACTTTAAGGGATATTGTTTTTCTTGCAATATGTTTGGTCACAAAGCCATTGACTGCTATAGACGGAATACGAAACATGTAAGATGTTATGCATGTAACAAGTTTGGGCACATAGCAAAAGAATGTAGGAGAAAATTTCGGCCAACATACCAAAAGGATAAATCATCATCACACTCCAAGGTATGGAAAAAGAAGGAAGTACAGCCAGAAAGATGTGGCATAGCACAATATATAGACATAACAGACTCAGGGGGAGCTCAAAGTATGAAACTTTAGTGTTCTAAATCTCATACGCAGTTATCATGAAGACAAGTCGCGTATATACACGAGTTCAAAGATGCACAGTCACATATATGTTGGTTTGAGGGAAAAGTAGTGGGATAGACTCAGAAAAAGGGGTCTGATATGGTTCAGTCAATTATCAAATATATGTTCTATTTTTTTAATGATGGTTAAAATCTGTTGATGATATGTGGAAGTGTTTTTGACGCTCATAAGTTGTTAATAAGTTGATGAATAACTGGTTGATGAAGAAGCCTTGATGATTCTTACTAACAAATGCAATGATCAGATCTGATAGTAAACAGTTGGCACAGGTTCAGGGGGAGCATATGTTTCTAATAATGCATTGTTGGCATTATATTATAAGACCTTGGTACATGAAGATGCTTATATTGCTTGATCCACATAGGTGTTTTGATTGAGATGACTCTTTTGATGATGTACATATACACGTTGTTGATATTGATGCTGATGCTGCAAATCATATATGGTGTATGATAGTTGTTGATGACTATCATGGTCTTGCTTAGATTGTTGGTCCTTGTTATAAATGTCATGTATATCATTTGATGTAAAGGTCATGATACCTAATTTGTAACCCACTATGCATGGGAAGGATGATGTAATAATTTCTATTTCAATCATGTATAAACATTTGGTACATCCCCACTTGGTTGGGTGGATGAGTCAAAATTGGTGTATCCCCACTTGGTTGGGAGATTGATGTATCTATGAGTCATTGGTGATAGGAAGGTCATACTCAATTAGTTGAGTTACAGAGTCATGTTATTCTTTTGAAAAATATTTTTTCAGACTCTGCATGTGCTCAAGGGGAGCATGGACGGTTTAATGCATATTAGCATGTACAAAGGGGGAGTTTAATCAGAGAATTCAACATGTACTCAGAGGGAGCATGGACAACACAATGTATATCAAAGGGGAGAATATCTTGGTCCGCCCTTTTCCCTTGATGTCAAAGGGGGAGAGTGTCTTGGTGTTGTTATTGCCATCAAGCCCAAAGGGGGAGATTGTTGGCATTATGATACAGGTGTTGTCCTTGATGGAAACTCACACATGAAAGTTCACAGTGCAATAGGTTAGCTTATAGATCAGACTCCAGAGATTGAAGAAAGAGAGTGGTTTAAGAAGTATACGCTGGTTCACTTTTCCCAAATAGCGTATACACGCACTCCCACAGAAGGAAAAGTGTGCACATGTTGGAAAACCAAATTTTTGGTCCGAGGTATTTGGTCCAAGGTATTGGTCCTAAGTGGTTTTGGTCTGAGGTATTGACAAAGGATCTAACTATATAAGGAGGAAAAGATCATTAGGCCAGGGTGTGCAAGTATTGAATATCTTATGAACTGTTAGATCAAATATGCAGGTTATGGATTTTTGATGCTTTGCTTGATCTGAACTAAGGATGCACCTATGTGGTTGATGATGGATGATGGATCGGGATCTTAAGGCCTGAAATGAATTATCATTATGTGGTTTGATCATGGATAGTATAGATCTGAATACTAATGCATGTTTTATTCTGTAAATGTTATGATCTGGGTATGACTGAAGTCTGGAATATCTGAGAACTTTTTAAGATAGTATTTCCAGATCTATACGCTAGTTCGCTTTGGTAAAAGCGCGTATACACGCTGGTCAGTCACTTCCAAGTAGCGTATACATTATGAAATATGATATTTGAAGTTGCAGTTAGATCTGGTTATTGTTGCAAAGTTTTGGGTTCTGCTTTGTGTTTTGGTGATAGTGTTCTGAAAGTTCAGATTGATTGATTGTGATCTGCTTCAGTGATGATGGGTTGTCAGTGATTGATTGATTCAGTTGTGGTTGATTCAGAGATTGATGATTGAGTTTCAATGATTGGTTGATACAGAAGTATTTGATGGTTGTATTGCAGTTGTGTTTGATTTTGAGCTTCAATGTTGTTGATGGGTCCAATATGAAAATTTGATGAAACGAGGCCTTCAGATTGTGGTGTTGTGTTCTAGGAGTATCCAGTTTGAAAATTTATGAAACGTGGTCCCTGGAGGAAGAGATAAGGTCGTCGCCTTCTGTAGGTCGGCGCCTACGTACTGGTAAACATATCGGCCAGTACACCAGCCAAGGGGTTGCAACTCCCTTCGAGTAGCAGCTGAAAAACGAGTGAAGGTTGGAGCCTTCTGTAGGCTGGCGCCTACGTACTAGTAAATGGATTGGCTAGTACAAGAGCCAGGGGGTTGGAGCTCCCTTCTAGTAGCAGCTGGAAAGCGAGTGAAGGTTGGAGCCTTCTGTAGGTCGCCGCTTATGTACTAGTAAACAGATTGGCTGGTACAAGAACTAGGGGGTTGTAGCTCCCTTTCAGTAGCAGCGGGAAAACGAGATAAGGTTTAGCCTTTTGCAGGTGGGTGCCTGCGTACTGGTATGAGTCTACACCAGTACAAGATTGTAAACAGGTTTTTCTTATATTAAAAGAAGACAACAACATGTGGTTTTTGTCCCGCATTGGGTTCCCACCTTAAATCTTGGTGTTCATGTGTGTTGCTTATGTATTCTGTTATTACTACACATGGTTACTGTTTATATGGTTAATGAAGTACTGATGCACCGATTAAAGATCAAAATATGATGAATTAACTAAATCATAAGTTTGATGGATATACATTGGTTGCTTTAAAGACAATTGTGTACATGCGAGTTACCTTCATTGAAGTAGTGTATATAAATCTGAGTATGAAATGAAAAAGTTATTGATTTGATAATATTGATTCACCCCCCCTCTCAGTATTATTTCCAACATTCTAGTCTCCCACTAGAATGTATAAGTTTCATTGGATTAGCAAGTAACCTAAAATGGCACCCTCTATCACATCTATAGCCAAAGTCTTTGGACTACGCTAGACTATAATCATTAACGATGCACTATTGTCCCTCAAAAGAAGCTCTCCAATGTATATTTGTCATACAAGACATTAAAAGAAGGCTCTTCAACCTAGAAACTAAAAAAACATAATTGAACCCAAGACATCTCTTAAAGGAATTTTAAAGGAAATGGAGCTAACTCCTCCCATAGGATACATGACATCATCACCAAGCTCCATGTGTATGCCTCCCTCTTGCTCCTGAAATATATTGAATAAAGACCTATCACATGTCATATGTTTTGAAGCTCTATTGTCGACATACCATTTAAAAATATACATAGTGTTAGACGACAAGCAAGTGACCAAAGCAATATCCATCATGGGAATCCACAATACGAAGAAGAACCAACCCTTTCAAGGGTCAAGGTGCTTATCATAAGCGACCTAGGTCTCACACCTACAACATCAAACAAGGTCAAGTACCTCTCCTAGGTAATATTTAGATGAAATATAAACTCCCTTTTATGCCTTGAATTATTTTAGACACAAAAATGTTTGACACCACGTTGAAATTTCTACCCTTTTTTGACTTTTTAAAGTTTAATGCAAAACAAAAGTTTCACCTCTTTGACTAGAGGTTTCTCAAATCTCAACCTTGATAAAAAATCCATCCTCTAGGCAATCCAAGGAGGTATATTTTCCCAAATCTAAACAAGGAGAAAATATTAACATTCCATCTTCTAAGCAATTCAGGGGGAAAATATACCAACCAACCTAGACAAGATTTAGTCATCTATGACAACTTATCCCACATGAAATATATTTGAAATCTCACCTTTATAGTAGTTATAAAAATAATAAAACAACAAGTATAATAGCACAAAGACAACCCTTATATTCTTCAATGACGATGTCAAATCACTCAACAAACTATCCTTTTACTTATGTCAGATCAACAAGACATATACAATGGTAAATAACAATGCATGAAGAACATATATGGCAAAAAAATTGAATATGGAAATTAAACAAGTTTTAGATTACGGAAAACTTCATTAACATGCTCACGATGAAGTGCAAGTACATACCATAATTTTTTCTCAAGGCTAGTGCAAGTCCATTATATCTTGAAAACCTTAGCTAGGGAGAAGAAGAAAACCCTAACTCAACAAAATGTACTAGGGTGTTCACTACAACTTGCTTGTTTGATTCTAAGTGCACATTATATTGTTTTACTTGAAAGCCCTCAAAAACACATGTCCCAAGGGTTTTGATCTTATATTAATAAAAAAAATGAAGTTGTTTCTTGAAAAGAAACAACATTGCTGTCTAATGATAGGACCACCTTAGAAAAACATAAAAATTTATTAATTACTTGATAAAACCTTTTCCATCCCCAACTTCGATTTGTTCTAAATACCCTATAGGAGTTTGATGATCTATTAAACTAAGAATGAAACCACCAAACTCTAGTCATGTGCATACGAGTGTTTCCAGAATTTTAATTTAATTATCAATAGTTCCTAGGCGAATGGTAGAGATTTAACCTCCACAAAATATTTTATAATATTCTTAGTAGTAGTCAGAAATCAAAGGTTGAGATTTATCTCTTTCTACCATTTTAATTAAATTAATTAATTAAAAAATGTCATTAACAAGTGCTATATGAAATGAGTTTTGGATTTTTGGAGATGGGGTATTAATAAGCCATAGTATTGGCTCATGATATTATAACAAAGCCTATTTATAAATTAAGAATCTCCATAATTAAGTAGAAGTAAATCTCCATGGTTAATTATCTTGTTTTGTATATATAAAACTCATATATTAATATTGTTATATTTAATAATAATAATAATAATTTAAAATAAAACTATAATTTAATTAATCTGAATGATTTTTTAAATTTATAATAATGTGGTCCTTCTATTTTAAAATAATGGTTTCGATACTAATTCTTATTCACATCTACCAATGATTTAATTTTTATGACTATAATTATTTATATAACATACCTAAAATATTAAGAAAATACCCATTATTTTTTCACTAAAACATTTTCCTCATAGCGTTTATGAATTGGTAATAAATGAATGAATGAAATTTTAACTTCCACGAGACTAGCTATAGTCTATGGGACCACTAGCTTCCCTGCTTTTTGATTTTTGCAACTCAATCCTCTTATTATTCAAATTAATGATGAGTTGACCCAACCTTCTAATAATCCCCTCACAGTCCCCTCACTGAAAAGACAATGCCAAGGAATCGAAGTTAAGATGTTGTTGTAATTGTCTCTGATGTCTATGAAAACATCACATTCCAAAATGAAATGTTTTTCCGATTCCACTGTCCCAGAAGTGCAAAAAGTACACACTCGCTCTTCCCAAGCTTCTTTAGTTCTTTTCCACCGACCTGTTTCGCACCATAATTGATGCGAGTTAGGTCTTAATTGAACAATAAGAATCTTTGCTCTACATGGAGTGCTAGCTCCAATGTACTCTTTTTGTTGGAGATCACACGCGGGGTTGAATTCTTGAACACAGTACTTTTTCTTTGTACCCAACTCTTTTCCCATATATGCTTACGAAACTTCTCCATAACATAACTCTTCAAATCCTTGCTATTTGTGGGACATGTATTGATGTAAATATTCCATTTTTGCATCTATTTGTTGTTTTGTCTCATCCATGATTTCTCTCTTTCACTCATTCCTTCATTGAAGATAACTTTAGGTCATCTACCTTCCCCTATTTACTCAATTCTCTGAAGATATCTTATGAAACACACCATAGCAATTGCTTCGATGAAAGTTGCTCCTATTTCATTTAGCAATAAAACGAATTGGCAAAACTAGTCAAAAACTGATACATTGTTAACCATCTAAACTCAATTTAGATCTAACTTAATTGGGAGCATAAGTGCCCACTATTTACGGGAGTCATACTGTTTTAGATATCCCCCATGTCACCCACGTGGAGCATGGTTCCACAAATCAAAGATAGAAGGACATAGTTTGACCGAAAATGAGATTTCCACGCCATTTCGGATAAACCATATCCTAGTAGGCAACCTTAAGCGAAGAGGCGCGGATGAATCGTTGCTGTTGACATGTAACAGACAAAGACTAATTCCCAGGGACAGCTGGTCACAGTCGCGTACCGTGCTTTCTCCAATCACAATGATACGTGTCGTCTATCCATTAGATAGAAGCAAAGAATTGTACTGGATAGTGGCCGTCGATCAAGGAACCGACTTGACGGTCACGATTAAAGTTGACAATGCATCTGAGTGGAGGACAGCTCAGACCATTCCGTCTTCGTGTGATTTTCCATTTGCCGCCGACATACGCGTTGAAGCTTCTGTGGATTCAGAGGTTGCATTCCGTCTTCGTGTGATTTTTCCATTTGCCGCCGACATACGCGTTGAAGTTTTTGTGGATTCAGAGGTTGCGCGTGGAAGCGAGAGGTTCGTTGTTATTTTGGAGTGTGTGGGATTTCGGAGGGAATTCATGTGTATTACGAGCTAGATACTAAAGGAGCAATTATTTGAGCGTTCTTGGCGTGCAATTTGAGCCATATTTCATGACATTGAGCAATATTTAACCTCTTTTCAAATTCTATAAATTCCTTAAGAAATTCCTTCTCCAGCGGTAATTTTGACCTGTTTTGAGATTTTAGCAAGCTATATTGAAGTTTTCAGCAGCCGTCGGAGTGATTCTCAAGTTTTTGGCCGTCATTTTGAGTTGCTTCAGGGTTTTAGGCTGTCGTTTTGAGCTAGTTTAACGTTTTCGGCGTTCAATGCAGTGCCGCGTGTAAAATATTTTTGTCGGGACCTTCGTTCGGTGCTTTTTGATCGACTTACTGCAAATTCTACGGTACGCAGAGAAAACCTGGTATTTTGTTCGGTTTCATCAATTTATATTCAATACGAACTGTTCAAGTCTTTATTTTACGGCCTGGTGGAATGCGTGGACGTTTCAAATTCCTCTTGTCGGTGTTTAAGATTAAAGGTTTCGAAATCGGTACATGCTTGCCATTTATTTAAACAATGTTCGGACTCATTCAAACAATTCGATTGAATGGAGAATTCGTTCTGTTATCATCATAAAAAAATAAAAGGCTTGGCGTCCAAGTTAGTTTGACTGCTGACTATGGCAGTTTCTTGAAAAACGAAACTGTAAAATTCTTACGGACAAAGGAACACCATACCTGTATTTAAAATTATATTCAAACTCATTTCAACAATTAGCTTTAATAGAGAGTTCGTTCTGATCCCATAATTAAAAAAGAAAAAGCTTCGCATTCAAGTCAGTTTGACGGCTGACCATGGCAGTTGCTTCAAATACAAAACTCTTAAATTCTTACCCGACAAAGGAACATTATACCCCATGCCTAGTCCAGTCCACAGACTCTCACTGAGGTCCGACAATATGAATCGTTCATTCTTATCTTAAACAAATTGTTGGAGGTTCTAGTCAAAGAGAATCATGAACTTGTCCGGCTGTCAATTGTCGTAAACTAAGGAATTTTATCCGAATATTTGAACCGCTCAAATGACAGGCTGGCGATTATCCAAAATTCACGGTCAAATAGAGGAACAGCTTCGTTTGGCATTCATGATTCTAGTAAGGATAAAAGTCTGAACTCGACACGACGAGTTTCTTTTCAAGCTTGTGTAAATTTTCTTTGATCAAAGCGAAAAAGTCCTGTATTTGTTATGCATTTATCTGAGTTGTAAGTATTAAACGGTTAAACCGACTTCTTGACTCTGGTTTTGAATTTTTGCGGTGTTCAAGTTTTTGTTTTCTCCCTGCAGAGTGTAGCTTTAGTGGTTCACTTTGACAATTCGAATGAATTAGTTCTAACATCACGGGCTTACCGAAACTTATTCTTATGGTTTTTAGCGAATCTATATTATTTGACATGTAGATAGCGTGTTTTGTGTAGGCTTTCAATTCATTGCCATTATCTAAAATGCCATTGAATTCGTCTTGTATTTGAATTATGTTCAAGGTCCTGCAGTGGACCCCATCTTCCGTGGATACAATGTGAAATCCCCGACCTCGTTGGTTAGTGCTTGTCCAATTGTACTCCCTGCGTTTTCATCACGCATAAAACTATTAGGGCTTATTTCTCATTATTAATGCGCTGTTAATGTCGCTAATTCCAAAGGATTTCATGGGAACTGACTTGTTTCTTTGGGAAATAGATTACGTTCTGTTGTAAAATATTTCAGAATTCTTTCCTGGTCAATGATCCTGTCCTCCCAGCTTTGATGTTTATCATCTCATCTGTCATGGAATCTTGTATAATTTCGATATCTTTCCACCTTCGTATTAAGAATTAAGGTTAGTGATTGAATGGTTATTTTTGACTTCAGTGAGTATTATCGAATCTTCTATCATACATATAATACGGTTATTGTTTCATTTTGAGATTTATCATGGACACATGATTTCTACCAAAACCAAGCTACAAGGTAACCCAATTTTGTGTGCTGCCTTCTACCTGTGGCGATTAAGTGGTTTTCTCTTTTCAGAACAAATGCTTTAAAGATAGTGTAGAACTTTTTAAGATATTGTAGAACGTCTGTAAGAAAATACATTAAAACTGATATCGTCCATTTTTAAAGCGCGGATGGTATTCAGCTCCTTAACTTAGAAAAAGCATTGGCAGGTTGATCTTTTGGGATCCGTTTATTTTATTTTAATTATTTGTACCAGGGTTATGGGGAGGCGATTGTGCCTCGTACTCTGCCTCTCTCTCCCTTTCTCAGGGCATTGAATAACTTCGGCATTCTTTTGTGGATAAAGCAGCAATGCCTTTGACAGCCCTTTAATCTGCAATTGGAAATGTCAGTGACTTTTCTGGTTATTGAATCTGAAATTTGTTTCTAAATTGCCCCATTACGAATCCGTTTCTATAGTGGGAATCCTGGCTCAACTGAATAATTGCCTGCGTGCTGCAGAAGCTTAAGCTTCATCAAAGTCCTCCAGTTTTATGATAGCCTTAGAATTGTTTTTGTCTTATAAATTCCTGGCTTAAATGAATTAATTGCCGGCGTGCTGCAGAAGCTTAAACTTCATTAAAGTCCTCCAATGTTATGATGGGCTTAGAATGGTTTCTGTTTTATAGCAAGTGTTGAGAGATATTATGTTATTTCCATTCCATTTCCTTTAGCATACTCTTGTCAGACGTTCAATGTATTGAAACTTCTAAATTGACCTTTTTTTATCAAAACTTAACACACTTGTCATTTTGAGATTCAAAGTTGAATAATTGTTTATGAATTTCTCAAATTAAAACTTGCACTTTTCTAATATTTTTATCACTAGACTGATCCTTTACTTCGTTCTTAACTTCTTTGTAGTCTCCCTCACATTCATGACACTGTTTTAATGTAGAAAGTACGTGGGCAGCAAATTCGTTTTATGAGAATTCAGCATAAGCATATCAAGATTGGAATGGTCTAAGAGCTGCAATAAGAAAATCATTCAAGGGAAGGATAATGAGCTATCTAAATTCTGTTTTTTCCGGAAGGGAGACAAAATTCGACAAGGGCCCTGTCAGCGGTGGAGGCCTGAGGTTTGTTCTCTTTCCCTTCAATTAAGCTGAAACTTTATATATATGTATTGTTCGTCTGAAATTGGGTTAATGATGCAGTTATATTAAGTGACAGGCCTAACATTTACCTGGTTAATAAGGTAGATGTTTGTAGTGCTATTGTTAAATTATGCATGAATTTTCATGCAGGGATGGTGAGATTAAAGCGAGTACGTTTTTTTTTTCAGAGGAAAAAAATGCTGGATTTTATTATATGATAAAAACCAGTACATTTGTCTTGATATCGTCCATATATATGAAAAATGTATATAAACAGAATATGTTTAACATGCCAAAATTATACTGTTATGTCCCTCATATATCCAGTTTCTTCATAATATAAACTGTAAGATGTAAAGAAAAGTGAGGATATGGTTTGTCGATCCAGTATTCAGCATATGTCATGTACAAACAAACAAAAATCAGTATATAAGGAAAAAAGAGCTAGTGCTGTTATGGAAGGCAGATCAGTCCCTCTTCCCTGGTTGTGTTGTCTAGTGTGTACCTGTACTTCATGACCCCATATGCCTCGCCGAGACCGTCCTTTGACAACTTGTCCGCCTCCATATTGGCTTCCCTGTATATGTGAGAAATAGTATAGGATGTGAGAGAGTCCAGTATGTGCTTGATCCTGTTTATCCAGCCAGATAAGGAAGGAGGATCAAAATCTGTATGTCCCTGTATTCCTTCTATGGGAGATCTGGAATCTCCATAAATGTGAAGACTGTGTAACTGCTTCTGATGTGTGAACCAAAGTAGTCCCCATAAAGCAATTGCTTCAGCCCTTGTGTTTGTGCCTGGACGTCCATTCCAAGAAAGATCATGCTGTGATCTTCTGTTTATCTTTAGGACAGCACCACATCCACACATGCCATGTTGTGATGCCCCATTGAAGAATCCAGTTGGGAGGTAAAATGCCGGTGGAACCAGTTGGTGGGAAGAGACAGCGGGGGAGATAGTCTCCTGTGAGAGAGATGACATGACATGCTGGTCAGTATGGATGCCTCGTGATGTTGAAGCTACCTTTGCTGCTATCCTGTGCTGATCCTCTGGTGCTACTGCGCTGCTTCAGACTTTGGCACTCTAGCTCTGCCATTGTTGCTCCATCACACCTCGCATCAATCGACACTCGTCATTTTGCTACTGCCGTTAAGGGCTCCCACAACTGTATGTGATCCAAGAGTTTGGGCTCCTTAAGGATCTTGCCCGTGTGTAGTCCCCCTGACTTCAAATCTATGTCGCCCCACCTCTTCTCTAGAGGTGCATGAGCACTCATGGCACAATCCTTGTCATCATCCTCCTCGTCAGCATTCGCTGGAGCAATCTTCGAGTCAGAAGCCTCTTCCTTGCCCTTCTTCTAAGTTCTAAGGGAACTGAGTGGCGAAATGTCATAGTTCACCACACTTGAAGCATTTGACCTTGGATATATCATTTTTCTTCCTTTTTTGCTGCCCATGTTGTCTTGATGATGCGAGAGCTACATCCTCCTCCTCCTCCTTCTTGACCCGGGCTCCTCTGCCGCTACTTCCTGCCTTGGTCAGCCTCTTGATTTCTTCTTGTTGAAGAGCTGCCCACATTTCCTCCCAACTGGGAAGAGAAGCTCTGCCCAAGATAATATGGACAAATGTTTCCCAATCTTCGGTAACTGCATTCAGGGTAGTCCTCACCATGAACTCAGGATCTGGTGTAGACCTCACGGAAGTCAGTTGGTCTCGAATCCCTTGCAACCTGAGAAGGAAGGGATTGATCTCTTCTCCCTTCTACATCTGGTACTGTCTCAGCTAATTCTCCAATAACATCTTCTGTTGAATGGAAGTCCCTTGGTACAAGGTGGTCAGCGTCTCCCACTTCTCCCTTGTTGTTTCCTTCTCAGCAATGTGTGGGACCACATGATCTTTGACCCCGTCTAGAATCATGCATTTAGCCTTCGCTTGGGCCTCCTCGTACTTCTTCAGCGGATCAATGTCGACCGGAACAACAACTACCTTCAAGGCATAGTCCTTGATGTGATTCTTGTCTAAGACTGCCAGGATCCTGGCCTTCTAGATGAAAAAATTGGATGCTCCATCCAATCTGTCCTGATCCCTCAGCCCATTGACTGTCATCTCTGCTCAACAAGTGTAGGAATGGTTCTCTTCTCCCTCTATTGCTGTTAATCCAGCAAGACTCAGATCTGGATTTCTTCGGCGCTAGAAATCCTCTAAGGAACAAGCTCCTGTAGACTCCCTCTAAGTCTTGATTTCCTTCATGGAAATCCTTTGGCCAAATGTCGAATCACTCCTCTCCAATCCTCCTTTGCTGCAGCCTGCTGCAACGCGAATCTAGACTTATTTGGCTAGAAATCTGTCAAGGCAGTGACTCCCTCTACCTCGGCTTTGTCTCCACAGGCATTGTTCTACACCAACAACAACAACGTCCCACTAGCTCCACTAATCGATTTTGCTATGCTCTTCCAGCCTCGGCAACTGACTGATTTGAGCCTCTTAGGCTCTGCGCTGGCCCAGAGAGCTGACGTACTGCGTCACCCGTTACAGGCTCGAAATGCTGACGCAGGCACTGCATGAGCCTCTGCGTCACTTCTCTGGCTTTGCGTCACTCTTTCAACTGCTCCTTTGCGTTTGAAATAGCGTTGTCACTCGGGACAACTGCTTGTCTGCAACAAATTCACTGGATCTCCTGGCTGATGTCTTTAGTGTCCTATGATCTGCAATGCTTTGATACCATGTGAAAATTTCTGAATCTACACATCAAAAATCCTACTGGAATCATTGGTTTATCATCTCCTACTTGTTTTTACATTCAACAAGTTATTTAATTATTTAAACACTGATGAAAAACACTACTGTAGACTGTAGTATGTACTGACATACATATCATAAACTAAAACAGATATGAGATAAACACACAAGGGACACTGTTATTTTTGGACAAACGTCCCTAGAAAATTCCAATGCGAGAAAACTGGTGTAGCAGCTTTGAGGGTTTTCTATTATTAAGTAGTAGTTTTGAATACAACTCTGGATGCCCTCTTAGCTATCCAGTTACAGAGAATAAATATACTGGTAGAAACCTAAGTGACATTACCTCACTTCACCCGGCAAAATCTCTCCGATCCGACCACTACACTGACTATCCCCTGCTACAATTGCATTGCCCCTTCGCATTAGCCGCGTGGGGCTGCATGCAACACTCTAAGACTCTGCGTTAGCTCTACGCTACCTCCTCTGCCTCTTGGAGCTCTGACGTCAGCCTTCTCGGCTGATCCTGTTGCTCCCCGGCTGAATTTGGACTTCTGCAGGAGGGTAGCTCTTCCCCTGCTCTAGCACTACATCAAGCAATGTGTGGTCCCTCCTAGCCCAGCGTTAGCCTCCTTTGTATGCGTTGCCTCCTCTGGCTTATCTCTGCCTCTCTCTGCTATGTATTCGAGGTCTTGGAGAAGATCCTTCAACCCCAACTATCCTATCCCCTCTGCTGCAACTCAAATCACCTGTTTGATTTTCTCAGCAAACCACGCCCCAGAAAAATCGAACTAACTGATCAATATGGTGTATCTCCAACTGACCCTCAAGCCTCCTCTTATACATTACCTATTGATGAATCAACAGCCGAGATTAAGTCCCTAATCAACAGCTAAGATTAAAACAGACTTGATCCTCGCCTTTTAGAAGTTTCTCACCCATATTCTTATTAATACCCACTGATATTTTTATTTTCCTAAGTTTAGACTTAGGCACCCATTAAAAATATTAATTATTTTAATAACTCCTCATCCTGGTGGAATTTCTCCAAATGATTTCTGAGTCTTGGAGATCTCATGTCTTCTATCCCCTCCACAAAATTTCGGAGCTAGAGCACATCTGATGCTACCCAAAATCAACAATTGTAGGGGCTTGGTGTTCATTGGGTTTGTGGTTTCTAAGAAAGAACAACATAGTTGTACCCTGTAGGAGCTTGGTGTTTGCTTTGTTTACACTTTCCAATAAAGAGCAGTATAGTTATAGGATCTTGGTGTTGAATGGATTTACCTATTGGGACAATGAAAGGAGAATATTTCGTAAAATGTGAGATTGCGAAATTGTAAAGTTCATTTGTAGTAGTTGGAAGAAGAAATGTCCTTGTTGAAGAGTTGAGCTAAATATGGGTTGTCGAGGCACATGTGCATAAGTGACTATGCTCCTTTCCTTGAGGTGAGGTGAACCATGAACATGAGGGATTTGAAAAGGGCGCAATGCCAAATGTTGTATCACTGTAGTAACTACAACATATGCTAAAGTAGGACGGGGATTTGTTAACTTGGTGCTTGGGGGACATCTCCCCATTGAAGTGTTTAACATGTGTTTTAGCCCCAGGAAGAGGAGATGATTTGGTAGCTTTTATTGTCCTTGTGAACTTTGTACGTGTTGAAATTCCCATTATATTGTGCCTTTGTCAAATTAGGAGGACTTGCCAAGTAGCATGTCTCACCAACCCAGTGCTGTAACATCATTACCATTTGTATTCTTGAAAGATCCATTGGAAAAAGTGATAGAACATATAAAGGTAATATATGTTAATGATTCCTTAAGTATTCAAAGATGATAGGGTTGTGGATGTGGTATGGCAGGGAGGTAGAATGAGTTGTCTAATTGTCGAGAAAATAGGTTATTTTGGCTACCATTGTTTATGATTAATTGTCCTTGTTTTTTCCTTAGTTAGAAAGGCTAATTGAAGAGAGATTCTTGTTTGAGATGAATAAAATGTTTAGCCAAGTGGACTATAAAGGCTCGGAGGAGCCAGGATCATGGAATTCAATTTCTTGTGTTTGCTTCTCAAGGGTAGATTCTTTGGTTACCTGTTGTAGTTCAACGAGGAGAGGCTTAGCCTTTTTTCCTTGGAAAGTGTGACATTCATCATTAGATTGACCATACTACCTATGATCTTCACTTCCCTTCGCCAATGAGACTGGCTATTTCTAGGTGGAGATGGTGGTTGAGAATGGGAAGAAAAGCCATTTTGTTTGCGAGGATTGTGCCAACTACATGGGGGCTTGATTAGCCAAACATATATTAAATTTTGATCCTGGAAACTAACTGGAAGGCATTATCCAATGAAGCAATTGGGAGAGTTCTAACTCTATTTGGTGTGAGGAAGTAGGCCAGAAATGAAGATAACATAGAGGGTATTCTAACTCTATTTTGATGTGAGGAAGTAGACTAGAAATGATGTAATGTTTCAAATTGAAATTTACCCCTGATAATAGATGCATGAACTAAGCTATAGCAAATAATTTTTCTACATAGGGATCAACGAATAAGACACAAGAAATAGGGTGAATAATTGAGCCATTGTATTAATGCGGAGAACTAAGTACATCAGATAATAAGAAAGATATAACCTAGGCTTGCTAAAACAAGAAAAGCAATATCCCAGGTGAATATGATGGTACCCAAATGCTGGAGATGGCTCTGCTACCAAATCTGCATCCACCAAGAAAAAATGTTGCTGCCACTGGAAAGGAACTGCTGATTTAGCCCTCCAAACTGCTTCAAAAATTCTGAGAAATTAGCCATATGCACTACTCCACCAGCTCAACAAAACCCAGAAATATCTCATGGACCCAAGAGGTGGAAATGGTCCCGGGGTAAACTACGCCCTCCTCCAACAATTTCTACTGTTGGCTGTTGGATGAAACTAGGAATTCTTCCCTTAGAAGTGCTCAAAAAATTCTATAGAATTAATCCTAGCCTCCTCTCACTAAACCCACAAAGGGTTTGGGTTGAATCCATTGACCCCTGGTGACCCCCAACAAGTGCAAATTGCTCAATTTGGCCAGAAAACGCCCCACAGTTTAGATATTGCTGAATTAGGCCCAAATCTACCTCCAAGAAATCCTCCCTAACTCCTGTTTAACTTCTCCCCTCAATTAGCAAGCAAATCCCAGCTCGAATGCTCCCCAAATTCTTAATCTCTCAAGTGCACAAAAGCTGCCAGTAAATCCCTATGTAGGTCCTTGAATAGACAAAATCGGCCCTCTAAAATGCAGCACTCTCACCCCCAACAAATCACCAAGGAAAACTTGCTATACCTTAGGTACGATTCTTTGCAAATTCTCCGGCCAAAACTCCATGGATTGCTAGCTTCTCTCATCCCCTACGAAATTCTTTGTGCCCTTGGAGTAGCAAGCACTAACTGAAAGAAACCTGTAAAATAGCTCCTCAATAACCTGGAATCAACTCCCCAAATTCTCTCCTGGGGTGACACTCGAAGTTCACCGAAGAAAGAGTTGGAATTTCCACTTGGAAATTTCTTGTGCTAAACAAAATGGTTATCTTGGCTAAACAACTCAAGAGAACTAAGGTTTGAATCGTAAAATGACCAAAAGATAATCCACAAAATGAGTCCATCCTCCTTTTATAATTTCTCCTCATGCCTCTAGACTCTTTTTTTTAATATTATTTTATTGGTGGGGGCCATTTTCCACTAAATCACTTTTGCCACCATTTAATAAAATAATAATTTGCCACTATTCTCCGATAAAATAATACTAGCCACCTTTCTCCAATAATATTTGTGCCTTTTTAATTCATATTACTAAAATTGGGCAAAATTCCTTAGTGACTCCCATGCTCACAAAATTGGGGTATTACAAATGAAGCTAACACAAAGTGTATTTTCAATATCCCTTAACTCTAGCTTAATGGAGAATCTGTTGAAGTCCTTGACGAACAATTAGATTGCTTTTCCAGGAGTCTCCTTGAGTTGTAGCTACTAGCCATTGTGCCAAAGTTCAATCCTTATTTTTCGATGGCTAGAACTGCTTGCGAACAATAGTTTTGAAATCATCCGAAGTGTTGATTGGAGGTTGTTGGTGGTTGCGAGGTGTTGGGTGTGTGTTTTCCACCATGCGAAAGCTTGCGCTTCCACGTGAACTTCATTGACAAGGATCTTTTGAGTGTTTGTTAGGGTCGACTGTCTTGAAGTAGGTTCCAGGAGTTGAGCCTATCCCTGTTTAGTGCTTCGTCAAATTTAAGGATGGAAATCTTTATATCTTGCTTGACATGCTGTTGGGAAAATGGAGATGGTTGTAGGTGGATTGTGCTGTTGCAAAATGTCTGTGTTTAAAGGGCATAATGGAGGGTTTGTTGTTGGATAATCATTAGTTGTTGGAACATGTTTATCATTATTTGCTTCATTCGGGTTGAAAGTTGTTCTGCTGTTCGTGTTGTGAAGCCAATGGTTCGAACAATAGTTGTAGCTCCTGCAATTGCTCTATTAAGATATAAGCAATGTTTAAGCCAGCCGAGTCATTTGAGTTTTGTAAAAATTGTGGAGAGCCATAGAGTGGTAGAAATGACAGAGTAGGTCAATCTCAAGGAAGAAAATAGTTTCTCTGAGTTGAAGATGAGAAATGGGACCCACAAAAAAATCACAAGTATCAGATTGTATTAGGGGCTTTATATCCAATATCAGGGATTTGATTAGTATAGGTTGAAAACTAACGAAATAGGTAGAAAGAAACATAATAGATGTAAGGAACCCACGATTTTGTGGATGGCGAACAGAAATTGCTGTTGTAGTAAAAAAATGCAAAAAATTGCAATAAATTTGTGAGTAGTTTGGCAATGATGGGTTACTAGTGTGCCAATGACTTGAAATAAGAGGAGGTTACTGAAGTATCTGCAAATCATTAGGACTACATCAATACAGCTTAACAAGGAATTTAGGATAGGAAAAGGTCCAAAGGAGATTGGATTTGTGAAATTCTGTAAAGGCACTAATCTTACGGCATTGATAATTTAATACCAATTGATATGGTCGCCAAACAACATTGTGAACTTATTACTCATATAAAAGAATAGGAAAACCACAAGAGAATAAAAATCCAAGTACAAAGGAGATTGTCAGTGTGCAGAGTGATCATTTTTACCAAGCTTCCCAGGGTTCCAACAAAATTTACTTGTATAGTTTAGTGCTCTAATGTGGCCAAATTACCTATGAATTATATATGATAAGATATGGGAAAAATGATAAAGTACAAATAATACATACTTGAACTAATTTTGCTAGGTTATTATGAGAAACAGTGGTATTGCAATATCTCTATGCCAAAAAACAATCATGATGCTTGCCCTGCAAACTTTGATAGTTGTCAAGTTTCCGATCCAGCAATGTACTTGCATAATATATACAAATGTGTAATAGAGAGGGAAGCTAGCTAGGAGTTGGCTGAGATTTAGAAATTGTGATAACTATAACTATTATGCTGTCTGTGATCTAGGCATTAAGTAGATATATGACATTTTTATAAGAATATTTTATGTAGGATATGTTTGGAAAGTAATACATGTTTTGTCCCCTGGGCAGTGAGAATAGCAAGTTCAGCTTTGGATATGCAAGTTCACGAGGGAAAAGATCTTCAATGGAGGACTTCTTTGTGACTGATACTTTTGGAGTTGATGGTCAAATAGTTGGCTTGTTTGGGGTATTTGATGGTATGTTTGCGCAGCCAAAATCTGGTAGTTAGATATGTCTCCACAGTATATATACTTTTTTAGAAATGTTCTTTTCCTTGTTGCATATTATCCTAAGCATCTTGCATATCATCTAAAATCCTGTTTGTTTAAGGTGGAAGGCTACTAATTGTTTTGGTATGTTTTGATACCTTGCTAAAATTCATTGTTTGCATGAGGGTTTAGACTTCTGTTATAGATTGGTAATTTGATTGAGCTTCTAATACAAGCTGGCGTTAATAGTTATAAGCAAATAATATGATTGGAGTCCTTCAGATTCCTTTTTTATGAGCTTTGAAGTTGTGATATATTCCAGGCCATGGTGGTGCTCAAGCAGCAGATTATGTACAACAGAACCTTTTTCGTAATTTGAAGACCCATCCTAAATTTATCAGTGACACAAAGCTAGCCATAGGTAAAGTGCTTGTTTGGATAAAAGAGATTGTCTGAAACTTTCAAATATTAGCATGCCTGCTTAATTCTGTTATGAATAAATTATTAGTCTGGACTTGTGCAGCTGACGCTTACCAACAAACAGACTCAGAGTTTCTTAAGGTGGAAAATAATGAGCATAGGGATGCTGGGTCAACTGCATTAACTGCTACTATGGTTGGAAACCATTTGTTGGTAGCTAATGTTGGTGATTCTCGAGCTGTTCTTTGCAGGTCTGGAAAAGGTAACTCTGGGTGTTATCCGATTTCTCAGCAGTCCTTGTCATCGCATGGGCAAGGATGAAAAAATGGCTTTATTTTTGTCTTTTACATTCAAATATAAATCTAGATGATATCATTGATAGTGGTTTTTAAGATCAATTGACATATATGCTATCTTGGATGAAATAATTGATGTTTTATATTTCATCTCAACAGATTTGGCATGATTTTAAATTAGGAAGTATGTTATATGTTATGTATTCCGTGGACTTTTTTTCAAACTAAATTCTCTGATTTCAGGGTTCTCTTGTAGCCTTTTGTTTCGATTTTTTTGTTTTATATGCTTTCTATTTCTTTATTCAGATTTTGGCTGAGGATAGTTAGCTTATCTAAAGAGGAAATAATCTTTTGTCATCTTATAATCGCATTTGCACTGATTTAACATTTTAGCAATTCTAATTAACTTGAGCAACTTTAGGCTAATTGGGATATGACTGCAGGACTATAATGTCTCATTGTTTGAGGCCACAGTTATAAACAAAGTTATTGGACAAGACTTGGTGAATCCAAAGAGTGGAAATTTTGAGAAGTTGATTTGGGAAATTGAAAAACAAAATAAACATATAAATTTCTAGGAAAAAAAATGTATCTAAAACATTTAAATTTTCATTAATATCTTCTTTCAAAGTACCTTTTTTGATTAATAACTCACTTCAAAGTATATAGGTCGTATTATATATTACAAAACATTATGGAGTTTAAATAGTTGATAAGATAATTTGTTTGATTATGGAGAAATCGGGTTAGGAAAACAAGTAAAATGAGTGTTTTTGATTGTGTATTTTATAGATAAATGGCTGTGTTACACTCGTAAAATCAATGTCTTCTTTGACTTTTAATAATCACAAGTCAAAAGTATAAGTGTGACTCCAGTTAGAGTAAGACTTTGAGTATTTGACTCGACTCTTTTTTCTCAAGCAGTGGAAAGACTCTACTAACAATGACTATAAATTAACAATTAGAAACTTAAAAGAGGTTTTGCAATGCTTGGAATACTTTCCCTAGTTAAATTTGTCTTCATTTTAGGGCTTACCTAAAATTCCCCTCCTATAAGCTAACGCAAAAATACAAAAACAATACTGATTCTATAAGTTTGTGAGTTAATATGTTAGTGACATGTGATCAATGCTATTTTATGAAGTTGAGGTTAGTGGTTTGGTAGTCCTTATCCATCCTAGGGATCTTATATATAATGCATTTGACGATAAGGGATTTGAAGAGTGTTACATGTTTAATGTTGATAGCTCACCTTTGATTCACATGATATACTTGTTACAACATCATTAATATAGTGATATTTATTCATCTATCCACTTTATGTGTTTTTGTATTATTGGGTGTATGCATCCTTATGTGAAATCACATATGTTCCTATAGGAGACTACGTAGGATGAACACCTCATCTCAAGATGCTCTATCTATTATGAGATTGGGGGAGGTTTTACTACCTTTACTGGGATTCAAGTGGCTTCTTGTCCACATTTTTTGTTGTCTAGATCATAGATGTTTAACTCTTCTTGATGGATATTTTTGGGCATAGATGATAGTTCTTGCATGGACCTACTCATCTAGAGCATTTCAGGATGATCACCTCTTTTTTCCTTGTTGTCCTATCCAGTTGGGATAACAAGTGAAATTAGAGGTCCAAGTCTCTTTGTTATTAGATCAACGAGACCTTGGATTTTCTCCTGATTACCCTTGATGAGTCCACTGACTTCCATGAAGCTTATGAGGAACTCATACTCTAGACCCTAGGATAGACTTCACCAAATTGGCAAACAGATCAACTCTAAGAGGACCCAGGGCTAGACTCCCTCCATTTAGAGTAGTGCTCTCTAGGGTTTGTTGAGCAGCAAGTCATGATATTCTTCCCCATTGACCTTGATTGTTAGGAGTGATGGAACTCCTTGATCTAGAGTTCCCCCAAAGAACTTTGCTTAGGATTACACTATGAGTTCCCCTAGACATGGATCCTCTCCAATCGACATTATTAGTAGTGACTAAGGGGTCTTAGAAAGTATGAGTTGTGAAAAATCTATCACTGCAACAACTAATTTACTTTTCCTACTTATTTCATCACAAGTAATTCGTGAAATTACTTCAACAAACATTAAAATAAACACTGCTGCAGATATCACACCGTAATACAGAAACAAACATATGCACACATTGACACAGTTATTTTGGACTAATGTCCCCGGAAAAACCAAATGTGGGAAAACCGGTGCAGCAAGGGAGGATTTTATTATTCAGCAATTTTCTAGTACAACAGGGTGCCAAACTGGCTTACCCATAGACAGACAAATTTCCAGCACTTCTAAACCCAGCGTAGACCCCATTGACCTATGTGTCAGCCTGAAACCCTTTGCGTTAGCGCAACCTCTTTGGCCTTCTGTGTCACCCCTGCAACCTCTGCGTGGATGACGCAGGCCTTGCTGGCTCTGCACAGTCTCTGCTTCCTTTGTGTGGCTTCCTCTGGCCCTGCATCTGCCTCTTCTGCCTCTGTGCTGATCTCTCGTCTCTCTATATTCCGTACTTGCTGCCTCCTGACTGCTCTCCAGACCACTGGTTCAATTTCTCAGCAAACCCTGCTCCAGAAATTGAACTGACTGGTCTCCCTCAGTGTGTTCTCCAAGTGACCCTATAGCCTCCTCTTATACTTTTCTCGTTGACAAATCAACGGTCGAGATTAAGTCCCTAATCAACGACTAAGATTAGATCTGGCTTGATCCATGTCTTTTGGACCATTCTAACACAGTTTCATATTATTACACATTAATATTTTATTTTCCCTAAGTTTAGACTTAGGGACTCCATTAAAAATATTAATTATTTTAATATCTCCTGAACTGTTTAGAATCTGCCCAAACCTTTTCTGGGTATTGGAGATCTCATGTCCCCAACTTCTCCACCAAATTTCGTGGCTAGAGCACATTTGATGCTACCCCAAATCAACACTCCCTCTTAGTGAGGACTGTGCTCTAGTAATGCTCCTCACTGAGTATCACCCTGATCATCTGGCATCGGTCCCTGTGCTGATGTTAAACCTCCTTGCCCAACATCCTCCGCACTGCTGCATCCTATACTGCTGCCCATGACTCTGCTACTGCCACTACTGCATCTGTACGAAAACTCCCTTTGCATCTGTGCTGTTGTTGGTCCTTTCTCCCAACACTGCATTCGCACTGCAACTCCCTTTGCATTTGTGTTGCTGCTAGTCCTTTCTCCCAACACTGCGTTTGCACTGCAACTCCCTCTTCATTCGTGCTGCTAACACACTACTTCTGAAAGGGGTTCTTTACCATCCCCATCTTTTCCCTGAAGTAGTCAAATTTTGACTTTCCATGGGCCTTGGTGAGGATATCTGCCACTTGTTCTCCTGTAGGAGTGTAGCTCAACTGTACAGCTCCCTGTTGGACATAGTCTCTGACAAAGTGACTCCGGATATCAATATGCTTTGACCTATCATGGAATACTAGATTCTCAGAGAGTTTGATACAACTCTGATTATCACACATGATCTTGGTCATCTCCATATTTCTTCTGAATAGGTTTACCAGCAATTTTCTAAGCCATATGGCCTCACACGAAGCTGTGCTTGCTTCCATATATTCTGCCTCAGACGAGCTCAGAGCCACGAACCTCTGTTTCCTACTGCACTAGGAGGTCATTCTTGATCCAATGTTGAAACAATACCTAGAGGTACTTTTCTGATCCACTGAACTTCCTGCCCAATCTGCATCAATAAATCCACTCAACTTGATATCCTTCCCCTTGGTGTATAAGAGCCCATAATCAATTGTTCCCTGTAAATACTTGAGAACGTGTTTGGCTGCTGTCGAGTGTGCCGTCTTTGGTTCCACCATGAACTGACTGAGGGTGTTGACAACATAGTGAATATCTGGCCCGGTATTGACCAGATACATCAGGGACCTTATGAGCTGTCGGTATAGGGTGGGATTGACATCCTTGTCCTCTGATGCATCAATCTTCTTCCAGTTGGTGATCATTGGCGTAGCCATAGGTCTACAGTCTCCCATCCCAAACCTTTTCAACATTTCTATAGCATACCTCCCTTGCCCAAGGAAGATTTCTCCTTTCTGCTGCCAAACTTCCAACCCTAGGAAGTAGTGCATTCGTCCCAGATCCTTCATATCGAACTTTGTGGCTAGATTCTTCTTGCAATCCTCAATGAGTCTGGATGATCCCGTCAGGAAGAGATCATCCACATATAATACTAAGATAAGTGGCTTGTTCTTTACGACTAGATAGTAGAGATTTGGATCCACGTCACTGTTGACAAACCCCATCTTCTGCAAATAGCCATCTATTCGACCATACCACGCTCTCGGTGCCTGCTTCAGCCCATACAAGGCTTTCTTCAGTCTGCATACATGAGACTTCTTCTCATGAGTTTCAAAGCCCTCTGGTTGTTCAATGTATACCTCTTCTTCTATTACCCCGTTCAGAAATGTCGTCTTGACATCCATCTGATGGATCTCCCATCCCATCTGGGCTGCAAGAGATATCACGGTTCTAATAGATGTATACTTCACGGTTCTAATAGATGTATACTTGGCTACCGGGGCGAAGGTTTCCTCATAGTCAATCCCTTCCTTTTGAGCATACCCCTTAGCCAAAAACCTGGCCTTGTATTTTTCAACACTGCTGTCTGTAGCATATTTGATCTTGTAGATCCATTTTGAACCTACCACAGATCTGTCTTGAGGCCTTGACACCACCTCCCAGACATCGTTCACCATTATGGAGTTATACTCCTCCACCATCGCATCTAGCTAGACCTAATGTTGCGCTGCCTCCTTGAAACTGGCAGGCTCCCCATCCTGAGCTACTAACGCCTGATACCTGTCTGGCTGTATTCACTCCCTCTTACTGTTCCTTGGATCTCCAATGAAGTTCTTTGCATCATGCAAAATTTGACGAAGTTCCCTGCTGGTTCTTCCTCTTCCAGCAGGTGCTTCTATTCGCTCCTCCTCCTCATCCTGAGAATCTTCCTAACCTGAAGAAGAATTCTTCACTTTCATTGGTTGAATAGGCATCACCAACAGATCCTCTTTACACTGCTCCTCGAAAGACATTTCGCGAGATTTTCTTAAAGCTCTGTCCTCCATGAACTTTACATCTCGTCGTACTACTACCTTCCTGCTCCCTGGAAGATAGATTTTGTATGCCTTAGCGTTCTCGGTATATACAACCAGATACCCCTTTTCTGCAGTCTGATCCAGCTTCTTCCTCTTTTCTTTGGGTATGCGGCAATATGCTAAACTCCTAAATATCCTGAAATGACTGACTTCAGGCGTCTTCCTAGTGAAGACTTTCTCTGGAGTAATCTTGCCCAATGCCCGATGAGGAGTCATATTCTGAACGTGGACAGTTGTGTTGCATGCTTTCGCCCATAGGAATTTTGGCATATCCTGATCATACAACATGGCCCTAGTTGCTTCTACAATAGTCTTGTTTTTCCTTTCTGCCACCCCATTTTGCTCCGGATTGTAGGGAGCTGTCCACTCTCTTCTGATGCCCTCCTTAGCGCAATAATCAATGAAGCCTTTATCAACATACTCTCCACCATTATTTGAGTGCAAGAATTTTATTTTCTTACCAGTCAGATTCTCCACTAGAGCCTTGAACTCCTTGAATCAACATAAAATCTCCTCCTTGGTTTTCAGAAAATAAATCCAAGTTTTCCTCGAGTGGTCATCAATGAAGGTAAGGAAATATTCAGCACTACTGAGAGCTTTGATGGACATAGGTCCGCAGATATCTGAGTGTATCAATCCTAGTACACACTTGGCCCTGAGTTTTCTCCTAGGAAATTCCGCCTTGGCATACTTTCCTAGAGCGCATCCCCTGCATACATCATCTCGTTCCGTACTCATATCCGGAACTCCTGTTACATTGCTCCTGAGAATTCTCAGAGCTCCATGGTACAAGTGACCCATCCTTCTCTGCCATAATTCGTTCAAGTCCTTGTCCCCATGACTGCCTATTAGTGCCATCGAAGATTCTAGTTGTAATCTATACAAACGATTACTTTTGATCCCAATCTGCACTTTCTTTTTCCAGCTTGGGTGTTTGACGTATACCTTTTCCTTGATGAAGTAGATGTCATAGCCCTTGCCTTGTAGTTGTGACACGGAAAGTAAGTTCATCGCCAATCCTAACACATGAAGCACATTTGTGGCACGAAACCGCTCTCCCGATTCTGTCTGAAAAGCTATGGTACCCTTTCCTACTGGAGTACACTTTGCCCTGTTCCCCATGGTGATCTGAAAGTTCATCTTCTCTTCTCGATATTCTGAGAAACACTCCCTGATTCTCGTCATATGCCATAAGGCTCCACTATCTATATACCATACTTCTGATGATGCAACACTAGTCATGCATGCCACTTCTTCTTTCAACCTGGAAGCCAACATAGAGAAATCAAAATCTCTCTCTCTTGTGCAATCTTCTGAAAATCTGCGTGAGTCCCCTGAGGTGGATGCCTTTGCATCGTGGTCTCGACCCATAACTGATTTTCCCTTTCTGTCTCTGATTACTTGCTCTGATACCATGTGAAAAATCTATCACTGCAACAACTGATTTACTTTTCCTACTTATTTCATCAAAAGTTATTCATGAAATTACTTCAACAAACATTAAAATAAATATTGCTGTAGATATCACACTATAATACAAAAACAAACATATGCACACATTTACACAGTTATTTTGGACTAATGTCCCCAGAAAAACCCAATGTGGGAAAACCGGTGCAGCAAGGGAGGATTTTATTATTCAGCAATTTTCTAGTACAACAGGGTGCCAAACTGGCTTACCCACAGATAGACAAATTTCCAACACTTTTTCTGAACCCAGCATAGGCCCCACTGACCTCTGCGTCAGCCTAAAACCCTCTACGTCATCCTATTGAGGCTCTGCGCAGCCTCTCTAGCCTACTGCGTCACTCCCGCAGCCTCTGCGTGGATGACGCAGCCTTGCTGGCTCTGCGCAATCTCTGCTGCCTCTACGTGGCTTCCTCTGGCCTTGTGTCTGCCTCTTCTGCCTCTGCACTGATCTCCTGTCTCTTTGTTCTGTAGTTGCTGCCTCCTGACTGCTCTCCAGACCACTGGTTCAATTTCTCAGCAAACCCCGCTCCAGAAATCGAACTGACTGGTCTCCCTCATTGTGTTCTCCAAGTGACCCTATAGCCTCCTCTTATACTTTTCTCGTTGACAAATCAACAGCCGAGATTAAGTCCCTAATCAACGGCTAAGATTAGATCTGGCTTGATCCATGTCTTTTGGACCATTCTAACATAGTGTCATATTAATACACATTAATATTTTATTTTCCCTAAGTTTAGACTTAGGGACTCCATTAAAAATATTAATTATTTTAATATCTCCTGAATTGTTTAGAATCTGCCCAAACCATTTCTGGGTATTGGAGATTTCATGTGCCCCAACTTCTCCACCAAATTTCGTGGATAGAGCACATCCGATGCTACCCCAAATCAACATGAGTTAAGGTGGGGTAGGAGTGATTGTCTGAGGGGTTTTGGAAGAAGGGAAAGAGAAAGACATTGAGGCAGCTACCTCTTGGAAGGAGGCTTGGCTTGGGTTAGTGATTAAATAGTGGCCATTGGTTTGGGTTGAAGTGTTGAATTTGTAACTATGGTTGGTCTTCATAATCTATAATTGGTCACTTGATGTACTCGTATTTATCATTGTAAAGAATATTTATAAATACTAGAGTCAAAAGAAAATTTATTTTGATTCAAAGTCCCATTGCGACTTTTTAAAGATGAAAATTTGAATTTTTGAAATGTAAATTTTGGCTCCAAAAGTCACAAGTCGACTTCCCTCCAAGTCAAGTCCTATCCAAGAGACACTTCCATTCATCCAAGACAGACTACTATATAAAGGCAACTCGACCTCCTCCACTTTGGCATTCACATTTTCTAAGACAAGACAATTTCTAGGTGAATCACAAGAAGGACAAATAGGATGAATTGAAGACGAATTCTCTCTCTCTCTCTTTTCTCTCTTGCAACTTGCACATGTGGATTGGCTATTCTTTCCATGGTTCACATTTTTTTGGGGACATTGTTGCAGGGCAGAAATTTCTGGGGAAACTAGTAATTGCAAGAGGGTCGAAATTCTGGGTCAGACAGAAAGAACAAATATTTGGATCAAATTGGGTGACTTGACTTGGAGGAGAAGACCAGGTTTGACCATAGGTCTAGGTGTGTCTCTCATTGAACAAGAAGAATTTCTCTATTGAAAAAGGTTGTTGGGTTTTTCCCAAGGTAAATCTTGTCTTCTTTTGTGTGTTGTGATCTCTATTGTTCTACTATTCTTTAAGGTTGAATTTTTGAAGTATAATTGTTGAATGATATATTGGAATAAGTTAAAAGAAGGTCTACGTTAAAAGTAATTAGCAAAATTTTAGAAATATTGTGTCAACCCTAATTGCACTAAGAAAATCAACATGGTATTAGAGCTTTTGGTGAAGGAAGGAAGAAACATTGAGATCACCCTTGCAAAAACCCTAGAGAGCATTTTATTCAAGTCCTTGTAGATTGGTTTCTGTGGCCTCCTCTATGAAATTTGAAAATAAGCTAGAGGGAGCATCAAACTTCAAAGCTTGGGAAGTTAGAATAAATCTTATTCTTGCCTGGAACAAAGTTTTGGATATTGTGACAGGAAAAACTACTGACCCAGCTAATACAACAAGAAAAGAGAAGTTCAAAGAGGATGACATCATTGCCATGAGTCTTATAGTAGTCCCCATTAGAAGTCATTTGATTCCATACATTGCAAAGCATGAGACTTCAAAGAAAAATGTACGATGCCCTAACAAATCTACGCACTATAAAGAATGTTGGCCAATCCATGAGTTTGAAGATTGAACTTCGAAATAGAAAGATGACTAATGAAGACATTGTGCCTTCATACTTTGTGAGGATTTCCCAAACTAGTGATCAAATTCAAGCAATTGGAGAATCCATTCCAGATCAAGAACTTGTGACCACAACACTCAATGGTCTTCCCATATCATGGGATGCATTTTCAACAAGCATAAGGAGTTGGAAAGAAACTCCTTCATTTGAACAACTATGGGCATCTTGTGCTCAATAAACAACAAGGTTGTTGTTAAGAGATCTCAAGCCTTTGCAAATCGTTTCAAGAACAAGGGAAAGAAGTTTGGTCCTCAACACAAGAAGTCAGGAAAGGGATCCTCTTCTAAGAAGAAGGATTTATCCAAGATACAATGTTATGGATGTAAGGAATATGGACATTTCAAGAACGATTGTCCTAATATGGTTAATAAGAAGAGAAAGGGGAAACAACATGCTTCCGCAATAGATGTTGAAGATGAGAAACCAAAGAAGACCAAAGGTGAAAAGGATGTCTTTTTTTTCTCTGCTCTAACGGGTTCCATTGCAAATGATGATGACATGTGGCTGGTAGTTAGTGGAGCATCAAGGCACATGGTTGGAGAGCGTGGAAGTCTTTCTATCATGATGGAAAAGAGGTTGTCCCAAAGAGTTGAGCTTGGAGACAATAATAGCTATGCAGTCAAAGGAATTGGAAAGACATCCATAGAGCCGGAATCTGGTAACAACATGCATCTCAACAATGTTCTTTATGTACCAGGTTTGAAAAGGAATCTTGTTTCTGTTTCTTGGTTGGTAGATAAAGGAGATAGAGTTGCTTTTGTGGGTGGAAAAGTACTTGTTTGGTTCAAGGGCTCTAGTATAGATGATGCTAGGTGTTAGTTTTTGTAGCATCGGATGGTGTTCTAGTCTCAACAGTTGTCAAAGAGGCTAAAAAACACTAAGACTCCAGATTCCAGAAAAGGTTTCAGGAAAATCCATCTAGAAATCCCTTAATTAATTTAATTAATGAGTAATTAAATTTTTCCTAAGTCTAACTTAGGGAAAAGGATTAATTAACAACAATTAATTGAGGAAGGTGATATTTCTTTAGAAACTCACACAGATCGACTGGAAATGATCTTAGACATTGATTACGTTTTAATCTTGGTCGTTGGAGTCCCAACTGTAGATTATAAGAAGAGGTCGATGGGTAGATGGATGAAAACACTTTAGATCGATTTCCTTTGGTATTTAGATTTTTCTAGAGAGAAACAACATTTTGCTAGAAGAGTTTGAGCTAGAGAGGGGACACAGAGATAGAGAGGGGCAGAGACAGTGAGTTCAGAGGAAGTTTTCCAGTTCCAGAGAGTCAAAAAGTGGAGGCCGAAAATTTTCTCTAGGAGGCTACGCAGAGGTAGTGCAGAGCCTTAGGTGAGCATTTTGATTTGGCTAAAGAGGAAGACGTTTTCAGTTCCAAAGTTTGGGAAGATTTTCTTGAGGGTTGGAGAAGCATTTTCCCAATTAGCAACAGGCAAGACGACTAGATTGGCAGTTGTTTAAGGTAGTGCGTGTGGCAGGCAGTGTTAGGGTGACATAGAGCTTGCGCAGACCACTTGGATGACTAGCTTTTCATAGGTCAGATAGTGTCAGGATTGCTCTGAGAGAGGGTAAAATCCCCAGTAAATTTTTGCCAGTATTTCTGTTGAATAGATTCACCAGTTTGGCGACATTTATTGCACTTAGAATTTTCTCACTGCTACTTGAATTTTCTCCAAGTTGTAGGGCACTTTCCAAGCAAGTGGGTCCTTCATGGGGTTCCCAATGAAGGTTGTCCATTGAACTATTAATTTAACTCCAACATCTAAAGGAAAAACACTAAGCTAGCAACCATATGAGGTTAGGCAATCCATCAAGGACTATCTTTCATGTGCCAATCCATCTTGGGCCATCTGGATGTTGAACATACACCATGTACCCCAAATCTCATGAAGCACCGCAAACATGATGTAAACACTTTCAAAGTAAGCCCAAAAGTTAACTAATAATGCCTGGCTATAATACAAATCCTAATCCATCATCTAGGAAGAGTGAGAAAATTAAATGAAAACAAATTGCACTAATTTTTAATTAAGTAGAGTCCATATATTATAATATATATATATATATATATATATATATATATATATTTTCCATGGAAATCTTCATGCAAAACCCTTGAGTACTTCCCCATGATCCATCCCTGCAAGTACTTCTCCATAATCCATGGATGGTAAACAGGTCAAAGTGTTAGCTTTGATTATGGAACCTCATCCCGAGGGGATGAAGAGAGTCGATTTCGTGGCGTCCCAAGTTTGGTAAAAGAGATCTCACATCTCACTCATGACCACTTGAAGAAACCGTCGAGGCTATATATATGAACCGACACTTTATTTAAAAATATAAATATATAAAATACCATTTGGTTGGATGGGCAATTGTATTGTTTTCAATACTTTCTTTTGAGTTGATATTTGATTACCCTGTGTAGAAAATCCACGAAATTTTGCAACTGCTTCAATTAACAATTTTGAAAACTGGTTTCTATTCATATAGGCACAAAATTTCTCTACTTATTTGCAACGAAATAGAACAGAAATAAAACATAGTCACACGATAGCAAAACACAATATTTTTCTAGGGAACCCAACTAGGAAAACCCTTTGCTTGATTGAGAATTTTATTGATAGAAATTTTGAGCAATAGATCTCTTACAATACAGTCCTGTTTCAATAGAAAACACTCTTGTCTTCCCTTCTTGTTCTAAGCTTGAAACCCTTTCAAGAATTCTGATCCAACTCCCTTCTTTCCTTGCCTAGCTAAGCTTCGAATTCCTTGCTTTGGTTGAGGAATTAGCTCCTATTCCTAGCGCATGCCACAAGGAAAAAGATTCCTTCTATCAAAACTCGCACAAGCCTCTCCTTGGCTCGTCTTTCTCTCACAAGCTCCACACACAAACTTGTGCTCTCTATTGCTTTATCTCACCAACTCGTGCTCACAAAACAATGATGTACAATGGTGCCTTCGTCCTCCTTGTAAGAAATTTGCATAGGCTAAATTTGAGAAGTTGTATTTTAGGAAGCCAACTTGTGATTGATGAGTTAACTTAGTCCAATTAACTCTTGTAACTCGTCTCATCTCAATTTAGAACTAAGACTCAATCACTCGTCCTTTTCCCAAATCTAACTCTCACTAGAAGACAACAATTGAGCCTTCCACTTCTGCGCATTAGACAAACTGCTTCATGAATTGTCCTAACTCATAGGAATCCATCTTGATTTTTAGGAACTCGTGCATGCTTCTTGGTCTCTTTGACTAAGGCACAAGTCAAAGAAGGACCTATCTCGCTAATATCTTCAACACTCCCTCTTAGCGAGGAAGGTGCTTCTATAAGAACCTCATCCGCATGTATCTGTCTCCAATACTACCACTTTCTCTGCTGCTGCAGCTGCTCCCTCTAAACTAGAAGACTTCCCTGCTTTCTTCTGCGAAACCTGATTTGAAGAGTTGTTCTTTCCCACCATGCTCTGCGAGTCCATCACTTTAGTCATACTTGTTCTTTCTTGTGTACCTTTGTGGCTACTTTCTCTGGCTGAAAGTGATACTGGAAGATTCAACTCTCTTCTGATCTTCCTTAACGAAATCCTTTGGCCACTTGGCTCGAACTCTCCCTATACTAGAAGTCTTTGATTGAGTGACTGCCTCCACTCGCACTGGGCTATGCTTCTCATCATCCTGCTGGTCAGCCCAACTGCCAACTAGCTTAGACTCAAAATAAGATACTGGTTGAGGCTCTATCTTGAGAACTCTAGCTTGTTCTTGCTCATCCACCACTTCTCTACTCTGAGCTCTCGTTGCCTTGCTGCTCAAGGCTGCATCTGCCTCTACCTTCAACTTGTAGAGATTCTCCACCCTCACACATATTTGCTTCTTACATCCAAAAGCTAAGTGTTGGAGGTATGTCTTACCTCTGCTGAAGATGATATCATATCCCTTATCCTCAAAGATAGCTTTCGAAACAATATTCTGCCTCAATCCTGGAACATAGAGAACATCTCTGAGATGAAGAGGATTACCTGATCCCCCTGAAAACTGACAGTACCAACTACTCCCTCTGTATATTTACCATCATCTCCCATCTCATTCTGAAACTGCATGTCCTTCTCCTTCTGGTGGTTGAAACTCTTCTTGTTCTTGTCAGTTTTTGTAGCATCGGATGTCTTCTAGCCACGAAATTTGGTAGAGGCTAGAATACATGAGATCTCCAAAACCTAGAAATCGTTTATGGCAATTCCACCTAGAGATGGCTTAATTAGATTATTAGCTGATTTTTAAATTTTTCCTAAGTCTAAACTTAGGGAATATGGCTAATTAATCAGAGTTAATTAAGTCAATGTGAGAATTCTCTAGAAACTCACACGGATCAATCCAGAAATGATCTGAGCCATCGATTAAGATTTAATCTTGGCTGTTGGAGTCCCAACAGGAAGATACAAGAAGGGATGGATGTGGTGATGGAGAATGCACCGGAGTCACTTAGAGAATTCGATTTTCCAGAGTAGCAGCAGTTAGTTGCCAGAGAGTTCGAGCTTCAGTGAGGAAGCAGAGACAGTGAGGGGCAGGGACAGTGAGACTAGAGGAAGATTTCCAAATCCAGTTAGTGCATTTGCAGAGAGGCATAAGAGGCACAGTGAGGGTGATGCAGGAAAATTCGTAGAGGGTTTCAGAGGCCAGTTTTCAGTGCTGGATTTGCCTGTGGAGCGAGGAAAATTTCTCACTAGATTTTTGCCAGTATTTTTCTCTGCAGGATTGCCGGATTTGGCATCCAGATTATTGTACTCAGATTTCACTGTTGCTTAATAATATAAAACCCTCAACTGCTGCATCGATTTTCCCAAGTTGGGTTTTTCCGGGGACATTTGTCCAAAAATAACGGTGTCATTTTTATGTGTGCACGTGCTAGTATTTTCTCAGTTTCCAACGCTATTACTTCCGTAGTATTTTATTTGTGAAGGTTGCAATGTGATTTATTCAGTGTTTGTCGTCGCAAATAAATTGTTAAAATTAATTAACAATTAGATGAATAATTTCCAGTTGCTGCAATAGGATTTCAGTTTTGGAATTTTCACATGGTCTCAGAGCGTAAGTGATCAGCGGGAAGCTTAGAAATGAAGGAAAGAATTTTGCTGCTCAGAGCGAGCATTAGACCGAAATTCTCAAAGGCAGCGCAGTATCCAGACAGGTAGGTTGAATTACTGGGGCAGAAAAATTCGATTTTCAGTTGTAGGAGTGAAAAAAAGTCGAATTGCCCGGGATTGTAATTACAACAGTAAGAGGGAGCAACTGCAGCTCAGATTTTCACTGAGCAGATTCCGGGTTGGACGCATAGGGTTTTGCTGCAGGTTGCAGAAGCAGAATCTGCATCTGGTGGAAGAGAAAAGTACACATAGCAAAAGGAAAATTTTCCTTAGGGAACTTCGAGTCTCGGAAGTTCGAATTTCCAGTTGCAGATTGGAAATAGTAGCTAGCAGAGCCACACATTCCAGGAGGGAGTGCGAATAGCAGAGCCACAACCGAGCACAGGGAAAGAGGGAGTTTTCAACAATTTCAGAGATGACCACTCAGGTCTTAGTTGAAATTTCTAAGTATTACCCATTAGAAATTTTATTTCTATTCTTTGTTTTAATTTGCCTACTTGTTTAATTACTAACAAGTTATTTAACCATATAAACACTGAAATAAACACAATACAGTCTCAACCATCTATAGATCAATAGCTGAAAAAAATAGACAAACACCCAAGTGACATTGTTATTTTGGACAATCGTCCCCGGAAAAACCCAACTTGGGAAAACTGGTGCAACGATTTTGAGGGTTTTATTATTAAGCAACGCTTTTCTGAGTACACTGGGTGCCAAACTGGCTCACCCGACAGAGATAAAAAAATCTAGCAATAATACCTCTCTTTGGAAACAGATATTCAGAAAGTATGCTCCACGAAATCCCTTTCCAGCGTAATCTGAAGCTCAGCGTTAGCCCTCCTGGCCTCTGCGTCAACCCTTTGAGGCTCTGTGCAGCCTCTGTGGCTCTCTGCTTCACTCCTGAAGCCTCTACGTGGATGACACAGGCCCTTCTGGCCTCTACATAGTCTCTGCTGCCTTTCCGTGGCTCCCTCTGGCTCTGCACCTGCCTCTCTGCTTCTGCGCTGGTCTCTTGGCACTATCTCTGCCTCTCTGCCCCTCGCTGCAAACTACTCACTGCCCCTCGCTGCAAACTAATCACTGATTCGATTTCACTTAGCAAACCCCGCTCTAGAAAATCGAATGACTGATCAGTTTGGTGTATTTTCCCACTGACCCTCAAGCCTCCTCTTATATTTTTCTTGTTGGTCCTTCAACGACCAAGATTACATCTCTAATCAATAGCTAAGATTAGATTTGGCTTGATCCATGTCCTTTAGAACCTTCTAACCCAGTTTTATATTAATAACCATTAATATTTTATTTTTTCCTACGTTTAGACTTAGGATCTCCATTAAAAATATTAATTATTTTAATATCTCCTAACCGGGTAGAATCTGCCCAGACCATTTCTGGGTCTTGGAGATCTCACGTGCTTTAGCCTCTCCACCAATTTTCATGGTTAGAGCACATTTGATGCTACTCCAAATCAACACTCCCTTTTAGCGAGGAATGTGCTCTAGTAATGTTCCAAATCTGAACATCGCTCAGATCATACAACATCGGTACCTATGCTGATACTAGGCCTCCCCGCCCAACATCCTTTGCATTGCTGCATCGTATATTGCTGCCCATGGCTCTACAACTGCCACTGCTACATCTGTACGACAAATCCTCTACATCTGTGCTGCTGCTGGTCCTTTCTCCCAACACTGCATCTACATTGCAACCCCCTCTCATCATGCTGCATCGTGCTACTGCTACTGCTACTGCACTGCAACTTAGGTACTGAGAAGCAAGTAACTAATCCACCCAACTACTGACATCCTTGTCAGGCTAGAAACACTCCCGATGTCGAAGCTCTCTCTGCCGCTATCTCGTGCTCTATTTGCTTCTCTGCGCTGCTGCAACACATCCGTGCCTCTCGCACTGCTGCAAAACCCCTCTGCGCCTCCCTGCACTGCTGCAACGTCCACTATGCCTCTCGCACTATTGCAATTCCCACTGCACTGCCAGGGACTACTGCACTATAACACTCTTTGCAGCTTCATCTGCAACTATTTCTACCGACATTTGTCATCCTGCTACTCTCACTTTGGGGCTGTGGTAGCCAAGTATAATCCAAGAGTTTGGGTACTTCAAGGATCTTGCCCCTCATCACCTGTAGTCTTCCTGACTACAACTCGATGTCTCCCCACCTCTTCTCTAGAGGTGCATGAGCACTCATGGCACAATTGTCATCATCCTCTACTTACTTCTCCACCTTCGCTGGCGCTGCCTTGGAGTCAGACGCTTCTCTCATATTCTTCTTCCTTAGACAATGGTTCGCATAATGCCCTTGTTCCCCACAGTTGAAGCATTTAACCTTGGAGAGGTCTTTTTTCTCTCTTTCCCTGCTGCCCCGCAGATGCAAGAGCTGCATCCTCTTCCTCTTTCTTGACCCGAGCTCCTTTGCTGTTGCTTCTAGCTTTGGTTAGCGGTCTGATCTCTTCTTGTCGAAGAGTCGCCCACAGTTCTTCCCATCTTGGAAGAATCGCTCTGCCCAAAATACTTTGGACGAATGTCTCCCACTCCTCAGAGACTGTGTTTAGGGCGGCCCTCACCATCAATACTTGATTTGGCGTGGCCCCTATGGAAGTCAGTTGGTCCCGGATCTCCTACAACTTGCTGAGGAAGTGATCTATCTGCTCCCCCTTCTACATCTGGTACGACCACAACTGATTCTCTAGAAGCATCTTCCTTTGCATGGAGGTTCCTTGATACAACTTTGTCAAGGTGTCCCACATTTCCTTTGCCATCTTTTTCTCGGCAATATGCTGAACCACATGATCCTTGACCCCGTCAAGGATTATGCATTTCACCTTTGCCATTGCATCCTCATACTTCCCATTTTCAGCTGGGTCGACTGGGATAGCCACGACCCTCAAGGCGAAGGCCTTGATGCGATGTCTATCTAGAATGGATAGGATCCTGGCCTTCCAGATGGCAAAGTTGGACTCCCCGTCTAGCTTGTCCTGATCCCTAAGTCCATTCATGGCCATCTCTCTACTCTTCTTTTCAACTCCTTTGAGTCTCTACTTACCTCTAGAAGTTCTCTCTTCGACTCCCTCTGAGTCTCTACTTCCGGCCTGGAATATTTCTACTAGACTCCCTTTGAGTCTCGATTTCCCTCTTGGAAATCCTCTTGCCAACTGACGAATCACACCTCTCTGATCTCCTATGCACCTGCAACACTAATTTGGATTTCTTGGCTAGAAATTTGCATAGGTAGTGACTCCCTCTACTTTGGTTTTACCTCGTTAGGTACTGTTCTGTCTCAGTAGCAACAACACCCCACCAACTTCACTCTCTCCGATGTGCCCACAGCTTCTTATGCCCTATCAACTGAAGGACTGAGCCTCTTGGCTCTGTGCAATCCCGCCACTCGCTGAATTGCTCCACAAGCCAATTGCGTCAACCCTCCTAGTCTCTGCGTGGCTCTGTGAGCCTCTTCCACCTTCCTCAGCTTCTGCGCCGGCCTCTCTCTGGCTCGAACTGATGACGCAGGCTCTCTGCGTCAATCATTCTTTGCTACTTTTTGCTAGGAACAACTTTTGTCACTCGGGACAGCTGTTTCTGCTGCAAATTCTCTGATTCAGTTGGTGCCTTCAACTCTCCTGTGATCTGCAATGCTCTGATACCATGTTGAAATTTCTAAGTATTACCCGTTAGAAATTTTATCTGTATTCTCTGGTTTATTTCGCCTACTTGTTTTTTTACTAACAATTTATTTAACCATATAAACACTGAAATAAACACAATACAATCTCAACCATTTACAGATCAACAGCTGAAAAAAGTAGACAAACACACAAGTGACACTGTTATTTTTGGACAATCGTCCTTGGAAAAACCCAACTTGGGAAAACCGGTGCAACAATTATGAGGGTTTTATTATTAAACAACTCTTTTTTGAGTACACTGGGTGCCAAACTGGCTCACCCGACAAAGATAAAAAATTTGGTAGTAATACCTCTTTTCGGAAGCATATATTCGGAAAGTCTGCTCCACGAAATCCCTCTCCAGCACAATCTGAAGCTCAACATTAGCCCTCTTGGCCTCTGCGTCAACTTGAAACCCTCTGCATCAACCTTCTGAGGCTCTACGCAGCCTTTGTGGCTCTCTGCGTCACTCCTGCAGCCTCTGCGTGGATGACGCAGGCCCTTCTGGCCTCTGCGCAGTCTCTGCTGCCTCTGCGTGGTTCCCTTTGGCTCTGCGTCTGCCTATCTGCTTTTCCGTTGGTCTCTTGGCACTATATTTGCCTCTCTGCCTTGTACTCACTGTCCCTCGCTACAAACTGATCACTGATTCGATTTCACTTAGTAAACCGCGCTCTAGAAAATCGAATGACTGATCACTCTGGAGTATTCTCCAACTGACCCTCGAGCCTCCTCTTATACTTTTCCTGTTGGTTCTTCAATGGTCGAGATTACATCTCTAATCAATCGCTAAGGTTAGATTTGGCTTGATCCATGTCCTTTAGAACCTTCTAACCCAATTTTATATTAATACCCATTAATATTTTATTTTTCCCAAGTTTAGACTTTGGAACTCCATTAAAAATATTAATTATTTTAATATCTCCTAAACCGGGTAGGATCTGCCCAAACCATTTCTAGGTTTTGGAGATCTCATGTGCTTTAGCCTCTCCACCAATTTTCATGGCTAGAGCACATCCGATGCTACCTCAAATCAACATAGATCATGATAGGTTGGATGGAGCTTCCAACTATGTCATCTGGAAGACTAGGATGTCTTTCCTTCTAGACCAATATGACTTGAAAGCCTACATTGATAATGTAGTGGTAGTTCCTCTTGATGAAGACCAACTCAAGGAATATAGGAACGAGATGGCGCGAGCGAAGTGGTGGATCTTGGATAGAGTCCGGGACCATATAGTATCACATATAGCAGCCAAGGGAACGACCAAAGAGATGTGTGATGCTCTCTCCATGTTATACCAAGGTACATCCGAGCAGTGAAAGATGTTCCTAGAGGAGATGCTGAGATGCATTAGGATGTGAAGGGGGAAGGCATAGATCCCTTCTTCACCAAGATTCAAGAGCTTCGAGATCAACTGTCAGCTATTGGGGCAGCGCCTCAACCTTCAGAGCTAGTACTATTGGCACTCAACAATGTCGTAGAGGATTGACAAGTCTTTGTCCAAAGTATATTGGGTAGAGACATGCTATTAGGATGGGACAGAATGTGGGCCGATTTGTAGCACGAGGAATTGAGACGAGCTCTGTTGAAGAGCTCCACCAGTGGCAGCAGTAGTAACAGACAAAAGGTGGTGAAGGAGGAGGAGAATGTGGCCTTCGTATTTAAGGGTCCTAGTGAGGGGCAAGGGGAGCAGAGAAAGAAGGACCTATCTAAGGTCAAATGCTTCAGGTGTGGTGAGTTTGGCCATTACAATACCCAATGTCCTCTCAGAAAGAAGGACAAAGAGGGGAAGCAGGATCAGGTAGCAGCACATGCTAAAGATAGATAGGTTGCCCTCAAGGTTGGAGGTAGACTTTGCGATGATGGCAACCATACCTCTATGAGTGAGGTGGGGTGACTTGGAGTTGTGGCCATAGAGAGCTACAAAGACTAGGCAAGGTCCTTGAGGAGTCCACCTCATGGACCATTACCTGGTTACTGGGGCCCACAATATTCAATAGCAGGATGGATTAGTGGCATTTGATGCAGTCAGTCCCTAGAGTGACAGTTGCAGACTAGTAGCAGTCAGATGTTGAGGAGTGTAGTGCAATGTTGACAATAGAGTAGGTGGATCAGTGTAGAGTTGGCAACAACACCGATTCTTTAGTGACAGTGCAAATGCTAGTAGTAGTCAGGACTCGGGAGACAGATGCATCATACTGAACACAGTTGATTCAATATTTTGGATGCTTTTAAGTTGCAGCAGCAATAGAGTTGCAGTGTAGATGCAATGTTGGTAGCAGTACAGCAGGGTCAGCAGCGACACAGATGCAACATCAAAGTTGCGCAGTGGCAAACAGTGGCAGTAGCCAAACATCAGCAACGTGATAGGAGGTGATACAAAGACAAGGTGTTGTTGCAGAATGTGCAACACCAAACCACATTCCTCGCTAACAAGGAGTGTTAGTTTTTGTAGCATCGGATGTGTTCTAGCCACAAAATTTGGTGGAGAGGCTAGAATACATGAAATCTCCAAAACCTAGAAATCGTTTCTAGAAATTCCACCTAGAGATTGCTTAATTAGATTATTAGCTGATTTTTAAATATTTCCTAAGTCTAAACTTAAGGAATATGGCTAATTGATGAGAATTAATTAAGTCAATGAGAGAATTCTCTAGAAACTCACACAGGGCGATCCAACATGATTTGAGCCATCAATTTAGATTATCTTGGTCGTTGGAGTCCCAACATGAAGATATAAGAAGGTATCGATGTGGTGATGGAGAATGCATCAGAGTCACTTGGAGAATTTGATTTTCCAGGGTAGCAACAGTCAGTTGCTGGAGAGTTCGTCTTCAATGAGGAAGCAAAGACAGTGAGGGGAAGGGACAGTGAGGCTAGAGGAAGATTTCTAGATCCAGTGAGTGCATTTGCAGAGAGGCAGAAGAGCCACAGTGAGGGTGACGCAGGGAAATTCGTAGAGGGTTTCAGAGGTCAGTTTTCAGTGCCGGATTTGCCTGTGGAGTGAGGAAAATTCTTCACTAGATTTATGCCAGTATTTTTCTCTGTAGGATTTCCAGATTTGGCATCTAGATTATTGTACTCAAAGTTCACTGTTGCTTAAAGTTGGGTTTTTTCGAGGACATTTGTCTAAAAATAACGGTGTCATTTTTATGTGTGTGTGCTAGTATTTTCTCAATTTCCAGAGCTATTATTTCTGCAGTATTTTATTTGTGAAGGTTGCAGTGATTTATTAAGTGTTTACCATAGCAAATAAATTGTTAAAATTAATTAACAATTAGAAGAATAATCTTCAGTTGCTCCAATAGGATTTCAATTTTGGAATTTTCACAATTCTCGTTCATGTAGAAGGATGCTCTTGAATCAATATACCATATACTACTATCTGTTGAGCTTGCTATGCAAGTAATCAATGAGAAATCTTTTTCGAACTAGGCAAAAAATGCATCTACCTCCATTGATGCAACTACATGATCCTTACTGGACTTCTTTTGCTTAGGACACTTAGTAGCATAGTGTCCAAACTCATGGCAATGGAAGCAGTTGATCTTGCTTAGATCTTTCTTCTTACCCTTCTGACTGGATTTGATCTCTCCTTGGCTCTTGGCTTTGCCTACCTGGTCAATGTTCTCCTTGTCCACTATCGTAATTGATATACCATCTATAGTTCCTCTCCGGATCTCTTTTTGAACACTATCAAATCAAAACCTTTCCCAATTGGGAAAATTCTCTCTCCCACTAACAACATCGTGGAAGCCCTGCCAAGAGTTGTGAAGTCCAAGGCAAAACTCATAAGGTCATGATCAGATACAATGATTCGGACTTATGCAGAAACGCAACAAAATACAGAGATAAACATAAAGACAGAGATGCAACAGAAATGAACTTCATTTCATTAACATCAAATAACTCAAATATGCTTACATATAGAATGGAAATAAACTAGCTCGAGCGATGGTAGCTTATCTCTGAGAAGATATGTGGCGGCTACATGCCTCTGAAATGTGTTACAATGAGCCCTTAAGGGCCTTTTTATTATTGAGCAACAAAGAAAAACCCTAAACAACCAAAACCCTAATCCCAAAAGATGAAACACCAAGAGTTTGTGAGCCACATTGGGGTTAGTTGGGCAGAGTCCATATATTACAATATTTATTCAGACATGCATATGTACATTGTATACACATAAGGGAATGTTTGAAGTTTCCACGGAATATGAACCACCACCTTATTTACTTACATTTTCAGCTGTATCATTTATAACCGTTTTTCAAATTCCTTCCGTTAGCTTTTGAGTTAATGCATCTTCTACTTTAATTTTACTTTTAAATATGATGCAAATGCATCTCTGATTTCGCAACTACTAGGTGTAAAACATGTTTATTCACACATGCACTACTGATTAAACAAAAAGGTATGGTGCGATATCTCTATCCTTTGCCCAATAAGTAATGTTGCATTGTATTCACCAACTGCTATGTAATGTCGGTCTCAACTAGAATCTAATTCTATTAGTTCTTGGCACCAGCTGTTGCTCTTTCGAGAGATCATAAACCTAATCAAAGTGACGAGCGAAAGCGAATCGAGGATGCTGGAGGATTTGTCATGTGGGCTGGTAAATTGTTAATATATTTCCACACTTACTGAAATTTGTGTAAAGAAAGTACTGCCTTCTCATTCACTGGGCTGGGGACAATTTGATGTGACTTCCTTTATCTGTGAATGCTTAAATCATGTTTCACATAAATGCAGGCACATGGCGCGTTGCGGGTGTACTTGCTGTCTCACGGGCATTTGGGGACAGGTTTTTGAAGCAGTATGTTGTAGCTGTACCAGAAATTCAGGTATAAATAGCTTCACTCCTGGGTAGGAACCTAGGTTTTATGGTTGATTTATATACTGACATATCACTTTTAAGAAACAAGCATCTTACACCTAGGCGTTTTGCTTTTAGTGCCCCAAATTACGGTTTCATTATGTAATCAATGTTCTTACGTCTCATCTTATCTGGAAATGGACTTATGTCTAAATACCATACGCACCAATTTCATTGAATACTCTGATACCTTGTACTTGGAAATACCTTCCATTTGTTGCCATAATATCTGTTGTGAATCTTTTGACTTTCTTCTGTGATTACCTGAGAGTCTTCTTCAATTATAAGATCTTTGATAGCTAGTTTAAGGGCCAGGTTTATCACCTTACTGCCCCGCTGAGTAACTACAGTCTACTGTCTGATATGTAATGGGGATAGTCACGAGACCATCTCTGTTGTTATGCTGGAAATATCATGTTGGAATTGAAGATGTTATTTGTTTCATTTCACTTCAGTTAACTATGTTTTATCATTTTATGTTCTCTGGCACTATTCACTATCAAAGAGCTGAAAAACTAGTTTTCAGTTCTTATTTCCGATCCTTTACTATGGTTCTTTTTAGAGACTCTTGAGTCTTATCTTGCCTATGACAGTATTATCTGACGTGGAATAACAGGAAGAGATCATTAATGAGGGTGTTGAATTTTTCATCATGGCAAGTGACGGATTATGGGATGTCGTTTCTAATCAGGTCTGTGCAACTCGATCGTTTTTTGACGATATCCAAATATTCAGTAGATTGGCTTCTTCTAGATGTTTATTTAGTTTTGAGGGTAATGACTTTGCTATTTAGGTGTCTAATAGCCATAATACTTCTAATCTGGTAAGTTTCTTTGCTCATTGCTACCTTCCACAGGAAGCTGTTGCTATCATTCGGTTTATTGAGGATCCAGAACATGCTGCAAAAAGACTCACAGATGAAGCATTTCGAAAAGGCAGTGTAGATAATGTCACTTGTGTTGTTGTACGCTTTCATCACAGTTGATAGAAGCATTCTTTCATTGTTTCTCCAGAGTGCTATTGCTGTCTATAGTTGTACAGTGCTTAAATAATGGATCGGCACATCTGTGCACATGCCTGACATTCTTTTGTATGTCTTGATTAATTTTGATGGCCCACCATTTTATCTGGGCTAGTTATTATCGATTATGTCATTAGTTATATTAATGCATGGAATTTTTTGTAATGCCAGTTTTTATATTAATGCATATATGATAGAGAATTTTCATCGGACATTGGTCAGATATTTGAGGTAATTATTAGGATCCGCAATATGGTCAACCCTAATTTGTTCCATGGGCTAACTTGACTAAGGAACTTGAGCTTGAGTTTATGTTGATTGCGAATTCCCGCGCACAAACAAAGTCAATTGTTGACTTTTCTCCTTGCAGGTTAGATGTAAACCATTTTCAATCGACATAAAGATACCCGATATAACATTTTAAAAAATCAATCAGGCCAATATTTTTTAAACAAAACCCACTGATATACCACCATTTATATTGGTTCAATGTAGATAATCCAGATCTCACGAGATCCGTCAAGGCAAAGTCTTCAAAATCAATCAAACCAATAATTTTTAAACAAAACCCGTTGATATACCATTTATATTGGTTCAGTGTAGATAATCTAGATCTCACAAGATCCGTCAAGGCAAAGTCTTCAGAGAACTAGGTGACAAACCCCATCCGGACCCTAACTTACGATCAAAGGAAAAGAACAGTGTTACCATACTGTCGAGCCTGTGGATTTCGAGTTCACTCGAATTCGACTCTGCTCTTGGAGCGGATTGAGCGGAGTTAGCTTCTCAGTCAGATTGACTTGGTGTGCCTAACTTGAAAAATGATGTTTTTTTGCCTAACTCGATTTCACAACTGTTCATCAATATCCAGCGGCATAATCCACGCAGTCAATAGCAACTTATTGAAAACAGTCAATAGCAACTTATTGAAAAGACTTCTGATGGTTGGAATAGGCCGCGTCCCTTACTGGAATTTGTTACTTTGATGATTTTGCTAATTAAGAAATTGGAATGGGCTACTTTAATGATTGTGTTAATTAAGAAATTTGATAGGATGGTATAAATTTAAAGATGCTACCATATTCTCGTGGTTGCCACTGGATATAATTCACATCACTAACTTTTTTCTTGTCTAAACCATATGTTTAAACTATATTTAAATTAATTTTTTACAAACTTGATTAAAATTTTACTGTACAAATAGTTTATCACCACCTATGAAGATTAGAAAAAATAAAATTGAAAATAAAAATTATAAACCCAATTTGAAACGTGGCTACATTCATTATGAAAGGTATGCATTGGATTATAGAATATGTGTATGTTAACCTATGCGTTACATTACATTGTCAATGTGTGATTTCAAAAATTCTAATCGTTAGAATATCCATTAACGTGTGCATTGCATTTTTATGGGTTTCAAAAATTCTAGTCGTCGAAATATCCATTAACGTGTGCATTGCATTTTTGTGCGTTTCAAAATTTCTAATGGCCCAAATATCCACTAACGTGTGCATTGCATCTCAAAACATGTCCGTACATCCAAATTCAGGGGTTTAGTGCCATATAAATTTGGTGGCCAATATCCATTAACGTGTGCATTGCATTTTAATGGGTTTCAAAAATTCTAATCGTCGGAATATCCATTAACGTGTGCATTGCATTTTTGTGCGTTTCAAAATTTCTAATGGCCCAAATATCCACTAACGTGTGCATTCCATCTCAAAACATGTCCGAGGGTTTAGTGCCATATAAATGTGGTGGCCATGTGTCATGACTACTGTGATTTATGGAAGAGTGGTTCCTATTCTATTAATCCTCTAGAAAATTTTCACCAAAGCTTTTGTCCATTCAACTCTAATGGTTTTGTTTGCCCATTCAATTCCAGAAGGGTTGATTTATGGAAGAATGGTTCCTATTCTATTAATCCTCTCAAAAATATTCACCAAAGCTTTTGTCCATTCAACTCTCCAATGGTTTTGTTTGCCCATTCAATTCCAGAAGGGTGCATTTCCAGAAGGGAGAAGGGTGCATTTACGCTATTGCATCTCAAAACATGTCGAGGGTTTAGTGCCATATAAATGTGGTGTCCATGTGATATCCACTAACGTGTGCATTGCATCTCAAAACAAGTCTGGGGGATTAGTGCCATATAAATGTGGTGGCCATGTGCCATGACTGCTGTGATTTATGGAAGAGCGGTTCCTATTCTATTAATCCTCTAAAAATTCTTCACCAAAGCTTTTGTCCATTCAACTCTCTAATGGTTTTGTTTGCCCATTCAATTCCAGAAGGGTTGATTTACGGAAGAACGATTCCTATTCTATTAATCCTCTCAAAAATATTAACCAATACTTTTGTCCATTCAACTCTCCAATGGTTTTGTTTGCCCATTCAATTACAGAAGGGTGCATTTCCAAAAAAGAGAAGGGTGCATTTACACTTTTACTTTTAATATTAGGTTTTAGGTTTTAAGTTTTTTAAGTTTAGGTTTCACTTTTAATTTTATGTTTTACTAGATTTTTAAGTTTTAAGTTTTAAAATTAAATTCAATATTATATTTTATGTTTTAGATTAGATTTACTTTTTACTTTTAACTTTATGTTTTACTAGATTTTTATGTTGTATGTTTTAAAATTAAATTAAATATTATATTTTGTGTTTTAGATTAGATTTACTTCGAAGTTTTGGATTTACCTTCACTTTTTTAAAGTTTAAGTTTATGTTTTACTGATTTTTAGGTTTTAAGTTTTAAAATTAAATTCAATATTATATTTTATGTTTTAGATTTTAATTTTATGTTTTACAGGATTTTAGGTTTTAAGTTTTAAACCACTTCAAAATCACTACAATGGTATCATACTCACGAAATCATATATATATATTTCATCATAACGTTAACCATTCCTAAATCATACTTCAAAATCATGAGTTAAATATTTTAGTATTTTCTCTTTCTATTTTATATTTTTATTATTTTATATTATCTTCAGTGTCTTTTAACAATAATGAACACATTCCACTAAGCACAATCAATGGTAACTTCACAAAAATGAATGCTACTATTTCACTTGGTAGAACTAATATTTCATAAATGCCACAAGGGCCAACATGTCTTCGAGACTTGAACCCACTCTACTTGGACACAAACTGTGAACCATAGCACTTGAACTAAGTTCCTTTGACATATTATCTCTATAGTTAGATAAAGTATTAATTAATTAATAATTAAGTATTCTTAATCATAATAATAATAATAATTATTATTATTATTGATATTAATAATGAATAACAGGTTCAAAAATAAACTTTTGATATATTCTTAACAACACTTCGCTTGAGAATGGCGATTACAGGCGATTTCCATAAGGGTTTAGGGTAAAACCCTAGATTTTATTGTAGCACTTTGCAGGCACTTGGAGCTGGGTACCCATAGACCGATAGTTCCGCTCATCGTTTCCGTTGTTGCCGCACGTCTCTTTCCGCTGTCGGTTACTGCTTGCAACATGGGCGATACGATGGAAGTCGAGGAACTTGATTTTTTCGAGGACCCTCACCCTGACCGTGTCATTTTCGGAAACCCTAACCTCTTCGCACCAACATCTGGCTCTTCTCTATCGTTCGACCCTGCTTCGACTATTTTGTCGCCGGTGGTTTCCTTTCTGGGGCACTGTACTGATCCTTTGTACATTGGGTTGCTTTCCATTGAATCTCCAACGTTGGATTGCCCTCCGTTATCTCCCGGTACACTGCACTTTCTCACCACAAACACTCCTCCATCGCCCTCTTTTGATCCCCATCCGCCCATCTCGACTTTCTTCACCGCGTCGCTTGAAGTCATCCACGCATTCGAGGTTCCAAACCCCCCCTCTTCTGCACACTCACCATCGAGATGCTTTGAGACTCCTGCGGTAAAGGTAAAGTTTGCAAAAAACACCCCTTTGGAAGGTTCACCTGATCCGTTGGCAGACCACCCATCAGCACCTCGTACAGGGAAGTGAAAGACAAAGTGTGTGAAGGTGACTTCAAAGGACATCACCATCCGGTTTGGTGAGACCTCTGCTATTAGAGAAGTGGCATATATGGCCAACACAGTACTCGTGGGGCATGTTCGCGGCAGAGCTTATTCGACCATCAGAATCACACTATGGGTCAAAGAGATTTGGGGTGGACTGCTTAAGGAGTTGCCCGAGGTGGAGGTCTTGCCCAGGGTCTGGTTTGCCCTACATTTTGCGAAAGAAAATTACATGGATTTGGTCCTTGCCAGGTATTGGCACATTGAGATGGCATTGGTACTCCTCAAGAGATGGAGTCGCCTCTTCGATCCAGAGAGAGAGCGAATTGGGGCGGGGCCACTCTGGGTGCGCTTGCCAGGGCTCCCATTATAGTATTGGTGTGAGGAGGTCTTCATCAGGATCGGGAATGCCCTCGGTACCTACCTGGACCATGATCAAACTTTTGTGCAATCAAAGAATAGAACCCTTGCTCGCATCTTGGTCCACTTGGATACGCGCGAGGGATTGGAGGAGAAAATTACACTTCAATGGGGGAAATTCACCAGGGTCCAGATCCTGGATTATGAGGGAGTCCCCTTCCGCTGTCGGCGATGTCACAGGGTGGGTCACATCTTCAAAGACTTCCCTCTCATCAAGAAATCAGAGGACCCTCCAAAGGCGTCAGCAGCTCCTTCGAAGATTGACTCGCCGGTTGTGCAACGCTCTCCTGTTCAGGGCCCTTCTCCCCCGGCCAACAACCCCTTCCCAACGTCGGTGGACGAAGTGCACATATCAATCTCGCCTCCACTCACCAGATCTCGGGCGGCTGCTGAAGTTGCAAAAGCATCGAGTATTCCTCTGACCTCTCTATCTCCTTCAATTGCATTTTGCACATCTTTTGTTCCACCTTCCATTATCACTTTTGTGGCTCACTACACTATGGCTACTCCTCCCTCTATTGCCACTGCTGCACCCTCAATTCAATCTTTATCCACATCCTCCACCTCTCCATCTTCCAACTGGATTTCAACATCTCATCACTATAATCTTCGCTCCCGTAACCTATTTAGCGGTACTCTAGTACATCTTGCTGCCTTGGGACTCACCGTACCCGGCTCGGCTTCTTTGACTACGCGGGGGAGGAAATCAGACCTCTCCAAAGCCATCAAACGAGCAGGGGCCGAGGTCGCCTCTGGGCATCAATCCACTCTCGATAGGGTTCTTAGAGCATTGAACACCCCTAGTAGGTTTCCCCCATGAAGTGTCTTTATTTCAATTGCAGAGGCATGACTAGTGCCTCCAAGAAACTAGCCCTGTGCAGAATCTTTGAGGTTGAACCTATTGACATTATCTTTGCTCCAAGAAACCCTAGGTGAGCCTGATCACATTACCAACTCCCTAAAATCTATTTTGCCGGGATGGAACTTTATGGCAATGGATGCAGTAGGGAGATCAGGGGGCCTTGCCATTGGATATAAGCCCCGTTCCATCAGAGCTTTAGCATCTTGGGGAGGCCACAGATTCATTGGATTAGATTTTTTTTCGACAGAGCTTGGCATTAACCTAAGGGTTGTAAACATATATGGCCCCTGTCAACAGAGGGAGCATTTCTGGCAGCACCTGCTTGATCTCACGATTTTCTCCCCTGATCACATCATCCTAGGTGGCGATTTCAATATCTCCCTGGGTTTTGGTGAATCTTGGGGGTCTATGGCTCAAGTGGATTCTATTACGGGATACATGTCAAACCTCCTCGAGCAACATGACTTAGTGGATGTCCCCATGAATAAACTTCTTCCTACTTGGCAGAACAGAAGGGTGGGCAAGGCTGCACTTGCTCGAAGATTAGATAGATTCCTATTGAAGGTCCCCCTCATGTAGCATCTGCATCACTACAAGCAATGGGTCGGTACAAGTGGCATTTAGGATCACTCCCCCATTTATTTTGAGGTGTCTGGTCCTCATCCTAAACCTAAAGCCCCTTTCAAATTTAACCATGTGCGGTTACAGGACCCTGCTTACATTAACATGGTTTCGGGATTCTAGGCTGCAAACCCGATTGGTAGATATGACTCCTTGGCTAAAGGTTTCTGCCATAACCTGTCTCAGATCAAACACCTTTCTATTAATTGGGAAAAAGAGAAACACCAGAGGGAGGGATCGCTCCTATCTCACATCGAATCTGAGCTGAGCTCTCTACTGGATGAGCGAAGCTTGGGGTTTATATCAGCAGAGGACAAATCACATTGAGCTTGAGAATCAGAAGGCCAAGATCTTGAAGGAGCGAGAGGAATCTTTGAGACTCAGAAGTAGGGCCATATGGTTGAAGGTAGGTGATGACAATACTAGATTCTTTCAGAATTATGCAAAAGGTAGGAAGGTAACTAACACTATATGGAACTTACCTCTACCAGAGGGTGGAGTTGCTGATACTTTAAACAAACTCTCCCACCTCAACTCTACACATTTTAGGAATATATACAAAAACCCACCTGGTTCAAATCTGGCTGATATCATCAATGTGGCTGGACATTTCCCCAGATTCGTAAATGAGGATGAGGCCGAGGAATTATGTGCACTTGTGACTGTAGGAGAACTCGAAGGAATGTTAAAATGGTTCAAAAAGGACAAGAGTTTGGGGCCAGATGGGTGGACCATAGAATTCTATCTTGCGTTCTGTGACCTACTGGGCATGATCTATTGAAAGTTGTGGAAGAATGTAGATTGTCTGGATCGCTGTACAATGCTATCAATTTGACTTTTATTGCCCTCATTCCAAAATCTGATTCCCCATCCTCCTTCAATGACTATAGGCCCATCTCATTATGCAATTGTTTGTACAAGATCATCTCCAAGATCATTGCAAACCGACTCCGCCCTATCCTATCTCATCATATTGCCCCCCAACAATTTGCCTTTCTTGAACATCGTCAGATTCATGAAGCCATTGGCTCGGCCCAGGAGGCAATTCATTCGATTTGGACTAAGCATCATAAGGGCATTATTCTTAATATTTATCTGGAAAAAGCTTTTGACTGTGTTAGCTGGCTTTACATTAAGATGCTTCTTATTCATCTGGGCTGTCCCCATGGATTCATCACCTGGATTATGGCTTGTATTACCTCCCCTACTTTTAGTGTTCTCATTAATGGTTCTGCCTCCCATTTCTTTCATTCTAAGAGGAGGTTTAGACAAGGCTGCCCTCTCTCTCCCCTCCTCTTTTTGATCGTCATGGATGGGCTTAGCCGCTTTCTTGCATCGGCTAAGCGTGATGGAAGTCTTTGTGGTCTCAAGATATCTGATGCCTGTTTCCTCACCTGTCTGCTTTTCGTGGACGATGTCCTCATCTTCCTGGATGGGAGTATTCAGGACTCTATTACTTTCTTCAAGATTCTCTCTCTTTTCTCGACGGCTATTGGGATGATAGCTAATCACACAAAATCTACCATCACTTTAGCTCGAACTTCCATCCAGGAGACTCAACTTGTCCTCCAACATTTCCCTTATTGTATCATACCCCTAGACAGGGGTTTCAAATACTTTGGTTTCTGGATAAAGCCTCTTAGACAGAAAATTGCAGATTGGATTTGGCTTGTCACCAAACTGGAGAAAAGGTTTTCTATCTGGAGTCTCAGATACTTATCTAGAGCTGGTAGGCTTGTTCTTATCAAATATGTTCTTGATGCCACACCGGTTTTTTGGATGGCATTGGCATGGATCCCCAGGAACATTTTGGCTTGTCTTCAACAACTCTGTAACAGATATCTTTGGAATGAAATCAAGACAAAAATATATTTGCATGGGTGAGCTGGAACAAGAATGCTCTATCAAAGAAATGGGGAGGCTGGGGTCTAAAAGATCTTCCTCTATTTGCACAAGCCCTTGCTGCAAAAATGGGTTGGACTCTACTAACATGACAAAATCTATGAACTACTATCACATATCATAAGTATATATGGCCTCAACAAATCATGGACTCGGTTCGATTGCCGAGCTGGCCCAAATCTGAAATTTCATCAGTCTGGAAGGCACTTTTACATTCCTTGCCTCACATTAGGGACAATCTCGTCTGGAGAATCAACGATGGTTCATTGGCCCACATTGGTTTGGATCCATGGTCTGGAGGTGGTGGTAGGTATCAGCTGTCTAGAGACATCATACAATGTCTTCATTCCCAAGAGATCAAGGTGATTGCAAATATCGTGGACCCTTAGAACACAAACATCTTCTCCCAAGGATGGTAATCAGCCTTGCAACTTGACTTACCACCACATTTGCACCAGGAATGGCATGAATACATTTCTGCATTATGCGAATCACACATCAGGATTAAAGAGGGACCAGATGAACTCATCTGGTGTCTTGCGGAGAATGGTACATACTCTCCAAAGACAAGATATCTATCCTTGATCTCCCACGAGCAAACGGAGCAGACCACTTTCTGGTGAAAGAGTATATGGAAATTAACATCGCCTCCTCAGACCAGATTATTCTTCTGGTGTATACTTAGAGACAAAGTCCCCACAGGAGAGTCCCTCACCCATCGATCCTTTCATGGACCGAGTTGGTGTATTTTGTGCAAAAACTCATCTGAATCAACCCACCATCTATTTCTGAAATGCACATCTCTGATAAACCTCTGGCATAATATCTCCACTTCCATCCATTTTTCTGGGCATTGGGAAGGCGAAGATATTGGCAGTGCATGGGAAGCTTGCTATAATCAACATCGGGGTTCAAAGTTACAGAGTCTTCCCCTGATCATCAGCTGGCATATTTGGCTGGCGCGGAACCATTTTATTTTTGACAACAGCCCTATGTGATGGCCTCACATCACTACTTGTATTATATCAGCTTATAATGAAATGCCTGAACCTCATCAACCTCGACCTTGGATGCCTCATGGCCCAACACCCATTGATAAAAACATACCTTGGGCATTCTTCGATGGCGTGACACAACAGCATGGATGTGGTGGTGGTTTCATCTTTTACTTAAATGATCAGCATTATTTTAAAATTAAGATGGGACTAGGAGTTGAAACTAACAATTATGTAGAACTCATTACCCTTTGTCACCCCCTGCATTTTTCTTTGGGACATACTTGCATGAGTTTAAATATTTTTGGGGACTCAAAGATCATTGTGAATTGGTTCAATAATATTACTGTCTGTCACTCACACACACTCAGTAATATATTGGATGAAGTAAATATATTCAAAGCACAATTTAACATCATCTCATGCAATCACATTTACAGGGAACATAACAGCTGTGCTGATGGGCTATCCAAGGAGGCCACGACACTTCCTAGAGGAGAGTGGATGATCTAGGAACAGCGAGGGAAAAATGAATACTGCTACTATCATCGACCACACATAGATCAAAACTACCACAGGGCCGAGAGCCCTTGATCACTGGTTTTTTTTGTAATTTTGAGCAATATATTTTGACAAACTATGTATATATTTTATCAGGATATATTTATGTATTTATAATGCCTTGCGTGGCATATGTACAGTCATATATCAGACTGCTGTTATTGAAATGAACACCCTGCGTGGTGAAGAAAGCACATAATAGCATAAATATTTTTGGTGAAAACATAAATTTTGACCAAGCCCTCTATGGCTAAAAGGATACAACATATGCAAATAGCATCTACAACATGTAATTTTTCAAAGTTAATGAAAGATTACAATTTTTCCAGTGGAAAAAAATGAATAACAATATTAATAATTAATTAACAACATATAATTTAATAATAATAATAGTTATTATTATTATTAATTAATTAATTAATAATTAATTAATTAATAATAATTATTAATTAAACAATTAATTGACCTTATGGTTAATCATGGTCAACCATTGTCAACCATCATCAACTATGGTCAATCAATAATAATTAACAATTAATCATGGTCAATCATGGTCAATTAATTAACCATCAATCATGTGCAACCATGGTCAACTTTGGTCCACCTTGGTCAAACATGGTCAATCATGGTCAACCATGGTCCAATGTCACATTGTGACAAATTTTGTCTCAAAATGAAAATCAACCATAGTCAACCATGGTCCAACATCACATTGTGACAAAGATTATGTCAACATGAAAATCAACCACGGTAAACCATGGTCAACCATGTTTATTTTAGGGTTTATAATTTTTATCTTAGGGTTTATATACCTTAGGTTTAATATTATTCCCTTGGGTTTATAATCCCTTGGGGTTTTAGTATTAACCCCTTAGGTTTATAATATCAATCCCTTGGGTTTATAATCTAAGGGTTCATACTCCTATGCTGTAATATTATTCATAAAATTTATAATATCAATCCTTGGGTTTAATATAAATTCTTTGGGTTTATAATCATGGTCAACCTTGGTCAATCATGCTTCAATGTCGCATATTGACAAAGATTGTTTCAATATGAAAATCAATTATGGTCAACAATGGTAAACCATTGTCAACCATCCTCAACCATGGCCAATCATGGTCAACCATGGTCCAACATTGCACTGTGACAAAGTTTGTTTCAATATGAAATCAACCATGGTAAAGCATGACCAACCACATTTATCATTGGGTTTAATATTTATCTTAGGGTTTATATGTCTTAGGTTTATTAAATTACTCCCTTGAGTTTATAATCCCTTTGGTTTTTAGTGTTAACCCCTTGGGTTTATAATATCAATCCATTGGGATTATTAATTTAAGGGTTCATATATCTAGGGTATAATATTATTCATAAGGTTTATAATATTAATCCTTGTGCTTAATATAAATCCATTGTGTTTATAATCATGGTCAACCACGACAAACCATTGTCCAATGTCACATTGTGACAAAGATCATCTCAATATGAAAATCAACCACTGTCAACCATCGTAACCCATCGTCAACAATGGTAAACCGTTGCCAACAATGATAAACCATTGTCAACCATTGTCAATCATGGTCAACCATGGTCTAATGTCACATTATGACAAAGATTGTTTCAATATGAAAATAAACCATGGTCAACTATGGTCTAATGTCGTATTGTGACAAAGATGATCTCAATATGAAAATCAACCGTGGTAAACCATGGTCAACCATGTTTATTTTAGGGTCAACTTTTCTCCACCTTCATCAAACATGGTTAACCATGGTGAAATGTCATATTGTGAAAAAAATTGTCTCAAAATGAAAATAAACTATAGTCAACCATGGTCCAATGTCGAATTGTGAAAAATATTGTCTCAATATGAAAATCAACCACGGTAAACCATGGTCAACCATGTTTATTTTAGGGTTCATAATATTTATCTTAGGGTTTATATACCTTGGGTTTAATATTATTCCTTTGGGTTTATAATCCCTTAGGGTTTTAGTATTAACCCCTTGGGTTTATAATATCAATTCCTTGGGTTTATTAATCTAAGGGTTCATACTCCTACGATGTAATATTATTCATAAGGTTTATAATAGTAATCCTCAGGTTTAATATAAATCCCTTTGGTTTATAATCATGGTCAATCTTAGTCAATATCAATGAATCATGCTTCAACATCACATTGTGACAAAGATTGTCTCAATATGAAAATAAACCATTGTCAAACATGGTCAACAATGATAAACTATTGTGAACTATTGTCGATCATGGTCAACCATTTTCCAATGTTACATTGTGACAAAGATTGTCTCAATATGAGTATCAACCATCTTCAACCATGGTCAACCATAGTCCAAAGTCATATTGTGACAAAGATTGTCTCCATATGAAAATAAACAGTGGTAAACCATAGTCAACCATGTTTACTTTAGGGTTTATAATATTCATATTAGGGGTTATATTGCTTGGGTTTATAATATTAATTCCTTGGGTTTAATATTATTCCCTTAGGTTTATAATCTCTTTGGGTTTTAGTATTAACCCCTCGGGTTTATAATATCAATCCCTTGGGTTTATTAATCTAAGGGTTCATATTCCTAGACAAAGATTGTTTGAATATGAAAATCAACCATGGTCAACCATTGTTAACTATTGTCAACCATGGTAAAAATGGTGTACCATTGTCAACCATAGTCAACCATGGTCCAATGTCACATTGTGACAAAGATTGTCTCAATATGAAAATCAAGTATGGTCAACCATGGTCCAATGTTTCATTGTGACAAAGTTTGTTTGAATATGAAAATCAACCATGGTAAAGCATGGTCAACCACATGTATTATTAGGTTTTAATATTTATCTTAGGCTTTATATACCTTCAGTTTATAATATGAATACCTTGGGTTCAATATTATTCCCTTGGGTTTATAATTCGTTGGGGTTTTAGTATTAACCCCTTGGGTTTATAATATCAATCCCTTGAGTTTATTAATATAAGGGTTCTAGGGTATAATATTATTCATAGGGTTTAGAATATTAATCCTTGGGTTTATATAAATCCATTGGACTTATAATCATGGTCAACCATGGTAAACCATTGTCCAATGTCGCATTGTGACAAAGATTGTATCAATATGAAAATCAACCATTGTCAACCATCGTAATCCATCATCAACAATGGTAAAGTATTGTCAACAATGATAAACCATTTGTCAACTATCATAGACCATTTTAAATCATGGTCAACCATGGTCCAATGTCACATTGCGACAAATATTGTCTTAATATGAAAATCAACCATGGTCTAACGCCGCATTGTGACAAAGATGATCTCAATATGAAAATCAACCATGGTCAGCCATGTTTATTTTAGGTTTATAATATTTATCTTAAGGTTTATATACCTTGTGTTTATAATATTAATCCCTTGGGGTTTTAGTATTAATCCCTTCGATTTATTATTCCCTTGGATTTATAATATCAATCCCTTGGGTTTATTAATCTAAGGGTTCATATTCTTAGGTATAATATTATTCATCAGGTTTGTAATATTATTCCTTGCGTTTAATATAAATCCCTTGGATTTATAATCATGGTCAACCATATCCAACGTCACATTGTGACAAAGATTATCTCAATATGAAAATCAACCATGGTCAACCATTGTCAACCATGGTCAACAATGGTAAACCATTGTCAACAATGGAAAACCATTGTGATTTGTCTTCAACCATTGTCAACCATGGTCCAATGTCACATTATGACAAAGATTGTCTCAATATGAAAATCAACCATGGTCCAAAGTCGCATTGTGACAAAGTTTGTCTCAATATGAAAATCAATCATGGTAAACAATTGTCAACCATATTTATTTTAAGGTTTATAATATTTATCTTAGGGTTTATATACCTTGGTTCTATAATATTAATCCCTTGGGGTCTTAGTATTAGCTCGGGTTTATAATATCAATCCCTTAGGTTTATTAATATGAGGGTTCATATACCTAAGGTATAATATTATTCATAGGGTTTATAACATTAATCCTTGGGTTTAGTATAAATCCCTTGGGTTTATAATTCCTTGGGTTTTTAGTACTAATCCCTTGGGTCTTTAATATCAATCCCTTGGGTATATTAATCTAAGGGTTCATATTCCTAGGGTATAATGTTATTCAATATGAAAATCAAGCATGGTCAACCATGGTCCAATGTCGCATTGTGACAATGTTTGTTTCAATATGAAAATCAACCATGGTAAAGCATGGCCAACCATGTTTATTATTGAGTTTTAATATTTATCTTAGGGTTTATATACCTTCAGTTTATAATATTAATCCCTTGGGTTCAATATTATTCCCTTGGGTTTATAATCCGTTGGGGTTTTATTATTAACCCCTTGGGTTTATTATTCTCTTGGGTTTATAATATCAATCCATTGGGTTTATTAATCTAAGGCTTCATATACCTAGGGTATAATATTATTCATAGGGTTTATAATATTAATCCTTGGGTTTAATATAAATCCATTGGGTTTATAATCATGGTCAACCATGGTAAACCATTTTCCAATGTCACATTGTGATAAAGATTGTCTTAATACGAAAATCAACCATTGTCAACAATGATAAACCATTGTCAACCGTCATCTACCATTGTCAATCATGGTCAACCATGGTCCAATCTCACATTGTGACAAATATTGTCTCAATATGAAAATAAATCATGGTCAACCATGGTCTAACGTCGCATTGTGACAAAGATGGTCTCAATATGAAAATAAACCATGGTAAACCATGTTTATTTTAGGGTTTATAATATTTATCTTAAGGTTTATATACCTTGGGTTTATAATATTAATCCCTTGGTTTTATAATCTCTTGGGGTTTTAGTATTAACCCCTTCGATTTATTATTCCCTTGGGTTTATAATATCAATCCCTTAGGTTTATTAATCTAAGGGTTCATATTCCTAGGGTATAATATTATTCATCAAGTTTGTAATATTAATCCTTTGGTTTAATATAAATCCTTTGGGTTTATAATCATGGTCAACCATGGTCCAACGTCACATTGTGACAAATATTATCTCAATATGAAAATCAACCATGGTCAACCATTGTAACCATTGTGAGTCATCCTCAACCATTGTCAACCATGGTCCAATGTCACATTGTGAAAAATATTGTCTCAATATGAAAATCAACCATGTTTAACCATGGTCCAAAGTCACATTGCGACAAAGTTTGTCTCAATATGAAAATCAACCATGGTAAACCATTGTTAACCATGTTTATTTTAGGGTTTATATATATTTGGTCTATAATATTAATCCCTTGGGGTTTTAGTATTAACTTGGTTTATTATTACATTGGTTTTATAATATCAATCCCTTGAGTTTATTAATCTAAGGGTTCATATACCTAGGGTATAATATTATTCATAGGGTTTATAATATTAATCCTTGGGTTTAATATAAATCCCTTGGGTTTATAATTATGGTCAACCATGGTCTCAATATGAAAATCAACCATGTTCAACCATTGTTAACCATCGTCAACCATAGTCAATCATGGTCAACCATGGTCCAATGTCACATTGTGACAAAGATTGTCTCACTATGAAAATCAACCATGGTCAACCATGGCCCAATGTCACATTATGACAAAGATTGTCTCAATATGAAATCAACAATGGTAAACCATGGTGAGCCATGATTATTTTAGGGTTTATAATATTAATCCCTTGTGTTTAATATTATTCCCTTGGATTTATAATTCCTTGGGTTTTTAGTGCTAATCCTTTGGTTTTATTATTCACTTGGGTTTTTAATATCAGTCCCTTAATTATATTAATCTAAGGAATATTGGGTTTAATATTAGGGTTTATAATAGTGGGTTTAATAACAGGGCTTAAAGTATTGGGTTTACAATATGAGATTTTTAATATTAGATTTATAATATAGCGTGCTTAAGATATAGTTTTTTTATATGCATGGCTTATAATTATGAATAATCTCTTGGGTTTATAATATTAATAATCTCTTGGGTTTATTAATTTCTTAGGTTTATAATATTAATCATAAGGGTCTATAACATTAATCCCTTGGGTTGACTAATCGCTTGAGTTTATAATACTAATAATCCCTTGGTTTTATAATATTAATAATCACTTGGGTTTATAATATTAATCCCAAGAGTTTATGATATTAATCCTTTGGGCTTATAATATTAATAATCCCTTGGATTTATAATATTAATCGAAAAGGTTCATAATTTAATCCCTTGGGCTTATAATATTAATAATCCTTTGGGTTTATATATATATATATATATATATATATATATATGTTATAATATATTTTAATTTAATATATGGTATATATATTGTTAATATTATCCATATACTTCTAATATATATATATATATATAGAACATAACGGTGAAAGATAAATAAGTACTATTAATAATAAGTAATTGCTATTATTATGTTATATGTTAATTATATTATAGTTTGAAATATATATATGTGTGTGTTATTATTTATATAGTTATTAAGAATCATATATGGTTAACCTTTAATTAAAAAGATACATATTATAATTATTAATGTGGTTGATATATGCATATTGGTGTATATCAACCACATTGGTAAATTTGGTTGTACATGTGCTTTATATACGCCTATCGACGTATATCAACCACATTCGTAAATGTGGTTGTGCTAGTTTATATAATTCGACCATAATTGATTAACTAAAAAATACTTGCTGGGTTTTATTAACATTTTAAAATTATATAATTTTTTTTTTGTAAGCTAATGTAGGACCTTTGCTATTATATTCATCCAAGTATAAATATGTACAAACACTTGGTGACCTCAACCCGCCCCGGGGGGAAACCGGGTCTGTTGGTCACCATAAGTCTATATATGCCAACCCATAACATAAGTACAGAAGCTGCAAATCCATGCCATATACACTACGCTACCAAAAAACTACTCTGGATTCCTATCAGCATTAACAATTCAGATCATTTCAAAAAGAGAACTGTTTCTCAAAGAACTTAACAGAAAGAACATTTGTAAAAACTGGAAGACTCAGTCTACCATGGTTTCAGGCTTGATCTCCTCCTCGCGCGACACTGTGGTTATCTTCTTCAGAAGAATTTGGATTTCCTCCAGTCTGCTATCCTGCATCAGAAGAGTGAGTTGAAGGTTTTTCATCTCCCTTCTTAGATTTGGGATTCCTTGAGCCATTTCTGTCATCTCCTCTGCTACCTGCTCCATAGCCTTAGCCAATAGATGTTTCACCACCCAGTAGACATGCAGAGCCTGTTTGTATAGGGATAGACGTCCCCTTGTATTTCCTGGGTCCGGCAGTAAGTTGCCCCAGTCCTCCATTTCCGGGTCTGAGTCCTCCTGCATTGCATTGTTTTCCATCTCCTGAATAATTCTTCTAATATTATCGTCAGTTCCTTCGTTATACGCCCTCTCTGCTTCCTGAACCATTTGCTTCATTATTCTTCGACCTCATTTCTGTCGGGTTGGTGATGGTGCCTTGGCTTCCTGACTCTCTGTTTGCCGTGCTCTCCCACGGCCCCAACGTCTTCTTCCTCTGCCTATGTGGGATAGTCTTCCCCTAGTGGTGCCACGGCTTCCCTAACCGACCTCGAAAGACGCCTTCTCCATGAAATCTTTCCTGCCTGTCTCCATTTCATCCTTGCCTCGATTTCCTTCTTCTCCCGGCATGTTTGTCCTCACTGCTCTTCCTTTGGTGAGAAAATGTTTTTTAGCTTCCTGAGGTCTTTCTTCCTCCCAAGATCTCTGCTTATCTATCTCTCTCTGGTTCTGATTGATAACAATCTGGACTCTCTGCTTGTCCTTATCCTGTCTTTTCCACCTCCCTTCCTCATCTACTTTTTCTCCATCCCTTCTTCTTCTCTTAGCCATTGTCTTCTGCCTCTTTCTGAGACGGTTATCAGGGGTTCTCTGCCAAATTCTCTCTACCTCCGTCACCTTTCTTAGCCTCAAATTTTCTGTAGCTTTGCCTTTACCTGTTCTTATAACTTTGATGCCACCTATCCATCGTTCCGTCGACCGAGCGCCACCGTTCTTTGCCCCTGCATTCTCCATTATTTTTCCATCTCCTCACCTCGGTTTTCATCCAAGCCTGCATGCCGGCTCAACATCCCGAGGTATGATTAGCTTAGGAGGTGGCTTGTGCTTCCACCTTCTTACCTCCATCATTGCTTCGCCCAACATCCTCTTTTCCACCCCGATCGAGGTCATTTTAAAATTATATAAATTAAATGGCTAGCACTCATCAATCTATAATAAGAATCAAAACACTTACTCTATCATACATATCACATTGTTAAGATTAATTTATTATTATTATAAAAATTAATTGAATTATAGTTTCATTTTAAATTATTATTATTAATTAAAAAAGAATTAATATATAAAAGGAACCAAATTCTTAATAATGAAGATTTATCTCCACTTTACCATAGAGATTTTTAATCTATAAATGGGCTTTGTTACAATATTATGGGCCATTATCATGGCTTATCAATACTACATGCTCAAGAAACCATAACTCACTCCATATGGCACTTACTCATATGACTTTTTTTTTTAAATAATCAATTTAATTAAAAGGGTAAAAAGAACACAACTGCTTTGGAAATAACTTCAACCATTAATTTATGTATACTACTATGAATAATTTTATAATCTCAAAATTTCAAAATCACTTTCGACATTCTAAGTTGTTCTTACATTCCTAGGAATATAACTACAAAACATATTGGTATTATCTCAAATAAATTACACAAGTAAGAAAACTCCATATAATACATTTAAAAACCCAGACTTAGAAAAATACATGCCTACTAAGGTAGTTTTGTTTTATATTTCCTTGAATATTGTATTCCAAATCCACATCATTGATTTCCATGTCTCATTATGTTTGTGAAATAACATCCTCATCCTAAACTCATCTAGAATAGAACCAATGCTTGTCTTTGCAGTGGTGATTAGAGAATGCGTGCTCCTAGCAAGACCCATGACTAGTTTTATAAAGCATATTGAAGTTTACTTCCAATTTCTCTATCTCCCTATTTTCATGAGTCATAACTTTTGATAATTCTTTACCCTTGGATCTTTGATTTTATATTTGACATGTCATTCTATGAATATATTGAGAAAAGAATATCTGTAAATCTTCTATAGAATGAGCACACAACCATTGGGCTCTATGAAAGTTCAAGATTTCATAGGGGACACAATGTTTAGTGTTCTTATGACTCTCTATTATTAACTAAACCTTGCAATTAAACTTAATTTTACATTATGAGAAAAGCCTTGGGCTTAAAAAATAGCAAGATCCAAGTACATGGGAAACATTAATAATCGATCCAGGGAAGAAAAAACTTTGCTTGAAATTTCGAACTTGACACAATACACAAAGCTTGATCTAACCACTGAACCAAAGGGATCGAGGCTAAGCAACCTTTGAACCCAACCTTGTTGCCATTCTGAAACCACTTCTTGAGGACTAGAATCAAAATGAAAACCAAAAATAAAATCTGACGTGTCACTCCATTCCATACCATCAACTTTATTACCATTCATTTCATGTATGTGAAATTGAGTAGGAAGTACAAAGAGTTAAGATGGCTTTATTGCCCATCCTATCACCTTAATGTTTATGTGTCACTTTCCCTCAAGCTTGATTAGGATGGTTAAGTAATGAATTATGGTTCTATACTTCATGGAAGGTGAGAGATGTATGGAACTATTCTGGCTCACCATTTATACTAAGCATTTGAACTTTTAATGAAACAATTTCATTTTCCTTCATATCAATGAGGCTTTTAAAGGACTGCATAACCTAATAATATTATATTGGTTTGAAGCTACTTGCCACCCCTTGTACTCTATATATTAATATGGATAGACAAATATTCCAGGAACTCAATTGATTTAACATTTGTTAGATTATGATTTGAGGAGTCACCTTTTTCCAAGTAATTGAAGTCTTCTATTACAATAAATTTTTTATTTCTCTTGATTTGAGAATCATTAATTCTTGATACAATGCAATCACCTAAACATGGTTGATACTAAATTGTCCTAACCCTCCCCCCACTTCCCCCAACCCATGCACTTTCCACCCCTAGATTTCCTTTTGAGGTGTTACCGAAGAGCAAAATGTGTTGCTTTTTTTTTTTTTTTTTTTGTTTTTTGTTTTGTTTTTGTTTTGTTTTGTTTTGTTTTGTTTTGTTTTTTTTTGTTTGTTTTGTTTGTTTTTTTTTGTTTTGTTGTTTTTTTTTTTTTTTTTTTTTTGTTTTTTTTTTTTTTGTTTTTGTTTTTGTTTTTTTTTTTTTTTTTTTCACATTTTCATCTTTGAAATTTGATCTCCTCTAGCTTGACTTGTGACAAGGATGTTCTTAGAGACCTACTTGAGAAAAATTTAGGCACCTATGCTTCCCCAATTAAAAGGTCCCTCAATGATAGACACTCCTCTATTTCTAAATTGCAAACTTATTTTCTTTTACTCCATTAGATGGTATTGATTTTGAAAGCAACCCACATGCTTACACTGCTACTAGTTGGAGAAAGAAGCTCTTACTTGAAAATTTTCTCTATTTCTTGATAGCTAGTATTTCTAGTTCGAGAACTTTGCCAACCATGCTTGCTTTAGAAGAGGCTTGTTCTTAAATGCACCTCTATACATTTTATACCACATCGAAAACATTTCTCACCAATTTCAGGATAAGACCACACTTTGTCCTACTACAAAGGATGTGTGCCATTCTTATGTGAATTTGCACTCCATAAAGAGAAGAGCTAATGATTCTTCATCAATGTAGTGCAAAGGGAATCTTGAAGGCCCTTGAAACCCTTTTTTCCTTAAATATTATGATGATAGAAGTTTTTAATGGGCCATTTCTAGTAAATTTTTTTTACTATTAGCAAACCATCTCCTCTCTAATTTTGTTTCCACAAAGATAACCTTGGAGGTTTAGGTTGATTGCTTAATTTTATAGAGTATCCCTTTCTAACTAACTAAATATTCCTTTAGGACCTTGGGCCCAATTGTCCTAAGTATGCCTTATATTGGTGTTGATTCATGCAGTTGAGAGGAGAGAATGCAACTTAGTTGTTATTAGATATGGCGGAGATAATTATTTGCATATTTTCCAATGACCTAAATCTAACTGATCACACTTTGATAACTCATAAAGCATTAAGTTTCCTTGATCCTTTAACCATTCTCTTATTTCATCTAATTTCAAGTGATTCTTTAATGGAGACACCTCTATGATTTTGTCCTAGATCTTGATTTGTTTTATATTTCTCGAAATCCAAGTTAATAATCTTGGATGATGGGTGTTGTTACTTTACAAAGTTCTCAAATGGGTGATCCCCTCTCCTCTATGATTGGTTGGTCTAAAATTTTCTTTCCACTGGCCTGAAGATATTCTTTTATGTAATATAATGTTCCACCGTTCCTTTCCCTCACATCAATCTCCATAATACATTCCCCCCCAACGCTGGCTTTATTAGTAAGGGATATTTAATTGCTAACCATTTGTACTCCTTTCGAAACTTCACTATGTTCCAACCGATTAGGGGATACTTGGTGTTGGTTATCCCTTCTTGCTAGAGAAACTTTGTTTCTCTTTTGATTTTCTATGTTATCCTAGTTGTAACCAACATGGTGGAGCCTTCATACATCAGTAGGGTTGAGAAGGCCAATTTAACCAAGACCACTCTACTAGTTGGATTTAACAATTGGGAGTTCCATTGTTGCATTATGATTTTTAACTTTTTGCATTACTAGATGTTAATCTATTGCTTTTGGCTTACTTAATTTATTAGTATTCCCAAATATTTGAATGTTGTTAAATTTAAAACACATGGAGATTCTAATATTTTAGCTATGAACTGCCATAGATGAATGGGTGTGTTCTGCCCATAGCTTTAATTTTATCTTTGTTTGTCCTCTTCTTTGATGCATTCATGAACTGTCCAACTCCTTAAATATTTTAGCAATTATGGATGATGTCCCCCCCATGTGAAGAGTATCATTCGAAAATTTGTGAGTGGTTTATTTCTTTGGTTGATCTAACTGTTAAGATTCCTTGAAGGTTTCCAACCATCCTCTCTTGATCTAATATTTTACTTAAATCATCAATCATAATTATATAAATAAAATACTGTAGCAGGAAACCTTGCCTTCTATTTCTCTGTCTCTCTTTCTCTCTCTATTTTCAAAAGAAAGTGGTGGATGTATTCTTGATCAACGGGGCTATCCATGGGCTTCCGATGTAGGTTTTTATCCAATGAATAAAAAAAATCAAAAAAATCCAAAACTCATAAGACTTCAAACAAGGATGAATGACATACAATATCAAATGCCTTTGCCATGTATGTTTCAATGATCATTCATTTCTCTTTATTCCTTTGCTAGAATGGATTTCCTCTTACACAAGAAAAATATTATCAATAATCAATGTTTTTTAGAAAAAATATCCTTGATTTCAAAGATGAGACGTTGGGGTCCCATCCTAACTCCTCTAGTTATCAAAACAAATTGTTTGTTAATGTATTGAGGGCCATCTTTATTAGTCCTTTCCAGAGCAATTCTATAGCAATCATTTTCCCTTTGACTCTTATTAGTTTCCCTTTGACTTATACAATGCCTAATGTTTATCTATATATATATATATATATATATATATATATATATATATATATATATATATATATATATATCTAATTGGTGAATAAACTGTTAGTTTTAATGCTATTTTTTAAAGAAAAGAAAGGAAAAGGAAAAACTTTGTGCCTTTCCAACACCATTGCAGGATACTTGGCTAAAAAATCCATGCACGACACCAATCATCATGGTGCCACTCCACAATAAACATTTTTCTATGGACTCACTTGCACCCTTGCTTTTGGATTTCAATAGATTCCTCTTGGGACATTAATTGTCTTGAGATGGATTCTGGATACCCTTTTAGTGGACTTGGTGGGCCCATGACAAACAACCATAACTTGTCGACCATGGATGTGTGAAATTTTATCTATTGTAGCTACTGGAAATTATTCTTCTAACTAAAAATTAATTATGCATTTTATTTGCAACGACAAACAATGCATAAAATCACAACTGCAATTTTCACCATAAGGATACTGTGGAAAATAAAATATTGGAAACTGAGAAATTCTAGCACACACATAAGGATTTTGACACAGTTATTTTTGGACTATTGTCCCCAAAAAAACCCAATGCAGGAAAAATGGTGCAATAGATTAGGGTTTTATTATTAATCTTCATTTTGAGTACAATAATTTAGATGCCCAACTAGCAATCTAATATGAGGAAAATACTAGAAAAAATATTGTGAGAATTTTCTCTCACTCCACAACTATTTTCTGCCTTTGAACTTGCTTCCCCGGCCTCTGCGTTGAGCTCCTTGCGTCACCCTCTACGCATAGCTTACATTGGCCCTTTGCGAATTTTGGAATTCCTTCCTTTGCCTATTCCGGGGATTGAAATCTTCCTCCCAGAATGTTGCTACCCTCCTCTTCCACCTGCTACTCACTCTCTAGCTCTACCTTCTTTGCTGAGCTGCTTCTACTGAGAAAATCGAACTGCTTGGGAAACTAAGTATCTGCTCTAGTGTATCCTCCATCACCACATTGACTTCCTCTTATAATCCATTGTTGGAGCACCAACGATCAAGATTAAAACTTAATCAATGGCTAGGATCATCTCTGGATTGATCCGTGTGAGTTTCTAGAGGATTATCACCTTATCTCAATTAATACTAATTAATTAACCACATTCCCTAAGTTTAGAATTAGGAAATATTTAAAAATCGGTTAATAATCTAATTGAGACATTTCTAGGAGAAATATTTAGAAACATTTTTTGGGTTTTAGAGATCTCATGTATTCTAGCTTCTCCACCAAATTTCGTCTCTAGAAGACATTTGATGCTACAAAAAATAACACTCCCTCTTAGCGAGGAATGTGTTCTAGTGCTATTGCACACCCTGTCTCTACATCATCTCTAGTCACGTTGTTGAAGTCTGGTCATACTTCCCATTAATCTCTGAGCAACTCTGATATACGTTGCATTTGTGCTTCTAGTGACGTTGTCATACTGTTGCCAACACTACATCTGCACTGCAACTCCCTCGCATATGTTGCCACCGCATTTGCAACTGAAAATAATCCAAAATAGCCTGTCCCTGCTACTGAAACAAGTTCTCCACCATACCCATATGTTCTCTAAAATATATGAACTTAGCTCTCCCTATAGATTTCATTAATATATCTACAACCTGCTCTTTTTTGGGATCATACTGTATCTGGACTGCTCCACATTGCACACAATATCTGATGAAGTGACATCGAATATCGATGTGCTTCAACCTATCATGAAACACTGGATTTTTAGAGAGATTTATACAACTCTGATTATCACAATAGACACTGGTTGCCTCCATGCTCTGCCTAAACAAGCTTACTAGCAACTTCCGTAGCCATATAACTTTGCATGTAGCTATGCTAGCTGCCATATACTCTGCTTCTGCAGAGCTCAGTGCTACTGAATTTTGCATCCTGCTACACCAAGAAACCATCCCTAATCCAACACTAAAGAAATACCCAAGGTACTTTTCCCTTTCACTGAAATGCTTTCCCAATCTGCATCTGTGTACCCAAAAAGTCTCACATCATCCCCTCAAGTATATCTCAACCCATACTCGACTATGCCATGAACATACCTCAAAATACGCCTCGCTTTTTCCCAATGCACCCTCTTCAGATTTACCATGAACTGAATAAGGGTATTGATTGTGAAGCAGATATATTTCCTAGTGTTGACCAAATACATGGGAGACCCAATAAGCTATATATACAAGGTGGGGTCGAAATCCTTGTCATTTGATGCATTTATCTTCTTCCAGTTGGTGATCATGGGCGTAGACATGGGTTTGCAATCCTGTATTCTAAACCTCTTCAGTATATCTGTAGCGTATCTTCCTTGCCCAAGGAAGATCTCCCCATCCTTTTACCACACTTCCAATCCTAGGAAATAGTGCATCAACCCCAAATCCTTCATGTCAAATTATGTTGCTAGGTTCCTCTTGTAGTCTGCTATGAGCCCCGATGATCCTGTAAAAAAGATATCATCCACATACAAAACTACAATGATTGGCAAACCCTCTACATCAAATAGTAAAGTTTGGGATCTGCATCAATCTTGGCGAATCCCATCTACTGCAAGTAGCTGTCAATCCTACCATACCATGCCCTAGGAGCCTGCTTGAGTCTATTTAAATATTTCTTCGATATGCATACATGAATGTGCCTCTCATTAGTCTCAAAACCCTCTCATTTTTTTATGTACACTTCTTCCTCTATCACCCCCATTCAAGAAGGTTGTCTTGACATCCATCTGGTGAATATTCCATCCCATCTGAGCTACCAGAGATATAATTGAATCGATAGAAGTGTATCTGGAAACTGGGGTGAAGGTCTCCTCATAATCTTTCCCTTGTTTTTGTGCATACATATTTTCCACAAACTTAACCTTGTACTTTTCCACATTGTCATCTGCCGCACATTTGATCTTATAATCCATTTAGAACCTACAACGGATCTGTCTTCTGGCCTTGACACTACCTCCCAAACATCATTTGTCATGATAGAGCTATACTCTTCTACCATGGCATCTACCCACACCTGATGTTGTGCAGCCTCCTGAAGGCTGGAAGGTTCTGCAATTTGAGCCACCAATGCTTGGTTCCTGTCAGGATGTCTGTGCTATCTTTTGTTCGTCCTAGGAGTTCTAATAAAATCCTCTAATCTCTCAGTGTCTGACGAAACTCTCTATTGGATTTTCCATTAGTTGTGGGAAGTTCTTCCAACTCCTCTTCATCCTATCTTTGTTGCTCCATTTGTTGAGAACTCCCCGGATTTCCTACACCCGAGGAAATACTGGTAGTGGTCACAGTACTTGATGCTTGTGACTATCCTCCTGCCAGTCCCACTGGTTTCCCCTGTGGCTTCCCCTACTGCTGGACCAAAAGAGCTTCTGTTGATTGATTCTGGTCACCTACAGACATCTCACGCGATCTCCTGAAAGCTCAGTCCTCCATGAACTTCACGTCTTGCCTTACTACAATCTTTCTATTTCTAGGAATGTAGATTCCTAATGCCTTTGAGGTTTTGCTATACCCAACTAAGAACCCCTTATTTTGCAGTCTAATCTAGTTTGGTCTATTTATCATCTGGCATGTGGCAATAAGAAATGCTGCCAAAAAATTTGAAGTGGCTAACTTCTGACTTCTTCCTTTTGAAGACTCCTTCTAACAATGTCTTCCCCAATGCTCTATGAGGAGTCCTGCTTTGGATATTTACTGTTGTTTTACATGATTCTTCCCATAGAAATCTGGGTAGATCCTAGTCATATGACATAGCCTTTGCAGCTCCAACAATGGTTATGTTTTTCCGCTTTGTTACACCATTCTGTTGTGGATTGTATGGAGTTATCCATTCTCTCTTGATGCCTTCCTTCGCACACAAATCTGTGAAGTCCTTATCAATATATTCTCCACCATTATTTGATTGAAGCACTTTGATATTCTTCTCTGTTGCATTCTCCACGAGATATTTAAACTCTCTGAAATGATCGAAGACCTCATCCTTCATCTTTAAGAAGTAGATCCAGGTTTTCTTGGAATGGTCATCAGTAAAGGTGACGAAATATTCAGCACTGCTGAGAGCTCTAGTGGACATCAGGTCGCAAATATCTGAATGTATGAGTCCTAACACACCATCATATCTGTTGTCACTTCTTGGAAATCATTACTTAGAATACTTCCTAAGTACGCATCCTCTGCACACATCATCGTGTTCCGTGCCAAGTTATGGAACCCCTGTTACCATTTCTCTGAGCATCATGAGTGCTCCATGGCATAGATGTCCCATTCTCCTATGCCATAACTCATTCAACTCCTTTCCACTGCTACTGTCACTTCCTATCAGTTCCGTTGGAGAATCGATTTGTAACTGATACAATCTGTTACTTCAAACTCCAATTTGTCTTACCTTTTTCCATATCGGGTGTTTATCATACACTTTCTTCCCTACGAAGTGAATATCATACCCCTTATCCTGTAACTGGGATACTGAAATCAGGTTCATACCAAATCCTGACACATGCAATACATCTATAGCGCTGGTTCTTGCTTCTGTCTCCCTCTGAAAATCCATGGTACCTCTACCTACTAGAGTACATTTTGTTTTATTTCCCATAGTAATCTGGAAGTCCATTTGCTCATCTTTGTAGCTAGAGAAATATTCTCTAACCCGTGTCATGTGAGATGATGCTCCACTGTCTATATACCAAACTCCCTGTGAAGTTGATCCTGCTAAGCAAGAAAATTTGTCCTCTAATCTGGAAGACAAATCTGAAGTCTACTGAATGTTACTTCTTTCCATGGTTATATTGAAGAATTTATAGTGTGCTATTCCTCTTTTCCACCCTGACGTTGTCTCTGCTCTAGTGAATTGCTACAAAAAATTCTGCGTCTAGCTAGAGATCTACTTAGCATAAAATTTGAGTTGCTTCCTTTGCTTATGGAATCACTTTCTCTGGAAGAATCCAATTTTTCTTCTCCTCTCTTAGAAAAATCGATCTTCCTCAAGAAATTCAACCTCCTGACAAAAATATTGCGCTGCCCCTTGGGAATTTCGACCTGATGCCCACACTAAGCAACGAAATTCCTTCTTTTCACTTCTGAGCTCTTTGACTAATTAATTGTGCTCTGATACCATGTGAAATTTTATCTATTCCAGATAGTGGAAATTATTCTTATAACTGAAAATTTAATTATGTAGTTTATTTGCTACGACAAACAACAAATAAAATCACAACTGCAATTTTCACCATAAGGATACTGCGGAAAATAAAAGAATAGAAACTGAGAAATTCTAGCACACACATAAGAATCTTGACATCATTATTTTTGGACAATTTTCGGAAAAACCCAATGCTGGAAAACCGGTGTGTCAGATGAGGGTTTTATTATTAATCTTTAGCAATAATTCTGAGTACAATAATTTAGATGCCTAACTCAAAATCTTAGATGAAGAAAATACTGGTAAAAATACTGTGAGAATTTTATTTCACTCCACATTTATTTTCTACCTCCAAACTTGCCTCCCAAGCCTCTGCGCTAAGATCCCTACGTCACCCTCTGCGTAGAGGTTATGCTGGCCCTTGCAAATTTTGGCTTTCCTTCCTTTGCCTCTTATGGGGACTGGAAATATCCTTCATAGAATGTTGTCGCCCTCCTCTTCTACCTGCTACTCACCCTATGGTTCTATATTATGTGCTAAGTTTCTACTACTGAGAAAATCAAAATACTTGGGCAACTGAGTATCTGCTCTAGTGTATCCTCCATCACCACATCAAATTCCTCTTATAATCCACTGTTGGAGCACCAACAACCAATATTAAAACTTAATAAATGGATAGGATCATCTATGGATCGATCTGTGTGAGTTTCTATATGATTATCACCTTTTCTCAATTAATACAGATTAATTAACCATATTCCCTAAGTTTAGACTTACGAAATATTTAAAAATCAGTTAATAATCTAATTGAGACACTTCTAGGAGGAATTTCGAGAAACGATTTCTGGGTTTTGGAGATATCATGTATTCCATACTCTCCACCAAATTTAGTGGCTAAAACACATCTGATGCTACAAAAACTAACAAGATGAAGAAAAAAATTAACAAAATGGAAAACAATATGTCTTACCTCACTGCACAAATCAACATTTGTTTTGGTTGGGTTGTGGAGTTAAAGTGTAAGCCTGGGGAGGGTGAGCATGACTTTGGTGCAAGATTCCATAAGGGTTTAAACCACCTTGAGGGGGGGAAACCCATTATTCACTTCCCATTCTTTGATTGTTCAGGCAATGCGATTCCTTGCCTTCTTATAGTTGATGTAAATAAGTGAATGGGATAGATCCCCCAGGTTGGGTTGAACAAATGGAGAGTAGGTGTCCTTTGTTTGGATAAAAAGAATTGGAAGCGGTGGTAATTACATAAGAATGCATCCCCTAGGTTCACTACAGGGAAATAGAACTTTGTGAAAAATTTGCTTGTTCACTTTATTAGGTATACTATTTTTTTGGGTTATCTTGCTAAATTACACCAAATCGATACAGTGGAAGACTATATTGATGCTTTTGAACATTTAGCTATCAAAACGTAAAATTTTACTAATGATTTTTTTAAGAAATCCTTTATCAATGGCGTTAATGAAGAAATTTAAGCCCATGTAAAGATGAACCACCTTGATATTTGGTCAGAGGCCATTCAATTTTATTTTTATGTCCAAGTAATTATAATCTATACTCAATCCAAATGCCCTGACTTGTCTCCACATCCCAGCCACAATATGGTGGTCTCTAAGTAGCTTACCCGACCCCTCAAGGTCCACAAGTTGACATTGTTAGACTTTCCCAAACCCAACACCCGATATTCGGTTGCCAACAAACAATTATTGAATGAATATAGAAACTATATTTCGAACACAAAATATTTAGTGGAAACAAAATTACCTAATTTGAATCACATACACAAACACATTTCTACCCAATCAACAATTCTTCATCAATAAATTAATCATGAAACTTACTTGGGATACCGTACTAGGGATAATGGCTCAACTGAGAAAATAAAAAAACTGGTCACCAGTCCCTCTACACTCTCTCGGACCCAACACACGTTCACTGAGAATCCTCTCTCTGTATTTTGCTGTTGTTGTGTCTTATCCTCATCTTGTTAGAAAATCGGAAAGGAAGAAATATTTTCTTATGTAGATAATTACTTGTGATATTATTATGTTTTTATTAACTTATTTGGTTCTTTCTTTATCTTCTCATCAAGCAATCACCAAAGCAAAAACATGAATATCAGGGACACCAAAAGTAGGCACTCAGCCAAGGCTAAAACCCATTTATAGGGGAAAACCTAGTTAGAACTCTCTCTTCAGTAGATTAAAATTGAAATAGACCAAGACCTTAGACCCAAAGACCTTCCTACTCCATGAAGTCAACCCTTAAATTGTTCTTCCATCCTTCAAAGATCGACTGCAACAACATTGCATCAACATTGCTTCAATATTGCATCAATATCGCATTAAGGACAAATTTCCTAACCTACTGCATCAAAATTTTGGCCCAACTTCAACACTATTATTTTGGCCCTTTTGCAGCTTCAATTCCTTCGCACATGTGAGATAAGAGATAAATTTTCATCTTCCTTATCTAGATAATGACCTCCTTCTCCTTAGCTATCCCTTTCCTTCTTCCTTCTTGAATTTCATACCTTTTTTTCTTCCAGGGATTGCAATTCGAACTTGTTGAGTGAACGTGTCAAATGAGGTTGAGATTCTGCCTTATAATGAGTCCCTGAGGTCAAATTCCTTTGTTGAGGCCGAATTGTCATTTCTTGGTTAAGGAGGCCTAAAAGACCTAATTTACATTATAATGATTTGTTTCTTGACAAATAAAACCCAAAAAGGGTCTTTTACATTATGACATGGAAAAGGATACTTGACATAAACCCTAGAATCTTTAAATGGGGGCTTTGACCTAAAAAAAATTGACCCAAGCATGAAACCATGCATTAATAAGTCAATTTCTTTAATAATAAAATTTTATTGACATAGTTTGTCATTGATGTCAATATGGCAATATTTGAGGAGCCAGAGGAAGCAAACAAAGCCATCGGAGGAGCAAAATAGAGCCATCGGAGGAAGCAAATAGAGCCATCAGAGGAGCAAAGCAAAGCCATCGGAGGAAGCAAACAGAGCCATCAGAGCAATGGATGCCAAAGAATACACTATCGGAGCAATGGATGCCAAATAACACACTATCGGGAGCTATCAGAGCGAAGTATGCAAAGAATGCCAAAGAATACACTATCGGGAGCTATTGGGAGCAATATATGCCACAAAATAGTTATGTGCATGCAAATACATTATCGGAGGCACAAACACATATATATAGGCTATATACACTATCAGAAGCAAAAACATATACATATAGAGGAATACACTATCGGAGCGAAGAAAAATGTATAGATCTACAATATTGTAATCAACAGGTTCAGTTATGTGACATCGCCCCAAACCCCCGACAATGATATATATGTGCGGACCCGATGAAACTTATATGCTCGGGTGTGTAAACAGGGGAAGTTCGCCAAAAGTGCTCCGAAGCATGTTTTTTTAGCGTATGGGCTCTAAGCCTTGGCGCATTAAAACTTGCAAATCTACAACATATATATATATATATATATATATATATATATATATATATATATATATATATATATATATATATATATATATATATATATATATATATATATATATATATGCAATACACGCGGACCCGCTGAAACACTGCAATATGATTTAATATCATATCGCATCCGCCCTATCGGTACTCACATATCGCAATGCACAAAGGGCTGTCACTCTTGCAAGCGCTGATTGCAATGAATGTTGCAGACCCGATGCAACATTGCAGTTTGGTATATAGTTATGTCGCATCTGACATATCGCAAGTGCTCAAGGCCTTGCCGCCCTGAAATCACCGATTGCAATATATGTTGCGGACCCGATGCAAAATTACAATTGACTTCATGCTATCTCACATTTGCCATGTCGGAAGTGATCCAATGCAAGTTATAAAGGGATGGCGCGATCAGATTCGACTGTCGATTGCGATTACATTGCGGACCCGATGCAGGTGTAATAAATTTGAATTCCGCCCTTTAATGTTTCGGCCGATTTTTTTCCATATATTCTTGTGAATTTGAATATTTGTATTGCGTGGGGTTTTGAAGGCCAAAATGCATAAGAAACGCTCCCGATAGTTCAGGAGGCCTGAACGAAAGCCGATTGCGATTGCGATTGGGACGTGGCATGTGGGTTCGTCCTGATTGGTACAATCTCTCGGTTAAACAATAAAGTCCTGTGTATGCCTATTATCATTGAAAGAAAGGGGCTCTGTTATAGTTTTAACATAAAACGACCGAAAAGCTAGTAAGTCGAAGGGAAAGCCAGTGCAGAGGAAACCAAAAAGCCAAAGCAATGAAGAAGAGGGAAGCCAAAGGACAAGCAAGCGCAGAGGAAGCTAAAGCAAGCGTTGAAGAAGTCGAAGAGCCAGTGGAAAGCGAAAATGAACAGTCATAGGCATCAAGAATACATAAAACAAGAAAAAAAAGGATAGGGGTGTGGATGCGTATAATCAGAGCGAGAGGAAGCCATAGTTTAGGCAGAGGCGGGAGAAGCAAGAGAATAGAAGTCAAGCATAAGCTCAACAGGCTTTGGAGATGAGAACAACATCAAAACATACTCTAACAAGTTATAGTAAAGGGTTGGAGCCTGCGGGGTTGGAGCCTCAGAATTAAAAGGATTGGAGTCCTTGGGAGTTGGTGCTCCTAGGTCAAGGACTGTTGTCTTGGCAGAACAGAGTTGGTGCTTTGGAGGTTGAAGCCTCACAAAGGTCCAAGTTGGTGCTTGGAAACTGAATGAAACCACTTATATATTGTATTTATTTCATTGCACTGATTATATTACTAAAAGCATTTATTTCAGCTATTTATTTCTGTGTTCCTTATATATAAATGTTTTGCCGATAAAAAGAACAATTAAAAATAAATATTGATTCACCCCGCCTCTCAGTACTTCCAACAATTGGTATCAGAGCAGGCTTATTCATATTAGCCTAACATCTTGAAGAAGGATTCGTAGCCATGATGAGAAATCACAAAGCATTAGGAAGACCTCCTCTGTTCGATGGCACTAATTTTGGTTTCTGGAAAAAGAGAATGACCTACTACTTAATGTCCCTTGGACCTGAAGTCTGGCATTCGGTTCTAAATGAGTACCCAATTCCTTCCACTCTTCCAACAGATCAAGATGAGAGGAAAGCCTACATTGCAAATGCAAAAGCCTTGAACTCCATCACTAGTGGAATCACTGATTCCGAGTTTACAAAAGTCATGAACTGCAACTCTGCCAAAGAAATGTGGGATAAGATAATTGTCTTATACGATGGGGACTCAAAAGTCAAGAAAGCAAAGCTTCAAACTCATAGAAGGCAATTTGAAAGTCTGAAAATGGAAGATGAAGAAGATATTGCAGCATACTTTCTCTGAGTAGCTGAAGTGGTCAACTCTCTTAAAGGATTGGACGAAGACATTAAAGAAAGCACCGTTGTTCAAAAGGTCTTGAGATCTCTTCCAGACAGATTTGACTCCAAAATAAGCGCCATAGAAGAAATAAAGGATCTAGATACTCTCAAGATGGATGAAATCCATGGAATCCTCACTGCCTATGAGATGAGGAAAGGTGGCCCAAGCTCCAAAGATGCAGCATTCAAGGCTTCAAAATAAAAGAAGGGGAAAGAAAGGAATGACTGTAGTGATGAATCCGATGTGGAATCCGAATTGGCTCAATTTGTACGAAAGATGAAGAAAGGATCTAAGCTAAAAGGTAAGTACCCTCTTATCTGTTTCAAATGTGGAAAAATAGGTCATTATGCTGCAAAATGTCCTCATAAACATGATAGTGATGATGAAGGAAATTCTAAAAGAATGGTATACAAGAAGAAAGGTTTCAATAAGAAGAACTTCTTCTCTAAGCAAGATGAGTCTGATGAGGATGAATTTGTAGTCATAAAAAAGAAATCAAATGAGGAAAGTGACCATGATGAAAGCCAAGAAACGTTATTCATGGCATTCACAAATGATGATGACTTAGGGCTGGAAGGAAATGTAGATGAATTGTTAATAAGTGCCATTGAAGAAAATGAGAAATTACGGAATAAAATCATTTCTCTCAAGGTAGAAAACGAGGAAACAAGAAGAAGATAAGATCTCTTGGAAAAAAAGCTAAAAGAAAAAGAAGAGACTTGCGAAGAATGTGAAGTCGAAATAGTATCTCTAAGGAAGGAATTGGAGCAAGTCAAAAGGGGTTGGAAAAGCTCTCAAATACTTGAGACTATCCTAAAAAGTCAAAAACCTCAACATGAAAAGTCTGGAATAGGTTTTAAAGGAGAATCATCAAGCACTAAGAATAGTGTGAAAAGCTATGCCGATGCACTTTCCAGCAACCCAAAAGAAGAAAAAGTATGTCATCAAAGGCGCATCCCAGATCCAAAGAATGAAGAGAGAATAACTCCAAAGAAGAATGTGGATTCGAATCATGGATACTATAGCAAATACAAACCAATATTCCATCAAAGGCCCATCTCAAATCCAAAGAATGAAGTGGGAGTAATTCCAATGAAGGAAATTGACTCAAATCGTGGCTACTACGACAGGTAAAAACTATCTTTCTTGGACATTGTTTTCATTGTAAATACTTTGGTCATCAAGCCAGAAATTGCATGGCTCGCAAGAGTGAAACGCCAAAGCTAAAGGATCAAATAATCAAACCATATGGCGCCAAAAGGCAGGGACAAATCAAAACCTTCAATTCGTTTGATCCCTTGACCAAATTTGATTTGATTTGCTCATTATGCTACAATAATGGACACTATGAACAAAACTGCCCACTCAAAGAGGAAAATCAAGTAGTGAGAATCCCAACATGGATAAATGTGTCCTGTCTCTATATGCTCAAAATAATGAAAATCATTGGTTTGTGGATAGTGGGTGCTCTAGACACATGACAGGGGACAAAAGGAAGTTTGTCTCATTGAGCAAAAAGGAAGGAAATGTATCCTTTGGAAGTGGATATGCCAGAATTGTGGGAAAAGGAACTGTTACTCTTATCAATTGAAAAGGAAAAGCTCAAGATGCTCTGCTAGTAGACAGGCTCAAACACAACCTCCTGAGTGTCAGCTAAATCTCTGATCAAGGACATAATGTTGTCTTTAGCACCAAAGACTGTGAAATAAGTAACTCTTCCTTAGGGGAACTTGTGGTGAAAGGGGTTAGAACTCCAGACAACATTTACATTTTGAACAAGATTCAAGAAAATAAATGCTACTTGAGTCAGACAGATGAAATTTGGTTGTGGCACAAGCGACTTGGACATACAAGCTTCGAAAATCTAATCAATATCAGCAAGATTAAAGTTGTATGAGACATCCCAAAGCTATTCAAATCAAATCAAGGAGTATTTGGTCCATGTCAACATGGAAAGAAAACCAAAATTAGCCACAAGACCAAGGAGCTCTCTACATCAAAGCCCTTGGAGATCATCCATGCTGATTTATGTGGACCAACTAGAAATCAGGCACTCCAAGGAGAAAGGTACTTTGTTTTATTTGTTGATGACTATACTAGAATGATGTGGATATATTTTATAAAATATAAATCTGAAACATTTGAGTGTTTTAAGAATCTAAAAGCTCTTGTAGAAAATGAAAAGGACTTAAAAATTAAGTGCCTCAAAACAGATAGAGGGGGAGAATTCACATCAAAAGAATTCAATGAGTTCTGTAATATACATGGAATTAAAAGGGAATTCTCTGATGCCAGAACACCCCAACAAAATGGGGTAGCTGAAAGAAGAAACCGAACAGTTCAAGAAATGGCAAGAGCAATGTTATTAGCAACAGACTTGCAGCCAAAATTCTGGAGAGAAGCAGTCGCTACAGTTGTCTATACCTTGAATCGAACTCAATTAAGACCAAATTGTGAAAAAATCCTTATGAATTATGGAAAGGAAGAACTGCCTCAGTAACGTACTTTAAGATCTTTGGAAGCAAGTGCTTCATAAAATTCAATGATGGCTCACCAAGAAAGTTTGATTCTCGGGTTGATGAAGGAATATTCCTTGGATACTCTACATAGAGCAAAGCCTACAAGTGCTACAATTTTCAACTAAGGAAAATAGTGGAAAGCATTGATGTAAAGATTTTTGAAGACCTTCTAGAAAAAGAAATTGAAGAACATGAAGATGATCCTCATTGAAGAAGAAGAACTAGAAGAAGAAGAAATAGATCAGGAAGAAGAAGAAGAGGAAAATGAACCACCTCATACCCCTTCAAAGATGAAGTTTCTCCAGAAATATCATCCAAAAGAGCAGATAATTGGCAATAGAGATTAATGGATGTAGACTCGAAGAAGGATGATAAATACACCAAAGAGAAATGTTATTGCTCTTCTATCCATGATAGAACCATAAACATTTGCACAAGCAAGCAAGGATCCTCATTGGGTAAAAGCCATGGAAGAAGAAATGTCCCAAATTGAGAAGAACGAGACATGGGAGTTGGTACCTCGTCCAAAGGACAAAAACATAATAGGAACCAAGTGGGTATTCAAAAATAAAATGAATGAAGATGGACAAGTTATCAGAAACAAGGCAAGGCTTGTTTGCAAAGGCTATTCACAAATTGAAGGAATTGACTTTGAAGAAACATTTGCACCAGTAGCTCGTATGGAAGCTATCAGGATGTTCTTGGCATTTTCTTGCTCAAAAGGATTCAAAATATATCAAATGGACGTATAATCAACATTTATGAATGGGGAACTCAGGGAAGAAGTCTACATGGAGCAACCAAAAGGGTTTGATCTAACAGAAGGAAAAGACTTATTCTGTAAGTTGAAAAAGGCATTATATGGGTTGAAACAAGCTCCCACAGCTTGGTATGCAAGATTGGATCACTATATACAACAACAAGGCTTCAAGAAGGGAGTGGCAGGAAGTAATCTCTACATAAAGACAGATGAAGGTAAGTTACTAGTCACACTTGTTTATGTTGATGATCTAATTTTTGCTAGCAATAATGATGAAATGAACCATGAATTTTCTCAAAACATGTCAAGAGAATTCGAGATGTCAATGATAGGATATTTATCTCACTTCCTTGGACTACAAGTATCTCAAACCAGAGCATGATTGTTTATATCTTAAGCCAAATATCTTAAAGACATGCTTAAAAAGATATGGAATGGAAGACTGTGCACCCATGAGCACACCTATGACCACAAATTGCAAATTGAGCAAAAATGATGACTCCCCTCCAGTAGATGCAACTCATTACAGGTCAATAATTGGAGCCCTTATGTACTTAACTGCTACAAGACCCGACATAATGCAGGCAGTAGGAATGGTGGGAAGATTTCAATCTGCTCCTAAACAATCCCATTTGTTAGCTGTAAAAATAATTCTCAGATATCTTAAAGGAACTCCTAATTTCGGTCTTTGGTACCCTAAGAGCTCAACACTTTCGGTCTTTGGTACCCTAAGAGCTCAACACTGACTGTAACTGCATACACCGATGCTGATTAGGCTAGAAGTGTAGATGATCAGAAAAGTACCAGTGGAAATGCATTCTTCCTGGGAGACTGTTTAGTATCTTGGCTCAGCAAAAAACATACATCCATATCATTATCCACAGTCGAAGCTGAGTATATAGCTGCAATAGACTGTTGTACTCAAATACTATGGATGAAGGAAGCTCTAAAATATGTCAACATAGGTACAGATCAACCAATACCATCTATTGTGATAACACAAGTGCTATCAGTCTCAACAAAAATCTAGTGATGCACTCAAAGACCAAACATATACCAATCAAGGATCATTTCCTTCGTGAACAAGTAGCTGAACAAAACATCGTCTTGGAATATATCAATACTAAGGAGTAGATAGTTGATATTTTCACAAAACCTCTTACTCGAGAAGCATTTGAACATCTTCGTCAAAAGAAGTTCATTCATAAAGATGTTGCAGGATAGGGGGAGCAGTTCTACAGGGGGAGCAGTTCAACAAGGGGAGTCCGTATAAGGGAAGAATATTGCCATCAATAACAAAGGGGGAGATTGTTGACATAGATTGTCATTGATGTCAATATGGCAATATTTTAGGAGCCAGAGGAAGCAAATAGAGCCATCAGAGGAGAAAACAGAGCCATCAGAGGAAGCAAACAGAGCCATCAGAGGAGCAAAAAAAAGCCATCAAAGGAAGAAAATAGAGCCATCGGAGCAATGGATGCCAAATAATACACTATCAGAGCAATGGATGCCAAAGAATACTCTATCGGGAGCTATCGGAGCAAAGTATGGCAAAGAATGCCAAAGAATACACTATCGGGAGCTATATATGCCACAAAAGAGTTATATGCATGCAAATACACTATCGGAGGTGCAAAAACATACATATAGGCTATATACACTATTGGAGGCAAAAACATGTACATATAGAGGAATACACTATCGGAGCAGAGAAATATGTATAGATCGGCAATATTGTAATCGGCGGGTTTGGTTATGTGCCATCGCCCCAAACCCTCGACAACGATATATATGTGCGGACCTGACGAAAATTATATGCTCGGGTGTGTAAACAGGTGAAGTCCGCCAAAAGGGCTCCGAAGCATGTTTTTTTAGTGTATGGGCTCTAAGCCTTGGCGCATTAAAACTTGCAAATCTACAACATATATATATATATATATATATATATATATATATATATATATATATATATATATATATATATATATATATATAATTGTGATACATGCGGACCCGCTGAAACATTGCAATATGATTTAATATCATATCACATCCGCCCTATCGGTACTCGCATATCGCAATGCACAAAGGGTTGTCACTCCTACAAGCGCAGATTGCGATGAATGTTGCGGACCCCATGCAACATTGCAGTTTGGTCTATAGTTATGTCGCATCTGACATATCGCAAGTGCTTAAGGCCTTGTCGCCCTGAAAGCACCAATTACGATATATGTTGTGGACTCGATGCAACATTATAATTGACTTCATGATATATCGCGTCCGCCATGTTGGAAGTGATCCATTGCAAGTTATAAAGGGATGGCACGATAAGCTATGACTGCCAATTGCGATTACACTGCAAATCTGATGCAGGTATAGATGCGGGTGTAATAAATTTGAAGTCTGCCCTTTAAAATTTTGGCCGATTGTTTTTCATATATTCTTGTGTATTTGAATATTTGTATTGTGCGGGGTTTTGAAGGCCAAAATGCATAAGAAATGCTCCCAATAGTTCAAGAGGCCTAAACAAAAGCCGATTGCGATTGCGATTGGGTAGTGACATGTTGGTCCGTCTTGATTGGTATAGTCTCTCGGTTAAACAATAAAGTCCTGTGTATGCCTATTATCATTGAAAGAAAGGGGCTTTGTTATAGTTTTAACATACAACGTTCGAAAAGCCAGGAAGCCGAAGGGAAAGCCAACGCAGAGGAAACTAAAAAGTGAAAGCAATGTAGAAGAGGGAAGCCAAAGGACAAGCCAACGAAGAAGAATCTGAAGCGAGCATTGAAGAAGCCAAAGAGCCAGTGGAAAGTGAAAACGAACAGTTAGAGGCATCAAGAATACATAAAACAAGAAAAACAAGGGAAGGGGTGTGGATGCGTATAAGCAGAGCGAGAGGAAACCATAGTTCAGGCAGAGGCGGGAGAAGTAGGAGAACAGAAGTGAAGCATAAGCTCAGCAAGCTTGGAGCTGAGAACAAAAACAAAACATACTCTAACATGTTATAGTAAAGGGTTGGAGCCTGCGGGGTTGGAGCCTCAAAATTAAAAGGATTGGAGTCCTTGGGAGTTGGTGCTCCTAGGTCGAGTACTGTTGTCTTGGCAGAACAAATTTGGTGCTCTGGAGGTTGAAGCCTCACAAAGGTCCAAGTTGATGCTTGGCAACTGAATGCAACCACTTATATATTGTATTTATTTCATTGCACTGATTATATTAATAAAAGCATTTATTTCAGCTATCTATTTTTTGTGTTCCTTATATATAAATGTTTTGGTGATAAAAAGAACAATTAAAAAGAAATATTGATTCACCCCCCCTCTCAGTATTTCCAACAAATTTCTTTTTCTTCCTTTTGACAAATACAATACATCATGATTGAAATACAATTATGAATATTGACACTAGTCACATTTTTAAACACACCTTACCGGTATCTTTTTTGGACACCTAATCCTCTAAGGGTTGGTGTGGAAGCTGAACAACCAAAAGGAGTCCAAAAAACCACTTGGAATATGAATCCAAGGGTCACACCATGTACTATAAATGTATATCATTTGTTAAGAATAAGTGTACTCTCCTATTTATCATTCATCTTCTGTTGTTGCCATGTGTGTGTTTGACATGGTATTAGGGTGGGCGTTCTCCTACCCTGCTCAAATTTGAGCCATTGTTTTGTGGCCTTTGTAGATATGAGCACTTCTCCTTATCGATTTTGTGCCTTTCGAAACTGCATCATTGAAACTTTGGTTCTTCTCTGCTCTAGATGCTCCTTTACTTGAAATCTGGTTTTTCTCTCTCCTGAGCTACCCAACGACATAACTATTCAGGAACTGTCATCTTCCATAACCGCTCCTACATGAAATCATTTTCCATCCAAGCTGTTTCCTCATGATACGCCTACTTTAACGCTTTGAAATCTGCGCCTACTCCCTGGCTCCAGTAGATTCCAGAAATGCTCTCTGCCATTGCAGAAGTGTAGCTCTGCCATTCTGGATGCTCTCTGACACACTGCTTTATTGCTAACATTAGTCGTGGTATTCAGTCGATTTTGTAGGCGCTTCCCAGAAAAATGTTTCCATTTTGCAGGTGGATGTAGTGGCGGATGGAACCATCTGTTTGAACACATTGCAAGGGTTTTCTGAAGGGAAGATTTATGATGCATATTCTCAACAGATGAACACATTGCAACGATGCATATTCTCAACAGATGAACACATTACAAGGGAGATTTACGATGCATAATCTCAAAATAAGGTCAAAAGATCCTTCGCGCACCATAAAATTATGTGTACTGAGCCATTCTTGTAAGGATAAAATCGACAGTGAAACACTCTGAATTGGTGCGATCAATGAAGCACTCTGAATTGGTGCGATTGAACAACTGCAAGGGTTTTATCTTTACACCAACTTATTTTCCCTTGCGTTGTCATCTTTAACACGGTAAATACTCAACTTGATGAAATTTTGTGCTTTTCGAATTCACCATGGCGCTTTATAATTGCAATCAGAGCAGATAATTTCTGTTGTATCACCCGAGATTCATCAAATTGAGTATTGACCTCATAATCACTCTCATCAAGTTACTTGACGAACGTCTCTACCCAACTTTATGATTCGCTTCAATCGAGCCAGAGGAAACGGTGGCGCATTTGCATTTGAATTTTCTGAGCCCTAGATAAGTCTGCGGTGTCTGCTTATGTCCAAAATTCTTAAGAGGAGTTATTAGCTAGACTGGGGAAGAGGTTGTGCCTTTCCCATTCTCCATTATTTTTCTGGGTGTTTGTATCAACGAATTCGAGCTACACTGGTGGTGCAGTAAACTCTTAACAAAGGTACTGTTGAAATTATAACACCCATGGAGCTTATTAAGAAAGGAGACAAGGTTGGTTCTTCCGAGGCAGCTTTGCTGGAAAAGCTTGGCATTTGGACATTTTCCTATGGATTAATTGTGCAGTCTGTATAATGGATGAGTATTTGATCCTGAAGTTCTTGATCTCACAGAAGATGATTTAATAGAGAAATTTTCTGCTGGTATTTCTACTGTGACAACTCTTTCTCTGGTGATCAATTATCCCACAATTGCAGCTGTTCCACATGCTATCATCAACGGTTACAAGAATGTATTAGAAATCACTATTGAACTTGACTATTCTTTTCCATTGGCCGAGAAAGTTAAGGAGTATTTGAAGGATCCAAGCAAGTTTGTAGTTGCTGCTACCCCAGTTGCTGGTGCTACAGAAGCTACACCTACTGCAGCTGCTCCAAAGGAAGAGGAAAAGAAACCTGAGCCAGAGGAAGAGTCCGAAGAGGATATGGGTTTCAGTCTTTTTGACTAGATTGGATGATTGCACAACACAGATCATTAGAATTGATAATTTCAAGACAACTTCTATTCTTCCATTTTGTCGCAGTGTCAGTCCATCGAGTTAAGTTATATGTTGAGCTTCAGAATCATGGCTCCAATATGACTGTTCATGGCTCAGTGTTGCGCTCGGTTCCATATACCACTGCTCAATTCTCTTACAATATTACACCTCTCACTCCCGTTACAATATCTCATTATATCATTGCTCGCTCCTCCGTGGTATTACCTCCTTTGACTCTTGCACCCTCGACTCTTAGTTTACACTCTGGTCCCTACCACTTCGGTTCACACTCTGGTCCCTTGATGCAGTTCTCGGAATAATCCTTTCATTGGTGTGTAGCTCGTACAAGTGGGTCATTGTTGTGTTCATCATTCTTATTCGAATACTGGAGAAAGTGGCAAGATCAAAGAATATTGGTTCGTACCCTAGTTAAGGCATTTATATATATGAGCATTCAAGTCCTATACATGACATGGTGCTATAGTTGTTGAAGTTTTGATAGCCATCATTTCTGCTTTGAAATTGAATATGTTGGAGGATTAATTGGTATGACAGAGTTCAATGTTCATAAACATTGGGGGTTGTTTATATTCTTTAAAGTTGCAGTTATTTGGCATTGTGTGAGATACCCGTGCAACATTGTCATTAAATGGAGAAAATTGATAATGCATTATAGTTATTGAATAGTCTAATCTTTTCCACTGTTGATGGGATGGTAAAATTCAGTAAGGAAACTCTTTTTAACATTCAAACTTGCTTGCAAAAATGTACAAGAAAAAAATGATTTTTTGCAGCTTGAATCACAACTACAACAAGAAGAGCTACATCAAAATAGACATCATTCTGAACGTGTTTTTGTTCATAACATTGAGATAACCACCCATCAGCAACAAGTAAATATTGTTGAAGTTCATTCAGATCCAGTGCCCAATAAAGCAACAGTTGTACATGCAGATGCAGAAGTGCAGTTTGCACTTTCCAAGCCCATCATCAGTCCTTGGGAAGAGATTGTCCACAACAAGCACAGAATAGGTCTTGGATATGATAAGGAGGTTTCCTTTCATATTCCAGAATATTCCAAGCCCATCAAATTTCAAAGTGTTGGGTTCCTCCATGATAGTTCACCTTCAGCTGTTCCAGATTTTTCCCCTCTTCCACAGCAACAGATTGTGTAATGCCAACACTGTGACCGAGTTGGCCATCTGAAATATCACTGTTTTGATCTTCATCCATGTAAGCACTGTCATAAAACCAACCATTCTTCAAACAGATGCTTCAAAAACAAACCTCTTGCAAGAACAAAGATTCATCTTGGATGGATCGCTTCTTGGCAATGGGCATCAATAGCCAAGAAGATATTCTAGTCACATGTCAGAACTTGTTTTATAGTATTGAATAGTCTTGCAGTTGAGTTTTTCCATCATCTCACCTTGTATTTGACAAGGGGGGAAAGGATGTTCATCTACAAGCTTCAAAGTCACATCAAGTGAGCCTGAGCCACAACCTTCCATACCAGATTCAGAGTTGTAGCCAGAGGCAAATATTCCCCTGAGCATTCCTTCAGTCGGTGATACCTCTTCAAAGAATTGAGGAAACTTCCTCTAGCAGAAGACTTCAGCTTCTTGCTAGTTTCGGAAGAGTTCCAGGAATTGCATTAAGAATTCCAGAGTTGTTGGTCATCCTTAAACCATCATAGGTTGAGACTTCCCTTTTCAGGTTGAGGTTCTCCCTTTTATGCGGGGTGAGACCTCCCTTTATAACAACATTTCAGAGAGCACATTTAGCCTAGTGTTGCCATGCATTTTTGCACATTTTGTATTACAGTTATCTTCTTGGACTCATACATAACCCTTCAGATTAAGGGGGGGGAATGTTGGACACCTAATCCTCTAAGGGTTGGTGTGGAAGCTGAACAACCAAAATGAGTCCAAGAAACCACTTGGAATATGAATCCAAGGGTCACACCATGTACTATAAATGTATATCAATTTTTAATAATAAGTGTACTCTCCTGTTTATCATTCATCTTCTATTGTTGCCATGTGTGTGTTTGACAATCTTTATAACTCTACATTGAGCCAAAACCCTAATCCCAACCCTAATCTTGATCTACAAGTGATGGATGATCGAGATTATATCTCGCCTCACCTCAGATCAATAGCTAAGACTAAAACTTAATTACTAAATTAAATACTTTACTTTGTCTAAGTTTTTATTTTAGCTCAACAAGCCAACATAGGCTAAGTTATAGTAACAAATATTCTAAGATGAAAAGTGGACGACTTCTACATGCCTATACACAAGGTCTGTGCAGAAGTACCCACTCGAGCTACGAACTTCAACACTCCCTCTAAGAGAGAGAGGTACTTCAAGAAGGACCTCCTCCACTTGGATCTGTCTCCGAGCCCATCACAGTATATATAGCTACTGCATCTAACTCTAAAGTCTATCCTACTACCTAACCTAAAACCGAAGCTGAGAACCTATCACATCTAGCCATGCTCTGAGGAGCCTGATCTTGATCATCGAACAATGTCATATCATACCAACTGATGCTCCTGGTAGTACCTAAAGAATCACTCTTCCTTGCCACTTTATCCCTCTCAGCAACTGACATTATTCCTGTATCTAAGTCCCCCTCGGATATATATACAAGATATCATAATAACCTGTATGACTACCCCTATCTGATGCAAAACACTACATCTGCATCCAAGGTCACTCCCTCTGAATATAGAAGCACTTGTCCATCTCAAAAAAATATATTTATCTAGCATCCTCTAAGGATGATATTTGAAGCATGTATACCATCAACCTTGGAACAAATAATATCCACGCCACCTCCATAAATCCTCTATACTCTTACTGGAATCTGACACATCCAACCCCCTTCATTACATGCTTGGTACTAGTCCCACTAAACACATTGTAGTCTGAGCCTATCTCTGAAATACTACAAAAGACTAGCCTCATCCCTGTCATGTGACTAGATGCTCTATTGTCCACTAGCCATGATCTTATGCTAAGTCCTTTTAACAATGATTGTGGGTCTGTCTCTGTCCTTTGAGAAACCCATGAATTTTTTTGCCTATCCCTCGATTAGTATGGTCTCCTCTCTCCCTTTCAGGGTTGACCTATACCAATCTTACTGGTTGCTGGAACTATTCTTTGTACTGCCACTGGCTACTACCAGCTTTACTTGCAGCTACTGGCCCATGCCTCTTGCTACAAATTCCTTGCCCAACGACTCTAGTTGTCTACTCCATCTCATAATTTCTTGATCATGCCTAGAATGGCACTTTGCTCGCAACACAATCGTATATATCCTAGATATTGCACCCACGAACTTGGGTTGCTTTCTCCTAGAACATTAATGGCCTTATTAGTGCTCATTAGATCTGTGTTGTGAACATCTGTTGTATTCCTAAGCTTATGGTTCTCGAAAATCTCTTCACCAACAACTACCAACCTCGTAGCCCAACCCAACCCATGTTGCTCAATTTAGAACCTCTTCACGAGCCCTCTTTGTGACTACTTGACACTGTTGTGGCTACAACAACTCCAATGATTGTGGTGGATGCCTCCGCCACTATTTCCTAGTGTTTTTGCAGTCTGAGTCTCTTCCATGCTCTGTTATGTATCATGGCCATAATTGTTTCACACGTTTGTCCCAAGATGCGCTTGCTTTTCACCTTCCATGATTGATGACTACAGAACATGGATTGACTTGATGTTATCCCTTTCCATCCCTCGTGCTAAATCTATGTTGTCTAGGCTACTTCAAACACCCCATAGGCCACTCAACTTGTGATTGTGGTTGCCTTTCTCCTTCACTCGTCTCGTTGTTTGGCAGCTGATTGTATCTCTCTACTGGCATAAACCCTACAGTTTCTACAACCAGTCTCATTGTGATTTTCACTATCGATGAATCTCCATAATTGGACCACAGATTCTTCTAAAATTCTGTGGGCTCCTATTGCTGGTGACTAGATGTTGGCCTTGTGTCCCTACTATGCCAGCCGACCTTTTCTCATCGATGGCTTTCGTGCAACCTCCTTGCTATTCATGCCTGATCTGTTGATCTTGTGTTTTCGCTGTGATGGTGTCTTTGGCGTCGATTGGCCTACCGACTACCCCGACAGTTGGTGGCATGTCCTCTTGGCCAACGACTGGTTGGGTTGGGCTGTCAGCCATCCACCACCGCCCTGTGGCCCCCTTTTTTCAAACCTATTTTATTTTGAAAAAATGGGCTCTCTTTTCTTTCATTTTTTACGTTTTTTTTAATCGTATTTTTTTCAACTCTAAGAAAAAAAATCACACATAAAAAAATATTCCCTCAGCTTGAAAAAATTCTCACTGCCTTTTTAAAAAAAATCGTTCATATGATCATAACCAACCTAGATCTGATGATCCAATACGAACCTTGGCACCTATAACTCTGAGATCGATTCAAAGTTGGTGCTTTGATACCATGTTAGACTTTCCTGAACCCAACACTGATATTCGGTTCCCAACAATTAATTACTAAAAAAATACATGGTCAGATTCCTAAAACATGAAATATATAGTGGAAGAAAATTTATGCGATTTGAATCACATACACAAACAATTTTTTCCAAATCAACACTTGTTCATTAATAAATTAATCAAGAAACTTGCTTGGGATCCCGTACTAGAGATAATGGATCAACTCAGAAAATACAAAACTAATCATCAACCTCTTTGCACTATGTCTGTCCCAACACATTCTCAATGAGAAGCTTCTCAAAATATTGTGTTGTTTTTGTGTCTTCTCCTCACCTTAGCCTTACCTTTATAACTTTACATTGATCCAAAACCCTAATCCTAACCCAAACCCTAATTTCAAAGTGATGGATGACTTAGATTAGATCTCGCCTCACTTAAGATTGACAGTTAAGATTAAAACTTAATTACTAAAGTAAAAACATTTCTTTATCTAAGTTTTTATTTTATCTCAATAAGCCAACATACAATTATGTGTTTTTTCCTAAGTTTAACTTAGGCTAAGTTACATCAACAAATATTTTAAATTGAAATGTGGGTGACTTCTGCATGCCTAGACATAAGGCATGTGCAGAAGTACTTTCTTGATCTACAAACTTCAATAGTCATGGGGTAAAATGGTAGAATGTCAATTCAAGGGTCTCTACTACAACTATGATGAAAAATATTCCCCAAGGCATAAATGTAAAGATCAAGAATTGTTTATGGCTATTTCTAAGGACATTCATGATAAGGAACGTGGTGGAGGGACTCGGGAGGAAGTCACTCTCATCACTAAAGAAGTTCTTGTTCTTGATCAACTAGGTGAAAAACCCCAATTTTCCCTTCATGTTTTCACCAATATCTCTTCTCAAAGTTGATTGGTTATATGAAGTAGTAGAAATCCGTTGTCTTAATTAATGATAACATAACCCATAATTTTGTTGATGTGTTGTGTAAGACACAAATATATATATCCATGTTGTGGGAAACTTTTATAATGACTACTAATGGGAGACCTATGAAATGTGGTGGCCTATGTGAAAATTTGAAACCTAAATTGATGAGCATTCCCTAAAATCTCACGTGTAAACCATGGAAATGAATGGATGTAATATTGTTTCGGGTGATAAATGGATAAAAACGTTTAGGACCCATCACCATGGATTTCTTGGAATTATACACTAGTTTTTAGAAGGATGGAAATTCCTACATGCTCAAAAGTTTCAAAGCAATTTCTTCATAAATATTCAGCTCCTAGCATATGGAATGATTCAAAAAAGGGTTGCTTTGTCATTATTGCACAATTCCATGCTATTCATGCATTTGATGATGCTTCTCATCCAATTCATCTAGATTTGTAGTTAGTATTGGAGAAACACCAACAAGTATAACATCCTCAAGGATTATCACCTACACATGGAGAGCATGATCATAGTATCCCACTATGCCTTGGTATCCTATCATCCAATACGCACCCATTTCATTATCCTTTTCCCCCAAATGAAATTGAAAATATTGTAAAAGAAATATTCTCCATCAATATCTTTTTTCCAAGTACCAATTACTCTTCTTTGGTTGCCATGGTCATTAAAAAAAGGCACTTGGTGTATGTGTCCTCATTTTTTATGCATTAAACAACTTGACAATGAAATATAAACTACCTGTTTCAATGATTGATGATCTCTTATATGAGCTACATGAGGCATAATGCTTTACCAAGCTTGATTTTTGATATAATGGTTATCCCCAAATTAACATGAAGGAAGATAATATCCCTAAAATTGCTTTTCTCATTTAGGACGGTCATTATGAGTTTTTGGTGATGCCCTTTGATTTTTGCAATGCATATTCCAACTTTGTAGAGCCTCATGAATCACATATTTAAGTGCCTTCTACACCATTTTGTCTTGGTATTCTTTGATGACATCTTGGTATACAAAAAAATATGGGAAACAATTGTGGCACATATAAATTAGGTCTTACAACTCTGTATTTATCATTTTCTCCTAAAAAATTCTAGATTTTTTGTTGCTCCTTCAAAGGTTGAATATTGGGACACATTTCTAGTGCGGATAGTGATTGTGTTGATCCTAAGAAAATTGAGAAAATAAAACACTAGCCTTATCCCAAAACCCTCAAAAGTGTGTGTGTCTTTCTTGGCCTTATAGGTTATCACTAGAGTATTGACCAAAACAAACTGTTATTCCTCTCACCAACTTGCTAAAAAAGAATGATTTCAGTTGGCATGAGGAGGGTGAACATGGTTTTTAGGCTTTACATGATGTTTCATACCACACTAGGGCTTGCCTTGCCTAAATTCAATAGGAATTTTGCTTTCAAATGTGATACTTTGGGAAAAGGAATTAAGGTCATGTCAGTGCAAGAGAGACACTTGCTTGCCTTCACTAGTAAGCAATTATGTGATGGAAACTTAGGGAAATCCACCTATAATAATTAAAAACTGACTACTATTCATGTAGTTGATATCTGTCATAATTATTTGATGGGTATCATATCTAGATTTAAATACAACATTATGGCTGGAAAATTTTCTAGGAACACAAGATATCATTTCCAAAGTAGTGAAAATGGGTCACAGAAAATGTTAGGTTATGATTATGAGATTATTTAGAAGAAGGTAAGGAAAAATATGATGGGTGATTCTCTTTCCATAAGTGTGATGGGGATGATTCCCTATTTCACTTGTATTATTTAGTGCCTAATTGACTATAAGAAATATGTCAAGAATAGTTAGTGGATGGCAAGATCATGAACATGATTTGTTGAACCACAAAAACACCTATATTACACTTAGTTGAATGATGAGCTTCACTATAAAGGCCATTTTTTTTGGTTTTGGATTCCTCTTTTTAAATCCAAATTATTGTTTAAATTACACTCCTCTCCCACATTGGATCATTTTGGGTTATAGAAAACCTATGATAGGATTACACATTCATTCTCTTGGGAAGGCATGAAGAAGGGAATTTACACCTTTGTGGTCAAATATGATACTCACCCAAAAAACATAATGGAAACATTCATGCCTCTAGGAGATTCACAACCATTACTCATTATTTCCACTATGTGGGTTGACATTTCTATGAATTTCATTGTGTTGTTACCAAAATCATGTGACAAATAAGTGATAATGGTAATTTTGGATCAACTTTCCAAATATGCTCATTTTTGTGTTTTACAACACCCATTCAAGGTCTGCATAATAGTATAAGTCTCCATGGAAAATATTTTTAATTGCATCGTAGACCTAAATCTATCTTCATTGATTATGATCCCACTTTCACTAGAAATTTTTGGCAAGAGTTGTTTTGGATTCAAGGCACTCAATTGAATCTCAACAAAACATGTCACCTACAAACCAGTGGCCATAGAAAGGTAGTCAATAAATGTTTGGAAGCTTATTTACTTTGTTTTGCTTCAAAAAAGGAAGCCTATTGTGTTAGGTGCTTACCCTTCGCTAAATGGTGGTGTAATACTACCTATCGTGATGCTACTAAAATGACCCCCTTTAAGACATGTTATTGTGTAATTGCTAGGTCTATCTAAGGTTCAGGAGGTGGAAAACACCTTACAACCCATGTTGACTTTATTTGTAACTCAAATATAAAATATAATTTGGTCTTGGCTTAGAATTGCATGAAGCCACAAGTTGATCACCATTGCTTCTGTTGTTGTTTTGACAAAGTGAATCATGTATTATTTTGTTGAAGAGAGATTCCATACAGGCTGGTAGAGATCTTAAAGGGAGGAGACAAAATTAGATTCCAGTTGTTCTTCTTTCCCTGGTCATTATATAAGTATCATTTTTTGCTAGTTCCATACATGTATTATTTTATCTCCAAGTCTATAAATAGATCTCATTGAAAGGGAGGAGACAAAATTAGATCCCAAGTTCTATGGACTCTATACTATCTTCAAATATATAGGTCCAATGGCTTACAAACTACCTCTTCCTATCCATTCTAAACTCCACCTAATCTTTTATGTATTATGCTTGAAGAAATTTCATGGATCCAATTTTAGATTTCAAACCAACCTTCTAAAATTGGATAAGGCGGGTTCCATTTAGTTGTAGCTTGAGGTCATTTTGGACAAATGTGAGTGTTGTCATCGCAAGTGCACTAACTAGGAATTTTTTATCAAATTGAATGATACACAACCTAAAGTTGTTCCACGGGAACCATTAGAGATATTCCACCAATTTCCTCATCTCTAGCCATGATGGCAAGGCTTCTTTGTAAGTGGGAGGGCATGTTAGCATCCCACTCTAATTCCTCTAGTTAGTGGAATAGGTTATTACTTAATGTATTGAGGGACATATTATTAAATAAAGCCATATAAGGTAGTAGAATGTGAAATATATAAATGTATGTGGCCTTATTAAATAAGGTCCACTTATTAGAGGTTTAATGTAGGTTTTAACCATGTACAATTAATTGATGCAAATGAATTCTTAATAAAGCAGAAAATATGCAATATCAAAAACACACATTAGCCACATTCTCTACATCCTTCATCTCCCAATCGTTGTAGGTAATGATACATATATTTTCTTGATTGAGGATGCAATCTATCTCCCGCAAGGAATGAATTTAACCTTCTAAATGAATATTTATCCTAGTGGCTCTTTTCTCCCCTTCCTCTCATCATTACTTTGATATTTAGTCATCATCACAGATGCCTGTAGCAGTGCATGTATTTGAAAGTTATGCATATCTAACATTTTTAGGAATCTAATATCTATAATGCCAAATGGTAGCCAATCAAGCTAAATTGAATTTTGATTGAATAATTCCAGTTGTTCTTCTTTCCCTGGTCATTATATAAGTATCATTTTTTGCTAGTTTATGTGCTTATTGTTGATGTTGCTCATCTCTTCTCAGAGAAGCAACATTTCTTGGTGTGTGGTTGCACCCTGCATAATATAGTGATTGACTAACATGAGAAGTTTTCTGCAACCAAAGAGAAAAGAGGATGCCATATCTAAACAAAAGGCGTTCCTATTTATAGCTAGTAAATCCTTCTTTGATTCTTGTACCAAAGTAAGGAGGTTGCATGAATTTCACACATTGATTAGATAACCTCCTTTCTCAGCTCAAATATAAAAGGTCCAAGGTCCATGCTGAGAATAAAATTTTCACTTTACTAGTATAGTTAAACCTCCAAAAAATGTAGACATAATATGCACTTTATATTTCTACTCTATACACGGCGCATTGAAGCAAAAGTTGTCTTACCAACATTAAGAAACTCATACTCAAATTCATGTAATTTGAGTATATTAATCACACTGGATATCCTCTCGGTTACTATACATCAATATATAAATGTCGTGACAACCCCTTTTGATAAAACACCCTGTTGTAAATATTCATGAATGATAACTTTGTAATGAAATGGCGAAACTTAAATGGATTCGCTGAGAATTGGGGCACAAGTTTAGAGTTATGGACTCGAAGGAGGTTTCCTGGGGAATTGGGAAAATTTCTTATTAATGGAAGCCAAGGTTGAGTTGGTAAGAATTGAATGCAAATGATAGTTAATTTGAGGAAGATTATGGGTTTCCTCAATAGAGGATGGGCTCATACTCCTCTCCTATGTCTCGTAAATGGTATGGGAGAGCCTACCAAGCAAGTACCAACATTGATTGATAGGGGAGGATGTAGAGCACTAGTGTGGGGACAATATTGGAAAGGGGACATGTAAGAAAAGGTTGAGGAGGCATAGAGGAGGGAGTGAAAAGAGAGGAAAAATTAATTGACACATGGCTGGAAAAAGACTAACTAAGTGCACAGACACAACAAATGAAGTGAGGGAAAAACAAAAGAAAATACTCCACAAACCAGGAATAGGTTGTGGGTGCACTCAGTCAGCATGTAGATCGTTATTCTAGTGAAGGATTAGAGCCCTATGGATTCCCGATTTTGGGTGGAGGATTTGAATCCTTTAGACTCCTAGTTTGTAGAGGTTTCATTTATGTTTTACCATTTGGTTGTGGGTTTCCAATTGAGAAAGTTCACTTCGGATTCCCAGTCTTGAGTGGAGGCACGGGGATAATATTTCTAGGATAAAAGGGTGGAGACGGTGTGGTTTCTAGATTCCCTATATCATCTATTGGTTTGGCTCATTTTCACTTAAGCACACCTCCTCAAGCTCTGGACCTAGCTTTGGGGTGATTGGTTGTTAGAAGGCCCGTAGTGATGTCAATCCCAGATTGGGTGGAGAGTCAAAGGCCTAATCTCAGTCGCCAGTATTTCATACCGCAAGATAAGTTTCCACTTATGTTATTGTAAGCGTGAATATAATGTGAATGAAATATAATGATTACTTGTTGTGGATTAAAATGAATATGTGATTATTAGGAATGTCTTTCGTGTATGAGATCAAATGGAATGCGTTGTTATGGTTTTGTCTCACATATGGCATGTATTCTTGTATGGCTTGTGTTTTTGAAAGACAATATTCATGGTTTTGTCTTACATATGGCATGTATAATGGCTAATTGTGATGAAAATCAGGTCCTTGATTGACATATAATATTATGTGTGTATCCTTATACATCTATATTCAAGATGGAATTAGAGGGTAAAGAATGTGGCAACGAATAACTTCCTGTTGCGGAGGCCCTGTTTAGGGGTCGTCAAATTAAGAGTGTGAGTTCATGGGGGAAGTTCTAGAGTTTTAATTTAAATATATAAAATCTTAGGGAGGGTGAGTTATAAATACACACACACACACATGTTGGGTTAGGAATTTACTTAAGCTCATGAGAGATGGCTGTGTGGTCATGTTGGGAGTCCTAACCATATATACTCAGACATGTGTGTGTGTGTGTGTATATATATATATATAATGAGGCACAAGCTTTGGAGGGATCACCACCAACGTATAGACAAGGGAGAGTCCCTGATCATATACATGTATGGGTGAATTAATAAATCGTGCCTGGAAATTAAAAGTCCTCGCCACACTATACAACTAGGAAGTGAAGGCGGGAGTGGATGGCAATTGTCAGAGGTAAATCCCCATCATGTATTGCAGAAAATTCTATCGCGACCTCAAGTTTACAAGGAAGTGTGTAGACTATGCTCATTTACTCGAGGGGTGGGGCAAGAGACATCATCATGACGTCATCTCAACACCTCGGGACCTCTAACCTTGGAGGGATTGTGGTGTGTACAGAGGAAAGAACTGTTAAGATAACGAGAGTGAAGACAAAAGGTCTTCCTATCCCATTATGGGAAAATACTGCATTGCATAATGAGCTGAGATCATGACGATACTTAGGCCAAGGGCCATAGTGGCATGGTGACATAAATTCGAGGTGATGTGGTGCTCATAGGGAATGCCACATGGAAGGAAGGAAACAACATGTTGGTGGGCCGAAGGGGCCAAATGGAGTGACACATAATAGTCTTGGCGAACTCCATGTAGATGAGATGATGTTAGTGTGACATCATCTCGGTCTGATGTCACCTTAGGAATTGACAGGTTTGGTAATGTGCACAACTCAAGGAAGGTAATACAAATGGAGGCCAATATGGAAAATCAGACGAAACTTAATGGAAATAAAGCCATCAGTGGATCGAAAGCCTCGAAACCTCAAGAGGATTGGTAGTATGCACATCATGAGAAAAGACAAGGTAGATGGGGCCGAGGGACAGAAGGTCCTTCTGTCAACTAACGGGGAGTTAAGTCTGTCTCGCCTTGACCTTCTATATGTGCATAGTTT